>OZ010674.1:21674939-22307439 GCA_963932185.1 Troglohyphantes excavatus
CACAAGATTAAAATATTTATTTGTGAAACTTGCTACTATGAAGAGCAAACATTCAAAATGTGTTTTGTCGTAAAATTAAATTAACTTGTCATAAATGCATTGACTTGTATACAGATTCAAACTTTTGCAAAGGGTCCCTCCCGCGCCCTTAACACTGAAAAACACTTTTGTAGAGAAAACAACTTTATAATTTTGCCCTTTTTCTAAATGCTAAAAGGATTAAAACTTTTGGCAATTCCTAATATTTGCTATGATAATTCCTTTACAATGTTGCTTATTTAAAAGAATCAAGGTTATTTTTATGGCAAGAAATCCAAAGAATAAAAAAAAATCCAGGAATTGAAATTTCTTCTTCAAATTATATAACATATACTTTTTAAAGTTATATAACCATTATTAGTTTTTATATTTAAGGAAAGAAATCAATATATTTTATCTGGCCCTTCAAATAGAAGATAATCAGCTTTCCGAAACAAAATAATTATCAATTAGTCAGTTAAATACACGTGTGAAACCCTTTTATAAGATGGGTGTTTGTCAAGAATAAATACATTTTACAATTTCTTGAAGTTGGATACAACTATGTTTTGTAGAATTCGTATTAAACAAAAAAAATTAAATGTCTCAACACTAATATATCAATTCCTTAGTGCACTGATATGGTAAGTGACAATTCACTAGTTTTTCAGGATAACCATTCGAAAGTTTGCAGCAACATTATAAGAAATATCATTAATATTGTAGTTCATGTAGAATATATACAAAATATCATCCACAAACCATCATGTAAGACACCAAGTAGTATAAAAGCATTAAAGACGTTACAAATAATTTATGATAACATCTATTGTTAGTGAAAATGCTATTAACTTACCATCTCCTCCAATTACGTTGTTGCAAACAAAACACAGATTCCCAAAGAGCTGATGATAGTGAATCTCACAATAAGCCAAACCCTTCTTTTCATAGTGCCTGTGGCCTAAGAAGGGTTTTTCACACTTAGCACACACAAAATGCTGAAAATAATTTAGAGAATTAGATACAGTATAATTTTATTTGAAAATACTCCAAGACCACTTTTTAGCTAATTTACAAATATTTCTATATTTTTTTTTGTCATAAAAAATATTAGGCCTTTTTCTTTTAAAAAATAAAATTTAACAATTAGATTACAAATAATTAGTACTAACTAAATTTCTTGGAGTTCAAAAACAAGATATATAATTTTATTTTGGTAACTAATGAAAATGCTCAACTTTCTGAGGGGTCAGAAAATTATATAAGTCCTAATATTTTCAGAGCAAAAAGTTTATACATTTCTTTCACTTTATTTTTAAAAATTATTTTTCTATAGATATTTTTCATGAATTCCCTCAATGCTTTAGATTAAAAAAATTCTTTATCATAGACTATTTCTATAAAAATAGACTATTTAAACATCATATATATATATATATATATATTGTAATAAAGATTCCTTTTAAGGCCCTTGTACGCAATGAATTTAATGAGCAGAAGCATTAAACTTTTATGATTTTTTTGGTTATAAAAAAAAATCATAAATGGATTGTTCATGGGATAATTATTGTACGGGCATGCTAGTTATGTGTGAAGGTACTAGGAAAAATTATATGTACTGGTATATTTATTTTAATTTGAACCTGGTCATATTTACCTCTACATGCCAATTCTTCCCTAATGCAGTGACAACACGTTCTTCAATGGGACGTCGACATGCTCCGCATATGGGTATTCCCATTTTGTCATGGCATCTCAGGCAGTATAACTCATCCTTGACTTCACGAGCGTCTGCATTCAGCTCAATTCTAAAAATAAGATTTGTATAAGCAATACATACCTACCAGTGTTTAACTCTTTTTAGGATTAGGGACTGTCCCACCTTTCATTCAACTTTTTATGCATGGTGGGAAATATTTAACCTACCTCGAATATTTGAAAATATACAAAGTTACATATTTTATTACGTAATCCAGTCATTCATACTACAAACTAACAGAAAATCTTTAAGAAACGTGAAAATCAATATTTCAAAAGGTAAAATGCTTCATAATATGTGCTCGAAATTGGTGTATTGGGCTCCTTTTATTGTTAAATCATGTGCCTCAAAGAGTTAACTGGTGATAGCTCTATTAGCCCATTTTGATAAAACATAAAAATTTTATTACCCTATACTGAAAAAAAATATATTTTGACTATGTCTAAAAACAATTGTTTAAGTTAATACAACTTTTTTTCTTCCTTGTCTCGATTGCAAGCAGACAAAATTTTAGTCATTTATCAATTCCACGCACTCAGACATTTTAAATATTTTTTCTGCAACTTTTTAATGTTAGGTCATAAAAACATAGGTACTATAAAGCAATTATAAGGTAATAGAAATTCAACTAAGGATCAACTGCATATAATTAAAATGAAAGTGAATACAAGA
Source organism: Troglohyphantes excavatus (assembly GCA_963932185.1). Classification (NCBI taxonomy): domain Eukaryota; kingdom Metazoa; phylum Arthropoda; class Arachnida; order Araneae; family Linyphiidae; genus Troglohyphantes; species Troglohyphantes excavatus. The sequence continues at coordinate 21,677,389 of OZ010674.1, forward strand.
GATATTATATCAAAGAAATTAAATATAAAACAAATATACATAAAAGTACACTTATTATAAAAAAAAAGATCTTAATAATATTGAAACATTCGTTCGCAGCAAAAGAAATATTTCTTGAGTATTAATCACATACTTTTTGTTGTATTTATTTTTCTTCTAGAGTCAAAAATACCAATAAATTTAAACTTATTTAATCATATATAAAAATAACTTTTGCCAAATTATAATGCCATTAATCAAATTCTTATTGAAAAAAGTAAAATGGATGTCAAAAAAAAAAATGGAAATTTTATTTTGAAATTTTTTTAAAGATAAAAAGTTTTTAAATACTATAGGAGGAGTTCTTAAGGATTTTGAATGGCACAAAAAATACTGCTCATTGCACAATATTTTTTTAAATTCATGAATTATATAAAATAAAATTCAATAGTAAAATTTTGCTTCACTCACCCACAAGCAGTGCAGTTGAAGTGGTAAGGATGGTATGGCTCTCCCCGGAATTTCAAAACTCCCTCGTCAATAACAGCACTGGAAATAAATTAAGTTTTACTTCAAATTCACGAACGAAGCCGTAAATAAATTTTAAAACAAAACTACAAAGGTAGAATAATTAAAATTTTAATACAAATATTTAACACACTAATTGACCAGTTAAATAAAAATATTTTGGTAAGGTTTTCTTTGTAAGAGAGTTTAAATTATAATGCTAATACTTGTTTATTTTAATGAAATATCTTTGAATTATACTACAATAAAATCAATTTACAAATATTGTATAAGCATATTTTTATGAATTCAAAAATGTTGATTAGTGCTGAAAAAATGGTAATCTTATGATGGAAAATTCTGGGTCAGTAGGTCAGAGCGGTTTAACCTATGTGTTAAAATAATTAAAAATAGCAAAAAAATAAATTGCTATAATACAAAATTAAACAATTTTCATAAAAGCCGAAATCATTTATAAAAATCAACTACAGAACAGTACATTACCTTTATTGAAACAATTATATTATTTTAAAGAAAACATTATAAAAAAATTGCAACTTGTTGTTTAGAAATCTATGTGGAGTGTATTTGTATTTACATAGAAATTGTGTGTACTAACTTTTCCATAAAATACATAAAAAAGCAAACAAATAAAAGAAGAGCATATTCAAATTTATAATACATACTGGCACTTGTAGCATATATATTTTCCACTTTGAGCTGCCTTTTCCTTAGCATTGCAGTCATGACAGAGTGCTCTGTAAGAATATCGAAACATAGAAACTAACTTCAAATCCAAAGTACAATAGAATATGCTTATATCTAATATATTTTTGAAAACCTCAATACTATTTCCAAATTCATTACATTTGTGTCCCAGATTTAATACAATTTTTAAGTTTATTTAATCAAAATAGTTTTCTTAAATCATCTATATCAGTAGTTCCCAACCCTTGGTCAACAGACCTCTGGTGGTCAGTGAGAGGTTCTGAAGTCGTCCGTGGAGCTATTGCCCAGGCACTAATATGCTTTAGTCGATTTACCCTTTTTTACGTATACTATGTTGTACTTAAAAAATATCAAAGTTCATGAACAATAAACTGAAAAATCAGTCAATTATGTGAGCATACATGTTTGAATTTGTCAGCTTGATATGTTAGTTCAAGTAATTAAAATAATTTAATTAATAAATTTATTTACTAAAAATGCTATATTTATTAATACATGTATTATTGTATGTTTTGTGTTGAAGTAATATTCAACACTTAAATTTGTATTTGGTGTTATTAAAAAGTGGTGGTCACGCATAGTGTAAAAGTTCTCTATGTGGCTTTCTAAAAGTTCGAAAACTCTGATCTGCATCACGAATTGTGAACTGAAGTGTTAGTTGAAAATTAAATTCGGAGTTAATTATACCATTTTGGCATCAATTGATTTATCGAATTTTTTTCCCATTGTCCAATCCATTGAATCAGAAATTTATGAACAACTAAAGTTTCTTGAAAAGGATAACTCTGTATGTATATTTAAAACCTATGAAATTTTAAACAAAACTAATTAATCCTATGTCAATTTTGAACTCTTGGTATTTGATTAACTTTTTATATTCATAAATTTTATCCTGTCAATTTGTGTAAAAATTCTTTCAGGTGTACTTGTAGAAGACGGCAATAATAAACAATACATACCTGCCGGCATTCTTGATAAAACCTTGATCAGCTAACGTTATATGACATAATTCACAGGTGAAACACTCAGGATGCCAATTGTTATTCATTGCCTTTATCACACGTCCAAACACAAAGTTCTTGCACTTTCCACAGCATGGGGCGAACAGCACATGGAAGTCGTGTTTGCAATATTTTCTTCCTTCAAACTGCAATATCAAATTCTGTTTTTAGAACTTACTTATGCAAACTGTTTAACTATAATGCAACACTAACTCACTTTTGATTAATACTTTGATTTACAAATTAGCTAAATATTATTAAGTTAAAAATAACATACCTCATAAAATGTACCATCAGGAAAAGGCCTGAAACACTGACAGCATCTAAAATATAGATGGAAAGAGTAAAGTTATTTAAAGTATTTGTTAATCAAAGCTAAAGTATTTTGACTATACTATACCGAAACTTACACAAAGCACTGCTGGTGCCAGACCTCCCCATGCGAGTTCACTATCTTCTCGTGAGGCTCAAAGCCTTCTCCACACTTACAGCAGAACATCGTACCAAGCGACATATTGCTATTAAAAAGAGATAAAATCAATAAGTTTTTAGCATTGAAATTTTTTATAACTGTGATTTTATATAATTTTTTTAAAGGAACTACTATAAAAGTGCCGGGAAATTTATATGAATATAGACCGGACAGTAATAAAGTTTTCACATTTTTTTTAGTCTAAATTTTTTTTTTAATATACAGTAGAACCCCAAATATCCGAAATTATCCGTTAACTGACCATGTCAGGTTTTTCACATGGTTATCAAAATTACAAAGGATACCTATGTTTTACAGGAGGCCAAAATCCAAAATAGCGGTATAGTCAGTATTCTGGGGGTATTAGTAAATGTGAATTTTAAAATGGCTCATCAATGTACAGTGGCTAACAAAAAACCTAATAGAATGTTGGAGTACATAAAAAAAGAACTTTATCAAAATCTAATGATATAATTTTGCCGTTGTATAGAGGTTTGGTAAGGACTCATCTTGATTATGCTGTACAGTTTTGGTCACCATATCTTAAAAAAGACATTGATTTGTTATAGAAAATTCAGCACAGGGCAACTAAAATGGTCCAAGATTTTTCAAGCTTGGAATATGGAGATAGAATTAGAAATTTGAAAGTGTACACTATGGAAGAGAGAAGGGTTAGAGGAGATTTGATTCAACTGTTCAAATTTATTAAACAGGGAGTTGTCGAGGGTTTGGATTTTAATACATCGTAAGAGTAAGTTCTGTAATTAATTAAAGAAAACGTTGATTATTAGTTTATTAGTCTACCTATTCATTGACAATTCTCTTTTATCCAGAATTTTCGATTAACTGACCTACCTGTAGTCCGAATAGGTCAGATAATCAAGGTTATTATGGTTTACTGACATTCCTATACATTTATTCTTTTTACAAAAAATATTTATCAGTGGCATGTGATAATATTTTGGATAAGGAAATATTAATGACCTAATAATAACTCATCTTATTTTTTTAGATTTCTTTCATTACATTAACTTTATTGCAAGTATTATCAGTGGGTTTTTTTTAGAAATCAATTTTTAACAATCCCAATTTTGCAGGTTTTTTTTTTTTTTTTTTAATATATAGCATTTATTGCAGCCACAAAATATAACATAAATTGATAACAAACCATTTAAGAACAATTCCTCACACAAAAAAAAAAGATCATTAACCACCTTAACATGTTACACAAAAACTAAAAAGCAGAAAATAAAAGTGATGATTAAAAAAACTAAAAATATAACTGAAATATTTTCCAAATTTTTTATTTTTTAAGACTTGGATGAAATAAAAGGGAAAATATTACAGTGAAAAATATTTTAAGTTATTTGAGAGGAGGTTATCATTCTATCAAATGTTAAGTATATCAATATGGTGTTTATTTCACATTTACATGCAAAATATTTTTAATATGCCAATGGATCTGAGTGATATGTCTGACAATAAATAGAAAAGTAATTTCCCCTCAAACTCAAAAATATGCTGTAATGAACTTTTCCCTATAAGTTCCAAGCAGTTGGGTTTTTGTCTTTTGATTAATTTTCAACATTATCTTGTGATATTTTATCAGCAATTTAAAGAATAAATTGATTTCACTTTTGTAAAATGCACAAATTATAACCTATGAACAAAACTAGTTTTTGTCAAATTTGAAAAGATAAGATTTTTTAGTATTATGACCCAAAGGAGTAGTAAAGGGATGTCTCAAGCCCTTCACCCCCTCTCAAGAATTTCAAGTAAGAATGTTCTACTAATATCCTTTAAAATTTCTTTTTTTTTAAATCTATAATTTATCAAAATTATCTTAATCCTAAATTTGAATAACAAAATTGTTAATTTCTTTTCAAATTTATGCAATTAATTAGGTAATTAAATTAATAATTAACAGAATTTTGACCAATTAATGGTTATTAGTAATTTATACGATTGTGAAACTTAAGTTTTCTATACAGTTAAATATTTTGGGTATGGAAATAATTGAGCCCCCTGCCATATTTTTTAATTAATCCCTGCTATGCTCAAAACGTTTGTTGAAAACTTATTATATAGTTAAAAAAAAAAAAAAAAAAAAAAAAGAGATCGTAACTAACGGTGCCGCTGCAGAACTGGGAGCTCCAAGTTCGGCATAATCAGGGTCCACATCGGAAAGCTCTTGTTCTTTTTCAATATTACCACTGAGTTTTCGTCGTTGATAAAGAGGACTGGCCTCTAAAGGTTGCAACTTTAATTTCTGACTACCCAACATTCCTTAAAAATATAAACAAGCGCCGTGTCAATTCCCAACACTACCCACTCATCTTACTGTCCGCCCATAGCAGTGATGCAATTCGAACGTTTTCCCCCTTCTTGTTTACGTTTACTTTTTCCTCTGCGATTACAATCCGGTTTTCGACGAATGTAATTCGATACGATTTTATTCAAAGTGCGCATTTTTTAAATAGTTTTGAAGAGAGAAATTTCATGATTCGAGCGCGTTCAATTAAAAACGCATGCTAATAAAAATGTCACAAACCGTTAGATCACAGTTTTCTTTTAAAAAGAAAGTCGACGAGTAACACATTAAAATAGAGAATGTTCATTTATATATTCTCAATTATCAAATTGAATTTAAAGTTTGCAAAATCTTTTTTTTAATTGCATCTGATTTAACAGTTTAGTGCAGGGGTCGGCAACCTGCCGCTCGCGAGCCGTATGCGGCTCTTTTGATGTAAAGTTGCGGCTCTCCAGTTCCATATGAAAAAATTAGTAATTTATTATCAAAACCCTTAAAAAATAAGAAAATATATTTTTAAGTACCTAATTTCTCATTAGCTTCCATTTTCATATTCGCTAATTACAAATCGCCACATTTAGTTTCATTGTGGTATCGGTAGATACCACAATATAACTAAATGAACTAAATCTAAAACCGCATAGAACATAAAACATGCTGGAAAGGGCAACCTAGCAAACGCCTTGCCTGAAGAAGTAGTTTGTTTCGGAAAAAAATTACTTCTTTTTGTTGAAGACGTGGAGAGCGGTAAATTACTTCATTTTAAAAATCTGAAGTAATATCGCGATGAGACCAATGCAACTATTGACACGAATTACTTCAGCATAGCTTTAAAAAACATGAAGGATGGATTCCTCGAGAGATTCGAGCAATTCAAAACAAACAAAAGTACTCTCACGTTCATATTAAATCCTCTCAACAGGAATACAAATGAGATCAATATTGAGCCATTTGGAATTGATGCTGGATCGCTCCAAATGCAATTGCTATATTTGAAAACCAAAACTTGTGGAGTGGCAAGTTCACAGAACTCAAGACCAAGTTGAAAGAGTTGGAGGTCCAGAAATGCATGAACATCGCGCAGCACAAGTAGACAGCTCTAAAAGAAATTCCGCGAGTTGAGGCCCTCATATTCGGCGCATGGATTAGTCTTCCAGAAGGCTACAGTGAGGTGAAGAAGTTGGCATATAGAGAGTGCTGACGATCTTCAGATCGACATATTCGTGCGAGCAAGCGTTGCATGAATATAATAAAAAGTAAAGTTAGAAGTCAACTAACAAATGAAAATCTAGAGTCGTGCTTGAAACCTAAAACAACAAGTTATAAGCCAGATTTAATCAAACTTTCAAAAGGCATGCAAAGCCAATGCTCCCATTGATGTAACTATCTATTTGTGTTTTTATATGAATAAATATTTTTCCGTATTTAAAGCCGTTTATTTGAAATCAAAAATCATATATATATATAAGCAAATACTACTATATTATTGAAACGAAAATTTTTAGTGGCTCTTTAAAAATTGGGAAATTTTGTAAATTGTAACTTTTGGCTCTTCTGTTTCAATAGGTTGCCGACCCCTGGTTTAGTGGGATGGAAGTGAACAATCGTAGACGTAGAAGAAAATATCCAAAGAGTGTGCGTAAGAATGTCTTATGCATTCGGAAAATGCGCTAAATTCAGTTTTAGGCGTAGGCATAGGCCCAAGCCAGGTCCCAGATGGTCCAAGGTCCAAGCCAGGCCAACAAATTTTTCTGAACTCTTTTGGCCAACAAATTGAGAAGAGCACCAAAATTTGCCGAAAATGTTGCAACTGGTTCATGGGACCGAAGGTCTTTTAACCCAACCCAGACAACGAATATTTAACAAAAGTTAAATCAACATGAAAAGTACTTGGTTGGACGACACAAAACGGCAAATTTCCTAATGGAAAATTCCTTAAACCTTAATAAAATAATCTTTTTAAAAAAAAAGAAAACCGACTTTCGGAAAATGCGCTAAAAAGTAAAAAAATAATTTTTAATTTTACGAACAAGTTAATAAAATTGAATTATTTCATGTCAACTTGTTCGTAAAAGTTAAAACAAAATTACTTTTTAACGCATTTTCTAAAAGTCGTCGGTTTTCTTTTTTTTAAAAGATTATTTAATTTTTCCCATTTTAGTTTTTTATTTAGCAGGGGGCTTCGCCCCCTACTATTATTCACCAATGTTCAAGTTGTTGCTCACATTTTTCCGCGTCTCAGATCCGGTTTAGTAACTGCCGAGTAAACAAAATTAGATATATTGTCTCAAAAATATATATTGTAAAGCAATCCGTATGCATGCTAATAAATGCCGGATGAATGAAATGTTATTGTTGTACAACTTCTATCAAACAATGAAAACATTTTGAAATTGGAGAAACTGTTGAAAAATTACAAAATAGTCGAATTGATAACCTCACTCCTTGGCGCCCGATTTGGCGGTTTTAATTTAAAGTTTTGGTTGGCGCGCTGTTCAGTCGGTTAATCGATATTTCCAGATATATATATATAACAGATGGGTTAACCGATTATTTTTTGCAGTTTTTGACAAAGTGGATTTTTGTATATCCAATAAAAAAATAATTTTCGAAATCGGACAATATTTTTTTTCAAACGTTCCTGTTAATTGAGAATTCCAGATAATTAAAGGCGGATAACCGGATATTTTTTTCAAAATGCGCCCAAGTGAAACATCCCCTATCCAACAAAAATAATTGTCCAAATACCTGATTTAGAACAGAAATCTTGCGCGAACATGCATGAAAAAAAAAACATACATTTTTACAGTGACAGGCCTGCAGTGTTGAAGAGAGGGGTTGAAACGTAATTTTTATGCCACAAGATAACAAAAAAATGTTCATTTAATAAAGCATTAACTATTTACTTCTTGCTTTTTAATTATTGAAATCTATATAAAATATATCTTTAAGTATCCGACATTGTTTTTCTACATTGCTATATTATTTTTAAAATTTAATTGGCTTCCGATATTCAGCTCTTTATTACAACTACATAAAGAAGAGATTTTAATACATACACTAACTACAAAATACTAAATCCACACAGCAACCTGAAATTACGAAGAGTAGTTTGTGTGGTAACATACTCTATAAGAAACACATAGAAATCTACAGTTTTGCATTAAAAAATTAATTGTACAAAACAACTTGACGCTATGATGGTTATACCCTACAAACACTGACCATAAATTTGATATAGGAATATTAGACTTCCTTTTGCCAGGATAATTGCGTGTATGCGTTTAAACATATGTTCTATATGCGTTGAATACACTCTAGGGCAGTGTTTCTTAACCTGTGGTTCATGGACCCCTTGGGGGTCCATGGGTCATATTTTGGGGGTCCGCCGACTGATCCTAATTTTTAAAATGTTTGCATCAATATTTAGCCAGCAGTGGTAACCCGGACCTACTTCATCCTTAGCGCGCTCTGTATGGCAACCCTGTTTCTTTTTCCGCTCCTCCGGAGAAGAGAATTTGAGGCGTTTTTTCGTGCATGCTCATTTATTTCTCTTTTGTTTTAGCCTTTTCATTGGTCGATAATTTGTTTGAGTTTGAAATAGCGGTATAATTTTAAACTTGATTCACGATTTTATTTCCGTTGGATCTGCCCTGGAGGTAAGACGTACATTTATTTTTGTCTTTCATCTGTTTGTGAGTAGCATATTTTTTTGGTGTTTTCTTAGCTTATATTATTGCTAAATGCTTGATTTCACTATGGAATTAGCTCTTGCTGAAGTTTTGAATGCGAAAAATAAATATTCAGTTGGCTATTTTAGTGTTTTACCAGTCATGGGTAAGAAAGCGTTGTTAGAATAATGTATGAAAGAGGGAATGATTTCATCGATGTATAAATGTCCAAAATGTGGATCACAAATGAGTTTGAAGTCGAGACATAAGGGTATATCCTCCATCGATACAAGATTCCTTGCCGCTTTTTCAAGTGTTTTTTTGTGTCTTAATGTTTGTTCTTAATGTTTCATTTGATTATTTGAAATAAAACTATTACTATTACTATTGAAATAAAAATATTAAAATAATTAAATAATAAAACAGAATATATTTTGTAATAAATGATGTTTAAGCAATTTTTTTTTCACAGAGGGGTCCGTGACATATTTAAAATTTTTAAAGTGGTCCATTGTGCCAAAAAAAGTTAATAAACACTGCTCTAGGGGGCTCCATCTCCTACTCGTTAATGCTCGTCAACGCCCGGTTTGCTTTGCAAACCAATTCTTGATTTGCTCACATTAATTCTATGCTTTTTCTGCGTTTCAGTTTAATTCAGCCCGTTTGACAAAGTCATGTTACTGTTGTTAAAAAACTTTAGATGCAGATGGAGCCACGATAATATTATTTTTTTTCAAATCGTAATAAACTAATTAATTAATTACTTAATATTTTATAGTTTTGGTACATCTAACAGTTCACTCCGTTTTAAATGACTCCTTGATAATAAAAAGCGGTTATAAAGTTTAGGAGGAGTGACTATGATAATATATATATATGTAGATGATACTTTATTTTTTAAATGTTTTTGTTATCAGTTGCAGTACAATGGAACCCTTTTTTGCCTTGCATATGTCTGAGACAGCACAAATAACGGTCTTGAACAATTGTTTTTAAAGCGACGTTACTTCTTCCGAAAAAGATTTTGCGACCAAGTTTACCATTAATTACACTCCAGAAAAATGACATTTTGTGTCAAAGTGGATATCCAATACAAAGCTTAATTACCTCCCTTGAACGCTTTAGGGGGAAAGTGTACATTTATATCTTGTGAGCAATAACGTATACAATGCTTTCCAAAAGTTAAGCACCATTAACAAATTCTGAATTTACAAATGGGTGGTTCGATTTCATTGATTGAAAGTCAAAGTGGCAGAAGAAGGAACAAGGAAATGCGCAAATATCATATGATGTGTCACTTAATTTACTTTTAAGAAATTTGCAAATTAGGCATAGTTTAAAGTTGCAGCCTTAAAAAGTTGATATTTTTTTTAATAAACGATTTTGGTAATTTGTGGATAGATACAGTGAATTATGGCTCAAATAAGGGAATTGAAATATTTACATCGCTACCTCGGGGTGGGGTCTTGATGCAGGGTAGTCATTTAAAGGCATCACTTTTTTTCTTTGGTGTGGCCAATTTTGTGATTTCTTGTTCATGGCAACAATTTAAAACCAGTGGAATGGTTGCCAGACACCTTTCTCAGGTTACCACATCTCTGATAATCCATATATGGCTTTATTGGCTAACGGAATCAACAAGCAACCTTGTCAATTGTAAGAGAAATGGTTATACCATTAATTGGAATATTAATATCTACACCTACTATGCGGCAAAGCCTACATATGGAAGTACTGTATGCCCGAGTTATCACTGGTTTATTTTATATACGTGCAAAGCCAGAGGTGAATTGTTAAAGTGATTTTCTAAGTATTTGAGACACAGGACATTAAAATGGTTCATTGTACAGTTTACAGATGAGTGAATAATTTCTCTAAAATCCGATGATAGGCATGTGAGAATCAGGGGAGAATATAAAAGAACATACATAAAAAAACCAGTAAAATCCCTGAACACAGCGACTTTAGTGCAATGGTGTGGACTAGATTTACTTTCAGCTATCACACCGACAAGCACCTCTTCACAGGAGGTACTGTAGTTGTAAGGTGCCAAGACAGGCACGTAGGTATAGATTTTTCATGGGAGGGGTTCAGTAACTGAGCAACGGATTTATTTAGGAAACTTAATTCTCCCTTTAACCAGAGTTGGGGGGAATCCTCCCTCAAAATCAACAAACTCCCTCTCTCCCCTTCCCCCATTTTTTAAAAAAAAAAACTTATTAATATTTTTTAAGTAAACAAGAATACGTTGGCAAATAAATATCGTAACAGCAACAGTTATAATTTATTTTTTATGGAATCGTTACCAATATCAGTCATTACCTATTTTTAAAATTGTAAATACCACTCCCTAATTAAGAAATAAATTTAGAGAACAAATTTAAGTTTTGAGAATCATTGTTTAGAATATGGTTTTAAAGTATCTTGTGTATACAGCCCCGTTTGACGATCTTTTCTCTTTGTCGCCGAAATCCAAATACTAGATATGAACCTGATGATGTCATGTTAAGCTTAGTTTGAGATAAAAATTGCCTCAAAACATGTTTTTTAAAGCTTTTTGAAAACTATTTTCCGGGGCAGGACCCCCGGAAAATACCAACTTTAAAAAAAAGTAAAGTTTTTCTAGTTTTTTAAAATATTTTTACAGAAATTCGATTTTTATTGTTTTGTCTTCTTGACTTTCAATGGGAGGGGTTTGAACCCCCTGAACCACCCCCTTACCTACGTGCCTGTGCCAAGATCAAATCTTTGACTCTTTGTGAGACTGTATGCTACAGAAGTTGGTCCAGCATATATTCTTTTGGACTATAATACATGCTAAAAAACAGAAAACTCTTTGGACGAGTGTATTACGAGTGATAGTATTGCTCGCATAAAGTGGCCACCATATTCACCCAATCTTATTCCAATCAAAAATATTTTGGTATGCCCTTAGACGTACCGTCTCTCTGTCCTTTTAATCTCTTCATCAACTTACAAACAACTACAAACTACCCTATTTTTGCCTTCCTTCCTTCAGGTATATTTGATTATATAATTAAAGGTATAAAACATTGTTGCTTAGCTTGTTTTAAAATGGTCTCATACTTTATGTATTAAATTGTTGTATAGTTCAAGGAAGTAATGGGCAAGTTCTGCACTGGGTCCCACCAATATTCATTTTATATGTAATATAATAGTTAACACCATTCTATAAAACAGAATTTGAACTTAAAATAAACTCTTTTCTTTATGTGCTTAAAAGTATAATTTTTTTTTAATTCTATTGTAAAAAGTATGTTTTTAAAATTATTAGATGCATATTCGTCACAAATTATTAAGGATACATTGAATCTTTTAATTGAGTGGATAACTTTTATTTAGAAAATATATATTTTTTCATTTCTTTATTACATTTTATATATGGGAAGGGCATCTCTGGATTGCAGTTACTATTCAATGGGACATTTAGCAAAACAGTAAATTATATGACTACATCAAAAGTTTTCGATCAATCCTATTGCATGTCCATCAACCAGGGTGTAAAAAAAAGTGTGATTTTTTTTAAAAAAAATCAACAACAAGAAATCGAATTTGTTAGATTTTTTTATTTAAATCAGATTTTTCTTTAGAATTCTTAAAATGTGAAATCAGATTTTTTCTTAAAACGTTTAACTATTCAACAGATGTGTATCTGGTAAATACCCAGAGGGTAAGGTAAATAAAAATGGGTATTTATTCACCCCTACCTCACACATGTACTCCTCCCATATTACATGTTTAGTGCATTCATTACATGTGTTTCATTTCTTATGCATTCAATGAATAATTGTGGGGTTTACTTTTTTTCTCTGCTACTTTCATACCTACCAAGGTGTAAAAAAAAATCATGTTTTTTTAATTAAAATTATGTATTTATAATGTATTTTCCTTTTGTATTATGTTATATTTTACAGACTATTCTGAAGACATATTTTATAAATACCCTGGTTTTTACATATTTCGAACATTTATTAAAGAAAAAAATTACATGGACATTCAGGATATTACTTCTATTTATCCAAAATTTTAAACTGCATTTTCTTACTTTTGTACTTATTTGTTTTTTAAAAAAAAACTTGTATTACATATTTATAAACAAACTCTTCACATTAGCTTTATTATATGGATGTAATTTTTTTTATAAATAGCTCTACTTCCTTTTTTACCTACTTCAAATTTATCATTCAAATTAAACCAAATTGTATTTAAATTTTGTTCCAAAAGACTTATTTTATTAATTTAAACTAAAGACTTCCTTAAGAAAAGAAAAGAATTTAGTAACAAGTCTTAATGCTCATGCTCAGTAGATTGTAACATGCAATAAGAAGGAATTGCAACTCTGAATGTCTGAAAATTGTTTTTTAGACAAAGAATGGTAAACTGTCATTATCCTAGAGATCTAAAGTAAGGAAAGGAAGGACTTTGAATAGATAAGAATAGGCAAGTGAAAAATAAACCTTAGAGAAAAGACTAGAATACAAAAGAAATATTTAAGTGATTATTAAAAAGCACCATCAGTGAGATTTTTATTTCCAACAGGATTTCTTAATAATTTTTTTAAAAAAAATAATCAATTAATTTAAATCATTGATTTTTAAATTTTTTTTATTTAAATCATTGACACACTGCCATTAACCGATCATCATTTTTATTTTGAAGACAATGTAAAACATTAAAATAACAAATTTTTTAATAAAGGTCACCAATCAAATGAAGGAAGCTACTCTAGTAGTATCTTGGGATCTAGATGCACCCTAAGTACAAAGGCACTTGTGGCTCTCCTTAGAACAGTGCTGCACCCACATATATAAAAAGTTAATCTTCCATCAGTTATAAAGGAGATCTCTCCCCTTCCAATAACACAAACATTGCATAGTTTTTCTCACTAAAATAAAAAGTAACCCTCAAATGAACTTTTTTTAAGGAAAAATGCTTTTAGAAGGAAATTTTTTTGGCCTTGGGCGACAGCCGCATTTGAAATCTTTGGGTAAACAGTTTAATAGTACATTTAGTAATATATGAATGATAAAATTTTTAAATAATTGTATAATTGCAAGAGATATGACAAATTTTACAAAGTGATCCAATTAATAAAATGCATTTGTATTTTTTATTGGCGGATAGCCTTTTACTTTGTTATTATGGTAACACATAAAAAAAAGTATACACCTGTTTCAAACAGTGCCCCTTTCAAATACATCAAAATGTAAAGTTGGCAAACATTTTAACTTATTCATGTCTTTCTTCAATTTCTTTCGTGTGCCAACAGAGTATTTTAAAATCGCAAAATTTTGGGCAATTAGAATTACATTATTATGAAATTGTCAAAATAGTGGGTCTTACTTATTTTCAATAATAGAATACATTAAAAAAAAATAAGCAAACTGGTGTTTGACTTTAATATTGATTTAGATCCGTTTCCAGCTGCATAAATAAAATAGTAAAGGTTTGCTAGAAAAAACATGTAATTTCTTTAGATTCGATTTATTAAACTTTAATTTAAAAAACTCATCAATGAAATAAAAATCATAACATTTCTTCCGTTATTACGTAAAATAAATAGAAATAAGCAGCAGTCTGCTTGCCCGCCCATGCCCATTATTAATAAGCTTTAACAAACAGGAAACATTAAACCTAGAAGGTACGATCTGGAGGGGAAAAAAGATAATTTTATAGATAAAGGTAACAAAAGTTAGCTTACCAAGTTATCTCAATTTACGGTATCTGTTTCGAAAATTTCAAGCACTTGTCCTATCAGTCCAGATTTGCTCATTCACTAATTTTAATGTTTACGTACTACGACTACGCCTACTCATAAGGGTGTGCGACCCACAAAGTATCACTGACAAATAAGGAAATATAAACAAACGAAAGTAAAACTTAATAAAAACATTATTTTATTAAAAAAGTAACATCAACAGACATTTAGAGTAGTAAATACGTAATTCAAACATTTAAAAGTCATTCTTTCTTTTTAATTAGACACAGTTTTTGAAGTTGCCTTCAAAAGTAGGATCATGTAATAGCACAAACCTCAGTTTTTATAAACAAAACAAACTGGTAGAGCCGGAGCGGAGTTGAATTAAACCTAAACGTAAAGTTAGTTTTATAAATAGAGAAGTTTCTATGTTAAAACATTTTAAAAACTAAGCGCAGTAAATATGGAACTTGCAGACTATAGTATTTTAAAAAAAGAAATTTTTAATGATGTTTATGAACCTGCAGAAGATACTTTTATACTTGTAGATGCTCTAGAAAAAGATATGTGTCTCATCAGAAAACTGAAGTATAAAGTTATCTTTTACACTATTTTAAATTTAAACGAAGAAGTTTTTGCAATAAAAGTTTGAGAATTCGTAAAGTTGGATGTATTCTTATAATATACAGACATTTAGTGGCTACTGTCATGAAACTTTGGAATGCCTACCAAACTGCTGACAATATCATGGCTATAAAATTTCCTATTTAACAACTTTTGCTTTTAAGTAAGCTCTGGCCTTAAATTTTATAATATTTCTAACCTTCTACTTGGTTCATCAGAATGGACAATAGTTATGTTAAATATCTACAACAGCATTAAAAAAATTCATTACTCACTACTACACAATGGTTGTAGGGACGCTATGAGTATTAGTTCCAAAAATTATTTTATTCCGATTTATTGATAAAATTAGTTAAATACTATTATTATTATAGATTTTCCTTAATTTAATTGCAATAAAAGAGCACAGTACCTTTCTCGCCACATTTTTGAATGAATTTTTTTTTAATTGCTAAAACTAATTTTAATAAGTCAAATACCTACCATTGTATATTTAATAAAATGTTACCTTATGCATTCTAGTGAACATTAATCAAAATACAGAAGAAAAATTTTACTGCATACATCAGGGTGGCAACATAACCTGGAAATCAAAGTATTATCATGGAATTTTTTAAATCTGAAAATATCAGGGAATTTTTCAAAATTTCGCAAAAAATCAGGGAATTTTTCAAATTTGGATCATTAAAACGTCAATTATCATCTATTATGTCCTTCATTCTGGGTAGTTTGGTTGTCAATATTTAATTTTAGTTAAAAAAAGCATGGTTATGCGCATTTTCATTTTTACATTTGTAAAAATGTGAACCACTGCTGGAGGGGAAAGCAAAAGCAAAGTATGTTGGACTTTATATTGTAAGCAACATGTAAGGGACTAATGAATATGCGATTCGTTGAAGAAATATGAAGCATATAAAACATTTAAAATTATCTCCAAAAGAAATAATTGGAAAAACTTGCTTTTTTCCATTCTCTACTTCCACAGAACAAGTTTAATTATTATTATGCCTGTTGCAATTGTATAATTTGTGTTGTATCCATAAATTGTTATTTTAACTGACAATAAGTATTGCTTATAATTTTTCATTTATAATGCAATATATTTATTGTAACGTGGATACTTTGTTTCTATACAAAACATGTATTCCAACTTTTCTTAATGTAATTGTAAAATCAGGGAAATTTTTGCAACGCAATCATGGAAATATCAGGGTACTTTTTTTCCAGAATTTTGTTGCCACCCTGTACATGCTTAAGCCTCTTTAAGGATAATATGAAAAAAATATATTGTAGTCCCCATTCTCCAGAATGAATAAACAACATTAATTTCTTGATGTAATATAAACATCCTTAAATTAAAATATCGGATTTCATGAACAATTTTTCAAGGTCCATTCCATTCAAATTGTTTAATATACAGCAAATTGTATGTTAACATGTTTATTTATCTCGCATCATAGATTTTATATGATTTTTATTGTATAGTAAGCAAATATGGTTTATTTCAAGAAAATATATATTTTTATTTTTACACAATTTGAAATAATCAAATTTATATGCACTCATTTGAAATAAAATCTGTTTAAAATTTTGGAATTGAATTTCAAACTAGGCAGAGTAATTTTTTCGAGAACTGTCACTCCTTTTTTGTTTATCAGATAATATCCAAATTGCTAAGAAGTACAAATTGTCTAGCAATGTTTGTCTTAATGAGGTTTATAATAAACAGTAATTCAATCATGTTATTAAGTCATTTTAAATATAGACCAAACACTTTTTTTGTTGATAATAAATTTATGAACAATTATTGATGTTACTATAATATTTACTTCGTTCACTGCCGCCCGAGTTAAGTATAACTCTCAGTACGTTGGGTTTAGGCGCTGTTTGAATTGCATATAATTCACATAACATGTATTAAAAAGTAGTGTGGCCCCACACCCACATCCATTTAATACATTTTTGATGCAGCAGTTAATGTGTTAAATTAGCAAGCATTTCTGTACAAATATGGTATTTTCAACATTTTGCTTATAGAATATGTTTTTAAAGACTGCTAATCTAATGTTTTTGTTTCAGGCCAGCTATATGTTTAGAGATTGGAAGTGGATCTGGTGTTGTTATCTCAACACTTGGAAAAGTGTTAAAAAATCCATATTATTTGTAAGTTGCTTTATTTTATTTAAATTAAACAGAAATATTTTAAGTTAATATGTATTGAAAATTGTCATGTTTGTGTATTGTTATTCATTATAGTCTCCTAAAATAATCTTTTTGTATTAAATTAATACACTTGCATCTGAAGGTACAGAAACTTTAAATACTATAAGTGATTTTTTACTTAAAATATATACCAAGTCTCAACTTAGTTCCACAGTTTGCGTGTTCATTTATTAAAGGATTATTTACAAACATAAGCATGAATGAAATATTCATGTAACAAAAGAAAAGCTAACATGTTATCCATTCATATCTTTCATTCTCTCTTTTTTGCATTGCCTTTGCCCACCAAGGTCTTAATTTATTAACATAATCTACAGTAAATTAGTTTCTTAGAATCATTGCATTGAAAACTATCCAGAAAGTACTATTTATAATAGGCAACATTATTTTTCTTGTTTGTATTTAAAGTTTGAATAAAATATTTTAAACTAGGTAATAGAATCGACTAGTAAAAGGTCTTTTCTAGAATTTTACTGTACAAAATTTAAGATTGAAAACCAGTATGTGATATTTACAGGGTTGCCATATATCTACAAATCAAAGAAAATCTGGAATTGTCATGGAAAATGACTTAAAAAGTCAGGTAGTCAAGAAAAATGAATATTTTTTCCCTAACTTTTCCAAATCATGAAATTTTTTTTTTAAAAATGTGTATGAATGTGCCCGTTGCCCGTCATATCCAGTTCGCTGTCACTTACACAATTTTTTTTTAAAGAATATAAATTTATAAAAATGGAAATTTTTATATTTTGCTAGGTATTTACAGTCACTTTATTTTTAAGGGTTTCAATATTAATGTGTCAAAAATCAGTTGTTCTCTTTGTCTAGAATCACCTTGCCTAATTTTTACTGTAGAAATTTTTTAAAACCTTCTGTAAAAGTCAAGGAATTTTTATTGTAATATTATGCAACCCTGTGTTTATCATTATATTTATTTTTTGTAAATTAAAAAGGTTTTCTCTATTAGATGTACTGACCTAAACCCAGTTGCAGCCTCTGCAACAAGAGCTACATCAAAAAGTAATGGAGTACAAGTTGATGTCATTATTACAAATTTGGTAAGTAGACATGCATAAATCACTTACATTTCCTTTAATATTGCATCGAATAATTTTACTTAAAAAAACAATCAATATTTGTTTATTATACTGCACACAGTTTATAAATTTTTTATACAATTTTTATTCATTTCTCATATTATTTACTCTGCTCAGAATTAAGAAAGAAAGACACCTCTTCTAGGGACTTAAATGCTAAATAAAGATTTTACATTGTTTTATTAGTTAAAAAATTTTGATAGATGTAATGGCCATTTTAGGAGTCTTATATTTACAATTATTTAAAATAATTGTAAGTTTATTAACTACTTTAGTCTTTAAATGTTAGGAAAGTAGTATGCACAATGGAGATTTTAACAAAACTTTGGACTTAAAATCTTTAAAATGTATCATCCTTTGAGAAAATGTACTACATTTGTCTAGTAAATTTCTACAAATAAACTTACCCTACTAAACAATATGCTAATTTTGTACTTGGTTTTACTTTAAGAAATTCTGCTGTAGATAAACTCCATTTTCTTAATAATTCAAATCATTACCGAAAGGTGGATAACTTCAGTATGATGATGGTTATTCAAATTTTTTTATTATTATTGAGTTCGATAGCTATGAACTACAATTTTTTTAAATATATTTCTGTTTTGGCGACGGCGAAGATAATTATGGTTTTTGGCTAATTTAATACAGAAATAATTTATTTTGATAGTTTTTGAAGATAGGGGCATGGTAGTAATATTTTTTATAATGATTTTGATTATATAAAAGAATTACCTTAAAAAAGTCTCGACCTGATTTATGCAATATTAAAGTCTGTAGCAAGTTTTAAAATTTTACATGCTAACCCTTTGTGGTCAGGATGTAACTCTCGGTTTTAAAAATAATGACCTGTTTTTCAAATTAAACAAGAACAGCATGTTTTTGCACATAAAAACACTGTTTGTGTAAGTTTGTTCTTTATTTAACTCCATTTAAAAGTATGACATCATTTATATATTACCGGGGCAAAGAACGGGGGCAGGATATTACTGTTCCATAAAAAAAATGTAAATAGCAAAAAATTTTGAAATCTCAACTCCAAAAAAGTGGAAACTTAACATCTTATATAAGTTTATATAAATAAAAAAAATTATATCTTAATTTATTTTTAATTAATGAAGAACATTTTTATATAATTTTAAAGGTCTCTCTTCTATCCCTCTCGGATATTTGGTTTGTGTGCTAGACTATGTTTTATGAACTTGTAATACCCTATTTCTAATTTATTCTACTCGACCCGCCCTGAAGCATACGAGGGAGTGTTGCAAGTTGGTTTATGCGATTCAGCCACCATGACAGCGGCACATGTACCTGAGCGACCCGCGGTGCGAATCACCACCCACATGACGCAAACAGGCTATTAATCTTTCAATTTAGCTTACCGGAAGACCTGTTGTTAAGCCTTCTTTTTTTTAAAATTTAAAATCAAAGAATTACAAATACAATTTGGACGACAACTCTCATTTGAGATGTTTACAGACGGCCGCCATCTTGGCGGGCAAACTCAAACAATAAATAATGGATAGCACAAAACTAACTGTACCTAACTTGTCCTACCCTATATCTAACATGAGCTCAGTTCGTCAGAGTATATTTATAAATCAACTAAAACTTGTCATTATTTTACACCTCGTTTGTTTGATTGATGCAATTCTTCTTTTGGCTTAGCGGATGATCACTATCGTTTGATTGGAATTTCTTTTACATTAGTATGATAAAAAAAAATTCAGAATTACAACCTTAAGGTTAGTATATTGTTAAAATTTTAATCTTGTGGTAATGATTATGTGCAAGCAATGTTTCTCACCAGCAAATTGATAATGCTCTGAAATATTTAGAAAAGCACATTGTACTTAATTAAAATGGATCATTGCATCCAATCAAAGTAACTATGCAAAGTCCAAAAGCAACAACAAAAAAATTACAAATTTACAGTTACATTTGCAAAAGTAAACCAAGCTTCTTCACTTCACCTTGACATCCTCGTTATGTATAAGTAATGTTTAGAACAATTTGCTGAGGATTGCTAATATCCTAGGTCCATTTTTGCACATTTGGTATTAAAAAATTACCATAGTTCCCTTGCATACAATTTTTTTAATCTATTTTAAAGTTATTTATAAATTTTGGGACTTACTATTTTAAATCTTATTTTAAATATTTTGCACGAGTAAAAAAAATATGGTTTTTCCCCTAGGTTGATGGATTAGATCGTTTACATAATTCTGTTGATTTACTCATTTGTAATCCACCATATGGAGTTACTCCAAGTGAAGAAGTAATATAGTTTTCTGTATATTGAGCTAATTTTACATTATGTTTTCATTTCTGACATATGTTGGCCCTTGTGCCAATGAACTCCAATCAACCATTTCTGACATATATTTGCTTCTGATATATAATATAGTTTGAAGTTGAATTTTTTTTTATTTGATGTTGAGTGTTAAATATTTGCAAAAATAGTCTACTTTTATTCAGTGGTGCCTAAAACTATTTTTCTGGTCCCAAATTTGTATTTCTGTAAGTTAATTTCTTGTTTGAAAACGTAAAATGATGTCTATGTTATATTCAATAATCCATATAAGTTATCAGATACCTATAGGAATGTTATTCTAAAAGAATACTTTGAAGTATCTTAACTATTAAATTTGTGTATGGAAAACTGTCTAATTTTTATTAAAAAATTATTAACATGCCGTTTGGTAATTAATGCAGTGAATGTGTAGCTTATGTATTAAACACTTTATTAATTTAAGTAAAGTTTCTCATAAGTAATTTGCATTTTAAAAGCCTTTTTTTTGGTAAATTATAAAAATTATTTCAGAACTAGCTTTTACACACTGTTCTGCTGCAGTTCAACACAATTTTTATGCACCCCATGGAAATCTATAACTATAATTTTATAAGTTAACTCCTAGGGATAACTGCCAACAAATGTGCCATCAAAATTCGTTCAGTGCTTATCTCTTGATTGACGAATATAATTTTTTTTAATGTTTTTTAAACAGACAAAACAAAGCCTCTGTTATAGAATTTCAAAAATATATTCCATGTACAAAGATATATGTTCAAATTCAAAGAAAGATTAAGGTAATATTTTTTAATGTTTCCCTTTAACTGCATAGTTGGTCTCAGAAGACCCAAATCAGAAAATTCCATTTAAATGTAGTTTTTAAAAAAAAACTCATCCATAACTTGATTACATTTCTTCTGATCCCCAAAACACCTGAGCACCTTCAGTTTACATTTCAGCCATCAAATCCCAAGTCATGTTAAGAAAGAGAGCATTTAGTTTGTGATGCCACATTAGAATAGATTTTGGTACATATATTACTTTCTTTTCTTATCAAAAGCATTGATTAGAAGTTCTTACTAAACATTTTGGCCTATCCAATATTACATAATTTTTTGTAAAAATAACTTTCAAATTAGTTATTTCATTTGTGCGTTAAACTTCTTGGTACCCAAACTCTTTTTAGGATAACAAGGTTGTCCCTTTTGCTTCTTTGTTGAAGGTATTTTGCATGCACGCTATTTTTATGAACTATTTATCACGAACAAAAAAAAAATATGTGTGCAATTAGGTGGTCCAAAAATTCCTTTTTTTTTAAATGTTTAAGTTCTAACTACAAATATTTATACTCACCCCAAAAACATCCCTGTATAAACAATTTCAGCTTAAATGAAAAGTATTTAAGGGTAGCTGAATATGCACTGCATTTAAAGTTTTACATTATAATTCTATATATACACATACATGCATATAATACATGTATACATGCATATAATACATACATAAAATACATGCAAGAGTCAAGTGTTTCTTTATTCTTACTACAGGACACATTGTTGACAAATTATTATGTGGACACAGTGTTGACAAATTGTTAGGTGTTTCCTACTTCCAATAGGCTCTGGGGAAGCAATGGCACACACAATATTGCAAACGCTGAATGATTGGAAAATTGCGGACCAGGTTCAATGCATGTTCTTTGATACCACTTCCAGTAACACTGGAATCAACGTTGGGGCCGTAACCTTTTAGAACAAAAGATAAGAAGACAGCTACTGACCCCAATGTAGATTCCAGTGTTACTGGAAGTTGTATCAAAACACATGCATTGAACCTGGTCCACAATTTTCTAATCATTGAATGTTTGCAATATAGCATATGATATTGCTTCCGCAGAGCCAGTTGGAAGTTTGGAAACGCCTAATAATTTCTCAAGATTATATCCTGTAACAAGAATAAAGATACCTTCGACTTTTGTATGTATTATATGCATGTACTGTATATGTATATGTAGTGTATACATAGGATTATAATACAAAATTTTAAATGCATTGAACAACCATTGAATAATTCAGTAGAATTATTTTTGTACAGGGATGTTTTGGGGTGAGTAAAAATATTTTTGGTTTGCACTTGAACATTTAATTTTTTGTTATTTTTTTTGACCACCCTAGTGGCAGTAAAGTTTTAATTTAAAGAATTTGTAACATTATTAATTAAAATGTATTTATTGTAATTAATAATTCTCTTAATTTATATTCGTTTTTAGGTAGGTGGTAGTAACCTACACAAAGCGACCTCTGGTGGCATCAAAGGGCGCGAAGTCATGAATAAGCTCTTTCCTTTAGTACCAAAACTGCTATCTAAGCGAGGAATGTTTTATTTAACATGCATTGTCCAAAATGATATTGGTAAGTGCATTATTTTTTTTTCTATAGCTATATACAATTTCAATTTATCTGCCGTTTTCCAGAAATCAGTTAAAAATGAGTACTATAGATTCTTCATTGATATTAGAAAACTATAATAATGCATTGTTCCAACTCTGAAATTATCTGATCAATTTAAATTTTCAGTGGAAATTTTAATGTGCTTTATTTGATCAAAAAGTAAACTAATGGTGTAGAAAATGTCATTTTAATAGAAATAGGGGTTTAATGCCTTATCTTAATGATATCTTATCTTTAATGAAGCAGAAATATTTTAAATCACATTTTGAGTTTTAATAACCACAATGACATGTAATTTTTTGTATAAGTAAGTTTTCAAGAAAGTATAACTTTGAATTATTCCTGGCAGAATAATAAACAAAGAAAATAAATTTAATAAAGATTTTTAAATCCAAATATTGTTCTTGGTTTTACTACATAATTAGTAGTAGGTATTGAGAAGAATGAGGCAAAATGGTTTATTTTACAGTTTTATTTTTTCTGTGCTTAAATGGCAATTCAAATTCTTTGATTGAATATGCATATCAACTCTGGATATGTGTGCATATCAACTCTGGCAAGTTGCACCGGTGGGAGGGGGGGGGGGGGAGGGGGAGTTCGGAGAGGTTAATATTATTAACAAATGAAAGCTAGGGAAGATTAGAAATTGCCCAACTTGTAAGATTACGTTTAAATTAGACCTCAGAATGGACACTGCATTGGAATATGGATGCAACAAATCAATGCTTGTGAGAGAACTGTTTATATTACCTAAAATATATATAAAAAGATGAAAAGTGTCGGTAAGTTGGAACTGAGAATTTTCAGCACTGTTGAGTTGAATTTCGAATAGTTGAGTTGAGAATTTAGAATCGTTAAGTTGGAAAATTTCTTGTTACAACCCCCCCCCCCCCCGAATATTTTTTAATATGCATATAAACAATGGATATAGTGATATTTTTACAATTTTGAGGTTTGTGAACAGTACTTATGAACTTTGGAGCATTATTTATTATTTTGTTAATATTCAGTTTCTAATTTATTTTAGCTCTTACTACCACATAAAATTCAAGTTTTATATTTTTTATTTTGGCTACAATGTATTTGAATGCTATATACCATATTCAACTGCTCAAAAGGGGCAAGATACCCCAAAACGAATGCCGCCTCATGTTACCGAGGGAAGTTTACAATTACATGAGGTTAAAGACATTGCATGTCACTTACTCAAGGCATATGCACACCCTTTCAGGTTTTTTTTTATGGATGGCCCTATGGATTTTTTTATTACATATTTTCAAAAATGCATTTAAGTCCAAATGTTTGATAGATTGTTATAAAAAAATGTAAAACTCACTATTAATGATTTATTTTTAAAAATGAGTAATTATTTTTTGCTGTAAATTATATAATTTCATAATCATTTCTCTTAATAAAGTTCTTTTTTCTTCAGAGGATATTTCGCTTCAAATGAAGACCTTCAATTTAGAAATGACCCAAGTTCTCAGTAGAAAATGTGGAATTGAACACTTATTTGTACTTAGGTTTTCTAAAATTTGTGACTCTTATGAAAAAGCAAATTAAAGAGCTTATTATGTCACCTTTTTAAATTTGTTGCATGTTTCATAACAGTTACATTATTTATTTAAGTCTTAGTTGTTCCAATCCCAAATAAAAAAAATATTAAGTCAAATTTTTTTTTAAGTAATTACAAATTTTGTGCCTAAAAAAATAATTAAAGAATCTCAAGTAATGATAAATTATCCCATTTTTAGCCGGCTGAAATGTGTGCCAACCAAAACGCGCCAAAATGAGAAAAGTTATCAATTCGACTATTATGTATGTTCGTGCAAAATTTATGTTCTAATCAGATATTTGAAGAAGAAAAAAATTGTTGGATAGGGGATGCCTTATTTGGGCATATTTTGAAAAAAATATTCTGTTATCCAGTATGTAACTATCCGGTATTATCAGTTAACCTGACAGTTTGAAAAAAAATATTGTCCGATTTCGAAAATTCTGCTTTTGTTAAATAGTTCACTTAAATAGGGCTTAGACATGGACAGGGATTGCTTTATAATCCCTGTTCCCCGTTCAATTAAAAACTAAAAAAAGGAAAAATAAAATAATCTGTATTTAAAAAAAAAAGAAAAACCAGTTTTAAAAAAAATTGCACTAAAAAGTAAAAAATAACTTTTAATTTTACAAATAAGTTGAAATTTTTTTGTTTAATTTTATACTTATTATAATTTCTTTTTAATTGGCGCCAATTTGAAAAAAAAACTAGATTTTGGCATTTATTTCAAAAAGTTGTAAATACTAAATATAAAATTGATGTTAAATAATTAAAAAAATTCAACTTCTTCATAAAATTTTAAAAATTTAATTATTTTTAGTGCATTTTTTTTAAAGTTGATTTTCTTTTTTTTTAAAGGATTATTTTACATAAATAATTAAACTTATTAACTTATATAGATGAAATAATAAATAAGTATTTCTTGGAAAGACATCTTAAATTGTATACCATTAGTTAAATAAGGTTAGAAGCCTATTGTCTGTGTTTAATTCAATAAACGTTATAATATTTTACAATTTAGAATATTAAATTTGCAATAATTTACTTACTTTAAGTTTCAAAATTATCCTTTACTAAAATTCTTTACCCTTTGTATCAAATAAATGTGGAATGTTGCAATTGACATTGAGAAAAGAATCATTGCTCAATATAATTAATTGCACCTGCTGACTGCAAACATCAAACTACGCAAGATTTAATAGTACCAACTGCAATAAAAGTTATATGCCTTTGAAACACATTAAAGTAATCATGAACAAATGTATACCCATCTGTAGGAAGACTTTATATATAGTTAAGTTGATAACTTCCCATCACAGCTAAGTAACCAATAGTTGGTTATTATGTATATTTTTTGTATTTTTATTTAATATTATTTGTAGTAAACACTTGTTTAATACACTCTTACTACTGCTGCCATTATAGATGTGTCATCAAATCTTAAAACTTAATTTTTAACATTTTAATTTCAAATTTTAATAATAATTTTTATTATTTATGAGATTTTGATTTGAAATAATATATTTAAAAAAAAATTCGGTTGATATCTTATGAGTCATTATTTAAAAAGTGCACTTTTATTTGGTTCTAATTCATTTTAATTATAACATATGGCAAAAATGTATATACAGCTCCAATATGTGGTGTAATATGTCACACTTTTCTTTTTTTCAATTTCCAAGCATACTATGGCTTAAATCTGTAAACATACTTTTAATTTATCAAACCAAACAGCTTCCCTACATCACGCCTACTCATTTCGCCATGATAACTCATTTTTTTTCAATGTCAACTTATATCTGAATCAAAAAAGATTACCCTCGGAAAAACTATTAAAAATATTCATAAATCTCAAAATTGTATTAAAACAATTCGTCAAGTGTAAGTAAGAAATGCACACAGATTTCTATGTAACATATATTTTCAGACACAGCCATAGGCACAAACTTAGGTTAGAACCTTACTGCAAATTTTTGTTATTTAACGTTAAGTTATTATTTTAAGATTTGATAATCAATATGTTCATTTTTTAGGATATTATTTCCAATTGAATGTATAGATAAGTTTCATATAAATGTAAAATTTAAAAAAAATAGGAAGTGGGCAATTCTTAATACGAAACTAAAACAAACATCATATAAATTTTAACATATGTACAATTATTCTTCAGATTGCATACATAGCTATTAGGGTTTTTTTTTGCTTAAAAATTATCAAGCTTTATGCACAAATAAATATTTTCCAAAAGAAATACATGCATAATTCAAAAGCTTCAAATACAATAATGACAACTAACCCTCCAAGGCAAGCAAGGTTGGCCCATTTAAAATATCCTAACAATCCCCCCCAATGCTTTTCCAATTGCCTTTGAAAATTACTTACTCCTGATGAATTAACCCTTTTGTATAACTTATTAAAGCTTTCGAAAATTGTAACCGAACATGGTTGTCAGTTAATTTACTGAACATAATAGTTTTTTTTTATGTATGACAATAATGTGATCAATTTTCTAGGAACTATAAATACAAAATAGTTAGTTAAAAACCCCATTAATTTTTTTTAACAATGAGATCCAAGGTTGCAGAAACTTCAGGCACATTTCCGTAGTAATTCCATTACTTATTATTTCCCACCATTCAAATCTAGAAAAGTTATATAAATAAAACAAAAAAGGCTTGCGAATATGTGTATTTGGTAATATTTGAGTCATCAGGAAAAAGAAACTGACTGCTAATTTATGAGCCTTTTTTTTCTTTTATTAATAATTTTTTGAAAGATAGTTTGCACACTATTCCCATCACATAAACTCGCAAATATCCCCATAAAATATTTTAACATAGGGTCTGAGCAACACTTCAGTCGCCCAATGAAACATATTTGTCCCCTACTTATAAAAATCGTACTACTCATTAATAATAATACATTGACATCCTTTCATCACTTTTATGGTTAATTAATACCGATCTAACATTTTATGGCCCTCCTTGGGCCGTGGGCAATTTTTTTTAAATCAAGAAATAATGTTTTTCTTAAAAAAAATTCTTGGCAAATAATGGCTATGAGCTAAGAGGGGCTATAGCCCCTCATATAGTTAGAGTTTTCAGACAGTTGAGGAGAGGACCAAGTTTTATGGTTCTCTTTTTAAGTAGGAAGAGGGGGGGAGGGTGCGCGTTTTATCGCACTATCAAGATGCCCTTGGATACTGCAACTGCCCAGAAACACATTGCCTGGAGCAGTGGCGGATTTACATAGGGGCTAAAAGAGGGTATAGCCCCCTCCTTAGCTTATGACTTAATTTTTTTTTTTCAATAAATAACGTTTTTCCTGAAAAATTGTTCTGCAACATAATAGCCATGAGCTTTGAGACCCACAGTTTGAGTTTCCAGGGAGTCTTGGGGGAAGATCACGTTTTATGACCCTCTCTTTGGGGATGGGGGGGGGGGAGGGGGCTACGCGTCTTTTCGCCTTATCAAGATGACCTTGACACTGCAAATGCCCAGAAACAGCATAACTGAAACCCTTTGTTGTATCAACCGAGTACGGTCATTCGTTAAAAGTTTTAAGGGAGGCGGGAGATTAGCTGTAGAAAATGAAGGGTCAATGGTTCTGAGAGTGAAAGAGGGAAATAAAAATTCGTGACGCTATGGTTAGTTTTGATGAACGGAAACATCGGAAAAGGCGAATTCTATGCTATTGCTTCATTAATAGCTGGGTTAGATAGTCAAGTAATTTTTCTTTCTCTTGTGTTTTTATTCATGTAATTTTATATATTTTAAGCGATGCAAAAAGAGAGACTGTAGTTGTAAATACTATTGGGTTTTATTCATGTATTTTTATGAAGTATAGTAATACCGGAATCACATTATCCTTGGCAATCCATTCATAACTTTTTTTATATGATAGTTGCTCTGCTTAAATTAGGAATGCCGAACCAAATACCTTTGAATCGAATTTTTTTTTAAAACCTCGATTTTATGTAAACTGAATTTTTTTGTCAAAGAACTTAACATGCTTAATAATGATATTTTTAAAATTTAATTTGACATGTACATAAGAAATATTGTACCATATATAAAAAGCAAACAATCAAAAGGTATTTGTTAAAAAAAATTATATTAATTTCATTGATTTCGCCACCGAATTTTCTATCTAATTAAGGTATTTTATTTATCCAAAATACGTTTTGTCACATTGATATTAACTTGCAAAATTGAAATCTGTCTATGCGAATTAGAAAAATTAATTTGCGTTTTCCCAAAATTCGCTTCAAGTGACAAAGCACGTTTTGAATTTTTCCTTTTCGTATGTCAATCATTTGTCTGAGTTTATGTGGATTGAAGCAACTACTAGTATAACTGCTGGTTGGTATTCTTATTAAAAGCGTAAAGTCTTCCTTTGCAAAGTTTAAAGTAATTTATTATTTTGACCAATCTACCTAACTATTTCAGTTCTAACATCATTTATCAAAATTTAAGTACAATGGTGATATTTCACATATCCCCATTGTATTTAAATTTTTCTACGAAATTTAATATTCTCCGAGAGATTTGGTGAGATATTGTTTGTCTCTTGCTCTGTCAATTAACCCATGAATATTTATATTTACATGATTTCCTCAACCATACTAATTCACTAATAGAAGTCAATTACACATCAGTGACGAAGACTGCTGCATATAATTTTAAATGGAGCCGAAGCCATTTTTAATTGAAGAAAAAATCATGTGGGCTGACGAAAAAAATCTGGAAGAAATCAATGAATATATATTTCCGAAATTAAAATCTCTATTTTATTAAAATTTAAATAAAAATAATTGATTGCACTGTTAGGGAGCATTATTTTATATCACAATATTTTTCACCTTTTGTACACCCTCCTCCTCCACCATATGTTATTTCATTTTAAATTTTGTAGTGAAAAATTAAAACTTTCATTCTGTGTATTTTACAAAACATTTTAACCCATTAGAAAGATATAGTGATTTATATAAAAAAGTATTTATCTTAAAGTTTGTGAAAGGAATGTTTCAGGAACTATTGCTATGTCACGCAATCACCAGACCCGTTTCCCTCATGTCACATCACGCATGATGGACCAACTTCTCCAAGGGTGTGAGTCGTAATAAATAAACGGCCTCTTAAGATTCAAATAAGAGCAAATTAGACTTAAACTATCATTTTTGTAACATTTAATTTTATATTTTAAAACACAAAATTCAATTTATATTTAAACGTTAGTCAAAAATTTTCAATATTTGTTATTTTCTCCGTGTTCATTTTCACATGAAACTATTTTAGTCCATTGCAATTAGGTAAAATAGGAGAAAAAATTACAATAGTTTTTAAACTTTGGTCGTTTGACCTCCAGGAATTGAGAACCGAAGAGTTCCCCTCTTTGAGGGGGAGCATTCCTGAGATGGTTTCCTGAGATGGAGCATTACTGAGATGGTTGACGAGGACGTTGTTTTAGCCACGTCAGCTTTTTTCAGCTTGCAAGAGCCAAATTGTATAATGTCGCTTAGGCCCACCCCCCAATGTTGGTACCACGTCAGCTTTTTTCAGCTTGCAAGAGCCAAATTGTATAATGTCGCTTAGGCCCACCCCCCAATGTTGGTATACTCCTGTAGACTTGGCAAAATCGCAAACCTAGTTGGCAAACTTGTGAAACTTTTTTTTAAAAAAGAAATGAAAAAGTTTCACTTTAAAAAAAAGTAACATATTTCGCAAGTTTGCCAACTGCGATTGTGATTTTGACAACTCAACAGGAATTTACCAACATTTTTATGGCCCACGTTTGCATAAAAAATATTGGAGATATCTTTATAAAAAATGCAATATTTTAATAAATTTTACTTCTGGTCGGGTTGGCAATTTCCTATCTAAAACTAATTCTTCCCATCCAATTGAGTTGGTTGGGTTTTAGTGGCGCAAGGGCCAGTTTTGGCCAAACTGCGCCAACCCATCCAATTATTCCCTTGTCTTTCCTTCGAGATAGATCCCGAACCGTCGCCAATAGCCCAATATGCAGCTCTAAAGCGATGTAAATTAACCAAACCAAGCCTAACCATTTTTAAACTTTTCATTAGCGTTTGCTGAATCCCCATGTCTGACAAAACCAGACCAATTGTTATTTGAACGACGAATTGTAAATAACTGTCCGAAATAAATTTACAGAATTCCTCAGTTGTCATATTCTTTTTAAGTACATTCATATCCTGGAGGTACAATTGGCAAGCATTAGTGTAAGGGAAATGTCCTGTTGCATGAAGCAAATAACTAACTAAATAAGTTGAACTATATATATTTTTTAATTTCAAGTTTTTTACTTTAATAAAACACTTATTTGGTTCGCTATAATAGAAAATAGTCATATAAAGAAAAGAAACATTTTACAGATATATATATATATATATATATATATATATATGAAATGAACCACAGGGTGGTCATCCCATTAGGTTGGTTTGCAGTCGTAAATTAAATCATGGACGGGCCGAGTAGTACATCACAAAGAACAAGTTTATTTACATGAGCTCAAAGCCAGGACAAGTCTTCACAGAGCGAAAAACACAAACGGAGTGATCTCACATGGGGATGATTACATGACGTGTAGAGGGAAAAAGGGAATTATCATCGGGTCGGAACACAGTCGTTGTTCGGGTGAGGCTTTCATTTTAGGGAAAACGGGTGCAGTTGAACTAAGAAATCCCTGAGTGATGGGGAATTAGAAAATATGTGCGTGGGTAGAAAGCTCTTTGCAGAGTCAGCATAAATCATGAGAACGGAGTGATTTGTTATGAGAAAAGTAGATTTTTATGCAAATGGTGAGTTGGGAATTTCGAATCTTTAAGTTGGGAAATTTCTTGTTTCAGTCCCCACCAATTTTTTTTTCGTGTGACGGCCCTGCCTAGGGGACCGCACAACTCACCAAAAATAATATGTATTACTGAAAAAATGGGTTGCAATTCTTGCATTTAAAAAAATTTCCGACCATCCCACCCCATTTCGATTTACGAAGGGGTATTCCATACCACCAAGTAGTTGAGGGCTTGCACCACATATTTAGTATCCTAGGGGTCCACTGACTCAAAATCCGGCTCTAGCTCGGTGGGAATACCCCAAACAACTGCTCCAAGGGTGAACCAGTTGTTTATGAGCAGCGTGGTGGGCCAAAAAAATCCCTTTTTTATTATCAGAAGGCGTCGAAACAAAATTAATTTATTCTTATTCAAAAAAACTACATTGCACCAGAATAAAACACAACAAAGTTGCTTCTTTACATTGAAGGTATTTATTTTGCCAAGGTATCAAAATAAGATTTTTAGGCGGAATTTACACATACCGTGTAACGGCAATCGTCTAAAATAAGAATTTGTATATATATATATACACTCCCATCACCAAAAAAAATTATAATTAGCTCCCCCACCCCCCCTTGGATGACCCTAGATCCGCCACTGGTCTATCTATATCTTTGTACATAATTTCTAAAGAAAAATAAATTAGGAATTATTTTTATCTAAAACTGTTTACTCTGCAATTTCAGAGAATTGTAAAATATAATTTTAAATATACCTGCGTCAATATTTACTGGTAATATTTCTTTTAAAATTTATTTTTCAAATATTCATTTTTGAATGTCAATAAAATGTTTTTGAGGTGAAACCTTTAAAATAAGCTACATGGAGGTATAAATATAGAATCCCCAAGTTAAACTTTTAGGGGGGCCCATTCCGACACTATTGCACTGTTCTACTCCGTAACAAATAGCACTATTGGCATAAACGTAATAACGTTGGATAAGGAATTAATCACCGAACCGTTTGAGATCTAAAAACAAACCAAAACATTGTCGGGACATCGGACATGAATGGATACCCATGACGTCAGAAGAAACAGCTGCTTTATATTCCTCTTTCGGTTGGTCAGGTTTTTGTTAAATATCGATTCCTACAATCTGCTGCATAACAAATGTATTTTTCAAAGAAAAATCGCAATATTAGAGGTAGAAGGCAGCCAAGTATGGTCAAAAAATATTTTAGGGGGCTTTTAGCAATAATGTTATGAAGGAAAGATCTACATATGAATTAATTAAATTACTAATATGTAATCAAATTATAATATGGTGCTCATTGCTCAAATAGTTCTCAACTTTCGTTACATGTTGAGTGTATTTAGGTCATTGTAGTAGAGTTTGCTAAAAGCTTAAATAAAACCAAATTACTTAAACACGTTCAGTTTTTAATTATACATTTACAATATTAATAAAGTCTTGTAAAATATTCAACTTGTTTATATTTTTGTGTTTGAAAGACTATTAACAATAGATTGTTTTAGGGACATCCTTTCGATGTGCTTCAACAACTTGCAAACGAAATTGCTATTCGTCTTCATCATTTGTTAAAAGTTTGTTAAATTCTTGAATCAGCTGAACACGGAACACCTCTCTCAGCAGTATCGTTAACCATTCTTAGTTCTTTTACTTGTTTTCTCCCAATTCTATAGTTGATATTATCCTTCCATTCTTCGGTTGAAAATGTTAGAAAAGAGTCAGTAATATTCTAACGAGAAAAGAGTTCAATGGTTCTTTCTATTGCAAAATCTCTAATGCTGACACCATCTTTTAATATTTTTAATTTTTCTGGCCCTCTTACATTTCTCAAACCTTTTGCGTTTTTCATTCCTACAATAATTTCTGCTTTAGGTCCAAACCAACCAATTCATCTGTTAGATGCCACAAGTGATTTTCTAGAACTTTCTTTTCTGCTATTCCAATTTCAGAATCAATTGTCTTATAATTTCTAATGTCTTTCCGTAAGTTGATGTCATTCACAGGCGCTCAGCAGCAAGTGGAGCTTCCATCCATACTTTACTGTACAAAAAAAAAGCACTGTACTGTACAAATCGTTGTAGCTGCATTTGCTCCCTCTTAGTTGTACGGAAAACCTCTAGACGGAAATTTATCCATCCACTGAGCCTGATGAATTGCACCCCGTGCACCCCAATGGATTTTCTCAGGCGGATTACGCAAAACGGCTAATGTCAACTCAATTACCTCCTCTTTATAATCATCTCTAATAATCAAAGATTTGTGTAAAGATACAAGACATGCTACAGTTAAAGCTTTAAATTTTGTAGTGTCTTCTTTCAATTCTATTCCGCGAAAGTTTATTTTGCTCAATTCCTTGTCAAACATTTTAAAATCAGTTGAAGAGTGGAATTTCTGAGGAACACGATGGTCCAAAACACAAGAAAAGTTCCAAAATATGGTGACGGCATTCCAAGATTAATTCCATGATATGGAGACGGCAGGCTAGCCACAATAGTTCACGACCAATTTATTTTTCTAAATTAATGCATGCTCCTTGTCTACAATCCGTGTTTACACTAATATGTAGTATCAAAACTTAAAGCCCGAATTTTTATATCTACACCCCACTTCTGTAATTGTTTAAATATAGATTTTGCTATATTTTGCCCTGTCCCTCCACCACTCAACTTTGGCACACCAAGAAGTTTTTCAAACATGAACAGGTAGCCAATCAGCCTTTCCTAATCCAAAAAATTCAGGCAGAAGTTTGCCGTATCAGAGTACAATCAGGTTTGAATTCTGCCATTGACTCAACATATTCCTTTCTAGCTTTTTTTCTCGACTTCGAAAGGTACTTCGCGAAAGAGGAAGCGTACACGTTCCAAAGCGCTGCTACAACAGGAACAATCGAGCGAAGAGCTTCACAATCCGATATTTTGTTACGATCTAAGGCACCAGTCTTGTGAGATGTGAATAGTTGTGCTGTAGACAGTTTAGAAATAGATTTTGATCTTTTTAACAGTGCGACCATGACTCTTATTTTTATTGTCTAAGAAATCATCATCACTATCTGATTGGGAAAATGGGTTTTCTGAATCATCATTATCTTAATGCTTATTGAAAGCTGAAGCGCGGTTGACACTGCAGATTTTCTCTTTCGTTTTTCATTTTCTTTCCTATCACGGATTCTTTCCTGCTTTTCTGTAAGTTTTTGTCTTCATTACCCATACACATTTTACAGTTACTTCGCTGATCCATTAGGAAACCGCACCGCAATCTTCTTTGATTAAGTGTCTAAATCATTCCGGAAATCAAGTTCTCGTTTTTGTTGGGATTCTGTGGATCGTTCTTTAATCTTTTTAATAAAAGCCATTTGGCATGAACTTTTTCAATTGCATGAGTTACAAGAATTGTAGAAATAAACTAGAATGACAAATCCGAGCAGTCTGTTTTGTCATCTCAAACCCCTTTCGGACAGTCGTTTTGAGAATCTCGCATCATAATAATTTTTTTCATTGGAATTCAACCTAAACAAAACTCAAATTAAATTCTTCAAATAATTAAAAAAAAACATGTTCAAATTCTGCAAATAATAAAAAAAAATCAATTTTTATATACACGGTAAAACAGTGTATTTTATTTAATATTAGCATCACTAAAACTTAGAGGGTTACCAACTTTGACATATAGTAATGTATTGGGCTACAATATATTGGCGAGGAAGAACGTTAAGTTTGGACGAATTTTTACATACCCCGGTATTTTTTCAAAATATTTCCTCACCCCCAGGCCCTGATTACCAAATAGGCCCATGAAGCCCAGGCTTACACTTCACATTTTTGAGGGCCCCCAAATCACACATTTACACCTCTAACATAGTTTGCTACTAAATTTACCACACAAAAATTGCATTACAAACGTTAAAAAAAAATTTCATTATTGTGTTAAATTTGTTCAAATTTGGATAGAAAAATACCCTAAAAACATACAGAAGATTAGGAATACTAATTTCCTATATTAATATATTCTGTTATATTATTTATGTATTTAATTTTAACGCCAATCAAGGGCAATGATTTTAGTGCATGTAAAAGTTCAATTGGATATTCCAGGGTCTATTTGAGAGCAATGGGGCCCCCCATTTAAAGGCGGGCTTCTCTTGCTTTAAAGTCTTAATCAAGCCCTGCTCATCCCGTCGTTTTACCGACCACCATTGGTAGTTGAGGGCCCTGCACCATATGTTCTGTCTAGTGTCCCACCAACTCTAAATCGGGCTCTGTGAGTAGGCGCTCGTGCAAAGTATTCACACATCAAACAGTATGGTACAGTGAGGACTGTGTCTACCTGATATTTTTGTTGATCAAGGGGAATCAAAATTTCAAAAACAAAATGTGGACTAGAAATTATTACTTTAATTACCGTATATCTATAACAAGAGAACCATGTCTGTCTGTGGATCGTAAAGAACATATTTCCACTGCGTATAAAAGAATTTGTATTTAAGTAATATTCATCCTCAAGATGGATTGGGTTTGTAAAATTCCGTTGTGTTTTGTTTTTTTAATTTTAACAGTCTTTTATATATTTCTTTAAAAAATATATTTAAAAATATTTCTATGCTTTAGAACTTGCTTTTGTAACTTAATCGTTAATGCGGTGGGTGCAGAGCAGGTTTTAGGCATAGGCTGCGGCCTATGGGCCCGTACCACACACCAAAAAAACACAAAACAGAGTCAACTTGTGGAAAAAGTTATTTGGAAGGATGATAATCGAAATCCTAATGGAAATATTATACTACAATCTTTTTTACGAGCGAGAAGAATTCTATTTTTCTTAACAGATTTGTACAGTGTAAATATACCCTGATACTTTTTTGTTCTTTTTTAAAAGAATATGTTTAATTTAAGATAAGCACAATTTTTTTTTTTTTTTTGGAAATCAGCTGTTTTTATTTTCTTACATTTTTATTTTACTTAGAGCCATTTGAGTGTAATATAAAGACGGGTGCAAAATATTTTATTGTCATTTTCATAGATTCCCGAATGCCATTGCACTTTTGAGATTCCTTGAAACCGTAGACATTTTGTAACTTAGTATTGGAAGTGCACGAAAAACAGTGTATCCCAAGTTCACATTTATTTCACTTAAAAATGATTTATAGTTCTAAAACATATATGTTTTTAAAAATTTCGACTCTCCGCCCTTTTTGTTTTTGAGGGTTTCGACATTTTCTCTCTTTACCCCCCCCCCCCCCTTCTCCCGTTGTTAGGGGGCCCCGCACCACATATACGGTCTAGGCCAGTGGCGGCTCGCCCACTACAGCAAGTACAGCCGGGCTGCACCTAATTTTATTATATTTTAAAACTAAAATTATATATTTTACTAATTTTCTTAAATGAAGATTAGAATTGGAAATGGAGATTAAATTTCAACTCTAAGTAAAAAAAAATCTCCGATAAATAGCAAGCGTGTTTCCGTAATGCACAAATTCAGGAGAAGAAAAAACAAAAACTCCATTCAATCAAAATTGCAGCTAAAAAGCGAAGTTCGAAATCGGCTGCATCGTTGCCATGACAACCTTACGTAGTATGACTTCCCCAGCACGCTAAAATGGAGAATGTGACGACACAAACGTAGCGCAAAAGGATTTTTTTAAATTAGCTGTACTAGGGATTTTGAATAAATGATTGGTTCATTGCTGAATCGGCGAGGCGGGGTGGAGGAAAACGATAATTTCGAAGAATCTCTCCAAACGGAAATAGCTTTCGATAAGTTTGCACGTGTGTTGTTGTTTCTTTACTTAAATTAATATTAAAATTGACCGATTCGCAAGTTTGATAGGAGGATTGATTTTATTTTCAAAAAATAAGTAAGTGTTCTCTATTATTTTTACATGTTATCTTTCATAAAAGTTGAAAGGAAACTTTGGTTTGAGTAATAAATTTTAAAGAATGTCCGTTCGTGTATGGTTGTGAAAAAGGCGAGGGGGGGGGGGGGGGGGGGGGAGAGAGAGTTACATGTTTTCGGCTGCACTAACATTTTTGACCACGGGCCGCCACTGGTCTAGGCGTCCACTAACTCTAAATCCGGCTCTGATTAGTTGTGAGCAATAGGTCGCGGGTTCGTGCCCCTCAATTTCTATTTTTATGTGTATGCGTAAAGGGTACCCCAGCAACGCAGGGCGAAGCATCTAATTCTAAACTAAATAAGTGAAATGGAAAGTTTCAGAAAAAAAAAAACTCATTCAAAAACTAAGATGTAAAGAACACCAGAAATTAAAAAATAATAACACAGCCTCACTCTCTCCTTAAATTACGAAAGAAGTAAAGCGTCATCGACCGACTCCTCCAATGACCTTCGGAACATAGAATACGTTCGAAGTTCACTCTCTCTGCGAATCGAACTTCTCTCCCAACGCAACTCTTATTCTCCCTTCCCCCGCGGAAGCTCGCATGTGTTGACGCTAAAGCTCACGGGTTTCCTTCAGACGATACTGCCGGGGTGCGTTCCGAATCGCGCCACAACATAACGCATCTCCACCCTTTCTTTCCTTGATTGAATTTTAACTAGTTCTTCAAAATGGCTTTGTCGTTGGCTTCCATACTGAACGCAATATGCTTTCTCGTGTTTGTTCTCCTTGTGACTATCGTCGTCATCATTTATTTGCTGTCGACAGAAATGCCGAGTTGGAAGACGATACGCAATACCTTTTCCAGGGATGTCAAGTAAGTGGAAAAGTTTTATTGGGGTGATGGAAAAAAGCACCTTTTTAAACGCATTTGATATGTGAATTTAAAAAAAAAAAAAATTATTCAGTTGTTGGGACTAAGTTTAAACACTAAGTTTAATATTGGTATTAAAAAATTATTTAAATAACAATAATTTTAAATAGGGGGGGGGGGATAAATTAAAAAAATATATGTATTCTAATTCATTACAGTTTTAAAAAATATTTAAGATGAAAAAAATGTTTTCACAAATTTATTCTTAATTGTTTTTTATTCGTTTTCATTCCCTTTATGTCATTTACGGACCCTATCAACCAATTTCTGTATAGTACTGATTGGTGGGAGTAGTGTGGACAAGTGGGTGGCCCCTCGGTAGAATTCGACTCGCAATCGCTGTGTTGTGAGCTCAAATTTCGGCTCTGATCGTGAAGCGAGTTTCTTTCCTGGTCGTCCACAAAAGATATTCGTCGTGTATAGGGGACTGGTGCACATTAAATCTGTCGTGATACAAAGACCTCACGTAAGGTTCGTGAAGTGACAGCTCAAGTGTTGTCCTCGTGACATGACAAAGATTCAAAACTACGAGGAGGTAGTGTTCCCGAGGTTTTCCTTAATGATTAGATTCCGAACCATCGCGAATATTGTGTATATTTTTTTATAGCTCTACTGCGACGTTAATTCAACTAACCAACCGAGCAGGAGTTCTGCATGGCACCTAATTTTCGTAATGCGTATTCCATATTTAATGGTTTTGTTATGGTTAGTGTAATAAATTTTTGTACACTATACCATCGGTTCCCAATTAGTATTAAACCGCGGACCCCTTGCTAAAACTAAAATAAGACCGGGGACCCCTTTTCATATATGCTCATGGAAGCGCCGCCTCCCCCCCCCCCCCAATTCTCCCCGCTTACTGGACATGTATACGTTTCAATTATGTTTGAACATGAAAACAAAGAGAAGAAAAAAACTTAAATGAATATTATAATTTCTTTTCATTTTACAGTTTTTTTTTTTAAGAATATGATTAAAAATAACTGATTTCCAAAAAAAGTAATTTAATGCCATTGTAATTATTACAAATTAAACATTTAAAAAAAACACGTCAAAGTATTAGGGCATATTTACATTTTACAAATCTGTTAATAAAATAGAATTTTTCTTCATCAAAAATATTGTAGTTTACTATTTTCATTAAGATTTGTATTATCACCCTTCCAAATAATTTTATAAGTTGATTCTGTTTGTTTGTTTTTGTCTGTGGTGCCCCTAGGTTCCAGCCTATGCTTAAATCCGACCCTGGTAAGCAACGTTACTGTGATGTAAACATTTCTCTTTCTCCCTCATTTCTTTAAAACCTTGAAGAAAACAATTATTATCCAACAAATATTCGCAATCAAAAGGTGATGGGGAAGCATCGTTCTCCGTGAAGCATAACATTGGAGAAAATTTTCAAAGAGAGTTGCGCAACGTTTATTTATTCCTTCTAAATCTTAAACCACGCCGTTGAGCTGTAAAACGAGTTTGTTTGCAACACACCCCTTTGCAGAGGTGTGTCTGCTGTAACCTTCACGATTTTTTTGGGTGGGCGTGGTTAAAAAGTGAAGGAATTATCATATAAAAAATTACTACGATTTTTATGAACGTTTAAGTTGTTTTGTTTGTGAAGATAATCAAACCCATAGGGGTGCCTTCTTTTGAAATCTGTACTATTCGCTTTTTTATGTATAATTTAGTTTAATTTAGATTAGTTTCCTTGGCTACAGCATTTAATGTTTGGAAATAATATATATATTTATAGTGACTACGCTGTTAAAAATAAGTAAAATGCACTAATTTTTGAGTACATTCGATGCTTATAATTACTCCGAATACATAAGTTTTAATTTTGAAAAAGGCATGTACTCAAAAATGAGTACAATGAGCAGGTGCTACATAGGCTGCCTTCATAAATTCCTTTCAATAAATATCAACAATTACAACCAAGCCTTACCGTTAATCGAACCCAGATCCTCAGGCACCGCAGTCCAGAGCCTTATCCGTTAAACTACCAAGGTGACGTGAAGAAGTTATAAACAGCAGAAATATTAAAAAGGTTTGCCAAAATAATGGGAAGTAAGATAATTGAGTTATAATAACTCAGTTTCCATTTAAGTAATCGACATCAAATAATGTGGAAAAGCCTCTTCTGAACAACTAATTTTAAGTTTGGCGGGTCGCTTTGTTAAGATGGCTTGAACTGAAGCTGAGGTTAGCAATATTAAAAATCACACTGCCAATTTTTGGGAAAGTACGGCTACTTAAATTTGAGTAGGTCATGGCTCATTTACGATGCAATTGTACTCAAAGAAAAACGAGTAGATTAATGTACTCTTTTTTAAGTCCCTTTTTTTACAGTGTAAAAAAATATTTCAAACGCCAAAAGAAAAGTTTGTCATTACTACGTATTTATGCAACGTGCTTATTTATTTAACTGAAACAAAGAATAGTAATATGTGAGTTATGACTTGAAGTAGAGAAAATAAAAAAAATCTAGTGAAATAATTGTACTTCACATTTTTAATCCTTTATGAAATATTCCGTCCTTATAAGCAAAAACTGAAATGTATAGT
The DNA here is from genome assembly GCA_963932185.1 of Troglohyphantes excavatus. Classification (NCBI taxonomy): domain Eukaryota; kingdom Metazoa; phylum Arthropoda; class Arachnida; order Araneae; family Linyphiidae; genus Troglohyphantes; species Troglohyphantes excavatus. The sequence continues at coordinate 21,718,167 of OZ010674.1, forward strand.
CTTTACTTTTTATCGAAATACTTCATAAGTTTATTAAGTACCGTATTTTAAAAAATGAATTTCTGTTTTTAAGAATGCAATTGCTTTCGAATATTTTTTACAGACCATACAAGAAAAGACACAATAGACAGATTTATTCATAATGATTTTCTTCTGCAAATTTGTTATCCTTCCAAATGCAAATTTGGCAAATTTTAGTAAAGAAGTTTGCGATGATTTTTAAGAAAAGGGGGAGGGCGTGCTTTTCGGAAGTTGGATTAGTGCAGTAATATAGAACCTGGGGGATAGGGTGTATAAAAAAAAATAGGGGTAACCTACTAAAGGGGCCCCGCGTCTAAGTTCGCATTCGACCTTGCGACTTTTAAGGGCGTTTGTACTTGGAGATAATTTCATTAGTATGCTTTTCCTTCATTAGTCCTTCAGTCCGTGAATTAGTCTGTATTTCCTCCATTTAATCATCTGTACGCATTGGTAGTTTTCTATAAAATAAATAGATACCCTTTCCAGTGCTACTGAAGTGATTAGCTATGTAACTATAAATCAAGAAAAAACACAAATTTGCATTGTAAGTTTAAAATGAATGAAATAGAAAGAAGTCGATTCAAAAATAGTTATATCTTTGACAAAGTGGTAATAAATAAATATAAAAAAAAGAATTAAATGAAATATCTTTTAACTATAAAAAAAAATCATACAATTTTTACAATATCTAAATCTTTTGGTGAATACTAGAAGGTTTGCGTAAAAGGAATTTTCAGATAGCTCAACCGAAGACACGACGCAGAGGGGGAGCTGTTGCACGTTAAATCTGTCAGCTTCCAAATGCCTTCATTGGTCAGTTTGGAGAGTGGGCTATTAGCTTATATGTTGATCTTGCCGTTTTGAGTCTTTTGATATTAGCTCAAAATTAGGAGACAATGTTTGTGGGGTTTTCCTTCTGGATACATCCAAAACCGTCATCAGTAGTCTATTTATGAGATGTAGCTCGGCATTAATCCGATCAACCAATCACTATATTTCTAGGAAAGAATTCATAATATAAAAAATAGGATATTCTTTTCTGGAGTTTTCAAGAATAAAATTATTTTGTTTGCTGTTGTTTTTGTAGTTGATAATGAGTTATATAATTTGAAAGTGATAACAAAATCCTACTGAAGTACATCATGAACATGTGGATAATCGCAAAAAGAATGTGCACTTTTTCTACATGCAATTGCAATTTTTTTAATTGTAGCTAAATGATCCTAGAGTTATCTTTGGCCTTTGGTTTATTACCATAATTACACTGTCGAAACCGTGCATAAAGAGCTTCTTCAAAATTATTGCGAAAAAGCCGCTATAAAATATGTGTCTCTATAATATTCAAATTTGTGAAAGTGCGTTTTACTCGATGTCATCCATTGTGAAACTTCACTCGCCCTTCACTGTAGGTTACGAACAAAAGAACCGCTTACGAAGGTCGGCCGTTTTTCACATTTATATTCCTTTGAAAAGATTTATAGTATCGGAATTACCTCCATGATCGGAATAGATTCCATTGAATCTATTATTTACTAACATTCAGTGCATGTTTCTTTAAAAAAAATAAAAAAGTTTTTTGATTTCTCAAAGTTAAAACCTTGATAAATTATCTCTACACCCAATAATAATTTTAAATTCCTTTTATTACTTGCAGATACACAAATTATAGAGTTTCCTATGCTTTATTGCATTATTTTTAGTGCATTCGTATTATTCGAGAAAATTTGCAGCACTTTATGCTTTCTGTTTGAAGAGCCAACATTCAAAACATGGTTTTGCCTTTTTTTTTAGTAACATGATTCGTGCGAAAACGCAAATAACTTTTACCCCAATGCATGGGCTTCTATACAGATTCCAAGTTCATTCCAATGGGACAAAAAGTATTTTGGATAAATAAATAAGTTTAGTTAAAAAATTTGGAAGCGAATTCAGTGATTTAATAATTTAGATTTAGAAATTTTGCACAAAACACGTTTTGAATGTTTGTTTTTCTGTTATGATGCAAAATTTTCTCTTAGCATTTTGATCATAAAATCCATTATCTGATCTCCATTAATATCGCAAACTCTATGATCGCAAACTTGAAAGATGATTATAACTGTTTCCCACAGGGGCGAATCCACGATTGGATCTCGGGAGGGGCAATAATTTGTAAATATTCTGCTAATATAGAAAAGTTACATACCAACATTTTCTTTCAATTTATATACATGTTTCTTACTACTATTATTAGATTTTATAGTCAATTACTATATACCATTGATTAAGGTATTTTTTTAAGGTAAAAGGTTTAAAAAACATTAATCAATGTTTCATTTAAATAATTCAGGTCAAAGCGTACAGAGTATAAGATGAATGCCTTCTATTTAGCTTTTTAAAAGTGTTTTATGTTGTTTTAAAAATATCTTCAAATCTATCTAGAAGAAAATAAAGGAGAGTAATAACAAAAATATTTATAATTGTAGTGCACGTTAAATTTGTCCTGGCGTTAGTTTTGCCATAGGGATTTATAGAATCGGTGGGTAGCTTTAGTTTTGTCCCTATCATCTGCTTGTGGCTCTAAATTAGGGAAATGTTTATAAAAGTTTCAGTGTTGAACTTTTAGAAACATTCTTCTCATTTCGTTGCAGTAGAAATTATGTGTTAAACTAGAATTTTAAAAAATCTTTCCTAAACAGAAAATGTTCATTTCAAGCAGTGTTATTTAAAAATTATCGGAAAAGGCAATTGGTCCTATTGCCCTATAGCTAGATCCTCCGCTGGTTTCATAAATTTTTTTGCAAAATTTTGAATTAATGAAAATGTCTTCTGTAGATTTTTCTATAAAAGTTATAAAATTTCTTAAAAACATACTCGATGCAAACAGCTCCATGTCTAAGGCTATGCAGAGAAAAATGCTAACAAAACCCACTCAATTTGTTTATAACCTAAAAAGTGGGAGCCTTGGGCATTTTGTATCTGGCTCAGATCATCTGACTTTACGCCCTTCCGTGTGTTGTGCAATCATGTCCACTGGTCATGGTTTATCTGTCCTCTAATCCGAGTTGTCCCCTCACCATTTCCAATAGCCTATTGTGTAGTTCTAGTGCAACGTACAAGGGCGATAGAGCGAAATACAGGGGAAACCAATGTACCGGTGGTACAGTCGTACCAAAGGATATTTGGCTTTTAAAAATCAAGAATTATTGTGAAAATTATTTTCTCATGTTAGAAACTTTGGTTTTATGCTTTTGCAGTTGCTTACGAAGTTTTGCGCCGTTGGGATCAGCATATAATTTTTTTAAAAAATACTTTGATGTGTTTTAGTAAGTAAAAATAGATTAAAGATAATTTACATTTTTCATATTTATAACTAATCAATTTCCAGAAATTTATGTGTGATTCAATAAAACCGATAAAAATAACTCGCGAAGAGCTTAAACCCCATCCAGATTTTGACGACGATAATTCTATTGAAGAAGGTATACCGTTAGCATTTCTCTTAGAACACGAAAATAATAAAAAAGAACATTGAAATGCAGAACAGTGGGAAAAGCCTACCAAGTCCCACACATTCAAATGACACTGAAACATATAGTTTATCTCCCTACCTGCAAAAGCAGAAAGAAAAAGCGAACACAGAAACACGGGGATACAACCTCAGACCTAGATCTGGTGCAAGTACAACTGCAAAGCAAGGGAAGAATCACAAGAGTAGATTAGAACAAAATAAACCCGAGGAGAAAGGCACAGAAACCCAACCAAATATGGGAGAAAACGTATTACATTGATTACTTAAGCAAACTGAACCTTCGAATGAGACACCGGGACCATTGAGATTACCATTGGAACAAAATAAACCTCAGGAGAAAAGCACAGAAACCCAACCAAATATGGGAGAAAATTTTCTAAATTGGTTACTTAAGCAAACTGAACCTTCAAATGAGACACCGGGACCATGGGGATTCCTAGACAGTCTAGCGAGAAAGTTGGATGGTTAATCAAAGAGAATTAATCGATTAGGAGCATGTAAATAAGGTATTGTCCAAGTGTATATATAAATATTGATCGTTTATTTCTTAATATGTTGTATATTGTATTTAATTATTCTAACACAGAGTGTTAAATTGAGAAAATTTATCTTGAATTGTAAAGAAAAAAACAATTTAAGTAATGAAATTGATTATAGATCAAGGAAAGCCTTGAAAAGAGGAAAATTTTAATGAAAGTGGAATATTAAAATAAGATTAAAATTAGATGATGGAAGATAGAAAAAAATAATAATAAATAAAAAGATAAATAAAGAAAGGAAGAGGGAAAAATTTAACTAATTAAAATGGATAGAATTAGAGGAAAACAAAAACAGTTTAAACTGAACACAGAAAGAAAAATAATGAAAGAAAGGATTAATCATGAAATTTGAGTATTGAGAAGGGATACTGAAAGTTAGAAGTTAAAATTGGTATGGAAAGTTACTGAATAAATATAAAGATGTAATGTCAAAACCAATTGTTAAAAATCTAATTGATAGAACTGAGTTATATACCTAGGAGTAACTAAAAGTTCTTTTCAAAATGATAGTTTGAGTTGGGAAAATTGACACGATTAGATGGTTAGGAAGAACTCGAAAAATCAAATAAGAAAAGATGTCAAATAAAATGTAAACAAGAGAAAATGGTTGAACAAAATGAAGTGTTTTATGAATAGAATTCTGTAAAGGGTAATTAGGACGATAAACCAATACCCAGTAATCAATTACACAGAATCTCCAAATGAATTAAAATTCGAAGAAATAAATAAAAATGCAAAGAAATGAAATCTAAATAAAACATGGTAGAATAAAACAGTAGCGAATGAAATATATGTGAAGGATATAAACCCCTATAAAATATTTCTAATGAAGGACAATTAGGTAATTAACCGATGTCCACAATTTGTAGTGAATAAAATATAAAACAAAATGAGGTAAGAATTAAGGAGAATGAAAACATGATAATAAAGGGCAAAAATAGTATATGAAAGAAAGAAAAACAGAATAAATTCATTAGGTTATTGCAGGGTACTAGATTAATCGAAATCTCTACCAAACTCAATGAACCAAAATGAAGGAACGATAAGAATGAAGTGAAAATTGTGTGTAATAAAAAGGTAAATGAGATCTAAAAGAAGCTGAAGATATAAAAACACTGTAGAAGGAATATATCCAGGTAATATTTCTTTCAAAGGATAATTAGATTAATTAATCAATATCCACAACTTTTAGTTGGGCAGAAAATTAAAATAACTGGAAATTTACTGCATAAGAAAAAAGCCGAAAAGATCAAGAAAGGAAAAATGATAATAAATAATAATATTCGACAAATAATATAAAACAGAAATCAGCGTGTAAATGATAAATTCAAATTAACAATTAAACTACTGAACAATTTAACAAATTGAAGAAAATAAGATTGATGGTTGTATTGTAGGGAAAATTATGTAGAATGACGAGTAAGGGACCAAAAGGGAATTAGCTACTCTCCGGAACCAAAAACTATCTATCCCATATTTTTGATTCAATTGAAAAATGTGTTTAAGAAAACCAAAACTGAAAAAGTTTTTAAAAATGTCCCTGGGTACGTCGGTCTCAATGCTGTTTTCCATCTTCTGAGAAACATCACACACAACGGAACCTGCTGTAACTACACACAAAAACTTGAGAATGAAAGCCTACTCTTTTGTGTCAAGGGCGCGCGAAGGCTGCATATAAAGTGGCATAAATTGTTTGTTTGCGAATCGCCCACATATTTTTATTCAGTAATTAGATCATCCGTTGTGCTTGTTTATGTTTTTTTTTAAATAATAAAGTAGAACCGCGATGCTCACTGCTCAGTCTTTAAATTGTTTTACTTACTGTATGTCCGAAAAAAGTGGAAATGGGATACAGATTGAGAAAAATACTCATGATAAAATTAAGTATCTAATGATGTTATAAAAAAAATGTAAAATAAATGTTTTCAAAATTGAATATTTCTGAAGAATAAAGTTGATTCGCCTAGAAAAATAAATTAAAATTGTTCTTTTTGTATTAGGCAGTGTTCACTCTAGAAATAAAAAGGGGCAGGGCGCTGTTGGCAGTAAAAGGGCCCCCCATTTTTGAAAAGGCATTTCTTGTTTTTAAAAGGGCACTTTAAAAAAAAAAATTGTGTGGGCGTGGCCACATATTGACACAATGGACCCGTGACCAAACAAAAAAAATAAAGTTCCGATTTGTTGGTTGACATTGCTATTGTAAACGGTTCGGAACCTATCTCAAAGGAAAGACCCGTACAAAATTGATGTATTTTTATGAAAATATTATTTAAAATCTAAAATTTGACATTTTAAAAATGTTTTCCCTAAAAAGCAGTTCTGTAAGTAGGAATCAGATCCCTTACAAAACTGATAAAAAGGCTACTTAAATCCAAAATTTGGTAATAAAATGCCTAGTCTTGCAAACCAATACCTGCCTAGTCCCAAACCATATTCACTTTAAAAAAACTTAGAATTTCATATGCAGGCACAGGCAACCAGTAGGATTTGTGGAATGCCCCGTGCTCGAAATTACTGCGGAATCTTCGCGATTTCATAACACGCGGATTTTTTATAACCACGGAAAAGTGGAAGAAGGGATTAACTAACATTTTTGAAGAAAAAAATCTAATTTTGATGTAGATGAAAACTTTAAGTACATATGCGTCTTCCCTCAAAATTGTATATCTCTGCTTGATTTATTTATGTAGATACAGAGCGGTAAAAAGTATATGTTTCACATAATAGTTCGATTTCATTAAGCCAACTTAAATGCCAAATGTGCGAAAACTCGCCAATTTTGTTAACCTACCACCACTGATCACGCTCACGCTCTATGAATAGGAAAAAGTTTCGTACCAATTTTTTCCTTGGCGATAAATAGTGGATGCTGAACGGAATGCGACCCTTTCTTTCAAGATTGTTGTCAGTGAAAAAGCTGTTTATTTTGGAAAGTGATTTTTGTCAGTTCACCCCTGCTTCCATTTGCCCCTTCAATTTATATTCCAAAAAGTCCTCTAAAGGATTCGAAATAAAATTCAAATATAAATGTTATACTCGGGGACATCCTAAGTTGAGCCTAAATCAATTGAATATTTTATACATATCATAGCTTCCTCTTCAGGTTCAACTTAGGTTGGCCCCGAGTATAGAGATTTTTTTTTATATCTGAACATAAAAGTTGTTTACTGACGGTCGCTTTTCAAGTTTTTATTGTTTTATCTTTTAAATACTTTGAACAAACACTTTAAATTGCGTTTTTTTTTATAGTACTAGGGGGCTCCGCCCCCTGCTCCGCTAACGCTTCGCCAACCCCCGGAGGATTGCTACGCAATCCTCTTTAGTTTGCTTCGCAAACAATACCGGCTTCATACACTGTAGACAATGACAATGTGTCCTAACAATAATACTTTTTTTAGTTATATACATTATTACTGGCAGTGCCGTCACACAAATTTATTTTTGGGATGTTGAGACAAGAAATTTCCCTACTTAACGATCCGAAATTCCGAACGTGAACGATTCAAAATTCACAACTTAAGGACGTCGGGTACCAACTCTAGTGTTGTCCTCGTTATCTGACCATTGTTAAAAATATGAGACATCGTTCCCGGGTCTATTCTTCAAGAAAGGCCTCGAACCAAAGCGCCCTTCAGGTAGTAAGTAAATACGTACCAATAACCAATCAAGGGCGCTTTGTTCGAACCAACGCCAGTAGTTCAATGTGCAGCTCTAGTGCGACGTTAATTAACCAGACCACACTTAACGTTTCGAAATTCACAACGCAAAATTGCTAAAAAAAATCCCAGTTCCAACTTATAGACATTTGTCAGCTTTTTTATAGGTAATATTAAACAGTTATCTCGAAAGGATTGATTTATTGCACGCATGTTCCAATGCAGTGTTCTGTTTTGAGGTCTAATTTAAGTTTCATCTTAATACAAGCTGGGCAATTTCTAGTCTTCCATCGCTTTCATTTGCTAATAATATTAATTTTCCTGAGGCATAAATTTTCCCAACTCAGGGATTTTTAAAACTCGAAATCCCCAACTTTTAAAGTTTCAAGTTTACAGGGGGGGGAGGGGGCATGCTTCCCCCCCCCCCCCCACGTTGCCGTTGTTGTGGTGGGCCTGATGACTGGAAAAGCTCAACTGTAGAACTGTTTCAACGCAATTGTTTCTACTCATTGAAAAGCGAAACATGTGTAAACAAACAGCAGCATAAACGCGCCAATCTTAAATAAGCCTAATTCGCCAACTTTTATTTATATAAAGTAAGATTATAGAGAATTGGCGCTAATAATAATTCCCCGTTAAAATATATATTAAGCTACAGGATTTAGATTTACATACATGTTGGCATTTTGCCAACGTTGGCATTTTGCTCCGAAATATCTTTTAATAATAATTATAGTACTTTACATAAATAGTTACATCTAATTTATTTTTTAAGATAGAATTTCAGTATTAATACCATTCAAGAAAGGAAGATTTTACGAATATAACTATATTTTTTTAACGCGAAAAAAGTATATTTTTGAACTACTTAGAGCAGTTTTAATTTATCCTTTAAAATTTTACGCGTAAAATTGACGATTATTTCAGACATTTCGTCAATTATTTAAAAATTTATAACTACAAAACTAAATCGAAATTTCACAAACGCTCTGAATCATTTGTAGTCAATAGTTTAATCTATACCCCTAATTTTTTATTTATTTTTTTGTTGAAAATTGAAAGACAAGTATACAAAAATGTATGAATTATTTTCAAAATTTTCTAAAATCATGACTTTAACATAAAATAACGTCTAATATACTGATCGTATTGAAAAACAAATATATTCATCTTATTACCCAAACATTTCTTAATGAAATGGCATTATTTTATAATTTTAGGACATTTACTTTTCGAGATGCAAGCGGAGCAATGAGACAAAAAGTCGCAAATTAAAATTTTCTCGAAATATCCGACATTTTTATGCTTCTTCGCTATTTTTTATTCCTATCTTAATTGATCATATCTAATTTAATTGTAAAGATAGAAATATAATCTTTATAACATCAGAAAGAAGAAGTTTTAATGAACATTAATATATTTTTTTGAATAAGAGAATATGTAATTTTAAATGACTTATACCAATTTAGAAATCACGTTTCAAAAATGAGTGTGAAAAAACTTCAAAAAGTGGAGCGTGTTTAAAAACTTTATAAATCCAAAACTAATTCGAATTTTAAAAAATGCTTACTTGGATTTCCAGTTCAAACCTATTTGTACACTCCCTAAAAAATTTGGATCTCTCCTCTTAATAGTGTTTCAGAAACTCGACGGACAAAATTACTTGTAAGCGAAATTTAATCAACGACGACTTTAATATTAAATAACTTATAAACTAATAACAGTATTGAAACAAAAATATATTCTTCTTATTTATCAAACATTTCTTAATAAATTCACTTAATTTCGTAATTTTAGGACTTTTACATTTTGAGATACGATCTGAATAACATTGAAAGAACTGAAAATTCCCCCTAAAGCTGACTTTTTCCCCCTAGGGCTTACTTTTTTTTAAAATAGAGAGATAACATTTTTATTTCTACATTTTTAATTTCTTTATTTCAGAAATATACAAACCAAGTAAATACCTTTTTATGGCATCCTGTATTCTTTTTGAACGAATTGTAAATTAAAATTTTACTTCATAGAAGTTTATTATAAAATAAACTGTCTGTATGTGATATAATGTACATATAACGAGATAGTTTTTCTTGAAGTAGGCAATATATTCTACTATTTACAGTTGTATTCTACTATAACAGTTGTATGAAAGCTATACTTAGTGTTTCAGTGAACGTTAATAAACTGAAATATTATTTAAATTTTTACTTTCATTATTGTAATTTTATAGGGTTTGTTCTTTATATTTATGCAAAAGTGTAAAGGCATTTTATAGAAATTTTATGCACATAAAAGAAATATAAAGTAATTATAAAAAAAATAATCACCTATTAAAATGTAAACGACACATAAACTTCGATTTAATAATTTTCAAATATCTCTTTTTCAGAGCTATGCGTGGTATATATCATATATTTTAATTTTATTGTATTAATAAAATAATATGTTAAATAAATTGTATATTTAATTTCAAAAATACAAACGAGAACTTCCACTGAGCTCTCAAAATGTATTTATTTTACCTATCTTTAATATCCTTTTAAGCAAAATTTTAGCCTTTCTCTTTCTACAATACTAACATTAAGTCAGTTGGCGACCCGGCTCGGATTTTTATTTATTTACGATTATTTTAAGCTATTGATTACCTAATTTTTAAGCAATAAATTTTATTCTTTTAAAAAATACAAATACGTATTTTGAAAAGAAAAGCAGTTTGTTTTTTATTGTTGATATGCTTATCGTTTAATTCCATCCCTTGTGATAAAAATGCAAATGCCCAACAGCGCAGTAAAATTTTAAAGACAATGGTGGGGAGTGAATCAGTTTGGACTTTGGGTGTGAAATATTTTCTCTGTTGAAGGCCGAGCAGAAGAATATATGGCTATAGAAAATATAGTTTGATTATATTTATAGTGGAGTGTCGGTTCGTCTATAAGTGCTTTGCAGCAATGCTTCCAAAAAGCAATGCCTTTCATTGAAAAGCAAAAATATTTAATCCCGTATAAAACTCACCGCAACAATCATTGTTGCCCTAACAAAATAGAACCCTATAATATATAGTTTTTAGAGAAACATATTTTCTTTTTACCTAAAGTACGTGAAAAAAGAATTTTATCTTTCTCTCTAGCCCACGCCATATATTGGCCTATTTGTGAAATTTTGACAAATGACATAATTTGGGGGTGGGGGAAGCCAGTAATTTTGCTGAAATCGAATCTGTCGAGCGCGTACACTTCGAAATAGTTTGTTATATTTGCGTGTTTGGCTGTAATTGCGTTTCTCTATCTGAACTTTTCGATTGCATTGCTTGTTTCTTTCAACTCTTAAACAGAAAAACAACCGAATATTCAGCCTTTGAAAATACCTTTTTTCAGTTTTCTTTGACTAAAATTTTTTCAATAAATGGAATGTTAATATTATGTTAAAATAACATTATTCAGCACTGACACATTCGCAAATTACGAACTCCCACTCCTTTTATGTATTATTACATACAAAAGTTACTTTTAGTCACCTTGAATTAAGATAAGTCAAAAAGAAGAAATATCACGATTACTTCACTTAGGGCTTTTACGCGCTTTATTTGGGAAATTTCGCTAAAGTGGGCTAATTACAAAATGTAGGCCAATTACAGATTGTATTATAGCCACCTTGGATGGTGCGTGTATCAGATTCTAAATCAAGTACATTAATATTTAGTGCAATGTATTTCCGTCAACTTTCTGAACTTTTTCAACATGTGGAACTCGGCGTAGGGCTACCATAGCTGCCAATTCAAAAGTTTCGTAATCGCCAAGCAGAATAACGAAGCGCTGATTTATAAAAAATGCCGCCCATTGTTTAAATTTTTAATATCGTGTGCGTTTGTTTAGTCATTCATTTAATTTTAACGTCAAAATGTCAATAAATATAAAATTTTGCCTATCAATTAAGAAGCAATTTCGCAACTGTAATAAAGAAGCATTTATTCGCCAAATCTGGCCTGCAGCAAAGTAAAAATGTAACAGGGTTCCCACGCACCTGGAAAACATGGAAATGTAAGGAAAATGGCGTAAATAGTCTGGGAAAATGAGCAATTTTTTTTATTTTTTGGAAAAGTCAGGGAAGTTTTCTAAATATGTTAGCCATAAGTGCCAGTCATATTTTTTTTATTATCATTGATATAAAATCATAAAAATAAAAATGCTAAATTTTCGATTTTGTATACTTTGCCATGTTATTATTTACAAGCACTTTATTTTTCCCAGCTGCAAGATTAATATGTGAAAAAATAATTTAATTCTTGGTCTGGAATTTTTTGAAAATCTCCTGGAAAAATCAGTTAATTTTTTATCTAAATATCGAATGGGCCCTGATGTAACCAAGTGCGTTCTAATACCTAATGTTGAATTCCAGTAAAAATTCGCTTGTTTATTTCTCTAATTCTTCGGGTTAGAACTCTGACAAATATTATCATTTAATATTTTATTCGGGATTTTATTCCTTCCAAACCCAGTGACTTTATTCGCAGTTTATATCACACTTGAACCATGTCGTGTTATCTTATGGTATAGTTCGTTTAAATAAAAATGGAACAAGATATTCTCTGAATTTGTTTACATAAGAATCATGTTGACTCTCTTCGATAAGGTAGCAACGATTATTCTATTGAATTATCTTGTTCTAGCGTAGGATTGGCGCCAGCAATATTACTCATACGAATGTAACCTCCTATTCTTTTAAAGGGTTTATGGTGTTTGTTTCGAAAATTAACGGAAATTACCATTTTTTTTTTTTAAATCTTACAAAAGATTTGACCTTTTGTCGTACTGACAACAATACTTTCATATGTGCATTTTTCATAATGCATAACAGTAACACATTAAACCAAACAGACTTGATGCTAGGAGATAAGAGTGGGGGGGGGGGCGTTAAATGTTAAGTTTAATATATTAGTAATTATTTAATTCAATAATTTAAATAAATATATTAACTTACAACTGCCTTGTGTAACTAAGATCCTTGGATAACGTAGTATTTGTTAAGTAAGACAGTAATTTCGGTAATGGATGCTGCTTTGAAAATAAGCGAAAATTGTAAACGCTCTGTAGTTTTTGTCAAATCCACTCGCAAGCAATCATGTTCACATAGTAAAATGTTTGCCATGATTGGAAAAAAATTACTCATGTCCCGGGTTGGCTTTCAAATTTCTGGTAGCCCTACATATATAGTACCTCGTTGTGGTAGGAAAAAAAAATAATAATTTTAATTTGCAAAAAAACAACCTCACAATTTTTTTTTGTATTCTTTATTGATCGAGCGACAACGAGATCTCTGCTTTCCACATATGTTTGTTGCGCAGTTACGACCACACGCGTTGTTCGATTTTCTTCAAATTTGGCATAAATGTTCCTTGAAGTCATTAAAATAGACGTATATGTTGTTGTTTTTGGTCGCGAGTTCCATTTCTCCCAGAATTACTAGTAACATAGTGCTACAAACTTTTAAATGGCTGATTTGAAAAAAATAATTAATGAATTTTCACTTGCCACGCGTGAGCACTAAGTTATCATATATTCGGTTGGGATATTTCTTTTCAAATGTTATACTGTATAATGTAAATGTTTGCTTTATATTTCACATTACTCGGGGACAACCTAAGTTGAACCTGAAGCGGAAGCTATGATATATATAAATATTCAATTACAGCATGGCTCTATCTGGCGGTTTTAGTAAGAAGTAATGTCTGCTTTAAAGGGTAGGAATGGGAATAGGGGTGGTATTTCGAAATCTCATGTAGATAGTGACCTTCCTCTTGTTTTGAAGGCCAAGTGCTCTATTCCAAAACGTCTCTTGTCTACTTTAAAAAAATATCCCTTCACATTTTTAAATCACATTTTTTTCCGCGCGTATTAAATTTAATTTTTATCCCTGGAATTAAGCAAATTATGTCGTTTAATGTGTAACACAATATACATTTGCTCAATTCCAGGTGTAGAAATAATATTCAATAAAAAAAATGATTTAAGAATTTGCAGGGCTAATGTTTTGAAGTGGACAAGAGACTTTCCAGAATTAGGCGACTCAATTGTTCTATTATGACTCAAACTATTCTAGGGAAGGGGGCCATGAACACTCTTGACTTCTACCTCTCTCACTATCGACCTTTATCCGCGACTCACAATTAGCTCATAATCGCTAAATATAGTGTGGTCGCAAATTGTTGGGCGATGGTCAATATTTAACTGATCGTCATGGTTTAACCACACATTTTAAACCATTCTTCTGCTATGCTTTAACTATGTCTGTGGCTACTAAAGAAAAGCGACTTGTTTAAATTATAAGTGAATTAGGTGGGCAAAAATAATTTTATTGACATATACAGCTAAACGGTGTTTTTTGAATTTGTGTTGGCACTTTCATCGGTTATCAATTTTAGTCTCCGAATATTGTATTTTCTTCCTAGTCCTGAATTATAAAAAGTAGTCGTACTCTTATATTTTCGCCCCAAAACTTACCTTTTATAAGCAGGGCCACCCTTAAGGGTGTACCACAGGTGCCACAATTTCTTTACAAAAATTTAGAAAATATGTTTTTAGCGTGAAAAGTCTATAAATCATTAACATGTGAAATCGGGATACAAATGTCATGTTAAGGTGTTTATTCCGACACAACTCGGTGATGAATAGCACGGATAACATAAATTTGACTTCATTTATTAGGAAATTAAGCGCTCATGCGTATAAAACCATGAGATAAAAGCAAATCAATACGGGGCTTGGATGAAAACAACGGCGTCAGGCGATTCAGCTTGTTTATCTTCCTTTTGTTGCCGACCAATCCCTATCAATATAATCTGCTGAAATGACATCTTACGTAAAAACCCTTCTGGCCTTGTAATTTAACTATATTTTATATTTAAACTAGACTACTTTGCTAAGTATTTTTAACAAATTTGACAGCAGATAATAATAATAATAAGTTATCCCATTGCTACCGATAATTTATACAATGCACTTTTTCAGCTATTGATAAAGACAATGGTGCAAAACTGATCTATCTATAAAAAAAAAAATCTTTAAAATCTGTTTCAACGCGGCCCGTTGTTACTTTTGCACGGGGCCCCGCATCTGCTAAGGGCGTCCCTACTTATAAGTTAGACAGAATATATTTGAAATAATGCAAAGTGTTAAGTTCATTGGCGTGTTTTTAGTTTCTCAAATTTGCATACTTAACTACTCCGACTATGTAAAACTCATTGTTTTCGTATGCCCAAACTTCATAATTTTATAACTCCGCGTGTTTGAAAGTTTAGAAGAATTTTGAACACTTAAAACAAGTGAAAATGGATTCTATTTTCGAAAAGTTTACTTCATTTATCAGTATATGAGATAGGATGACATCGCATGATTTCTTATTGTAATTTTTTATCAATACCCATTGAACGATAAAAAACTTATATAATCAATGTCCTACATAGCTACTGATATCAGTTCTCTTTTTAAGGCAAATAAAAATTATTAATTTTTTCAAAACATAAAATTTTCATTACGTTATCTTGATCTTTTAGAAAACTACAGATTGTTTCCAGGAAAGGGCAAGGAGACAGTGGGGATATAGCCCACAAAGGCAAAATTTAAATATTGATAAAATATGAAAGAAGAGAGAATGGGCTACTACCTCCCAAAAAGTACAAAAAGAAATTTGCTTATGAATTTTTTTGTACACTGTTAAAAATTTCGGTTCAACGTTGCACCCATACCTTGGTGCTCTGCAGCAACTTATACCATATTATGGTGTAATCTAGGTTTAACCAAAAATCGTTGATCGAGAATAGCGCAGCTTCTACCGAAAAATGGTACAATCTCCTAAGCTGCAACCGAAACCTTCTCTGAATCTATATACCGGGGGATCACCTCAATCCTCTTGCATTAGGGACCGGTTGAAACTAAAGCAAAATTAGTTGTCCAGTGGATAAAGGCGTTCAGCTGGTAATCAGAGGATTGCTATTTAGAACCCGTGCGGTGGACAAAAAAAGTAGTTGATCTTGCTATCGGACTGTTGGCAGCTTCGCTACAAACATACTAGAAAATCGTCCAGAACATCCAACAAATTATACCGGCGTTTCACATAATATGGGATAGCGAAAACGTGAATTTTGGTTCAAAGTTTCAGCATAAAATGGTGAAGCGAAAATATGAGTTTTGGTGCAACGCTTCACCACTAAATGGTATCCGCTAAGCACCAAATAATGGTTGCAGCTAAATGGGTTACCAAATTTTGGTCAAACGTCGTACTAAATTTTTAACAGTGTAGTTGGTTAACAATTGAACAATTTCAATTATATAAACTGAGTCGCCACAGTTTCTTTTCTTTTGAATGGATAGTCATTCTCGAAATATATCACATGTAAAAAGTTTGATAACTCATGATACATAAACTAACGTTTCTATTTCAGTAATATAAACCCATGTCGTCATTCTTCTGGCACCCTTCAAAACGTGCAATTCCGTAATATCGCAACAAGGCTAAGCCTCAAACTTTGAAGCCATTTTTCTCAAAACTGCCAATTATGACATCTGTCCTACTCAGGGGTGCCCATAGGGGGGGATCATGGCGCAAGTTGCGCCATCAGAATTTTTGGGGGGGATTTTTTTTCATTGCTTTATTATTATTTAATTTTTAGGGGGAAATGTTTTGGGCAAAAAATAATTTTGCATACATAATATGTTCGCAGTCACTGGAATTTCAAGCCATTTCAAGAAACGCCTCTTCGACACAAAAGCTGACGAAATTGTAAAAAAAAATTATCTTGCTTGAAAATGCAAGTCTTTATATTCTGTTAAAACTAAATGCCATTTTAGAAAGATCTACAAAATAAATTTTTTATTTATTTTGTAGTAAGGGGGGGGGGGGGGGGGGGGTTAGTAAAAAAACCAAGAAAAGTACTTTAGAGAAAAATATCCTATTTTTTAAAACTCCATTAGGATTTTTTTTAATATGTGTTACTCATATGTATATCTAGGACATACACGTTTACTGACCTTTGTCCGGTTCATACATTCAGACTATACACTTCCAGTACTGAGATTTAAATTAAAAAACGCTGTGAGGCAATAACTTTTCCGTTAGGAAGAAGGAATGTAAAAATAATAATAAATATGAAGATTGCTATAAACTCCAGACTGCAACAAAAACTGGAAAAAACGGTGACTTTAACAAAGTTAATTCTTTCGTTTGTTAATATGTGGCATATGTTTAAAAAAAAAAAACTGCAGTGATGGAAGTAATACTTTTTAAATTTAAACTTAAAAAAATATATAGTAAATTTTGTTACTGAATTGACGAACTAAAGAAAACTTCGTACCCCAACCCCCTCCTAATTTTTTCTGATGCTTGCATTACACATTTACAAATCGATTTTATTTTCTCGTATTATCTATGTATCTTCTACCAGCTAACAGACATTTAGGAGCCACTTCTGTCATTACAAAATAATCATGGCTCAAAAAAAGCAAAACAAAAAAAGCAAAAGGAAGTAGGCAAGACCATAGGTCTCGATTTTTGAGCGGGAAACATATTGGCGCTGATATTTATCTACGTTGAATATTATGAAAGCCAAACCGAACTTTTAGAACCCCCGCTACTATGAGCGTAGGTGGTTTTATTATATTTGAGTTTCGTCTTGGCGTCGAATCAGTTTAAATAATTTCAATGGTGTGTTACAATAAAAGAACGGATAATATATTTTAGTCAGCAAGGACGAATGTTTTTTGTGAACATGCAGTTTAAATGTGGAGCAAAGCTGCAAATATTTAAATTGTAAAAAAAAACTAAATGAAAAGTATTTTCTGAGTTTGATAAACTGTACTGGTAAGTGGATAAATATCATACAGCATTTTTAAATTAAATTTTAATTTTAAAAGATTTCTTAAAATTCGATAAAATAAAGTTTTTGCATTTGATAGTCATATTTAAAATAGCAAAAAATAAGAGTAGAAGGTCACAAGTGATTTTAAACAAAACCAATAGCGTTCAGTATTTTGCATGAATTTCCTTGAGATTTTTTTTTTTATCTTTGTGTTTACCTGTCTATTTTGTTGTGGTTTAATAGATGTTTTTTTTAAATAAAACTTTCACAAGTTTATTATATTACATATAATCTGTACTTTAGTTCATGTTGACATCTCTAACCGTTAAGACATGAATTTTCCCACTTTTTCATAAATATTTCTGTTTGACCATATATATGTAGCTGTGTTTTATATATAACAGTTTTGTTTATACCATTAGGTAAGAGAAAGTATACAGTAAAAAACAGATATTCTAAGGCCGCGTTGCATTTTGCAGAAGCATCTGATTGGTGCATTCAAACCACGCGGTGGACCAATCGAAGAGTTATCGCAAAAGCTAACGTGCGCAATTAACGTCCGTGTAGAATGGGGACATTATTAAAGCGCATTAGCTTTTGTAGATGGCCCTGTGATTGGGGAATACAAACTATGTGGTTTACATATACACTCGTAGAACCATTTGTATCTAACGCGCGTAAATAACATTAATTTTATTTCTTTGATGTGTTTTTTAAAAAAGCTGTTTTTTATATTTCAGTCAGAAAGCTTTTCTTTCTTATATATAAAGTATTTAAGCATTTTCAGTGGCATTTGGATGACATGTAAGTGGAGCTTTGTGTGGATTCAGTTGAAAATTTTAGATTCTAATAAAATTATATGTTTTAAATTCGTTGGGGCATAGATTTTTTTTTTTTTGGGGGGGGGGGGGGGATTTGCGCCATTGAGCTTGGGGGGGATGGGCACCCCTGGTCCTACTTGTTCCAAGCCACAGATACGATGTGTTTAGAACACAATTTAATTTTTATAATTCGTATATATTGATTTCTAACTATATATAAAACATCAAAGCTGAATATTTTGCTGCTGACTATACTTCCTTAGAGAAAGGGGGCGGCAACGTTGATGTATCCCCTAGGGAGAATTTTTTTAAATCCGCCACTGCAAGCAAGGCTGTCATTTTCTAAGAAAAAGAGCATACAGTCCCTTTAAAAATAGAATGAAACAAAAGCTCTTCAAAAGTGTACTTTATTATTCTTATGCGTGTCTTCAGCTTTCCGTTTTCCAATGAGCGGCACGTGGTAAAACGAGTTACTTCGCAAACATCACTTTTATCTGATGGATAAAAATTGATAATAAAACCCAGATAAAAAAAAATTCGACTGTAATTTTTCACTAATAAAAAAAAGAAGAAAAAAAGTGGGATTTATCTCTAATACTATACTTGGAAAGCTTCAATGATTTAAAAAAAGTTCTCTTATCTGTATTCAGAAGATTTTACAACGTGCACCTTTAGCCGGTTGTCAATGTCGTAACTGAGATAAAAATTAAGGCGTGCAGGTATGTTCTCTCTCTACCTCCCCCCCCCCCCCTTATTTTTATTACATTGAAGTTTTTGGAAAGACGCCTTAATTTAACTGTATTTTCGCTTATATAGATCCGGAAAATATGAAGGTTTTTTAATAAAGTAAATTATTTATAAAAAATAAAATGGTTACACCTCCAAATCGCTATCAATTCGTTTTACTCCGAGGGCTGCTAATAAATATGATTTAATTTCCCAGTAAAAAATTTCATCACTGTGCGAAATTAAAGGTTTTATAAAGGAATTTAAAACAAAAAAATAGTAATAAGTTTATTAAGGAATTCAGTTTATAAAATGAATGTTTTTTTTTAAAACAAATACTTATATAAAACCTTAATAATTGGTATTTTGTCTTAAATAATTTAATTATTGAAAACTGAAGGTTTTATAAAAGAATTTGGAACACAAAAAATCTTTAATTGTAATTATTATTTTTTAAAGTTTTATTAGAACTGAAAAAAAAACTGCAGTTTGCCAGCATAGTTTGCTTTGCAAACCAAAGCTTTCTTTCCATACTGTAAGGTACGGTCACACAATCAATAAAAATTACATTTAAACTATTTTATTCTATTTAAATTAGTGGAACTGTAAGAAAACTAATGCAAAATAGGGTTTTTTAAACGAACCAAAGATGGGTAATAATTGTTAAAAACAAAAAAAAAGTGTCAGCAAGATATCCCGCACACAGATTTAATTCTCCAGACACTCTGTTGCTATATATGAAAGCACTGACACATATGTATTTATAACACTCGTGAGTCATAAAATGTCCTATGTAAAGATTTGTTAATGCTAGGGTTTACTGCGTAAAAGCTGGCTAATTATTTGCCGAGCATAAATTCCAGCTGAGAATTTACATTGAAATCTTATTATGACTCACTTCTAGTTCAGAGCTAGTTTAATGTGTATTTATTTTAAGACGTGGAACTTTAAAGATAAACACATTTTACTGCTTCCATTAAACCTCTCAACTTAAAATATCTCGACCGTCATGAAATATTTAATTTGTAAAATTTTAGTTTTTAAAAAGGGACTCTATTTTTAAATTAACGACATTTTTATTTGCATTTGTAAGTGGTACTGCAAACGGAAATTTTCATTTAAAGAATACCAAAAAATAACATAGCAATCGCTGTTTCTCCTTTATCAATAGCCAGGGCCTGATTACCGAATAGGCCCAGGAAGCCCGGGCTTACACTTTATATTTTTGAGGGGCCCCCAAATCACACATTTTATATAAATATTTAACAATACTAACATAGTTTGCTACTAAATTTACCTTTAAAATGTGGCATTACTAACCTTAACAAAATAAAAATTATCACTTGTGTTAAATGTGTTCGAATATTGGAAAAATAATCAAAAACATACCGAATATTACGAATATTTTCATTACTTACTAATGTTTATTAAGTATTATTTATAATGTGTTTCATTGCTATCAATGGGCAAGGATTTTAGAGCATGGAAAAGCTCGATTTGATGTTCTAGGGTTTATATGAGAGCAATGGGGCCCCCATTTAAAGGCAGGTTTCCCTTGCTTTAATGTCTTAATCGGGCCCTGTCAATAGCTCAATAAACATTTAGAAAAAGCCCTCCCCCTTAGAAAAATTATGGTATAATGTATATATTTCAATTAGACGATTAGTAATTCAATAGTGTTTATACATGTAATTTAAACTTATCTAATTTAAACTATCTGTGTAGATGATTTAAAGGGGGCCACGCAGCGTCTATCAAAATAAACCCTTCATTTTCCTCTGCAGGATTATTGAAAAGTGTAACCAGATTTGGCAAAAAAATAATGGTAACAATTCAAAACAATTGAATTTGGATACTTTTTTGAAATTTGGAGAATTTTTTTTTAATAAAGGTGATTTTGGTGAGTGGGGGTCCGCAATACCCCCCCCCCCCCCTTCTCCCTAATATAATAATAATTCAAATTTGATTTTAAAAAAATATGCCCCGGTTGATATTTATTCTCAAAATTAAAAAAATTCTTTCGTAAGTTTTCCCTTAACAACATTTACGGAAATACGAAAATCGATATTTTTAAAGAGGTAATTTCGTTATTAAAGATTCATTGTAAATAAAAAATACTATATTTTTGGGCGAAAAATTTATTTGGGAATAGTTTACAAAAAGTAAATTTTTTGTCTAATTTGATTAATCACATATCGTTTTTGACAGTAAAAAAAAAAAAAGAATCCTCCCTTCCTTCCTTCAATGTGTTTTTAATCAAAATCTACGACCTCATTTCGAGCTCTGATAACAGCAATTTATACTTACCCAGAGTACCAAAATAGGTTTTTTTTTCAATTGTCCTTTTTATCTTTTTGTAATATTTACTCCAGCCAAAGTGGCATCGAAATTTTCTTCAAGTGATAATAGAAAAAAAAAAGAAAAATTCCGAGATTATCCAGAATTTTTTCGAAATTCGAGTCCACTTTGCGTTTAACTACTACTATTCAACGCTGTTTATGGAAGTATGCATGATTTTAAGTGTGGGGTTAAATTTGATAACCTGCGCTTTGGGAAACTTTGCTTTGAATAAATTATGCCATCTTATCTCTAAACTGATTGGCATGTCAATAAAATTTCTGCGTATTGCTCCTAAAATGTTAACGTTAAGCTAAGTAGAAGTATACACGGCGATAGGATGCAATAACAAGACTGAAGCAGGGGGTGGCAGACAAAGGAGGAAAAAAAGAAAATGTGAATTATTTTTGTGGACATTTTTATCTTTTTTTTGGTTTAAAATTTTATTTAAATTATCTGTTACATTTAAATAAATTATTTAATATTATTTATGTTATATTATTCTTTTTAATAATATTTTAGGTACTTTATTACGTTAGTTAGAAAGTAAGGCTTTAAGAAATATTCTTTACAAAAATATTGAAATTAATTTTTAGAGTTTGAAATATTTATGTATTATAATTAACCTTTATTAAAATTAGATTATTTTCCATTGTAGTTAATACATAGGCACGACTGTAGTTTCACAGCTCCTTTGCCCAAGTCTATCTGTCTTAATAGAAAAATTGCATTGTCTGAATTAAAAAGAGAAAAGTAGTTTGGAAATTATGAAATTTGGTCCAAGGCCAGTTGAAAGATTTATTTCAGTGTACTACGGCTAATTTAGCCCACAGACTCTTAAGCAATTTGTTTTTACTGTTTGGAAATTTAAATAAATTTTTCTTGCTATATTTTATATTATTTAATTTTTTTAATTAATAGTAAAGAGATATCTTGTAAGTTGTACCTTAACCGTTTGAAATGATATAAAAAAATCTTGTAAACTGAAGTATTTATATGAATTTAAAAATTGGGTGCACATGACTAGAAAAACTGAAGATCCCTGGACGTATATGTACGGCCTTGAGGTCAGCGGGTTAAAAAAATTCCTAAAAATTCTGCGTGATATCATCTGCTATCAAATTAATTTGTTTATAATTGTCAACAGTATCAGAAAAATTATAATTGTAATGGGATCATATATGATTATCATTATCTTTTTTTCTGATATATTTTTTTCTTGTTTCTTTACAGAGGAGCCTACCTATATTTCAGAACATTATCATACATAAAAAAGTGTCATTATCAAAATCAAACTGTCGTGGACCTCTTCAGAAGTTGTGCTAAAAAATACCCGGACAGAGTGTGCTTCGTGTTGGAAGATGAAGAGTGGACATATCGAAAGGTAAATATTCTTGAACGAATAAAATTGTTTCAAACTTAAACTTTACGGCAGTAAAAGACAAACTTTCGCACTTTTTCAAACATTTCCTTAAAAAGCGATTTCGCAAATATACTACGCCCATTCGTCTACTATTTTCCTCAACAGCCTTTCTTTAATTATTAAAAAAACTGGTATGTCTTAGTAAATAAGGTTACTTTGTTAAAAAAAAGACATGAAATTATTTTTAAGAAACCTACATACCCCTTCTACCGATTGAACATACTCCTTCTACCAAGGAAGACAACTACTAAGATAAAACTTTATGGCATTACTATACTCGGGGACAACCTAAGTTGAACTTGAAGCAGATGCTATAATATGTATAAATATTCAATTGCTTTAGGTTCAACTTAGGTTGTCCCCGAGTATAGTAACATATATTTAAGTACATAACTAATACGTAATCCACTGAGATCACATCATTTCTACAACTGCAAGATTGTATCACTTATTGGAAGTAAATTGGGGTGTATTGAAATTATGAGTTAAGAGTTCTAATTCAGTTTATTTTTGGATAACATACTAGATAATAGATTAAAATTATTTTTAGACAAATGTCACATGGGTTAGTCTTCTGATTAAAATAATGGCCTAAGTGATGTGGGCGATATTTAGGCCCCTTATCTTATGCATATTTATTGTATTAGTTTCTGCATTGACTTTGGAAAATTCTTTTATATGCCAATTGGAATTTCAAAAATATATTTAACTTCAAAAGTACATAAAAACTCCAACATCAAATATTTGAAAGGTATAACATTAAAATTTAAATACATTTACTTAATGTCTGATTAAGTTATGTAATATACTTTATAAGGCAACCAAATTCAATGGTTTTTAATTTTATTCCCAATGTTAATCTTTTTTTTTTCAGCTGGATGAGTTTAGCAACAAGATCGCCAATTACTTCCTGTCCCAGGGTTTCAGTAAAGGTGACGAAGTGGCCCTTTTGCTGAACAACTGTCCAGAATATGTCGGCATTTGGCTAGGTTTGGCCAAAATAGGCGTTATCACCGCCTTAATCAACACCAATCAAAAGGCGGACAGTCTGGCTCATTCCGTCAATGTGGTGGATGTCAAAGCTATCATATTCGGAAGAAAATTTTCCGAAAGTAGGTATTGGTAAGCTTCACAAGTACCGATATTTTCGATTTTCTATTAATGCGTTTTTATTTATAAAATATAAGTTGGAAATATACTTGACAGTTCCTTGTTTATAGTATTTATTTTTAGTATAAAAAAATCCTTTAAACGTAAATTAGATTGAGTGTTATGTTAGGGTTCTTTCAGACGTCTCAATTCATTTGAAAAACTGAGAATACAATCAGACCAATTCAATGTTTAGTTTTGAGTTATTGGTATCTGTGGATAGAGCTTAACGAGCTTTAATCACAATGCAAATAGTGACTTTCGAACCCAAAATCAACAATATACAGGGTGTTTAAGAATTATCTTTACAACTTTGACACGCAAGTAAACCTAAAAGAAATAAGATAGCCAAGTTATGTTGCTTGTACATGTAAGAGCAACACATAAAGTTTTATTTGCAAAAAATTTTAATATACATTTTTTTTAATTAAAGTTTTTTTTTAAACTATGTGCAAATAAAACTTCATGTGTTGCTGATAATACAATCAGACCAAGTCAATTTTTAGTTTTGAGTTCTTGGTATCTATGGATACAGCTTAATGAGCTTAATCACAATGCAAATAGTGACTTTGGCACCATGTACAAGCAATATATTTTAGCTTTCTTATTTCTTTTAGGTATCATTGCGTGTCGAAGTTGTAAATATAATTCTTAAGCACCCTACACATTATAATATAAACAAGTCAATATGTTAGAAACTCAAAACTTTCATGTCATTCCTTGAAAAACGACCTTGGTGTATTGGTCCATTTGTATTATCAGCCCTCCATTTCATATAACACTGTTAAAAATGGGTGCTCATTTTTTAAGAAACCTTCATCATTTTTGACTAAACGGACGTCTAAATGCCCCGATTAAATAGTTCGTCAAACTGAGAAAATTTATTTAGTATTTTTTTTTCATTAAATGCCAAAAATGAGGACTATTTCATTACCCATTTACCCCCCCCCCCCCCCCCCCCCCCCCCCCCCCCCATCTTATAAAGGTGATGATATGATAGAAAATATCGCATACGGAAATTCATTATTTTCTAGTTGATTCTGTTAATTACAATAGCATTACAACACTGTGCGTCAGTGATCATATTCGAATTTTCTCTCTGTGTTAAGTTTGAGCATTCGTTACTGTTCTCTCGGTGGCAGTTTATACTCGAGCAATAGGAGATAAATTAAACGTTTATTCGCATATTCAAATAATACTAGGATTATTTATTTTTAACCAAAAGTGGATAATTTTCAATTTTGCAGTAGATTGCGACTCATTAATGAGTATTCTTAATTTTATAACTTTCATTTGTATCCAATATATGTTTTAATTTTGTCTACGCACACAAGAAATTACTAAAATAATTCTTTTCATTTATTTGTTTAGTTGTAAAAGGTGCAATCGACTTCTTAAACAACAAGGACTCGATGCAATTCTACTGTTTCTCTGAAAGCTCTTCTCCGGAAGAAAACACAGTGACATTCCCAGCGAAATCTCTAAATGCACTGCTTGAAGAAACAACGGCCAGTTCAACCAATTTAGAAAAGATTAAAACAAATTTCCAAGGTACTTTGTGTTTTCGTTAAGTACATTTTGTCGTTGCAGTCATAACTTTCTTATAAATGTGATTTTGTGAATATTTACTTCAGTTAAAATCCTTAACATTTTCATGCTCATAATATGCAACTTTACATTGACAACTTATTGAATCAAGTTTCCGATTACATTAACTTTTTACAAAATATTTATTGTAAAAAACTTTCCATGTTAGAAAAACTTAATTTTGTTTGTTATTAATATTATTATTTTTTTAAGATAAAGCTCTGCGATTGGTAGACCGATCTCAGAAGCATTTGCAAAAGCTAATGCTCGAATATAATGTATGTGTAAAATGGGCGAACTCTAGTGCTTGCCTGCTATATTGCAGATAAAAAAAATAGCTTTATGGGAGAGTTTCACGTGACGTATTAACATGGTAACTTACTAGTATCGATTTCTTCCCTACAGCAGACAACTTTGCTTTTGTTTGTTTAGTCGCTACGCTTGCAATTATGGGAAAGTTTGTTTATAATATTTGTTTTTTCCAAATAAGTAATATTTTTATTCCATATATGAATAAATTTAAGTACAGAAATACTTATATTATATTTGTATAGAATTATAACAATATACGGAAAAATACTTTTATTTCAGCACAAAAATACTTGATAAACGATGACTACAATCTATCTCAGTGTATGTAGTAAATATTTCTATATTGAGGTATTATTTAAAGACTAAAACTTAAAATTATAGTACAGGAGCTAAAGTTCCATGCTAAGTGATGTTAACCCTACGGAACTTCTTCGGCGTCGCGGAACTTTCTCCATGTTCCGTTGGAACAGCGGTCTTCTTCTTCTCGGCGTTAAACTCCCTCATTGTCGTTTATGTTTTGCAAATAAATTATTTTTATAACACCTTCCCCTATAACGACCCTGATAATTTGTTGTTTTTTGTCAATTCAAGAAAATTATATTTTTTTGTTTGTTTTTTGTAGATAAAATGTTATACATTTATACGTCTGGAACAACTGGATTACCAAAAGCAGCAATTATTCGACATAGCAGGTAAATAAACAATCATGATTTTCGTATTAGTGTCATAAGTAAGGAGCCGTTTAATTTTTACACCACACACCCTTAGGCAGTGGCGTAGCCAGGATTGTCCGAAAGGGGGGGGGGGGGTCCATAAATTATTTTTGGTCCGACCAAAACCAAATATATATTTTTTATTAATAACTGATTTGAAATTTTTTTAACTAATAATTTTAATTAAATTTAATTAATAATTTGAATAAAATTTAATTAATAATTTGAATAAAATTTAATTAATAATTTGAATAAAATTTAATTAATAATTTGAATAAAAGTTAATTAATAATTTTAAATTATTAATTTTAATTAATCATTTTAAATTAGCAATTTTAATTAATAATTTTTAATTAATAATTTTAAATTAGCAATTTTAATTGATAATATTAAATTAGTAATTTTAATTAATCATAATAATTTTTAAGTAGTAATTTTAAATTAGTAAATTTAAATTATGATATTTTTTAATTTAAGCAGTAGTTTTAAATTAAAATTATAATTAATAATTTTAATTGTTTAAATATTATTTATAAATTATAGTTAAGAAGTAAATTAAAAGCTTAAAACACGTAGGCAGTGCCGTCACACAAAATTTGGGGGGGGGGGGGGGTTGAGACAAGAAATTTCCCAACTTAACGATTCGAAATTCTCAACTTAACGGCGTCGGGTACGGATACCAGCTCGGGTGTTATTCTCGTTATCTGACCATGATTAAAAAATACGAGGCATTATTCCCAGATCTTTTCTTCGAGCTAGACCTGAACCAACGTTGTGGCACACAACATTTGTTGCACGTATGTTCCAGTGCAGTGTCCGTTCTAAGTGCGATGTTAATTAACCAAACTTAACGATTGGAAATTTTGAACACAACAGTGCCAAAAATTCCTAGTTCCAACTTATCAACTTTTTATAGGATAATTTTATTGTGGAAGTAATAAGGGGGGGGAGGGATAACAAATACAGCCATGTTCTGAAAATGTAACATGATCTGTAAATAGTGGGAGTGAAAGGGACTCGGCAGTTGTGTCAACCCAACAGCCATTACTAATCTTAACATAAAACATAAAATAATATTCAAAAATAAAAAAGTATCAACATACCAATATGACTATGTTTATCAAGTAGTAATTAAATTATAATTTTTTTAAATTAATAACCATTTTAATTCTAGATTAATCAATGCAGGAAAACAGGAATTTAAATTATTATAAATAAATTCAATAAACTTAGAAGTATTCAAAGAGAGAATCCTCCAAAGTTAATGTTAAAACGAAACACATATCACATAAAATTAGGTAAAGAAAATAGGTACTGAAAGATGCGTCCTCCGCGCATAAGATTTTTCGTAGCAATCGTATAGAAGTCCGAGAAATTTTTTTAACCGAGGGGTGATTTAAATAAAAGAACCCATCGAAAGTTCTGGAAGTTTCTATTTGAAACTGGTAAAAACTAAAAAAAAAAAAATTATAGAAAAACACACAGGAAACGCACAGCGCCAACATTACACAATTTTGTGATTGGTTAATCACAAAACAAAACAAAATAACAAAAAAAAATCCTAGACACACACGAGACTATAAATTTATATGGGACTGACGCGCCAGTCCCATATATTCGAAGCGCCATGGCGCTTCGAATATTAGCTGAAAGAAATTTTACATTGTGGAAGGCAAAACCAATAGGGTTATATGAAACAAAAGTGATTTTCGAATAAAAAGGAGAGGATTTTGATTTAGACAATCGCACCTAACACAATTAAAAGAGAAGTTATTTTAATAAAAAAAAACACTGTGTGATGTTTGCGTAAAGTGCAACGCCATATACTTTAAAATTCTTTAAATGATAATCTGAACGTTAAAACATATAATATAACTTTGACAATAACGAACAACAGAATGAGCAGATGCGACCATTTTTTAGTCGCCTGCTGGAAATCTGAAAACATTGCTCCTTAATTTAAACAATTTATTATATATTTAAAATGTGGGATTTTTTTTTAAGGAAACGATGCCACGGTTAAAAAAATTTTTCGCTTGACGCAATAAAAAATACAATGAAATTTATAAAACAGTTCCGCCACTGGCGTTGTTTCGGCTACAGACTACATTAGTCAACTCCACCTGGAGCCTTAGCGTCATATCGGTCGAAAGTGTGCAGTGAACTCTGAAACCAAACACACGAATTTAAGTTTAATTTTACAATTTGGACAATTTCTAATTTTCCCTAATAACCTTGGTGTTTTTGCTTTCATCTGTTAAAAATATTAATTTTCTTCAGATATAAATTTTCCCAACTCGGGTATTTTTAAACCTTGAAATTCCCAACTTTTAGGGTTTCCAAATTATTGGGGGGGGGGGGGTCGGACTCCCCCCCAAACCTCCACGTCGCGACGTGCCTGCACGTAGGGGATGAATGAGTCAGGGAAAATACCTTACTTCAAAGCAAGCAATTTCTGGATTGATGCACTGTGAATTCCGACTGTTCACCATTGTTCTTCTTAAAATCATCCCTTCAGAGGACAGAAGGGAAAGGAGCAGGAGATACATGTGGGGTAGACCAGGAAATGCGACGTGTGTTTTCTCTATAGAAATCTGAGAAAAAAATCTTAGTTTTTTGTTGTTGTTTTTTTGGCATTTGTTATTTTTCAAAAAAAAAAAATTAACTTGGCTATGGGGGGGGGGGGGGGGGGGTTCTAACCCAAAGTAACCCAATGCTGGCTACGCCACTGCCCTTAGGGAGGGGTCTATCATGCGTGACTGCAGCGTACCTTGGGGTCTCAGTGGTTTCGTTACGTATCAAAACTGTTGAAAAAATGTTGACATTTATTTCACAAACTTTGATATTAGTCACTTTTTACAGAAATTATTATCTTTCAAATGAGATGTTTAATAAATACACAGAAATTCTATTTAATTATTCTGGATTTTGAAGTTGATTTTCCATTAGACACATTATGCTCGAGCCTAGGCCTCCTGCCTATTTCGGTATCTTCGAATTTTATTAACTTTTTAACCAGCATAAAATCAGAATATCCCTGGAAAATATCGTTATTCTTATTGAATGTTTTTGAACGTTTATGATAATTCTCTCAGAATAATTTTCTTTTAACTTTGTTTTAAGATTTTTAGTTCACTGAACGATATGTATGTGCTTTTCAATTTTCGAAAATATTGTTCTACGTTAGGCTACTCATCAATAATAATGAATTTATAGTTCTAAATTCTCTAAATCACGATTAGCATGTATTTAGGAATTAATCATCATAATTATTTGTTATATTATTATTGACCCCTCAACGGTAATTAAGTTTAGCAAATAACAATTATTAATGCATTTTTAATTTTGTGTAATTTTCTAGTAAATGAATAGGTGTTTGTCATTTATGTTTTATTTGTATTTTTCTAGAATTATAAGGTTAATAATTTATACTTAATACGGGAGATTGTTACATATAACAAATCTTATTTATCGCCAGTTCATTAGGGATTAATTATATTTTCAATAGATGAGGAAGATTGTATTTATGTCTTTGATAAAATTGGGAAGGGGGGGGGGGGGGTATAACTTTAAACAGTTTATAATTCTGTACCTCAGAGCCAGACGAGCCAAAGTCCCATTTGGAAAACTTTACAGGACAGGGAAAAAAATTAATCCTACTCTCAAGTAAAGCTTTGGATTTAAATGTTTACAGCCTTCGCTAAATGCTTTAAAACATTTTGAGTGAGAGAGAAAAGTCCTGTATTCCATTGAGTCATACCCTCAAAATTCTCTCTTTTTAAGACATAATCTGCAATAAAACAAAAATCACCAAATTTAGACTTAGGCTCGTCTGTCCTTGAGATACAGAATTTAGACATAGAATATGGCTCTTTTTGTTATTCTGAGGAATCATTTTTCAACGTGTATTTAATTTATAGTATTGGATTTAGGGACATATAACGACAGGCAATCTGAAAGTGTGTCGAATATATATATACTTTTTTTAAAATTTATATGGCATCTCAAAAAAAACATTTTTAACTATAATTAATATAAAATTTGCATTTTAGGTTTCTTTGGATTTCGGCGGCAGCACAGTATACAGCTCGACTAAATGAGTTCGAAACTATTTACAATCCTCTTCCTATGTATCACACGGCTGGAGGTTTACTTTTTGTTTCCGTCGTCCTTATTTTCGGCGGGAAAATGATATTACGTTCGAAATTCTCGGCCTCAAACTACTGGAAAGAAGCCGTGAAACATAAGGCGACTGTAAGTCTTCAATTTATCTTATTTATGAACAAATAACTTAAAGAAAGTCATAGATTTAGTTTAAAACTTTAAAAAGTGGTTACTCTTTCACTGATACTCTGTGAATAGTGTTGTAACGATGTATTAAAAACTAGGTAGTTCTACCTCCAGTTCACTATTGCTGAGAATTTCTTATCAATCAATATCAAAGTCCTAGCAACACTTTTAATTCTTATGCTATCTTTTCTCTTAAGCTATCAATAACAAAGGTTATAAACATGTATGCAGAGCAAAAGAAGAGCTATCTCTACTCAGGTTCGTCCTTAGGGGTGTGCGACGCGTGCCATCTTCGAGCATGGGTCCTTCATAGTAGAGAAAACATTTTATAATTTCGCTAACATCAAAGTGAGGCTAACATGTAGGGCCTCAGACACATGGTTAATTACGTCATTCCATTCATAAATTTTCACTGTTACACATTTCCCAATTCATCAGCCAATCGCGAGTATTTTTTAATTCATAATTTTGAAAAGAAGTCACGTGTCTGAGGGCATTCGGTCTGAGATGATGGTTTCACGATTATGACGTCATATTCGCTCTACTACAGTCCATTCATGCTCGAAGCGTGCCATTGAGCTTCTCGACGGGTCCCGCATACGCTACAAAAATATACATAAAATCATAATGTTACAGATCTAAGGTTTTTTTCTTTTTAACTTCAGGATTTCTTTTAATAAAGAACTTATTTTCATTTTGTCTTTTATTGTCTCAAACTATTTATTCTAAATGTGTATTTTCACAAATATTAAGTATATAAGCCTTAATATGACTCATCGACTTTGAATAGTCTTTAAAGAATATTTATTATTTCCAATAAAATGAAAAAAAGTATTTTAGTAGGGAATGAATTTTTAATTCACCTCAATGCTCTAGCGTTTAATTGTTTCTTAGTGGATTTCAAACTTTTTGAAAACAACCAGAGGGATAAATTAGTAGAACAAAACCAGATTAAATATATTTAATATTTTGTAATATTTTTCTATTGAATTTAAAATTATACGGCCACGCACACAGCATTAAAAAATTCTTATATGCAAAATTCCTAATGGCGGGTTTCAATTTATGCGAAAGAAAGCTTTTTGAAAACCGGTCACCCGAGTTTTAATCTATTTATATACCAATGCTTCTATAAAAGGGAATAACTATACAACTATTTTTGTTAGCGATATTATTGTTTATGTCATTGCAATTGTAAGTGCGACCATTTTAACATTTCAAATGTTTTTTTAACGTTAGGTCGGTCAGTATATTGGCGAAATTTGTCGATACCTTCTCAACCAGCCAAGGATGGTAGAGGAGACTCAACACGGCATAAGGCTGATGTTTGGGAACGGACTGAGAGCCCACATCTGGAAGGAGTTCCAAGAACGGTTTAACATCGACCGAATCATTGAGATGTATGGTGCGACAGAAGGCAATGCCAATCTAGGTAACGAAGGAATTAAACACATCGATGTGTGTGTACTTGTAATTTGACGCAAAACAGGTAAGAGTCATGTTAAGGGTTCCGTCTTTCACTTGGCCGCAGTGCCGTGAAACAACAAAATCGTTAAATGGGGCGAAGAGTGGATACTTTTCAGTTAAACATCCTCAATTCTCACCATGAAAAAAATATTGGCGCGTTGCGAAAGGTTGCGTTTTCCTTTTTTCCATTACCATTTTCCCTTTTTTTTGTAATTGTACCTTTTTGAAAAGATGTTTCTAATTTGTTCCTTTTTGAATAAGGTTCATTTTTTAAAAAAATAAATGCAAATATTTTCTGTATGTTTTAAGAAAGAATTGTGATTTAGAAACTAATAATTTTGTGATTATTTATTAGTCTTTAAACCCACTGCGTACTTTTGCCCCATCTGCTGGGGTAAAAGTTCGCAAAGAAAGGGTTTGGGAAAATTGCGATTTCTCTGTTAATAATGCTCCAATGGAATTGACTCTCGGACAGGATTTAGTCAAGATCCTAATGCATAAACTTCATACAGAATCGTGGGAAATTTGATGAATTTTTTTTCTAAATATGGAGAAAAAAAAACTGCTTATTTTTTACACCCATGTACCCTATGCAATATCACAACTGTGAGAAGTTTACATTTTAAAGTGACAATGTATCTCTACTTCAGTTAACATGTTTGGAAAAGTGGGAGCGGTCGGATTTCTTCCAATGGTCTGCAGCCGACTCTATCCCGTTTACTTGATAAGGGTGGATCCTGAAACGGGCGAACCAGTGAGGAATTCAAAAGGACTTTGCATCCGATGCAAACCAGGTGAGTGGATTAAAATAGGAATTTTCAAAAGTAATATAATTCTTGCCCTGCACATACAATATTTAAATTTATCTGTGCCTCCGAACGATTTTTATAATTATCGGGTTTGTTGATTTTTCTTATTAAAGTTTTTTTTATTATATTTTGCCATCATCCGGGCTATAAACGTTATGTTTGCTTTAAAAAAATTGTCATTTATCCGCGTTTAAAATATACTGAACACTTACACTTTTCAAAGAAACATAATATTTCGTTTAAATTACATTAAAAAATATCTTTCTATGGACTTAATGTATATCAAGGATGCATCCAAGAAGTGAATTTTTTATATTTTGTACTTCCCTTGTTAGGAAGATAAATATAAATTATATGAGTATTTTTTATTTTTGCAGGATTATACATAACATGCCCATTTTTTAATATTAAACCTGAGAATTCGAAATAATTTATTACCAATGTATTTCTTGGAACATGGAAAAAAGATGCGTCTTTTCAGATGCTTTTATAATGTACTTCAGAATAAAATTGATGGTTCACATATTCGTGGAGAAATTCAGTCCTTTTACATCACTCGAAATTAAAAATATTTTTAAAGAACTTTCCCGTTTTAAAAAAAACTACTTTAAAAATAAATCTTAAACATAATTTATAAGCATCTCAATACTTCAATAGATATCGACCCTGCAATTGAGATATTTTCTTTAAAATACTATTTAGAACCTATTTTAATTTTAATATATGAATATTTTTTTAAAAAATAATTTAAGAAATAATCATTTCTATGTCATTTCTATGTTTATAATGCTTTGTATTGTATTTTATGTAAGTGATATGCTAGTTTTGAGCTATATAATTAGGAATTAACTAAGAGTATATGTGTGCATTTAACTCGTGTTAATGTCGTGTATTTTTTTTACTTAGGAGAACCAGGAGAACTAGTTGGAAAAATCATAAACAATCCTATCAACTCTTTTGATGGTTATGCCAATAAAAAAGCCACCAAAAAGAAGATAATTTCGGACTGTTTCGACAAAGGAGATATAGCTTTTCTGTCGGGTATGAATAATTTTATTTACGATCAGCAGAAGTACCCATTCTTCTAAATAAATTAAATATATTATCTCTCTCCTTTAATTCGAGCATCTCAAATATGAGAAACAAACAATAAGAACGAGTTTTGTAGCATCGAGGTGATTCGTTGAAAAACCCAATAAATTTTCCTAAATGCATTGACTCGGACACAAATTCCAATTTTTGAAACTTAATTTCATTGGGACAAAACGTGTTTTAAACTAATGAAATAATGTAGTTCGATAGAATATTCGCAGACTAATTCAGTGATGTAGTAATATCATTTTAATTCAAATTTTGGACAAAACACGTTTTGATTGTTTGTTCATTAGATAATTTACCCTGCCACTTATGAGGTTTCGTTAATTTAAGTTTGAAATTTAACCGCTCTTGATTTGTAATGAATACTAAAATAAGTATAAAATTTATTTTTTCAACTTTTGATAACGAAGATAATAATAAATTACCAGTGCCCTTTACATCAATACTCAGAAAGTAAGTTATTTTCCCAGTGAAATATATTTTAAGGCAATAATTACGTTTTGAATCAATAGATACAATAATAAATCATCAAGTTAAAACCGGAAAGTTTCCATGGAAACGAGAAAAAAAATTATATATACTACTTTAAAATTTATATAAAAATAATTGCATTTGAAGGCGTGGGTGTCATAAAGTTGCCAAGTCAAATATCGTTTTTTTAACAACTTTATTTTTAGGGTCTGGCTATTTACCACTTTTTCCCTGATTGAACAGGAAAATTAGTTTTGGTTGGAAAATTGCTAACCCGACCCTATATAAGGTTATAAAATTTTTGCAGTTTTTAACAATAACTTACCTAAGCTCATTATTGCATTCTGAAATACAAACGTTCATTCATTGAATATAATAACCTATCGCTATTACATTCAATGATTGAAACTCCATTCATGAATGATCTGTTCATTCTACTATTATATTTAATGAATCAGTACACTTAGTTGTGACGCTCATAGAGTAAAGACGCTCTCGTGGATTTACTCCTCAACGTTTTTCATGCCTCCGCGGGAATTAAGAATCTTGATAAATCCCTGTAGGCTTAGCACAAACCTAGTTTGCAAACTTGTGGAACATTTGATTTTTTTTAAAAGTGAAACTTCTTAGTTTCATTTAAAAAAAAAAAAAAAAAAGGCAAAGGGGTCTGTCTCCCTTGGTATTATTAGACCATTCTTGGTATTATTCTGTTCTCTTTGGATTGCTCTTTCAACCTGTTTTGTTTACTATTCTGTAATGGAAATTTAGTGTGGTATTTTGGATTAATAGTTCGACAGATACTCACAATTCCGCTCCACACAATTTTCACACAAATAGTTTACACTGTCAAAGTGTCAGTCAACTAGTTAAATGGAATTGTAGAACTTTTATTTATCTTCAATTTAAACACGTACAAGCCGCGACCTGTCGGTTAGAACTGCAGTTACAGTGGTTAAACAGGTCTGCGAATGAATAAAATTGGACTTATTTTCTCCTCTACGCGGTATAAAGATCAGAGGAGGGAGTGAATTAATGACCAACCTAGACAACCCGTCTCACCTTCCTTTTAAACGATGGTAGGAAATTTAACCCCATAGCCGGATTATGTCCTGGAGTTATAGTGCTTTGAAATAACCAGAATTTTTATGTCGATCAAGTTTCTGCCAATGACCGCTGTACCCAGACCGATTTTAACCCGTTCCCTGCCGGTGTCTTAAAGAATGCAAGTCTGCTATTGCATTTTACGTGTTATTTTGAAGGACGTATCGCGCACCTGTGCGTGACGTACTCGAACATGTGAAAGACGTAATCACGTCAAAATAAAATGCGTGATGACGCACAGCAGATTTTAAACGCGCACCATGTTGTGCTCTAGAAATGTTTTACTATGTTTATACAGTAAACACTCGTTTTTACGAACCTCTAATTTACGAACACTCACAATTTTACGAACTAGTGTCTGGTCCCGAACATGGCCCCATAGACATAATGTTATTTTTAATTCCCATTTACGAACTAAAATTTTGAAAAATCTCTTTTTTGCGAACTCATTTTCATACTTCGCTAGCGTTTACCTGACATCAGATAAAGTTTAAAAGCTCATATCTTTAGGGAATAACAAAGCAACACATACAAACATTTCAAGGCCATTCTAAAAAAAAATTACAGG
Source organism: Troglohyphantes excavatus (assembly GCA_963932185.1). Classification (NCBI taxonomy): domain Eukaryota; kingdom Metazoa; phylum Arthropoda; class Arachnida; order Araneae; family Linyphiidae; genus Troglohyphantes; species Troglohyphantes excavatus. Next base: position 21,754,616 of record OZ010674.1, read on the forward strand.
GGCCAACAGCAGGTGGATAGCAGGCATGTGATTGGAGAGTGGCATTTTAACGTCAATCTTTACACTGTCATGGAAGATTGAAATGTCATAAGAAATCTCTAATGGACCCTTACATTCAATAAGCATGTGTCAATGTCGATCGGGGAAAGGGGTGCTTTGTTATAAGATTATGTTTTGTAGCTGGTTAGTTTCATCTGGACCCTCAGTGTCTGAAGTTTCGTGTGATACCAGAGGGAGTTTGAGCCAGTTTTAGTTGAGGAAATTTAGTCATGTTGCAATTGAAAAAACGCACTCGATATCTGCTGAGGGAAAAAAGAAAATTTTAAAAGAAGTAGAAGAGAAAATTTTAAGCAAAACAGAAATCTCTAAGAAATATGGAATTAAAAAGAATTACCTATAGATAATTTTAAGAGCAAAAGAAAAAAATCATTGGATATGTAAACAAGACCAGCAACAGTGCCCCTCTCGAAAATATTTTAGAGCAGCAAAATATCCCAAACTGGAAAGAGCTTTGCTTGCTTGAATGAGGAAAGTTATATGAACGAACATTCCGATTAATGCAATGTGGTTAAGGAACAATTGAACTGCTTTGTTTTAAAGCTCAACCTCAAATACTTCAAGGCATCGGACGGTTGGCTACAAAAATTTAAATCCAGACACGGTTTGAGCTTCAGGAAACTGAATGGTTATCAAGACTATGCCTCTTTTGAGAAAGACAATAGTGAAATGCTTTCAAACCTCGATAAAATGAAAACATGTATTTTCCAAAATGTTGTTTTAAAACTGAAAAACTAGCGATTATTCTGATGCTTGATTTTTCATCAATAAAGGTATACTTATTATTTTTTATTTAACTATTTTATTTTACAATTGTTTCTTATGTAGAATAACTATATATATAACTTTACTTCCTAATATAATCTCTAAATAATGCTTTATTTATAAAAAGAAGACAGTTTAATAAAAATAAGCAAAAAAATTATCTACTTCTTAAGATATTCTATTTTACGAACAATTTGGTTGTTCCCTAAGAGTTCGTAAAAACGAGCGTCTACTGTAGATGTTAACTCTCTATCTCTGCCTGCAGGAGACATCTTGACGATGGACGAGGAAGGTTACCTGTACTTCGTGGACCGAACAGGAGACACCTTCCGGTGGCGCGGAGAGAACGTCTCCACTGGGGAGGTGGAGAACGTCTTCAGCACCGCACTGGGGCACGTGTCCTGCGTCGTCTACGGTGTAGAAATTCCTAGTAAGCACATGGCACAAAAGGAATCAATTACTATAACCAGAGACTGATTTACGAGAGGGCATTTGGGGCACTTGCCCAGGGCCCCCATTTTAAAGGGGCCCCCAAAATGATGTAATGCTATATATTTGTGAAAAAGTTAAAAATAAATTTACTAACAAATTTTTTAAAAATCAATTAAATTTATTTTCATCAAAATTTTTAATTTAAAAAAAAAAAAATCAATTGTTAATTGTTTTTCAAAACTTATATTATTTTACCCAATTAAATCAATTTCCCTTTTCAGCACGTTCATGATGTATGTCACCTTTTGCATCACGTTTTTCAAAGATATGCGCTTTGGATCACTAGTAAAATTAAATTAATGACCAAGGTCCAAGACCATAAACAAGCCTTGTTTACTAATCGCACGTAGATTTGTCGTTTACGGATACTTTTTTCCTATACCAAATTTCCTAATAGTGTAATCATATGGGATTTGCTAGCTATAAAGTGGGTAGAACATACTAATCTGTCTCAACTAAACAAAAGCTAAAAAGGAAGAAAGAACATAATTAGAAACGTATTAAAAAACTCTGTTGCAGTATTGATCATTAACGTTAATTCAAATTCTCAAAAGAAGAAAATTAGTAGTTTAAAAAAATATATATATTTGCATTAAAGCTGACTGATTACGTCATTTTGTATTGTGTGCTTGCGCATAAGTTTAGCAGTTTTATTTTGAATTACGTCGAGGGGCCCCCTAATGTTCTTTTGCCCTGGGCCCCTAAGCTTGTAAGTCGGTCCCTGACTATAACCACTTTGGGAACAGGCCTAAACACAAACTAGCCCTCGTGTAACTCGGTTACCAAATTGCAACAGCGGTATTAGTGACCCTAAAAGATCTTTTAGGAGTGTAAAAGTGTTTCTTGGTTGCTTTCAAACTTTTTAAAGATAATAAGAATTATTAATAACTGGCGGGGCGAACCAGATTTGGATGGATATAATTATTATTTATAATATTTTAGACAAATATTTTCAAATTATACAATGTAAAAAAAAAGTACTTAAAACTGAGTACCTGAACGTACTCTTTTTGAGTGCATATCTTTTTCAAAATTGAAACATGTATTTGGAGCCATGATAAGCATCGAATGTACTCAAAAATGTGTACATTATACTTGCTTTTGAGTATCTATTTTTAACAGTGTAATTTATAACGACAAAACAGCAACACTACACAGCATAGCTTTTTAATTATTATTTGAAGTTTTCCAATGCCAGATTACAATTTACGCAGAAAAATGCTTTTGGAAAATCGGTCACTCATAGTTCAGTTTGTAAATAAGTCATTGATGGTAAGCATGGTTGTTGCAAGAGTATACATCTTCTTTTTTTCATATTCCAATGATTATAAATGTTGTTTAACCTTTAAAACCTGGATTTGCTATAGCATTCAAGACGGTTAAATTAATAATAAACTAGCGGATTAAATTAAAAATCCTTAACATTGGAATTCTAACTGGATAAAAAAATAGATGTGTGTATCGCAAAATCGTGTTGTTTGGACATGGCTACTTTTGCTAATAATACCCATAACATACGTTTATTTAAAATTTCACATGCATATTACTGATTACTAGTTGATTTGTACCAACTGCTGGACCACATTTAGCTGTCTCGGGGCCCTTTAATAAAAGTGTTTAAAGTAATAAATCTTATAATCCCCCAATAAGAACATTACCTAGTTAAACTTAGCTTTATAGTGGAGTGCGTTTATTAAGCAGTATCTTCGGGTGAAAGTCCCTCTGTGTACAATTTAAAATAATTTTATGGAATGCGTTTGTGTAAAACTATAAAAAAAATCATTTTCATTTTTTCCATTTTCTTAGAATTCATTTTAAAAATGCCTAAGCAATTTTGAAAATATGATAATTTATGATCTTTAAGCATGTATTGCCTAGATATATGAGTAAACACAAATATATTTTTTTAGTATAATAAATATTTTTAATATATAAATTATTTGCACGGAGTTCTTGGCAGTGGCACGTGTTGCGCCCCTAAGGCGGTCCCTACGCAAACGCGACTTTTGAGAAGTTTTAAACGTGTTTAATTTTCTAATCACATTTATATGAAATCGTAAACATACATTCATTTACATATTTTGTTCAATTACACACTATGTATTCATAGTTTTGTATCTATTATTTTTTAAGTACATTTCCATGTAGTGAGCGGTTGTTTCTAAATTCGTTTCCAGATGTTGAAGGCCGAGCAGGAATGGCAGCTGTCCAAACGGAAAAAAACATTGATTTCACAGCCTTATACCAGAATGCCAGCAAAAGACTGCCTGGATACGCTGTTCCCTTATTCGTCAGAGTTTCGTCCGATATTGAATCAACAGGTCAGTATTTTTGATTTATCTACGTATGAAAATACTGTTATATAGATATATTTATACAGAGCACATTCTACATTAATTAATTAAAAATTTAAACTACTTCGACAACCATCTTCACAAGTATAAAATAAAAGTAGAAGAAAAAAAACTTTAAAAAAATTCTTTGTACGTAGTAATAAAAACGACGTGCTTTAGAAATAAATGAGCTTACGTCTTTATTAAATGAACACATATTTAATAATAGAAGTTTTGTAAACTTTTACTTTTCTTGGAAAAGCTATAGATTTTTATAAAAATATAGATTTATAAATGATCGTCATCTATCAGTTAAAAAATTCATCAAAATAGGCGCACATAGTAAAATTTTTATGTCTTTACAAAGGAGTGCCAGTACAGATAAAGGAATGGAAGTAGGAGAAAAAGGTGCAATAACTCAGTTCCTTTTTAACATATCGAAATTTTATATCTGAACAGTATTCTACTGAATTACGATTTTGGGGTTCCTAGGTAAAATCATAGTTTCGACTCGGAAGAATGTTTTATCTTCGATTTTTTTTCGATATTTTAATTTAGAAAAGAGTTATAACTATAAAATGTATTCCGGATGTATTTTTCCAATTAATGTAGTAAACGTTTTACTTTTACTTACGGACTTACGCTAAAAGGGCCAAAATTATGCCTGCTTGTACCAAACAAATTCCGAGATCTGCACCTGGGTTGAGTTATACTGGATATAAAAAAGCGATTTTCCAATCACGAGTCCTATCAAAAGGATCATTGTGACAAACGCTTGGATATTTTCCAAGCAACGCATAATTACCATAATCATTATATTTTCTATGCTTGACTATATAAGAATATCCATTTTTGAGAGCCATCTGAGATGGCCCATCTCAGTTGGTAACAAAACTAAAATTACAACTTGTGAATTGATTGTATGATAAATACTGTGATAAAGATATTTGTACAATAGGATGACATCATGAGAAAGGGCCGATCAAAAAATAGAATAGAGCAATAAATTTAAAGAATATGTAGTTTTCTAAGAGATTGATTCCGGAAAACAATCGAAATGGCTTGGACTCGGACTGTGATTAATATGGAAGTTGCAAGCAATACAACTTGAGTGCAACTTGTGCAATGTAGATTAATATATGACGTCTAAAATAGAACAATTATGAAGAAAAAACATAGAAATATGCAGAAAAGACAATGAATAAGATGGGATATATGAAATATATCACAGATACCTTTTAAAGGTTAATGTTGTTTAGTCACACAAAAAAAATTCTTTTAACTGCCTCTAAAGTATAATATAATAATTAAAAATGCTCTACGATAATACTACACTGTTAAAAATTATTACGACCTTGCAGCAAAATTTGGTACCCATTTAGCTGCAATCAACATTTGGTGCTTAGTTTCACCATTTTACGGTGCTACCGTGGATACCATTTAGTGGTGAAACGTTGCACTAAAACTCATAACGTTACATAAAACTCAAAATTCGAGTTTTCTTAATATTTTAGTAGTACGTAGTATTTTTGTAGCGAAGCTGGCAACCCTAGATCACAACTTTTTTACTTATCTTTGTCAAGTCCACCGATTGGGTTCGAACTAGGAATACTCTGATCCATTTCTGAACGCCTTTATCCACTGGGCCACGTAGGCCCTTGTTCGTCGTTCTCTTTCTTAGAGGGGAATCCTCGGCTTGTTGTTGTAGCGTTAGTGAAAATTTCGGTTGCAGTTAAAGAGGTTGAACCCATTTGTCGGTGAAACCTCCGCTTTTTTTCCGATAAAGGATTTTTGGTTCAACGTAGATTCCACCACAATATGGTGTAATTTGCAGCAGACCTCTGTTTTGTACCGAGATATAGTACAGCGTTGAACTGAAATTTTTAAGAATGTACCTAACATTTAATTATATATTTTTTTTTGTGGTTATAATATGAAATACATAAATTTTACATAAAACGGTAGAAGTATAATTTCCCTAATTCTTTTACACATAAAAAGCATGGAAATTTAAAAATTGTCTGTTAGCAAAAACTTTAAAAATAGAATGTATTATTACTTGTCTATTGTTATAATAGGTACTATTTGTGTGAAAAGCTAAGTAGTTAACTGATATATTTGTTTTTAAACGAATATTATAGTGCATATCCTCTTTCTTTTATTGACAGGAACTTACAAGCTTAGGAAAGTAGGTACACAAAAGGAAGGATATAACCCCGAAGAGGTAGCCGATCCCATATTCTTCCTGGATCAGAAGTTGAAGACTTATGTTCCACTAACTAAAGACTTGCATTCGGATATCGTAAACGGAATAGTGAAGTTATAAAAATTCCATTTGAGAGCGGTTTGAATTACCAAAGATTATTTTTACAGCATTTATTGGGGCTCGAATACAAGTCAAAATAACACATGCTTTTGAGGCATTCCTCGATATCTCTTTTTTTTTATTATTTCATTCATTAATAAAACCCATCTTCTCATTGTTTACTTATAATTAAAGGCAACTTTTTATTAATGGAGATGGACTCAAAACTGTATTCAGTGATTCTTTTTCACCAAGGAAAGGCGACAAGAAAATTTGATTTCCTGTCTTTTCACCTAATCAATAATTTACGATTGTCATTTGTATATTATTATTAATACGGATGTTGTATTTTATTGTATCATTTTAAGCTTTAGTGATCATATATATTAATTCGGGTTTAATAATTTTAACAGAGGATTCGAAGTTAGTGGTGAATTATGTACCTAAAAACAATATGGTGGAACTAACTTTTTTTAATTTGAGTACCACGAAATGAAATTAACTAGTCAACTTATTCGCGATAAAAATTGTGGATTTTACCGACAAACGTCTTGAACAGAAAACTGTCCCTAAAATTTTAATTTTAGCGACCGTGTTTGGTCACCTGCCATTTATTTGAATTCTAAACGATAAAATATCCGTTAACTGATAAATTATTCTCAGTTAATTCTTACTACATGTTATGTAAACTTTTATAATATGTGACAATATATAAGAATATCCTATAAAAATAGATTCAAAATTGCAATTATTTGTAACTTGTTAAATATTCTTTTCTCAAATTTAAAAAGTAAGTTTTACAATTTTGTGATTCAGATCCACTTGTGCACCGAATTGCAATAGTTAATTTCGACTCCTGAACACGAAAAGTTTATTCTCAAAGTAGAACAAGTCCTCTTCGGATTTTTACATATTCTGGATTTTTTTTTAAAGGTATCTGCTTTAAATTTAATTTAAAATGTAATAAATAATTAGATTACTGTCAGACCAGAAAATAGTTTAAAATATTGAAGTAGATGACGCTCATTATAATTTAGAATCAAAAACTACCTAAATCTTTTTATTTTGGGGAGAACGTGTCTAGTTTGATTTCAAACTCTTCATACTTGTATATTCTTTGTAAAATAAAGATAAATTATTTTTTCAGAATGTCTAGCTTTATTCCACTAAATCTTTTTTACACTTTCAACACTAAAAACAATTTATCTAAGAGGATGAGAAACCCCAAAAACCTGCTCCAAGGGGTACCAACTGTTTGTGAACAATCTGCTTTTGGCAGGTCCCAAATTCTCGCAAATTAACACTTCTTCCAGAAATCCAAAATGACTGCTCCAGCTGTTTATGAGTAGTGTGGCGGATTACAATGTGCTATTGCCGTGAATTTGTTAATTACTATAAGTAGAAAAGACAATGACATTTTATTATTCTAACCATTGTTTTAATATGTAGATTTCTTTAAAATTGGTTTTCTCTTTTTAACTAAAATTAATGTTGCACATTACACTAAAAGCAAACATCACAGGCTTGCTTCTACTCCAGGGATGGGAATTCTGCGCCAGAGAGCGCCAAAAGTGGTATCCTGCGCCAACTTGCTACAAAGCCACATTTATGTGCGATTCTGCGCCAATTTTGTTTTAAATCCTTGTTAAACACGTGCGCAAAGTCTTGGTGCCCGTTTGTCTGCCCATAAACGAAGTTAAGACAACCTTAGAAAGAGGAGGTGGGAGAAAATTTAAGCAAAATTTCTCAAGTTAAATAGTATTTGTAGAAATGTAAGGTAGTAAGGTACGAATGGAGTATAAGCATGCTATACGTCAAGCAGAGAAATGCTTAAATGGAATAATTTCGCGTCATTAAAAAGGACTTTATTCCTGATGTTCAACTTTTTAGACAAGGGCATTTAATTGTCATAACACATTTCATCATTGGAATATCGGATCGTTTTTTTTTTTTTTTGTGCACAATCGATGCTCAATCTTGAAAAACTGTGAATTTTAAAAGAATAGAGCATCTTTTAACATGTAGGAATAATTGTGAATTGTAAAATTTAAGGTAATAACTTTTTGAGATTTGTCCGAATTTTTAGTCAAGGGTATTGGTTAAAAGACACTTGATCATTGGAAAATTTCAGTTCATTTGTTGTTTTATGAAGAATCGATGCTCAATCTAAAAAAAACAGATAATTTCACAAAAATTTAGCATCTTGAATATGTAGAAATATTTGCGATCTTCGTCAAACGGGGATGATATCACTCTGAAGTTGAGATGAATGATTATAACTATAATTACGTCGCATCTGCCGAATGCAACTTTTATTTGGCACTCTTTTGTTTTATATTTTCATTCATGAAAACCTTGAACTTGTAGAAATTCGCTAAACGCGATCTGCTGCGATCTCCGTTGGAAGACTTTCAATCCTTTTGCATCCGATATACAAGTTCATTATATTTCACTGCTTCCTGTTTTATCATGATTTGTTTTGCACTACTTAACAAAATTACGTTACATTTTCCGAAAATATAATTTAATTCACGAAATTGAAATTTAGGACTTGTAATTTTCAGTAATAAAAATGGATTTAAAAAAAAAAAAAAAATCTTGTTTCTTGTTTGGATAAAATTAAAATTCCAATTTAATCCTTTTTTGTTTAAATGTTCATATATTTTATTAAATTAATTATTTTTATTGGAAACTTTTCTTTCTAACAACCCTCCAACTTAAAAAAACACACAAAAAAATGGCTTTTATTTAGCTTTTTGAAAGTTTTCAAATTTCTTATTAAACTAATTTTTAAGATAGTAACTTAAGTGTAATTTTTAATGATTTATATTAACATGCTTAAAATATAGCAAGGTATGTTTTCTATAAATTTATTACTTTTTAATAAATCTAGTTTGTGTGGAAAAGTTAAGGAATTTTATATCCCTTAGACAGTGGTGACAATTCTAAATTGTCTTTTTCATGCACAAGGTATGCGATATTGTAGTTTGTTAGTGTTTTAGTTTATTGCAGCGATTCTCAACCTGTGGGGCGCGCCCCCCTAGGGGGGCGCGAGCACACTAAAGGGGAGGCGCGAGAATATCCAAGAGAAAATATTATTTAAAAAAAATGATTGACTGAAAGGAAAGCACACATACACATAGAAAACAAAATACATTTCGACATATTTAACAAATAAAGTAAAACAACTTACTAAATCAAAACTTACTTAATGAAAACATACTAAATTAAAAACAAATTTAATAATTATTAGTGACTTCCTTCGGTATGTCTTGCAGGGCAAAGTTTTTCGAAGGAAGGCTTAATATTAGAAATAGCCACTCTCAGTTCTGTTTCTATATTTAGCCGAGATCTATATTTTGTCTTCAAAGAAGCCACAGCAGAAAATCCAGTTTCACAAAGGTAGGATGTTGAAAATGGTAATAGAATGCGAAATGCCCTTGTTTTTAGTGCAGAAAAATCATCCTCTATTCCTGACCAAAATTCAAATAGTGATTTATTACTACATTGTCTTTTGGTTTCGCCACTTGTCGTGAAGTCTGTGAATTTTTCTTCCTCATCAATTGAGAGTCTTTCGGGAGTCTTATGAAATGGATCCCTAACCCACTCGTAACTTGCTATCAGTTTGTAGCAAGAAAATACTTTTTAAAATTCTTTGCCAGCATGGCTAAATGATTTTCAATGGTTACAAAAACAACTTTTACATGTTCTTCTTCAGCCTTGTAAGTTTTAGTATAATCATCCACATTTGCAAACATTGTTAGGTTTTTTTGCTATAAATTTCTGCTCCACGATTCCAATTTGCTACAAAAAGCATTAACTTTATCACTCGTATCCAACATATGTGTATTTGCTCCTGGGAGTTGAAGATTCAAGTTATTTAATATCTCGAATATGTAGACAAAATAGCTCAATTTCATCACAAATAAACCATCGCAAAAATTCTCGGCTTTCGGTCTGTTTTCTTCTTCTAGGAAAATAGCGATTTCTTCTCTTAATTCATAAACACGTTGCAAAAATTTCGCAAGTGATAACCATCTTGCCTCGAAATAAAATTGTAACACTGAATGTACTTTACAAAGTGCGGAAAAGATTCTCGATTTCAGGGGTCTCATTTTTATATAATTTACTACGGTTACAACCGTCACAATATTCAGACCAGGACTCATTTCCTTCGAAGCCAAAGCTTCTCTATGGATCATGCAATGTATCCAGACGCACTGAAGCGATTTTTGTTTTACAAGTGCTTGTATACTTTGGAATCTTCCGGACATTGAACGAGCTCCATCGGGGCATATTCCGACGCAATTTTTCCATTCTATGTTTGCCTCGTTCATAAAATCATTTAATATAGCAAATAAAGCGAGCGCTGTTGTTTTGAGTTCTATTGGTTTGCAGAAAAGTAGTTCTTCTACTACTGACATATTATCACATAATCGAACATAGGCAATTAAATGAGCATCTTTATTACTATCTGTTGCTTCATCAAACTGCATTGAAAACAATTTGTCACGCAACTTCGAGAAAAGCTGACACTGTACATCTTCAGCTATATCACCAATTCGACGAGCAAAATTATCATTTGAAAGAGGTTTGGACTGCAATTGTTTTGAAAAATTATCTCCAAACGTAGTTTCTACAATCTCAATTGCTGCTGGCAAAATAAGCTCTTCACCAATGGTGTGAGGTTTTTGTACATCTGGCTATTTTATATGAAATTTTGTAAGATGCAATTAAAGCTTTTTTATTCACAGACAAAAAAAATGATTTTTACTTTTTATATGATTTTAATTTTAATTCGAAGAATTCTCTGGGTGTGTTGACGTACTCACTATGAAACGTTTCCAAATGTCGTTTAAGTTTATTAGGTTTCATGCTGTCTGCGGCCAATATTTTTGAGCAAATGATACACAGGGGCCTTTCTTCTTCATTTACTTCAGTACTGGTAAACCCAAAATGTAAGTATTCTTGAGAATATTTTCTTGATTTTATTTTCGGAACCACGCTCGTCTGTGTACTTGTTGATGCTTAACTATCGTCTAATGCTCGCTTACTTCCGCTTAAAAATTTATCCATGAGTCTGCGTAAATCTGCTGCCGTGAATATTTAATATGGTCTGGTGAATTACAATTAACACGAAAACATATATAACATACACATTAACGATAGATTCGATAGCTATAGAAGGATCGACTCGAATGAGACTGGCTGGAATTGAAACTTGTGTTATCGAACATTTTCCTTCTTCCTATGAGAAAACATTTGTTCTGCGCATGCTTGAGACGGACGACATCGGTCGTGTGGATTCTCTTCCGCAAACATTACCTATTTTTTCTCTTTTGTTTAGTCATGCTTCTGTTTTATTTTTTTTATTATTCGAAAAAATGTATTCCCAGTTTCTAAATTTAGCTCATTCCGTCTAGGTTAACTTTCATTAACGAATTTTTCTACTTTCATATTCTTTTAACGTTATCTCCCTGTTTGGCTTTCATTTGAAATATAATATTTAAATTTTCCCCGCTTTCATTCGCTTCATCTGTTCACCGTCCGCTTGGCAAAATGCCAGATGTTGTTTTTACGTCAATGTTGGCTCGCTTTTACTCTTATTTTGACAGTTAGTTAAAAATAATATAAAAACAGAATCCAAAATACTCAATATACCTTACTGTTGTATACATTTTATTGTAAGCGGGGGGCGCGATGAAAATTATGATTGAAAACTGGGCCGCGAATACTGAAAGGTTGAGAAACGCTGGTTTATTGTATAAACTGCATTTTACTAAAAAATTCAAAATTGAAATTTAAGTATATAAATTGGTTAATTCTTAATTAAAAACTCTTTTGGTTAAATAATTTTAATTGCCTTTAAATGGTCTCATAAAGCTTAACAGTATAAAAGAGATGTAAATAGAAAAATACAATTTTAGGGTCTTTATTTCTTAGTTGAAAATATTATTTATTTACGAAATTGAGGTTTGTTATATTTTATGTAATAACAATGGACAATTTGAAAAAAGCTTTTTTTTGTGGGATTTGCAATTCGTTTTGGCATTAATATTTGATTTAAATGTTTATATACTATTTAATAAATATTTTTGTGTTTAAACCACACCCCTACGCTTTACATGATTAAAATAAGTAGTAACGTAGGTTTTCCATCAAATTATTACTCTTTAATTCTAAAGTTTGTGCGAAAAAATTATATAATTTTAATTCCCTTAGACAGTAACAACCTTCTTCATAGATTTCATGCACAATGTATGCAAGATTGCAACACTATTTTGGTTTTTATAAACCACAATTCAGTGGGGGAAAAATCAACATATGAAAATTAAGTATATATTGTAAAAAAAAATTGAAAATTCAATAATTCTTAATTAAAAACTAATTTTTGTTGAATATTTTGAACTGTCTTTAAAATGTCTCATTTATAGCCTCTACCGGTTTTGATTTATTGGATAAAAAAAAAAGGCATAAATAAGTAATAGAGACCTTCAGGGTTTTTACACCTTGGGTAGTGTACCACATCTGATTTAAAATCGCATGTTACAAATTTTAATTGCTACAATTATTGTTTAATATGCTAAAATTCACTGCTACGTTTTATTGTTTAATATGCTACAATTTGTCGTTTTTCTGCTCCAAAACTTAAATTTTGCTGCTCCAAAAATTGCTCCAAACTGGTCTTCAGCGCTACTCGCTTGTAGCTTTTAGCTCGCCATGGTCACAACATAAAATATTTTTTAGGTGGAATTCATACATACCGGCGGATTTCACGCGTCGAAACGACATTTCAACAGATTACAGAAATAGGATTGGTCGCCAACAGAAGGGAGAAGTTCCACCTTTCGCAGTCTTCCCGCTTCCACTCCCCATACGTTTTTACGTACTTTCATACGGTCAGAGCTGGATTTAAAGTTAGTTGTCCCCTAGGCTGAGTATGTGGTGCGGGCCCCACAACTACAGGCGAGAAGGGGGAGAGGGAATATTTCTAAAAAAACGAGGGGGGGGGGGATTCGAAATTAAAAATATATAATATTCCAGAACTGCAAATTAAACAATTTTTAGTTATGTACATATGAAATTGGGATATATGGTTTTTTGTAAATTTCCAATGTCAACGGTTTCAAGGTATCTCAAAGGGCAATGGCATTAGGGAATCTCTGAAAATATAATAAAATATCAAATTCATCTTTGTATTATTCTCTAAAACTCCTTTTTAATATTTCACAAAAAAAAACTTTTGGAAAGGTGCACTAAATTAGTTCTAAGTAATTTGGCTATTTTTTTAAATCACAATAGAACAATCATAGATAATAATTCGAAAGGTTTAATGGAATGCGAATCATGCGATTTTTTTTATCTCATTTCAGTGGCGGCCCGTGGTCAAAAATGTTAGTGCAGCCGAAAACATGTAACTCCCCCCCTCCCCTTTTTCACAACCATACACGAACGGACATTCTTTAAAATTTATTACTCAAACCAAAGTTTCCTTTCAACTTTTATGAAAGATAACATGTAAAAATAATAGAAAACACTTACTTATTTTTTGAAAATAAAATCAATCCTCCTATCAAACTTGCGAATCGGTCAATTTTAATATTAATTTAAGTAAAGAAACAACAACACACGTGCAAACTTATCGAAAACTATTTCCGTTTGGAGAGATTCTTCGAAATTATTGTTTTCCTCCACCCCGCTTCGCCGATTCAGCAATGAACCAATCATTTATTCGAAATCCCAGTACAGCTCATTTGAAAAAATCCTTTTGCGCTACGTTTGTGTCGTCACATCCTCCATTTTAGCGTGCTGGGGAAGTCATACTACGTAAGGTTGCCATGGCAACGATGCAGCCGATTTCGAACTTCGCTTTTTAGCTGCAATTTTTATTGAATGGAGTTTTTGTTTTTTCTTCTCTTGAATTTGTGCATTACGGAAACACGCTTGCTATTTATCGGAGATTTTTTTTACTTAAGAGTTGAAATTTTATCTCCAATCTTCATTTAAGAAAATTAATAAAATATATAATTTTAGTTTTAAAATATAATAAAATTAGGTGCAGCCCGGCTGTACTTGCTGTAGTGGGCGAGCCGCCACTGTCTCATTTAAAAAGCAGAAAACGTTCTGTCGTTCAATAAAAGGAAATTGGTCAGAATTCTGATCACATTTCGGTGTTTTACGACTACGAGGAATGCTGCCTTGTAATTTTAATAGTCGTAAATAGTATATATTTGATAAATATTTTTTTGGTATAGTATATCTCCGATTAATTTGTCAGATGGGTAACGCCCCTTTGATCTGCTTCCAATTAATCAACAAACGAGTTTGGACGAACTGACCAATGAGCTTATCTAAAACCTATAAGCAATGGGATGTCACAGCGGTCATTTAGCCAGAGATGAACTATACTACCCTACCAAACATGTGACAAATAACAATACTTGAGCCAATTATTTTTTAAAGTACCACAGTAGCAAAAACCAACATGAGGACATTTGCAATACTACAGATTTAACGAGCACTAATCCACTGCTTCACAGTGGATGTTTGCAGGGACCGACTTGCAAGCTTAGGGGCCCAGGGCAAAAGAACATTAGGGGGCCCCTCGACGTAACGCAAAATAAAACTGCTAAATTTATGCACAAGCACACAATACAAAATGACGTAATCAGTCAGCTTTAATGCAAATATAATTTTTTTTATAACTACTAATTTTCTTTTTAAAGTTAATGGTGAATTCTGCATATGATTATGTCATTTTTTCATACGTTCTAGTTATGTTCTTTCTTTCCTTTTAGTTAAGCCAGATTCGTATGTTCTACCCATTATATAGTTAGCAAATCCCTAATGATTACAATATTAGGAAATTTGTTATAAGAAAAAAGTATCCGTAAACGACAAATCTATGTGCCATTAGTAAACACAGCTTGTTTATGGTCTTGGACGTACTAATGATCCAAAGCGCATATCTTTGAAAAACGCGATGCAAAAGGTGACATACATCATGAATGTGCTGAAAAGTGAAATTGATTTAATTGGGTAAAATAATATAAGTTTTGCAAAACAATTAACGATTGATTTAAAAAAAAAAAAATTTGATTAAAATAAATTTAAATGATTTTTAAAAAATTCGATAGTAAATTTATTTTTTAACTTTTTTACATATATTTAGCATTAAATCATTTTTTGGGACCCCTTTAAAATGGGGGCCCTGGGCAAGTGCCCCGAATGCCCTCCCATAAATCAGTCTCTGGATGTTTGGAAGACGACTAGGGTCAAACTCGCAACATTCCGATTACGAGCTGGGTATTTTTCCGACCAAATAAACATAGACCACTTTTTCATATTCCCTTTTTTTTTTTAATGCCGACATAGGTTTATGGATAGCCTAGATATGTGGTAGAGAAGAGGGGGGGGGGGGGGGCGTGTTTCAGAAACTTGGGATAAGGATAAGCAAAAAAACTTACAATCGGTTCTGAATCCAACAAATTCCAGGGAGGGGAGGATTTTAAAGACTAGATGACATTCCAGGGAGGATTCTAATGACTAGATGTCCTATTGACATTGTGTAATAGGTCATCCTAGAGAAAGACCTTGAGGCTTTGTAATTTTAAATTATGGTCAGCGCAACAGACGAATACAACACCTGATCCAGCACCCGATGCAACCTCAATAGGCGAAATGAAATCCCACTCTCTAACCTTCTATACCAACGTGAGGATATTTGGACCACGAAAGATTTATTGTACACCAGCTCCCTTTGCACAGTAGATTTTTGACAAACGACAAGTAAGAGTTCTTTTCCAAGACGATTGTCGTATCGAGAGCCTGCGATCAGCATTCTTCCGATCAAGCTATCGTAGGCTGGATTTCTGGAAACCACTGGAAACGCAGCGCAGACATAAACACCAATGAAAATACGACATAAATGATGTCATATCCGTAGCTATATCTCGCTCTACACCTCACAATGTTTTCTTAAAAGAACCGCGATTCGTATGGTTGTGGTGAAGTTTACGCACAAAGTAAACAAACACAAATGGCTACGTCAAATTCCTTAAATTGCTTAAATGGAACAATGCCGACTCCAATGTCCGATATCGAAAAAGTTATCCGCAAACTGGAACAAGGCACTGATTTATTAAAACTGTATTTAAAACGAAAGCCGGAGCGTCGAACAATTTGTGTCAAACTAGAAACTCGAGAAATACTTTTATGGAAACCTGTAGCTGGTCGAAATTTGATAGAAGGATCCGGTATGTAATAAAAAGTGTTAAACTTTGTTCTTTCAATAGTGGCAAAAATATGGTAAATAAGTAAATAGAAAGCGAAATTTCCTATTCTGGTTAATAGTGATCATTTTGTAAACAAACGATACCTGTTACTAAATAGGCAATGTAATGTCTTGAAATATGAAAATGATTCAACTATAAGATGATATTTCATAATTTACGAAGTTATGATTGCTCCTTCTTATTTACAAGTAAAAATTTCTCAGAGCCGTTATCAGCCGTCGCGGTCCCCGATGTGGGGGTAAGAAGGGCCCCCCCCCCCCTCCCTCGACCCAAAACTGAACTCCGACGGAAGACTTATGTAGGCAAAAAAAATTAGCACAATTTTTTTCATGTTCAACAAAATCAGGAAGTCAAGCATTAACAACCTTTGGACACACCATCACTAAATCAATTTAACATGCAGTGATCTTTCTCTCTCCTCTCAAATGATCACTTTACATAAATACCAGTCCCCCCCCCCCCCCCCCCCCACAAGGTAGTGATGACCATCAAGGTTTGGAGTAGATAGGCCAGTGTGTGTCGGTCACGTCTTTACAATAGGATAAATTTCCACCTTGTATTTCTCTGGTGGGTCACTTTATTTGACTCGCTTTCTAAATTGACAATTTCGTATTTCATCGGTAATGTTAGCCATACACAAAGGCAAATTCTCATTAAAGTTCAAATTTTTTTCAAAGGGGTGCAGTTGGGAAAAATTTAATAAAACTAATTATTAAAAATTAGGTAATTAAAGAATTTTATGAAAAAAAATGCTATTTAGTTAATTATGTATATTGAAGAATTTATTATAATATTACTAACACACTGAAATAATTAATGATCTAATATTTATGAAAAAAAATTGCTTATATTTATTTCCGGATGGATCCGGATTACATCCACATGTACTCTGTATTGACCCCCGCTAGAATTTTTTTCTGTATCCACCTATGTTAAGAATCCAAACACTACTCATAAACGGATTCGATTTAATAAAAGTTAAAAATTGGACACAAAATTGATAAATTCCTAGTGTACGGTGCATCTTTGGCGCAATTCTGAAAATTGGCGCCAAGAGCAGAAATGACGTTTTTTTTTGTTGTTTCCAAGTCAAAATGGTGGACAATGCATTTGATAAGTAAAGTAGGATTGCCAAAATATAAAGTTTATCGCCCATCAATTGTCGCCAACTCACATTTGGCGGGAGCACTGTACACTAGGAATTAACCAAAAAATTTATGTGGGTATGATATGATTTAGAATCTACGCCCTTTTGAACATACTTTATTGTTTTTATTTTTGTATACACTAACAAACTGTCATGATAACTAATTTCTTTTGCTAAAGTTTGTGTTTTAAGAAAGCACAATATGCAAATATATTTTTTATTTGAATAAAACTAATTTAAAGTTTTTTGTTTTCTTTACAAACTATTTTATGATTGGTACAATGCATACTAAAAAAAATATAACACTTGTTTATCCTGTTCAATAACAACAACAACAACATTAATGAAGCCACTTGAATGAAATATAATATATAAATCTATAATAATAATTCAAATTTCAATGATCAACAACTGGCTCAAGGCACAGTAAGGTTGGCCTAGTCTAGTATCTCTTAACTATTCCTCAATATGATCCAAATGTTCTAAAAATCGCTTGCTGATACAAAATTAACAATGTTTACTGGCAAGTTATTCTATTTTTCTTTCAGTCTCCCTCTAGAGATTGTGTTTTTTCCACGGTTACTTTAAGATTTTTATAATTTTGACTCGTGACCCTTCTATTCAATCAACCATTTAAAAAAAAAAAACTTAATATCTTCTTGTAAAGTAAATTTTAATTATTGATTCAAATCCCTTGTATCCCAAAGAATACATAGAATGTCTGGATACTTTATATACCGACTTGAAATATCCATAAATATTTTAATAGCCCTATGCTGAACATCCTCTAACAGGCAATGTTTTTTAAAAGATATGGTTGTCAAAATTGTGCAGCATATTACTCAAGATGATGTGCCTTCACACAATATTAAAATTGTATCCTTAGATTTTGATTAAAAATTGTTGTTTACTTTTTCTTTTAAAAAATGTATGCAAGATGTATAATCTTGACATTTCAAGTAAATTTTCATCAGAAATAAATTTGAGTTAAATATTAAGTAGAAGTCGGTTTTCTTTTGTCTTTTTTTTTTCTAGATACTGTGGAGTCCTATGTGATTCTAATTCTTTGCACACCTTAGGGCAGTCCTAATGCCCTTCCCACCTTTTTATTAATTTGCCAACTTGTCTTTTTTCCATTGGTTCTTCACTTTTAAAACAGTGATTGTCGAGAGATACGATGAATTTGTGTTACATTTTACCATAATTTTCATACTTTCGTCCAAAATAATGCAATAAAGAAATACAGATGTCTCTGATAACTTTTGCTATAATTTCTCTGCATTAAAAACTCTTTTTAATACTTATTTTTTTACTTGATAATATTTTCACCTCACTATTTTATACTTTTTTTTTACAATTTAAAACATTTTATTGTTTTCAGTGGACTTGCGCCAGGTGAAAGAAGTAAGATTTGGCAAAAATAGCAAGGCCTTCGATCGCTGGGCTGATGAAACAAGAAAGTACCAGAATAACGAGTGCTTTGTCATACTTTATGGCAATGCATTCACATTAAAGACATTATCTTGTGTTGGTAAGAAAGATGAGTGTGAGTTTTGGGTTAAAGGAATAGAGCATCTTGCAGCTGAGAGCATGACTTCACCTTACCCATTATTGGTTGAAAGATACCTACGCAAAGAATTTTATAACATGGAGAACTTGCGAGGGGTGTACGTATTAAAACTTATTCATATAAATTTGTATTTATATAAAACAAAATTATTAGTAGCAATTTTCATATTAAACACATAAATTAGTTCTAAAATTAAAACATTCGGCAAAATTGGTAACATTTAGATTTTTTTCCTAACTTTAGATTTTTTGCTGACTGATTACTCTCAAAAAGTGTGATTTATGTACTTACTTCTTTAATTAAAAGTCTGGCTAAACAAGTTAATTCACTTGTCTGGATATGAGAGAATAGTAGAATATAAAATAAAATATTGACTTATGTAAAATTTATTTATTATTTTTGCATTATAATTTTTAAACGTTATTCCTCCTATACTCGGGGACAACCTAAGTTTAAGCGGAAGCTATGATATGCGTAAATATTCAATTGCTTTAGGCTCAACTTAGGTTGTCCCCGTGTATATCTTTGTTTAATTTTTTTAAATCTATCCAAATTCAAAAGAAGAACTTCTTCCTTTCTATAAACTATTTAAATTCATCCTAAAATCTATGTTTTCAATTTTTAGTAACCTAATTGGTGTTTAATAGAAAATGAACATTTTAGTGATGCTTATTTTTGTTAAAATATGCCTAAAAATTAGTGAAAATTATATTTTACCTTGTTCCTTATTTTTCAGGTTAACTATAAAAGATTTGAAGGCATTTTTACCTAAAATTAATATTAAGTTACCAACAAACCGACTGAAAGAATTTTTTCAGGTATTTTACTTTAATTTCAACTTTTGTTCATATTTAACATGTATGCAATTCATCATCTCAGATTTTTATTACTTAATATTTGTTTTCACAAACAACTTTTAGTATCTGTCCTTTGATGAGGGTTTTTATCCAAAAAATTTATTTTATAATTTTTTTTTCTTGCATTTTATATTATCATTTTTTATATAAATTATTATTAATCCTTAAGTATGCTAATTGTTGCTTTTAAGCAACTTTCACACACCATCCAATCATATTTTTAAAACAATACCAAATATCTAATACTATATATATATATATATATTAATAAAAAATTAGCATTTTTAGGTACAAGTATTATCCATTTAGATTCATTCTTATGACAAGCTCTTAAATTTAACAAATTTATGCTAAGTTTGAAAAATGTATGCAGAACATGAATGTAATGCATACATTAGAAGTAAAATTATTAAGAAAGGGGACTTTAGCTCTAAACTATTTTCTGTATCTATATTCCAAATATTCTTAATGATTGTTTAAACAAATGTAATCGGTTTTGTTTTCCATTAATTTGTGTTTGGGATTTAGAAGTAATGATTACAGGCCTTTTTATCACAATAAGCAATCGCGTGAATGCCATTTTAATACTTTGAGTAAGTATTTATGTTTTGCTGCTATTGTGCGAAAGGTAATCGTTGGGTATCTAAAGGTAATAAATTATTTAAAATTTGAAAAATATCAAATCAAAATTCTTTAACTAGTATTTCATATTGACAATGCAAATTTAGCCTTGAATTCTGGACCAGCCAAACATACACCTTTGAAGCTGTAACCATATATAATTGTATATAAATAAACAATTTAAATTTCAGAAACTTCCAAATTATATTTTTTCTTATTTTGTACATAATACCTCTTCAGAAATATATTCATAATAAATAGCGGTTTCTCAAAATATTATTTGATTGCAATTGGGTAATTATACTATAGGTCTTTCATTCAATTCTGAAAGTCCATAATTTCGCATAAATACAACCCGCCAGCTTTATTCCAGTACAATTAAGTATTATATTTGAAAAAACATGCCTTATATATAGTTCTCCATGCCATATTTATGACTAAGTAGTAGTATTATAATATCTTATACCAAAATTGTCCAATTCCAATTATGTGTAAATAATGCATTTGCTATATAAAATATGATTGTTTCATGTAAAATATTTTGTGCAAATTTAATAAATTTATTTTGTCAATTTCCGAATATATATGCTGTTTGTATAATATTCTACTTTTAATTTCGCATAGGATGTGGACTCCAAAAGAGTTGGAGAAATTGGATTTGAAGGTTTTGCTTCACTGTATCATAATCTTGTTCATGATGAAAAGGTAAAGACTGATTTGGTAAATTTTATACTTACTTTCTACTAGATTTTTTTTTATTACTCACTATTATTGTTTGTCACATAATTTAGGACATAGTTAAAACCTATATTTGTGCAGTAATTTTATTTTATATTTTCATGTAAAATTGGAGTAAACCAAATTAAATTTCACTATATATATATTTATTTATCATAAATTTTAAATACAACTTTAAATGATTTTTTTTAATTTGATTGTTTTTTAATATATGTAAAAAAAATTTAGTGCAAGTAAAGTAATTTATGTTTCATATCATCAGCCTATTAAAATTAACAACATGATAAGCACACACATTCTATAGAAAGAAAGTTTTAAAAAATTAATATACATTGTCAATATAAAGCATGCATTAAAGCTTTAAGAAACAAGATCACTTGTAGGTTGACCACATTATCCAGTAATTAGCATATATAAAAAACGGGGACACTTCAAACCTTTGTAAAGTAGTGGCCAGACATTTCTCATTGATGCAAAAGCTTTGTTTTCTTGTCCATATTAACGTTAGTATACTGTGAAGGACATCGCATCTAACTTCAGTGAAGATGAACTAATCAATGTGTCCATATGCATAATTTACAATGGTATACCTGCCTTACCATATAGACATTCAAGTGAGGAAAGTCAGGGCATCTCCTTTCTGTTTACATATTAAAATTACAGGGTGTTTAAAAAAGAATATCACAACTTCGAAAGGCTGTATCTCCGATTCAAAAGAACTTGGATTGTCATTCTACATATCATTGTAAAGGTGACATTCTGATTATGTGTCTGTGAGCTTTTTTCGTAACATAACAGCAATCATTTTTGTAGTGCAATGAAGAATGCTTCTAGAGACTTTTCAACAAACAAATTAAACTTCAAGATGTTCTCTTTACAATGGCCGGTGAGGTAGCCAATAGGTACGGAATTTTACTAACAATCAGGGGATTGCGTGTTCGAATTGGTATGAAGGCTTGACAAAAAAGTTCAAATGTAGTGATCTCTTGATTGGAGGGTTGCCAGATTCGCTATTAAATTACAGAAGTCGCCTGAAATGATCCTCAATTCCTACCATCATGTATACAGGACTGGTGCACATTAAATCTGATCAGGGGGTTCCAGATCCAGACGTCTATTGAGGTTGCGTCAGGTGTTGTCCTTGTCATCTGACCATGGTTAAAAAATATGAAGCATTGTTCACAGGTATTTCTGAAATAGACCCTTAAATGTCTCCAATAGCCCACTGTACATCTCTTGTGCAACATTAATTAAAACCAACCAACCTCTTTACAACAATGATAGAATGCAACCCTAAGTTGGTTGATTGCAAAGATATAGTTTTATTTGATTGACAAGAGATGTCTCTAGGAACTTTTTTTATTACACTACAACAAAGGCACGTTTTTTTGCTATATTGAAGAAACCATCTTATGATTCACCACCATGTATCAATAGGACGAATGACCTGTTTTTTGAAAAACACTCGTGTTGAATACTTGAATAGTCTTAACAGATTCACTTATGGCTAATTCAATGAAAACAAATGCTTTCTGTTGTGCTGTTGTTATCTCAACATGAACAGATAATAAACACAAACTCCTTTGTAGTGCAATTAAAAATGCTTGTAGAGACTTTTTTTGACAAACAAATTAAAACTTCAAAATGTCGTCTTTACAATAGTATGTAGAAATTATAGCCTTTCAAAGTTGTGATATTTCTTTGTAATCGCCGTATATTTTAGACTCGCCCCCTACCACCGTTCATGTTTTCCGAACATGCTTCTGATTTCTCCCGTACTATAAAATGTTTCTTTAATCAATTCATTTTGATGTAGTTGAGAAGGAATTTATTTTAATTATGTAAAGTTTTGTTTTGCCTGACTTGGTATGTTTGAATAGTTTATATCTATCTGAAATAGTTTAATTTAATTTCTCAACAGCTTTTCAGTAGCACATTTGGGCAGTATACCACAGATGGGCAGCGTGTCACCTTGCAAGAGTTTCAGAACTTTCTGCTAGAACAACAAAAGGTATCTAAGATTTAGGAATTTGGTTTTATAAAGTTTCATATTTGTTGCAAATTTTCAATAAAAGTAACTTTAAATTTAAAAATAGTTCTATTTTTCCTTTATAATAACGTATTTATTTACAGTTTTCTGCATAAGTATTTGAAGTTATACATACTATTCTTAAAATTTGCAATGGTAAAGATAGTATCTTATATTTTTTGCTTTTTTCCCAAGGCAATTCATATCCTAAATCTGGTAACTGTTCTAGCTCAAACCTGTTTACAAATGGATACCGATCAGATTTTTTAATGCATGTAAATTATGTATTGAACAATACTATTCTATAATGCTAACTTATTCCAAAAAAAATTTATGTTTTCTCCTTTATCATTATATTGGGTTTTTGTTTAATTAAAAAAACTTATGCAATGTGTTTACTTTGCATAAATATTATTTCCTGCATAAAAAATACACTTTAATTGATTGAAATATAATTTTATTTTTACACAATCAAATACTGTACTTTTTCCCACTACTATAAAGTATATTTCTCTATGGAGTGTACAATAAGCATGTCTAGTGTACAGAGTTATTAATATAACAATATTTTGTTAGAAGGTTAAATAACAATGAATTACTTAATTCTAGAAGAAGAATGAATACCTTTTTTCAAGTTGCAACCAAGTTAGCTTTAAAACAACCCAATATCACTTTAAAGTCTGCACCTGCAGAAGTAAAAATAAAAGTGTCCCAACAAAAACTGACTGCTGATAACTTTTAAATATATAATATACATATATACAGATATTACATTATCAATGAATTGAAATCTGAAAATATATTGGTCCTTGTAATTAGTAAAACTTGACATTGTGACTATAATAAACTCGTTGAAACTTTTATATCCGTATCTAAGCTAGTTTTGCAAGTTGGATAATTTATAAAATAATTAAATTTTGTCAATATTTGAATTTTTAAATGCAAAGAACTAAACTTCATTCAATGTCCTACATTATATCCGTGTTGTATCATTTTAACCTTTGTCTAAATCAATATGCATATTAGTTTTATTAACATTTATCGTGTAAAAATATGCATTATTCTTTTGATGAATTATGTAGATTCTTATATATACATTTTTTAAGGATCCAGAAGCCTTGTCTGAAGAAAATGTGAGTAGGATAATGCGCCAGTTCCTACAAGACCCTAGTAGAGATGCCAATATACCCTTTTTCACTGTCCCTGAGGTTTGTTTATTACAAGATTTTACATTTTCCTTGCAGGGTTAACAAGCAAATTTACATTACTATTACTTTGTTGTTGTATTAATGACTTATAAATATTTTGCACAGCAAAAGCAGATATTTTTATTGTTGTTTAAAATTTTCAAGAAACATTGTGCTTAAAAGTATTAAAAACGGCAATTAAAATATTATGTATATTGAAATGTAGTTACAAATGTTTTAGCAATAACTTTAAAAAGTCTTCGATTTCTGGCTTGTAATAATCTTTTTCTTTTCTGCTTTCCTTATGATTATGAGATGCCATAGAATAAAAAGAAAAATATCAAAATCGTAAAGTTTCCACTTTAAGTGAATTTAATTTATATTTCCAAAAAAATGTATTTTTATATATTATTTTTTTAATTGTAATATATTTAGCTTAAATAAAGTACCCCAATGCTTTATATTTGAAAATTGTTTCAACATAGAGTATTTTAATTAATTAAAAAAATTGTTCATGGCTAGAGAAACTAGAGATCCATGGGCAACTGTAGACATCCAAACTGCTTAGAGGTTAAGTGAAGAATTTAGATGAAACCAAATTAAGGGAAGACATCCTTTAAATTTTATAATTATTGCATCTTAGTCTCATAATAGTTTTCTAAATTTAAAAATGCTGCCATCAACCTTTTTTAAGATTATATGGCATATGTAAAGACATTATAAAATGATAATTTACAATTCAAACTATTAAGGCTAAGCATCAGTAGTTTTTAATATTGTAAAACTTGAGAGTTAAGAACAAAATATCTACAACAGAGTGGTAAATGACCTCATTACATTAATCAAAAGTGTAGTTTCATGTATTTAAATATTAACCTTTGTCCATCCTAATTAGACCACTATGTTATACATCAGCTTATTAAAATTAGAAAATATAAAAAGGTGACGACATTACAATTAAAAAAAAATGGGGGAAATATTAGGTTTTTTTTAATAAATATATCTGGTTTTTATACATATATACTTTCTAATGTTTGGAATGTGACCCTTAAAATTTTTATTGCAGTTTCTGGACTTTTTGTTTTCGGCAGAAAATGATACATTTCATCCTATGAATAATGAAACAAGCCAAGACATGACTCAACCGATGGTCAATTATTGGATTGCATCCTCTCATAATACGTATGACTATCGAAGATCAGAATTTAAAATTTTTATTATATATATATATATATATATATATATATATATATATATATATATATATATATATATATATATATATATATATATATATATTCCTTCACTTTATTCTATATAATATAATGAAGCATTCACTTTGAATATTGGCCAGATACCTTTTAATTTGGGATTAAAATTACTTGTTTTAAAATACAGTTTTCATAAGGTTACATGAAAAGTTGAAGTTTAAAATAATATAAATTTGTATCTGAGTTTGCTAAAATTCTAGTTTTTATATTTGATGATCCAACCCATTTTAAATGTAAATGCAAGTTACATAAACAAATATTTGTATTATCAAAGAAAGTGAATTTTATTGAAGGCAGATAAATTAAGAGTAGAAATTAAAATTTACTTAAAAAATATAAAAGATTGACAAAATTTGAGAGTTTTATAGTATCCAACGTTACCAGTAAAAAACAGAATATATATATTTTATATGTTATAAAAGTATATTTTCTGTCTGTTATTTTTATTAAACTTATTTGTGGTTAAATAAAAATTAAATCCCCCTCAGTACAAGGACCATAGGATGAGACCTAACATATTCTTAATAGAAAACATGGCCTTGTGTAATGTCAAGAAACTTTTTATATATAAGGATTTATATGTTTCAACGGTTCCACAGCTAATAGTATATAACTTATTCAAGTACTAGTATACCCCTTAAATATAGTAACTTTTTTAATTAACTTATTTAAATTGTATCTTTAAACTTAGTTTAACATCACTCTCTAATTCAAGAATTATATATATATATATATATATATATATATATATATATATATATATATATATATATATATATATATATATATATATATATATATATATATATATATATATATATATATATATATATTGTATTTGCTTTTCATGGTTTTGCAATTTCCCAATGTTTGTTAAAACATATTTTCATACTCTGTGAGGAATACACTTTCTGCAGACTAAATTTGTACTTAATATGTTGAAGTTTTTGGATTTATAGTGAAAAAAAATTAATAAATATTTGCATCTTCTTAAAATCTCCCTAATGGTGCTCTATATTAATATACCTTATTTAATTTTCAGTTATCTCTTGGGGGACCAGGTAAAATCTGAATCGTCCTGTGAAGCCTATGCAAGGTGTCTGAGAATGGGATGTCGTTCTATTGAATGTAAGCCTTTAGACATAATTTTGTAATTTTTTTCAGATGGTGCAAGAAATTAAATATTTCTTATTAAATTTGTAGGGGTGCAGTTCTGAATATACTTTTGTTTCAGCTTGTGGGAAGATTGAACTCTTAAGTAGTTTTCCTTATTTTTAACTTTGTCAGGCATAAGAATGCTTATAAATTATATAAAATCAAATGTAATTAGTATTTACTTTTACTTATGTAGAACTAGTTGATACCCCCACCCCTTTAATCACTGTGACTTTAAGTTCTTTGGGCTTATAGTAAAATTTACTTTTGCAAAGTTTTTTTATTAAGTTTTCATTCTTTGGTTGTTTTCCTTTTAAATTGTTTATGCTCTCCATATTACATTTTCTTTCAGATATGAAATGTAAAATTCCTATTACACAAACACTCAAGAAATAAGTTATTTCACTGCATTTATCAATTAAAGAGTTGAAATCAAGTCATTTAGAATTTTTCATTAAAAGTCAAAAACTTATGAGTGCATATTTTGTCTTTGCTTTTCATAGATATACTACAATTCTACGAAATGTTAGTTTTTATTTATATGGATTCCAATAATTCTTATAAACATAATGTTTGTTATCTTTATTCAGACAGTTAAAAGCTTACAAAAAATAATTTTGTTGTGAAAATAAATATTGCGACTTAGGATTTTCATTTTCTCACTTGTACTTTGCAGCAGCTTAACCAAACCTGGCATTATAAAATCCTAACCAACCATTTACCTGTATTTAAATCTTTGTTTATATAACATTTGTTTTGTTAGATTTATTTAGATAATATTTATTTCTTTGTAAGTGGACTGTTGGGATGGGCCTGATGGAATGCCTTCGATTTTCCATGGTCATACTCTGACGAGCAAAATAAAGTTCATCGATGTCGTACGGACAATCAAGGAGCATGCTTTTATAACATCAGAGTAAGAATAGCAAAATTCCTCATTATTAGTAATTGTATTACTTTTTTATATTCATTTGATAACATTGTCTTAATTTTTTTTTTTGTAGGTATCCAGTGATATTAAGCCTAGAAAATCACTGCACTTTGCCACAACAGCGTAACATGGCTACTGCTTTTATAGAAGTTTTTGGAGGTACTGTTAAAAATGAATTAAACTGTTTCATTGCGAAATTGTTTAAATTTTGTGCTACTTGTTTCATTAAGAATATATAATACTAGAATATATAAATTTCACAAATATAATCTATTTTTTTATGACAATTAAACACATTATACACTTTGAATAATTAATTACTTTGAAATTTCATTGATTTTTTTCCAATTGGTTGGTTTTATTTCTAGAGAATAGCTTCATTCTCAGTATGACTTAAAAAAAACACTACAAAAAATGCCAATATTTTTTCAATGTTTGTGTTTAATACATAAAAAAGCATGCTATATTACATATTTCTTATAGCATTTAGAATGACATCTCTAAAATTAAATTTTTAAAAATCAGTTATCAAAAATATAATTGAAATTACTAGATCTTTGTGTACAAAATGCTGAATCTCGACACATTTCTAAATAAGTTTTTATTTATCTTTGTTACATTAATGATAATGTGTATAATTTATTTTTGTTTTTTATTGATACATTTATAAGTTTATATAAATGTACTTTAAATTTACAAAGAAATATTTGATTTTTTGCTTTACAGATTAGTTAGAGTATGTATTAATTTTATAAGAAAACCTTATTTAAATTGTTGAACCTAATAACAATAGACATGAGTTTTTTAAAAAAAATAATAAAAAGGATTATTTAGTTTGATAAATAAAGTGTGAATGTATAGTTAGATTTGATAACTGCTTAATGATATATGTTTTTTATGTAAAGATAACTCTCTTCCAAATAAATTTTACCCTCATTTTAATATGATTTTTTTCTGTTTGTATTTTACCTTCTTTAGTCCTAAGTATAATTTTTATTAAGAGTTTTGTCAATCCATGTAACCCAAAAAAACCATTTACAAGTAAAAACTGTATTAAATAGTACCATTTACACATTTATAAAAATCAATTGCTTATTTTTTCAAATTTAAAAACATATTTAACTAAGTAAAAATAAAAAGGTTTCCGAAAGATTTGAATTTGCATATTAATGTAGTTATAGTTGTATTTAACCTTTATTTATATAATTTAGCACTTATAATTACATTTCATAAGCACCTTAGTAATTTTAAACTTATTTTTATAGATATGCTTTTAACTCAGCCTATTGACAGGGAAAGTGGTCAAATGCCATCTCCAGAGCAACTGAAGCGAAAAATTATAATTAAAGTAAACACAAATTTGCTTTTTTTGTGTAAAATTGTATTTTATTTCTTTCGCAAAATTTAGATCGTTACAATTTCTATTATTAATATGGCCTGAAATATAATTGTTATAAAAGTTACAGTATTTATTTTTTGTAAAATTGACTTTAATTTTTATCACAAAATGTGGGTCCTTATAAAACGTACAAATAATATGAGGTCTGAAATGTATTTATTAGTTCAAAAGGATTCGACTGAAAGCAACCAAATAGTTTGGTTGCTTCAAGAATGAACTTGGGAAATAGGTTAAGATGTTCAAATATGTATACATTGGTATCATTGTGATTACCTAAGTTCCTAATCAAAAATAAAATTAATCTTTTGTATAAAGATTTTTAAAACTAACTAGGGGGCTCCGCCCCAGTAGTGGCGCTAGGAATTGCCCGACGGGGGGGCTAGTCTTCCCCGACAGGGGGGCTGATATCCTCGACGTAAAATACACGTATAAAATTTTCCTAAATAACATGTCGAGGATAAATATTGCGTAACTAAATGATTATAACTAAATGCTTATAATATTTAATGGGTTATTACTAAAGAATTGCAGAGTTTCAAATATTCTGGACTGCAATCAACAAGTATCATTTTTATGTTGGAATAATTACTATTTAACTCGTTTACAGTTTTCGCAAACCTAAAGTATAGTGGGGAAAAGATAAGTAAAAAAAAATGTACAAAACATACCGCTCTGTCATTTAATTTAGTGAGGTTTTTTTTATTTGAAAACAATGATAAAACATTTATATTTATAAAAGGCAACGGAAATGAGCGATGAGTTATTTCTTATGAAATTCTTTTCATAACATTGAGCTGTAGGTCAATCATGGTTGAAGATGAAAAAGTTTTTTAAAAAATTTTAAGCATTCGTTTATTTCTTCCACGACCTTTTCCAAACAATATATTTACGACTGAGATAACAAATTTAAAAGTCCACAAAAAAATAGGAAGTGTGATATATTTTTTAAAGAAATATTTTAATTTTTCGAAGACATTTTGGATTTGTACTATTTTTGAAAAAATTATATTAAAAAGATTCTTTTTAATACTTAACTTTCTGTGTATCTTAAAATCAATCCAATCTGTTATCCGTAACATTTCACTTTCACCATGATATCATTTTTTTTTTTAAACTTTGAAGCGATTTCGTTCAATTTTAGAAGTAATCTAAATTTTCTATAAATTTTAATGTCGTATGAAACAGTGAACATATAAAATTAAATGTTTGTTACATAAGAAAAAATGTCGTTTTTAATTTTTTAGTCAGCCTGAAAAATTAAAGCTGAATTGACAATTGACGCCTGTGTCTAATACATAAAAATCTCATATTTGGACTTTTGTTTAACCTAATAATAATTTAGGAAATATATATTTGTTAAAAATTCAAATTTCTTTAATCAATTCAATCTTATATTTTCATTTTACTTACACTAACATGTTTAAATTACCTAGTAGGACTAATTAAAAATTTAATGGATTTAACGACTGTCCATTCAATTGAAAACTATTTCTGACTACCTAATTGAACCATGATTGTCCTTTAAAATAGGATCTGATTTCTTCTGAACTGATTTTTTTAGAACAAATATTTCTCAATATATTAATTTTAACGATCCCACATGAAAAACTTATTCCATATTGATATTTTATTATTAAATTACAAATAAATTTAAATTTCACAAAATGTACAGTAATAAAAATTGTAATAAAAATAAAGGTATTATTTAAACTTCATATAAAAAATGTATTGTTAGAAAAAAGTACCATACTAAATAAATTAAATAGGCAATATAAAAATTGCAATAGTTCTTCGAAATCCAGAAAACATAAAAATCAACAAACGATAGGACTTGTGTAAAATGGGCCTTAGGCTTTTTTTTTATGACCAGTAAAATGGATGAATCAATACACGTTTATTGAAATAATTTTACAGACGGTAATACCGGAGATACGTATTTTGCTCAGTATCCATGATCAATTGTACAAACGAGAGACGGTTTTTTATAAGAGTAAAAATCTTTTTTTTTACATTTAATGTTTTTAAAATCGTATCTGTTTAAAGGGTGCATGCAGGGCGTGGGCGAAGTGAACTTTAACAAAAACATGAACATAACGAAAACTTACGTAACGAAATCATAAGCATTGAACAGCGTTGGCGTAATTGCATTATCATCTAACTCATACTCGTCTGAGAGCATGTAGAGTTTTTATCGGAACCCAAAAAGTGCTTGAGTTGAGTTTGACGTTACATGCCTTAAACACCGCGGCCGTTTGAGAGAGACACTTCCTACCTAATTTTTTATTACTAATGTTTTTTGTTTGTTTGTTTGTTTGTTTGTTGAAATTACTGTATAAAAAGGTTAATTAAAGTTCCTAAACGTAAAAATATCGACAGGATCAAAATTACGATGAGATGTCAAGCCCGACAAACCAATCTTGAAATAAAACGCCACAACCCCCCAAAAGTTCTTAAATTTACTGACTATTACTTTTCAATTAACTGCGTTAAATACCCTTACGTTACATCCAGCCCTCCCAGCAAGCTCATACACGGAGAATATAGTATCTTGGTCGGGAAAAGGGCGAATTTGACAACCATCCGTTTACTAAATTGTTACACACATGCTGAGGATTGAACTCGCGCCCATCGGATGCTTGTCCGAGTCCCTTATTCGGACATAAAAGTCGGGATTTCAATGAACTGTAACATTGTTGGAATTCTGCCTGTCGAGATGACACAGATCCATTTTATTAAATAAAAATTATTTAATGTTTCACAAAAACTTGTTTTTAACAATTAAATTAACACTTCTTCCCCGACGAACTTAATAATTCTGCCCGACAGGGGGGCTTGGCTTGCCCGACGGGGGGGCTACAGCCCCCCCCAGCACCCCCAGTGGCGCCACCTCTGCTCCGCCCCCTGCTCCGCTAACGCTTCGCCAACCCCCGGAGGATTGCTACGCAATCCTCTTTAGTTTGCTTCGAGGCAACTAAATAAATACCGGCTTCATACACTGTAGACAATGACAATGTGTCCTAACAACAATACTTTTTTTAGTTATATAAATTATTACTCGCAGTGCCGTCACACAAATTTATTTTTGGGATGTTGAGACAAGAAATTTCCCAACTTAACGATCCGAAATTCCGAAAGTGAACGATTCAAAATTCCCAACTTAAGGATGTTAGGTACCAACTCTAGTGTTGTCCTCGTTATCTGACCATTGTTAAAAATATGAGACATCGTTCCCGGGTCTATTCTTCAAGAAAGGCCTCGAACCAAAGCGTCCTTGATGTAGTAAGTAAATACGTACCAATAACCAATCAAGGTCGCTTTGTTCGAACCAACGCCAGTAGTTCAATGTGCAGCTCTAGTGCGACGTTTATTAACCAGACCACACTTAACGATTCGAAATTCAAAACGCAACAGTGCTAAAAAATTCCCAGTTCCAACTTATAGACATTTGTCAGCTTTTTTATAGGTAATTCTAAACAGTTATCTCGAAAGTATTGATTTATTGCACGCATGTTCCAATGCAGTGTTCTGTTTTGAGGTCTAATTTAAGTTTCATCTTAATACAAGCTGGGCAATTTCTAGTCTTCCATCGCTTTCATTTGCTAATAATATTAATTTTCCTGAGGCATAAATTTTCCCAACTCAGGGATTTTTAAAACTCGAAATCCCCAACTTTTAAGGTTTCAAGTTTACATTACCGTTGTGGTGGGCCAGATAACTGGAAAAGCTCAACTGCTTCAACGCAATTGTTTCTACTCATTGAAAAGCGAAACA
This sequence comes from Troglohyphantes excavatus, assembly GCA_963932185.1. NCBI lineage: Eukaryota > Metazoa > Arthropoda > Arachnida > Araneae > Linyphiidae > Troglohyphantes > Troglohyphantes excavatus. Next base: position 21,787,539 of record OZ010674.1, read on the forward strand.
TGTGTAAACAAACAGCAGCATAAACGCGCCAATCTTAAATAAGTCTAATTCGCCAACTTTTATTTATATAAAGTAAGATTATTGAGAATTGGCGTTAATAATAATTTCCCGTTAAAATATATATTAAGCTACAGGATTTAGATTTACATACATGTTGGCATTTTGCCAACGTTGGCATTTTGCTCCGAAATATCTTTTAATAATAATTATAGAACTTCACATAAATAGTTACATCTAATTTATTTTTTAAGATAGAATTTCAGTATTGATACCATTCAAGAAAGGAAGATTTTACGAATATAACTATATTTTTTAACGGGAAAAAAGTATATTTTTGAACTACTTAGAGCAGTTTTAATTTATCCCTTAAAATTTTACGCGTAAATCTGACGATTATTTCAGACATTTCGTCAATTATTTAAAAATTTATAACTAAAAAACTAAATCGAAATTTCACAAACGCTCTGGATCATTTGTAGCCAATAGTTTAATCTATACCCCTAATTTTTTATTTATTTTTTTGTTGAAAATTGGAAGACAAGTATACAAAAATGTATGAATTATTTTCAAAATGTTCTAAAATCATGAATTTAACATAATATAACGTCTAATATACTGATCGTATTGAAAAAAAAAAATATTCATCTTATTACCCAAACATTTCTTAATAAACTGGCATAATTTCATAATTTTGGGACATTTACTTTTTGAGACGCAAGCGGAACAATGAGACAAAAAGTCGCAAATTAAAATTTTCTCGAAATATCCGACATTTTTCCTTTCTTCACTATTTTTTATACCTATCTTAATTGACCATATCTAATTTAATTGTAAAGATAGAACTATAATCTTTATAACATCGGAAAGATGAAGTTTTAACGAACATTAATATATTTTTTTTAATAAGAAATATGTAATTTTAAATGACTTATAGCAATTTAGAAATCCCGTTTCAAAAATGAGGGTGAAAAAACTTAAAAAAGTGGAGCGTGTTTAAATGTTTAAAAACTTTATAAATCCAAAACTAATTCGAATTTTAAAAAATGCTTACTTGGATTTTCAGTTCAAACCTATTTGTGTACTCCCTAAAAAAATTGGATCTCTCCACTTAATAGTGTTTCAGAAACTCGACATACAAAATTACTTGTAAGCGAAATTTTATCAACGACGACTTTATTATTAAATAACTTATAAACTAATAACAGTATTGAAACAAAATTATATTCTTATTTATCAAACATTTCTTAACAAATTCACTTAATTTCGTAATTTTAGGACTTTAACATTTTGAGATACGATCTGAATAACATTGAAAGAACTTAAAATTCCCCCTAGGGCCGACTTTTTCCCCCTAGGGCTTACTTTTTTTTTAAATAGAGAGATATAAATTCAAAATGTGTCAGAAAAGTAAAATACTTCTCAAAATAATTTAAATGTGTTTAATGCTCCCCTTTTCAATTCCCAACTTTTACATTTCTGATCACAATTTAATCGTTGTTAATTTTCTGATATATTCTAAATTGGGATTTAGAGTAAGCCTTGCTGTTTATTATCTTCTATGTGTTGTCTGTTTATTTAAATTTTTTATGTTTTATTAGCACAAAAAGCTGCCAGATGGCCATGAAGAACGAATTGTCGTACGGAATGATGAAGGTAAAAATTAGCTTTGTATTTTTTAAAAATATTTTATGTACCATATATACTAATGTAAATCATAGAATTTCAAAAATTATAGCAGATGGATTTTTCTAAATCATTTATCAAACTTGCTATTTTTTAAAACTTTTTTTCAACTAAATCATATTGTAAATTAGGGTCATTTTCTATAAAAGAGGTATTATAACTTGTCTTTTTTTCATTTAGTTAAGTCAATAATTGGACAAAGCATAAAAACTATATGTTATTCAAATGATTTGCGTGCATATTTAAGTAAATTAAGATGCTCATTTAAGTTATTTAAATTTTTTGGTCAAAATTCATCTATAAACATATTTGTGGTATCCTGATAAAAAGTAGAAGTTAGTCTTATTTAATAATGTGGAGTTAGAGGTGAGTGATAGTGAATAGATTAAGGGGCAGTTCAAGAATAATACGCCGCAACGCTTTTATTTAACGCCTCCGTGGATCGCAATCCACCTCTCTTCACCCGCACTTCTCTAGCTCTGCCTTCTTACAACTGATACATTGCCAGCGACACACACAGGTGGCGCTGAAGTATATTACATGGTCACTCCATCTGGTGGTATGTATAGGCACCAGTCTACATCTACAATAATAACATGTTAAAATTCTCTAGGCATTGTCTAAATACGTTAATTCAATTGTTTATTGATCTGTTCCTTATTTTCTTTTTATTTATAGTTTTAAAAAATTGTTAGCTTACTTATTGTTGTTAGATAATTTGACATATAATGTATACTCTTGGTATTGAGTTCAAAATTAATAAAGGTCTAGGTTTTAGCTAATCTTAAAGCTCTATAATTGGACAGCCATGATTGTGGTTTATGTTAGGATGCATTTTAATTTCTCTAACTCAAAGTGAAGTGTGATGTATGTTTTGCTATAATGAATACGTATATTTTTATTTATTAAAATATTGTAAGAATTTTGCATCTATATTTTATGAGTATTATTAAAAGATTTTGCAAATGTTAATCGTAACTTGTTTCGCAATATTTTTAGGTGGACCAGAATCTGATGTTAGTAATGCGATTAAGAATGGCATTTTATATTTGGAAGACCATATTAATCATGAGTGGCGTCCTCATTTTTTCATGTTAACTCAAAATAAGATGTACTATGCAGAGGAGTGTAACGAGGAAGATGATGAGGATAATGAAGACACTAGAGGCAATGAACCAAGAGAAGTATGTTTTCACAAATTAATTACAGCATAATTTAAATGAAAATTCTCATAAGATACTAACGATTTAAAAAAAATAAGAAGAAAATATATTTAGCATATTAGCAATCTTTCAATTGCCTTAGCAATTATCCAGCAACATGTTTTTCCATACTTTTATAAATCGAAACTTATACTAAATATCGTCGATCAAGATGCAAAAGGTCGTATGACAAAAAATCCATTCTTTTTTTAGTGTCGCTATATGTAGCATTTTGTAATTTTCAAACTGTGTCAAAATCTCATATTTTATCAGCAAATCAAATAAAAGATACAATGAAATGTCAAAAGGTCCTATAAGTAATATCATCATAAGGATATAATAATTATCTTTTCTCTCCTGAAAAATGCTGCTTTTAGACATACAACCTTTTGTACTTTCAGTGACAAAATGCTGATGATGTCAAAATATAAGTACTTTATAGATTAATTTGGTAATATGTAGGGTTAAAAGTGTTTGCAATTTTAACCAATATTTTTCTTAACTACTGAATTTGGCTGTAGTTTCTGTAACTTTAGCTGCAGCACTTAAAAGACTTTGTTATTTAAGTTTAAAAAACAGTTTATGTGTTGCTTTTTTTATGGGCAAATTATTTAAATTTAGTCCCCAAAAGTTAAATATCAATGTTTTGTCCTACAATGACAAAAATCATTTATTTTACATTGGAAACTACCCAATGTTAATCTAGTGGCTTTTTTTTATGCATCTTTATTTTTATCTGTAGAAAAAAAAATTCAAAACATAAATCTTGGCTTCAAAAAACTTTATATTAGAAGACTTTCGAAGGATTACCCTAGAGAGTACTGGGACATTATCAGTGTTTTATTAACTAAATGTTGAAAGAATTATTTCGTGCTTACTTTTAAGTTACATACATTATAAAGCATAAGTGTTTAAATTTTGATTTTAAAATACTTGACTTGAGACTGTTAAAAATGACATTCTAAACTGATATATGTAATTATATACTTAGTGTAAAGGAAATGTATTTTATTTATTTCTATGGTGTGTCGATTTACCCCATGCAAAGAACGAGTATTTTTGCTAGTATGTAATAATTCTTTATATTTGTGCGTTTTCGACTAATTTTAATGGTGCATTAATTTGCTGTTGTGTATTGTTTAGGAATCAAGCATTGAACTTTGTCCTATTTTAAAATATTTTAGGATGTACCTTGTGAAGAGCTTCATGTTTATGAAAAGTGGTTTCATGGGAAATTACCAGGAGGTCGAACCCAAGCCCAAGAGCTACTAAATCAGTATGCGTTTTTAGGTGATGGAACATTCCTAGTCAGGCAGAGTGAAACTTTTGTTGGAGATTACTCATTGTCATTTTGGAGAAAGAATACAGTGAATCACTGCCGCATCAGGTCAGAACTGATAGAATCTTAACCTTTTTGCTGATTTAAAGCAACATTTTCTGTTACTACACAAAAATACTACTCGTATTATATGCAAGTTTTCAATTTTAAAAAGAAAATTTCTCCTAAAACTAGGAGACCTTCTTATATGTTTATATATATTATATTGCATTATCCAGATAATTTGCACAATTGTCTAATCTTGTTGTAATCCATTAAAAAAAATTGTGGTTCATTTTAATTCTTCATCCAGTTCACATTGTAGTTAAGCATAAATTTGTATAAAAGTGTTCACCATTTTGTACTTGGTTAAAAAAAATTTAGAAATTTTTCCATATCCTTGCTTGAAAACAATTGTATTTTCTTTACAGCAATAATATGGACATTCTCTATAGCATTTTTTATTAAAAAAATTATGCAATCTGTAATTGTCCAAAAACTTTTGAGCAACGCTATAGATTCTACATAACCTTGTCCTGTTATTTCGAAAGACAAATAAATCCATTTATTCTTATTCACCATTTAGTCTAGTCTTACGCTTATTTTCATTAATAATGCTTATTACGTTGGGGATTTTAAATGGTGAAATTGACTTATGGGGTAGTTGTATTGGAGTAATTGCCAATTGTGTTGGCTCCATTAAATTGTCAAATGCATTACTCTTTCCATAACAGAAGCAGAAAAAGTTACAAGTTAATTTTTTATACTAAAGTAAAGATTTCGAGGTGGAGGTATCAACTGTTTTTTATATATTTTATTTTTTCATATCGTTCAGACTTTAATTAAATTTATTTTTGCTTTATTTTAGCAACATTATACAACAAGATGACAACAAAAACAGTGACAGTTTATTGTTAATTATTTAAATTTCTGGTTTAAACTGAAGTAGTCTTCTATTTCTGCTTTTTTTTTGGTCTGCTAAATAAACATGATGTATATTGTTAAATTAAAGTTTTTTTATTTCTACATTAGGTCCCGATTAGAAAGAGGACAAACGAAGTATTATCTAATCGATACAATTTCATTTGATACCTTGTACAGCTTGATTACCTATTACCAGTCTAATCAGCTAAGAAGTCCTGAGTTTTGTATGTGTTTAACTGAACCAGTCCCACAGCCAAACAAGCATGAAGGAAAAGAGTGAGTGCATATTTTTATTTATTTTTCAGATCATGATCTATGGAATAAACATATTGATTAAAACTTGTTTTTAAAATATAAAAGTAACAAGGCCAATATAAAATAGTTTGTTCTTTAATAAACTAAAATATTCCTGTTGTAGTACTTTCAGTTATTTGGATTGTTAAAACGTTTTATTTATTATTGAAACAACTAACCATACTGCATTGATATTGGCTAATGTTATAATGCAAAAGCTAAATATTGTAGGAATTTGTAAATTCGTTTTAATGTTTTTGTTTGACATTTTTTCAGATGGTACCATTCAAATATGACTAGAGCTGAAGCAGAAGAGATGCTAAAGAGAGTTCATTATGATGGTGCATTTTTAGTACGTCCAAGTGAAAAAGAATCGAATTGTTTTGCAATTTCTTTTAGGTAATTCCTAGTTTAAACTCTCCAGATTATGTATGTACTCCAACTACAAAACTCCAAATGCTGTAAATTAGGGGGTTCCTAATTTAATGTGCAGCTAAAAGTTAATGGTGTTTTATTGACCCTTTGAATAGCTAGCAAATCAATGAAATTGTAGAGTTGATTTTTCCATATTTAGCTTAAATATATTTTTTATTAATTTTTTTTAAAAAGTCTTATATATTTTAAAAGAGATAGCTTTTTACTAACACCTCAATTAAATATTTGAAAAGTATTAAAAACTAAAATATTTTTAGGAATTTAAAAATGGTATTTATTGCTACAAAATTTTTTAATCTCATGACAAAAAATTCCGGGTACAGATTGGAGGGTTAATTTATTACACAATCATATCGCCTAAATTTCCCCCGTAAAATTAAAAAACTTGCTATAATATCAAAAATTAGATTTTTTTTTGCATTATATTTTTCAATTTAAGTTCATATTTGATCCTAAAGCAATCTTATGATATAAAATAACGTCCTAATATAAATCTCATCCTGAGGACCTGTCGTATTACACTTTTCTTGGTATCTGCCATCCGTCATACTTTAGTTCAATAGAATTTACTATATCAATGGGCAAAAGCACAATGGTTGTATGTTCATTTTTGGCAAAAATTAGATATTGGTATCAACATAAAGGTGGAATTTAGATCTTTCCTCCTGCACAAACATTGTACATCAATTCCAAATAACAGTTTTGTGCTGCTGGTTAAAAAATTTGTTATGTTAATTTTATTAAATTAAAGAAAACTGTAGCCCTACTGTTTGTACAATTATTAGTTTTAATTGTATATAAAAGAATTAAGTTAAATATATCTTTTATTTGTTTACCAGAAATCGTAAGTAGCATTTTAATTTTCCCATCTTTTGATTTTGATTATTTATATAGGGCTGAAAATAAAATCAAGCATTGCAGAATAAAATTAGAAGGTCGTCTCTACACTATTGGAACAGCTCAGTTTGAAAATCTACTTGAACTTGTTAGTTACTATGAGAAACACACCCTCTATCGTAAAGTGAAATTAAAATATCCAGTTAATGAGGAAGTTTTGCGCAGAATTGGAGGGGTAAGTTTGTTTTAAGATTCTTAATTTTCGTGCGATTTTTAACTTTCACTGTTGTTTAAGATACCATTGAAGTATTAAGAAAAACTTTTGTTAGTAGTAAGTGAAAATTTGTGCTGTATTTAAGAAGTTAATTCGTTAATAGGCTAACCCTTAAAGGTCCAGCCTGTAATGATCTAGTCAAAATAGTGCCAACTTGTAATAAGAAAGTTGCAAGTTTGACTCTTGTCTTGGGAAAAGCAGTAAGCGCTTACTCAAAGAGTTTCAGTTCAAACCCGGTTATCTGCCAAACATTTACAGTGTTGAAAAGTCCGGTGCATGTTAAATCTAACTTGGTCTACACATTCATGTTGGAAGTTTGGAAAGTGTGGAGTCGGCTTATGTGTCATATTCATCATTGATCATGGTTCAAAATTAGACCCTGTTAATTCAAACAACCTTAATGATCAAAATTTGTCTACATATGTCAATTGATTAATCGAAAATGTTTTCACATTTCCCAATTTGTTTCTTTAATTAAATGAAAAAATATTCTTGTTTTATAATATTATTCAGGAGACATTTAAATTTAAATACATAAAATTACTTAAGTTTCAGTGTTTGAAATAATATGTAATAATTCTTCCTATCTTAATATTTATAAATTTTCTCTTATTAAAAGTAAAAAAATATCCTATTGATTTTACAAAAGTTGTTAGAGCAACAAATAAAATGAAAATACCATAGTTGCCAAGACGTGTAATTTAAAAATAACCAGTTAATAATGTTTTTGCAATACATAATTAGGAAATAATTTATGGCAATTTTAAAAAAGTAATCCTTTAAATTTCTATATAGTGTATTATGTATATCAAACTAAATGGTTCTCTCTTTTTTTTAAAGGAACCTGAATACTCGCCAGTGTATGGACCATCTGGCATGTACATGGACCCGAACTGCTTTACATCAAAGGTTGTTATATTTGTTTTTTCAGTCCTCTCTTTCTGTATATTTTAGTATAGGAATTAAGTAGCATAGTAGGGTAATTATTTTAAATTGTTAATTATTTATTTCTAGTTATAAAAGATTAGATTCAATGTATATTAAAATGATAGAAAATGTATTCATTAAAGTAGTAATCCAGAACAATTTGTAAAAATTTTATCCAATTAAGCATTACTCCAACCAATTTGCAAAATTTATTTTCTGTGTATTTTTTAAGTGAAGAAATACTGTTGATATTAAAAGTGATAAATTAATAGTAGCAACGCATAAGTAGAAAATGAGTTTTAATTCAACATATATTATTTATTTTAAGGCATTGAAATCTTAAACATAGTTTATTCTGCTTGTTAAATCAAGTTAAGAAAATGCTAGTTAAAATAAACTACATGTTCTATTGTGCATATGCTTACATTATAATACTTCATTTAAAAAGTAAAAATTTTGAGGGGGCAAGATCAATTTATTTGTTAACACAATTAATAATAATATTTATATAGATTTAATAACTTTGGATTTTTTTTTTTAACAGATTACAGTCAAAGCTTTGTATGATTATCGAGCTCAAAGAGTAGACGAATTATCATTCTGCAAGCATGCAATAATATTAAATGTTGTAAAACAACATGGTGGATGGTGGAGAGGGGATTACGGAGGCAAAAGGCAGCACTATTTTCCCGCAAACTACGTTGAAGAAATTGAAGCAGAAAACAGTGACGAAAGTGTATGAGTTTTACTTTAATATTTTGTAAAGCAATGTGATATTGCTATTTCTAAACTACTACTTTCCCCAATTTTATTTTTTATAAGCAGTTATTAAATTACTGTAATTTTGATTTAAATCCCCTATAAAAATTGTTACTTATATTGCATATTAGTAATTTATAGAACTGTATTGTTACATTTAGAATGTGTTATACACATTTTAGAATATGTGTGTATTGTTATTGCCATGACATTTTTAAGATTATTTTCTTTTATTTGTTTTTTAAAAAATGTAAAAATTGCCAACTATCAAGAAACTGCAATTGTTGATTCTTACAGTTGAAATTTAAGTAAAAAAAAAAAAGTTTGACACTGATTTAAAAAAAAAAAACGCTTTTTCAATTAATGTTTTTTTTTTTTTTAATTCTATGTCTTGCTATAAAATTTAAATGAAAACTAGGTAAGCAAACTAAACTTAAGCTATAAAAAGGTACACACATTTAGCTTAAATATGGAAAAATGGTGTTTATTCAATCTGTGTTTTAAAATAGTTTTATTTGTTTTTTACATAGTAAGCTTAAACATAATTTTTTTATAGGCTGCTGAATCCATGCCTTTAGGAAGCCTCCAAAAAGGCAGCATCGATATTGTGGATTGCACTGTGGGTAAGTCAATTTGTTTAATTGAAGTAAAACTAATTTTGATATATCTTGAAGTTAGTAGCTATGTCTTGATTTAGATCCATCAAAGGGAATCATAAAACACTTCAAATCTCTTTCCAATCTATGTTAAGTGTTATGGTAAACTATTGGACATTACAAATGAAGTTGAGCACTAAGCAAGTGTATAAATAACTCAAAACTAGGCTCAAAAGTAAATAAATAAAAAGTGAGTAATAGAATTGTAACAACTAATATGCTGTTTAAAAGATATATTAATGTGTTTTATATTGAATGAAAGTTTTTGTTATGTTGATTTTAAAACCATTGTGCATTACAGGGATTTACATCCCAGCTAAAAAAATCAATATAAAACCGCAGTCATTTAAAATAAAAAATTCCTTTATTTCTGGACTTTTAATTCTGACTTTACTTTAAAGTATTTACTTATTGCCTTACTTAAAAAAAATAGTTTTCTCCAGGAAATTTTAATTTTTCAATTTACTTGCAGGAAACTTTTAGTGTGCTTCAAAATATTCAAAAGCATTATACCAATTATTTTAATGGTTTTTGCTGATTTATTTAGCTTGGTTGCTTTTCCTTTATATATGTTAAATATATGAAGGGTGTGTTAAATATGTTATTCCTTTTATATGTTAAATTAGTTCATGACACATAATAGTCTCTTCTTTTATTTTCAATAATTAAATTCGAAAAAGTCATAAAGTTTTACCTATTTTAAAATACAAATATTTTAGCTCATTAATCTTCTTAGTTTTGATTGGTAGAAATGTGAGATCACTGTAGGCTCTAAACCTGCTTCCGAATTTGATACATCCCCCACCTCTCCCTATCTTGACTGACTACACTATTATTTGCTTTAGACTTTTGCATTATTTATTATGTGCTGTTTATAATACAACTTGCTATACTTATATGTAATATTACAAGTAAAATCTGTATACCTTACAGACATAACTTCTATTACGAATCGTGGAAAGGAATACGTCTTCAGGATAGTGTCCCCAAGACAAATTACACCTATCGAAATAGCAGCTGCTTCACGTGAGGAGATGTTGGAATGGGTGCAAAAAATTAGAGAGACCGCACAATCTGCCAATGATATGGTATTCAATCTTTCCTCAGTTTCTTTCAAAATACTATTGCATCCATTTTGAGTGTAATATTCCCATGCAATGTATCATATTTTACTTTTATTTTATTTAAACCTTTTTTTAAAAAATTATTTATGATCAGGGTTTGTTTTAACATTGAAAAGTAACGATATATATTGGCAGTTTTTAAGTGATACACCTTTTGGGAATTCATAAAGAAGCTGTATATTGAAATATTTTTCAAATCTAAAGTTTTGATTGAACTTTAAAAGGCGCCTCTACTAAAATATTGTTTAAATTTTTTAGAAATTAGTTGTAAATATAAGTTAAGCTCTTGTAATGAAAACAAATTTACATTGTTTAAATTTTGTTTGCTTCTTATAGAGTTAAAGTGCTTGTCTTACTGAAAGATAAAAAACTGTGAAATGTTAAGAATGTTCTTTTTATCTTGCTATTCTATCCCCTTTTTAATATTAGAAGAAATACTTAAAAATTGAGACTTGAAGATAAAGTTGTCCTATGTTATACCCTTTTCTAAACACTATTGGATGTTACTATATATATCGATTCCTTCTGTATAGGTATGTTTTTTGTAGTGTAGTATATGTGTGGTCAACTTTTTTTCTTTTGACAGATATTGAATAGTAAAAAAATAGAACGATCACTTAGGATAGCAAAAGAATTGTCAAACCTCATTATTTATTGTAGATCCATGCCCTTCAGTCCAGACAGTAAGTTGGGTTTTCACTAATATTATATTATTTTAAGACTTGATTTTAAGTAGTTTTTAATCCCTGTGCTTTTTCCATTTAGCTATTTCTTGTAATTTAATTATGCATTCATCTGTAATTTAATTTTTATATGCAGTATTTATAAATTTATTTTTTCATTTAAAAGTATTTTTTTTTATTTAGAAAAATACTTATGAGAAATGCTTATTAGCAATAACGTCTAAAATCAATTTTGATATTGCTTAAAGTTTCTGGTATATCTGTAGAGATTTTTCAAATGTGTTACAAGAAGAGTTAACTCATTTACCAACTTTTATGTTGTTACTGCTGGTTGCTTACCTTTTGAATGACTAACACTATTTTTCTTTACAGCTAGTCTTGTTTTCATTATAAATCATGCTTCTGAATATCTGACTTTTCTGAATTGCTAGTCTTATTAAGATTAAAAATATAATTTTATTCTTCTTAAGACCATACGAAATAAATTTAATTATTCTTTTTCGCTGCAGATGATTAAAAACTTATGTGTTTTCATATTCTTAGATTAAAAAACATATTTTGCCTGGTTGTTAAGTTTATAAACTTTTATTTGTATTTCAGAAATCGGAAATTGTACAGAGATGTCTTCTTTTCCAGAAACAAAAATAGAAAAATATGTTGCACAAGAAAAAGTCAAATTCCTTCTAAAATATCCTTTTTTTCCATTGCAATCTAAAAATTATGTATATTATGAACAAGGTTACATAAAAATTATATTTTTAACAAACAATGTTGTCATTATCCTATTGCAAAAGCTAAAAATTATTTCAGTAATTATGAAGTATAATAATAATAATAATTATGAAGTATTTTTACTATAACAAATAATTCAAATATCTTATATAGGAACTTACATTATCCATATAAGATATTTGAATTATTTTTTATAGTCAAAATACTTCATAATTATTAAAACAATTTAAAATTTATTCACTTAAAATTCAATGTTTTTGTTCCAACAAACCGTCCAGTAATGATATTTAAAGGTTGCCTTACTCCAGTTCTAGATATTAAACTAGAAAGGAAATGATAGACTAATGATTTAGCAACTTTAATGGATAGTGTATGAAAATTCTGACAGAATTTGAATAATACTTATTTTCAATAGAAGAAAATATGCTCAAATAGAAATATAATTCATTAGATAAGGTGGGAAGATTCAGGAATGTATTTATATGCTTGCAAATAATTTTTTTTAATTTAAAATAAACTTTATATATATTAGTGCAGAAAATCTAGAGCATAAAGGTTTTATTTTGTTGCTATGATCTAATATTTATATCAACCCTCTAAGCGGTTAGAAAAAAGCAAAGTTGTAAAGTTTTTTACCCTTTCAAAATAGTTTATTTTGTATTTCCTATATATATATATATATATTTGTGTGTGTGTTCTTATATATTTTAATAGATAAAGAGCTCTCTCTCTCTTCTAAAAAACGCCCGAATGCTTTAGATTAAAAAAATATTTCAACATTGAATAATTTTGTGAATTATAAGCTTATGTGTATTATTAGAAATCATTGGATGCTTTAAGTCATTCAGCTCCAGCAGAGGGTTAATAATATCCTGAATACATAAGTCTTCAAATAGTTGTGCAGTATTCTTTAACATTGTTCACATACCATCAGAAACAGTTCAGTCGAGTATATCCCAAAGGAAGTCGTATTGATTCTAGCAATTACGATCCAATGAAAATGTGGAATGCTGGAGTTCAAATGGTTGCTCTCAACTACCAGACAGCAGATAGAGCCATGCAATTGAATCATGCTAGGTTTTTACAGAATGGAAGGTTTGTATTGTTAATTAACATAAATTATTTTAATATTTGCTGTGATAAATGTGTATCTAGTACCAAGTATTTAATAAAGTATTTTAAATAACAAATTTGTTGAAAATAAATACATAAAATAATACTTTTATCAGCAAATATTGTAGAATTAAATACAGGCCTAATCAGGGCAAATCTAGGATTAGATCTCGGAGAAGGCAATCATTGGAAAATATTTTACTAATAACATCAAAAATTAAATTCTATAATGAATTAGTTTTTACCATTGACATATTTAAATTATTTATGTTTGATTCATATAATTATGGTGAAAGTAGTACAAGATAAATTATTTTTATATCACTCTTTAACTGTATTCTATTCGGTTTTTCGAAAATATCTTCACAGAGATAAGCTATACAGAAGAACAAAATAAAGGAAATTATATTTTTGTACCGATTGATTATTATTAATTACTGTGTAAAGGGGATTGATGCACGTTAAATCTTCTTGGCTATTCGCCCTCACTTTAGCTTTGGCATGGAAGTTTGTAGAATATGTTGATAACTCTGGGATTGTCCCTATTATCTGTCTTTACTACTAAATTAGGAAGAAGTTTACAATATTAATAGAAATTAGCTGTATGGACTGGCGTTGCACGGGCTACACCATGGCACCTGGCGATTTTATTAAGAGTCATTTATGCTTTAAGGCGCATAGAGATGTTTTTTTTTAATTCTCATGTAGACAATGACTATGTTTTTGTTTTGAAGGTCAAGTTGAAAAATTTCATCAAGCTCGGATTAAAACTGTAGATTTGTATTTAAGTCATTCCAAAACGAAAGATGTCCATTTTTGAATGTGCAAGTCTGAAATTCTTGGAAGGACCTTGCCATATAGCTCTATATTACTACTGATTCTGATTAAAAGCAACGACTTGAAACTATCGAATTTAGTGAGCTAACTTTTATTCTAAATTTTTTTATCACAGATATACTTTCAGTCTAATACTACCAATTGTCAATTTGACCCACACATGCATATTTTAATTAGTTAACACACAAGCTTAGAAGTTTAATTGTTTTTCATTAATAAATTTCTATTTGTAGACTGAGTGGGTCTCTATCTATTTTCCTGATGACAATTATTTGGATGTTCTAGTTACTATTATTGTGTTATTTACAACACAAACAATTTTATATAAAAAAAACTTTTATTATAGATGTGGGTATGTCTTGCGACCAAAGTGTATGTTTGATGACGAATTCAATCCCTATGATCGAAACACTTTACAAGGTGTGGAGCCTCTAACTTTAAGTATTCAGGTAATATGCAGAGGTTTACTATGTATTATCTTTAAATTAAATGCCATATTCATTTGTATCTATTACTTACTAACTATTACAGGAAAAATTCTGATTAAAAAATAATAAATCAGCTTATCCAAAAAAATATATATAATATATTAACATGCAGGAAGGAATAGCATTACATATATCATTTTTAACTTTGAGAGCTCTTATTGATTCAAGTTTTGTAAATTTGTGACTATTTAAGAACTCCAAAAAATATTAAATAAAACTATTCATATATGAGTGCTTGAATAACCATTTTTCCATACCCAATATCCTGTATTAATTTGATCAATTAGTTAATAGTATAATTTTAATACTTTAATTTGTACTTTCTATACTATCACTTTGTAATTAGTAATAACTTAGTATTGGAAATTGTTAACAATGTCTGCCTTATATAATTATAAATAACTAATATTGTAACGTTATATTAAATTATTTGAAAGAAATATATTATATTAAACTAATTAATATAACCTTTTGTATTTTTAGATCATTGCTGCTCGCAATCTTATGAAAACTAGTAAAGGTATCACCAGCCCTTTCATAGAAGCTGAACTAGTAGGTTCAGAATATGATTGTTATCGATTCAAATCCAGTACAAAAGGTTTGAAATTTTGTAAAAATTTAGATTTTTTTTTTTGTAAACTATGCTATAAAAAAAATTTCTTACCTTTTTATAAATTGAATTTATAAACACTTATTCAGATTTGTTTTTGCTATTTACTAAATGTTATTCTAAATGTTTTATTAATTTCAGTATTTTTCTTTTAATAACTGAGAAACTTTTATAAAATGCATGACTTGTACTCAACTTTACAAAGTATGTCTACAATTTCCATAAATATACAAAAAAGAAAGAGGTTTACAGTAAAAAGTTAACCCAAAGAAACTTTACAAAAGTAAAGAATGCCCCCTTCCTTTTTTTTTTAAAGAAAGTGCAGTTGGCTTGGTTGATTTGATCAACCTGTTCAGCCACACTTTCGAGGTTTTTTTTTAAAGGGGGACTTAGCATATTTTACTTTTATAAAGGTTTTTTTTTAGGGATATCAGTCCTTTTTTAACCCACCTTTTGGAGAATGTCTGACCAATCACGATTTAAACTTTTTTAAAACCACTATTTGTTTTTCCATGTCATTTGTTTAATCCGATGGTATAGACATTAATGAAAGTTGTAGGAATGATCGCGTGCATTGTATTAAAAATTAGGATTCAATTAAGAACAAAATGCAAACAGCAGTCGCCCCTTTTTTCAAACTCTACTTTACCCGAGCCTGAGCTAAAGATTTGTGACATCACGCACTTGTTCTAACTGAACAAGCTTTTCTCTCTTCTCCATTAAAGATTCGATGCAGAAAAAAATCACCAAAATTAAATTATTAAAATGCTTCTATCTTCATTAATAATTGTCCAATTGAAATTAAACTTACTGCTTCATGTAGATGAAATTGTCGTCTTTTGGATGATACACTTTTTATTCTGCAGAGCATATTATATATCAATGATTTAAACATTTTACTGGTGCTCTTATAAAGGAGAGGTGGGGAACTTGATTTTTGGCTTATTATCAAAAGTTTGGTGATATTTTGTGTTTTATGGGGTCAGCTTTTTCTAGAATTATATGTATGAATATGAGAAATTTTCTCTCTTGTATGAATATTATTTTAATGCTTAGGAGACACATGGGGAGTTGAATATTAATTAAAAGTAATGCATTAATCTCATCAGTAATTTTTG
Organism: Troglohyphantes excavatus; assembly: GCA_963932185.1. Taxonomy (NCBI): domain Eukaryota; kingdom Metazoa; phylum Arthropoda; class Arachnida; order Araneae; family Linyphiidae; genus Troglohyphantes; species Troglohyphantes excavatus. The sequence goes on from OZ010674.1 coordinate 21,803,553, forward strand.
ATGCAGTAATTACGCACCTGACTTATTGCATTTAAATTTTGTTAATAATGTTGACAGTTTTAATTAGGTGATTATTATTTAATAGAAAATTTTATAAAAGCATTAAATACAATGTATTGAATTGTTGTATTTTTAATTTTCAGAAGACAATGGTTTAAACCCAGTGTGGAAGGAATCCTTCACATGGACGGTGTATAATCCTGAACTTGCTATTATTAAATTCATTGTTCAGTATGAAGATATGTTTTCAGACCCAAATTTCCTTGCACAAGCTGCTTATCCTGTGACCTGTTTGCGACCTGGTAATTAATAATATAAATTTTTTCTCTGTACACCAATATAAAAATATATCAAATGAAAACTTATAATATTTTAAATGAGGGTATTAGAATTAATCTTAAGAATGCAAAATTCACATAAAAGCATTTGTTAAATTGCTTGTAAAATAAGTATCTGCAATCCTTAGAAATTTGTATATACATGTGCAAAAGATGCCATAAGACATCAAATATGTTTCATAAAGAAAGACATTTATAGTTTTTTCCAAAGTGAAGAAAATATTGAAAATTTAATTTTGTATTAAAGTCTTGAAAAGTTTTTAAACAATTCAAATAAAATTATACATTTGTAACTTATTTCCTAATATTTGTATTGTGTATTGACATTTTTAAATACGGAAATGTTTAGTTTCTCTCAATCTTTTTATATAAATAACTAACAAACATTTAGTGGAATTCACTCAAGTTTCAAATTTAAGTGGATTAACATACATGCTTACATATCATCTGCTTTGGTAATTTTTTTAGTGTTTATTCAAAGCTGTTGTATCTAATTTATGTTAAACATAATATCCCAGTGTTTAAAATATAATACTATACTAAATGTTTTTTTACTCTTAACACTTTTCAAAGGCACGAGTTCAAAGCAATTTTTTTTTTAAAGATACATTTTCTATATGAAGGTCATGTATTTATATTATTTTAAACCCTATCTATATTTATCTTATTTTATGGCATTGAAACAAAATGTTTTAAACTTAGTTTATAAAATGTATTTTATTTTAGGATATAGATCAATTCCTCTGAAAAATGAATACTGTGAACCATTAGAGCTTTCATGTTTACTTGTACATATTGACGTTAAAGTACATTTACAAGTAAGTGATGTTATTTAATTGAGTATAAACAAATGTAGTAATTGTGGATGCTTGAAGAGATTTAGTGTTGAACAAAATCAAACTCAATATTTTGTTCTTGAGTCTGTGAATATAAACTTGCACATCTAAGTAAAATCTATTAATTTCTCCACCAAAAAGATTTTGTATATTAGAATTATGTAATCTTAATGTTAAGTATTCATTTAAAGAATTTCTTATTAATGTCAAGCTTGCTGAAGGTTCTGTTTGTGATATGTAACAGACAGGTTGTTAAAAGTACATTACTGCTTTTGGCATATTTCAGAATTTATATCTTAAAACTTGTTAAGTATCGTTCGCAGATTCTTTTTGTAAATATGCGAACATGTGACATTATTTCAACAGTAATATGTGGTTAATTTGAAATGATATTATAATAAAAATTAAATAGTTTTTCTCTCAAATAATGATACTTAAATAATTATTCAGAATCGAATACTGTAACATTGGCATATATGATTTACTTTTAAAAGCTTATGTCATTAAAAATAATAAAAAAAAATTGAAAAGTATATTTAGTGAAGAATTAAAACTTTAATAGATTAAAAACAACTTTTCAATTTGGATAGAGATTCAATGTTTAATTTGGGCCAGTTATTATAGTTTGGACATATTTCCTTTTTGATTGAAATGTCTGTTTAGATTTCAGATTACGTATATGTAAAACTATTTTCCGAGAAGGATTAATTTATGATTTTTGTACTTTTTAATAGGAATCATCTACTCATCGTTCTGAACAAACTCAGGAACTACTTTCAGTGACAGAGGATGAACAAAGAATTCTAGATCAAGCGCAAGCACAAACTTCCCAAATTGTTCCAGAGCAAGCATTAGGAAGTGTTCAAGAAAGAAGGTAATTTTTACTTATTAATTAAATGAAGTGTTCAAATTAATCAAACTTGCATCATTCATCTCAATTCACCAATAGTAAAATTTTCTCAATAATTCTAACTCTTCCTGTCGCTTTCTTTTGATAGTTTAGATAAGTCAGATATGAGGAGTGCTCATGCAAAATCAAACATGTAACAAAATATTTTTAAAAATGAGATAAGCGTTGAATTTTATGAAACAAAAGGGTTCAAACCCCTCCCAAAAGTAAAAAAATTAAAGTAAAAATCATTAAAATACTTTATTAAAATTAGACTTGTTACTCGTTTGAACTCTTGTTGAGTTGCATTAAAGAAAACCTGATGTTTTCCTGGGATCCTACCCTAGAAAATAGTTTTCAAAAGGTTTCAAAAACATGTTTTGTGGTCATTTTTACGTCAAAATAAGCCTAAAAAGATATCATTGTTTCCTTATCTAGCATTTGGATTTTGGAGACGAAGCGAAAAGATCGCCAAACGTGGCGAACAAGACAAACAAGATGCACCAAAATCATACATTATTCTAAACAATTCTCAAACTTTCAATTTATTTCATAATTAGAAAGTGATATTTACTAATTTAAAAAATAGTTAATGACTGATTTTGATAATTATTTTATGAAAAATAAATAACTGTTGCTTTTTTGATATTTATCTGGCAACATATTCTGGTTTACTTGAATGAAATTAATAAGTTTTATGAAAAAAAACCAGGGAAGTTTGTTGATTTTAGAGACGAGGGAAATAAGTTATCTAAAGAAATCCGTTGCTCAGTCACTGATTTCTTATCCTAATTTATACCTACATGCCTGTTTCCATGCCTGGACAGCAGGGTTGATCAAGAAAAAATTTGCATGAAAAACAAAATTTTAATAATGAAGTTTACTACTTAAGACTGATAAAAAATAAATGTATTGTTTAATTTGCCCACAATTTAAAATGAATATAAAAAATATTTTCAAGAATGAGGTGCTCCGCCCCTCCCTCTTCTATTTGTATTTGTTTTGTATGTATAATAAAAATATGTTTTCTTTTTATTATAGCCCTTCAACACCTCTGAGGAGTTTACAAAGTGTACCTGACTGATGTACAATAGAACTTTTTGTAAGGGTAGTTATCTTTTTGAGCAAAAATCATTTGGCTTTTTTTGGACAGCCTATTTATTACCTATGCTGGTGTTTTGCAATTTTCCATTCACATGTATATAAAGAATATTTGATAATGAAAAAATTGTCTTTTTAAAATGGCAGTCCTTGTCAAAAGCTGTGCTTTTGAAAACAAAAATACATCTTATATTTAATCTGTATATGTTTTGACCTTTAAAACTGTTTTTTTATTGTTTATGATGGGAAATCGTATTTCAATAATCAATTGTCAATTAGTGCTTTTTTAGGTATTGATAAATTTGGCTGAATGAGTAAAGTTTTCTGCGTAGTTAAACATTTAGTAATATTTTAATGTTATTGTATACAAATATACTTAAGTAATTAACTTATCAATATTAAATGAATCAATTTTTAATGTCGGAAATTATTGTTAACAGCAATCATACAAATGTATTGTTAAAAAATATACACAGTTCGCTGCAATGCAACCTGTTTACGAAGTATGGTGTTTTACCTTTCTCCTGGGTGTGATATTAAGCATTTGGTTTGTACATCTGAGTTAAGAGTCTCCACATTGCATCACTATCTGTGTAAAATGATTTTTTTGGCATCTTTTATTTTGTTAAAATTATTACATTTAAATTACATTAATGGCATGCCTGCCAAATTTACTGAAATTCAAGGGATTTTTTTTTACTAAAATATGCTAATTTTAACTGCCAAAGAGCCACAATAATTGTTAAATCAGAAAAATCCTTCAAGTTACTTAATTTTAAAATGTCATGTAATCAGCCGAAAATACTTAACCTACTGAAATATCCCATGTTTTTTAAAGCAATGCATGACTTTACAGTGACTATAAAGCAAGTTGACTTTAAATAAATTTAGGAATTATTGTATGGCTTTGATTAATTGATAGATGGGTAATGCCCCTTTAAACTGGTTCCAACGAATCATCAAGCGCATTTGAGTGAATTGGCCACTTGGGTTATCTAAAACATGTAAACAATGTGACATCACACATAAGGGCCATTTGGCTGGAGCCGAACTATAAATATTTAGTGACAAATTTTGTTGTTAAAGTTTTAAAAAATAGTAATTTTTATGTTTCAATTGAACCACCAACTTTTGTAATGTTATAATAGAACAATTTATGAAAAATATTGAACGGATTTTATTTTTGAATTGGTGGCGTGGCGTGGTATGTATATATAGTCTGAATATTCTATACTGAGTATTTATTTATTTGAAACACTTCAAAATATTAACATATTTTATTTTGATTACTTTCATTTGCAAACTATTGTTCAATCATTTTATTATTTACCTTAGCATATTCATGTTTTGTGGGTGTGAAATTTGTTCATAATTTTTAAGTTTCGTTACTTCTTATCATTGTTGTTAATTTCATTAAATATTTGTAAAAAAATCGTCATTGTTGAATTTATGAATTGGGCTGGACTTTTATGAATGTTTTATATTTTAAATGAAAATCTAATGCTTTTTTTATATATTTTTAATAAAAAAAATTCAAATTTTTTTTTGTGTAGGATGTTCATCTTCATAACACATATAAACTTCTATTTTTATGTTTTGATGTATAAACTTTTTGTTTTTAAAATATACCTTACTAGCAGAATTACCCATCTCTGCTCATGTTTAATTAAAATAATATCCAAAAAAAGAAAGGAAATATAATATCTCTCTTCCAAGTTTTTGTATATTTCAGTGTAGCTTGCTAATGAGATCTCATTAAGTATTTAAAAATGTAATCGCTCTTGATTTGTAATGAGTTATAATGTTAAGTACAAAATTATTCTTTCAACATTTAGTTATGAAAATACCAATAACTTATAAATACTCTTTAGCGTAATCCTTAAACATTAAGGTATTTCCAAAAATAAATACTAGATAATTCTAAAAGGTTATTTCTATATTGGTAAAATCAAAATACATTAATAAACCCTCCATTTAAAATCTAAGCTCCCATAGCATAATGTCAGCTATGTAATGTAAGAAAAATTAAATGGGCCCATTTTGTTTATAATATATAAGTACGATATAATGTGAAAGCTATTTAATAATTATAAAACAATAAACAGAATTTTTAAATTACTTAAAATTTTCAACAAAAAAAGCTTTATAAACAAAGTTAAGAATTTCTTTTCCAAAGGATATTTTTTAATGCATTTAATATTTTCGTCCTTATTTTTTATGATTAGGTTGCTTTATTGTAGAACATAGCACAGATATAGGTTTTAACTTATGCTGACTAGTTTTAAAGAATAATGGCACATAGCATTTTTATTGCCTTTTGTGGTTACAAAATCATCGATGACTGATTTCAATGTTCGTCAGATGTCTACCGAGAATGCTGCACATGTGTTTAATTGGATCTAAGTTCTGGGAGCATGCAGGCCAATCCATTTGATGATATTATCTTCGCTCTCCTAATGATCAACGACATCTACCGCTAACTATTTCAACCCCAACTTTTTTATCCTAAAAAAAAAAAAAATTACATTTTATTTTCTAGTCATCTAAATAAGACACCTAATTTTTTGACAAAAATTTTGATCCAATTGCTATTTTGAAACATCGGGCTTCATTAAGGCTAAAAATATTTACTTCTTTTAGCAAAATCTAGTCGAATATTAACAGACTTTAACAAAAATCACAATTGCAAAAACAGCAACTAATTTCTTTGCGCAGTTCTCTGTGACAGCGACTCCTGGTTTTTTCACTTTTATTTACAAATTCAAGGAAAAAATGGAATCGAGGGCCCCTGGGTCTCAAGTTTGTAAGTAGGTTGTTTTGTTGTGAGACCACCCGGAGAGTGAGAGAGAATCGGACAACCTGATCATATACATTTATTTTTTAATGTTTGAAATTAGCTACTAAAATATTATATTATATTTGTCCAATTCCTTAAATACTATAGTTGGAGACACTTTTCTGACATACCTATACATTTCTATTGTAAGAAAATTTATGTAAACCATGCAGTCTCTACAAAATGTACAATTTTTTTTTAAATAATTAAATCAAATATATAAGACAAAGTTGCTTTAGTAAATCTACAGTTTTTGCACTCGAATTTGGTGTCCTCTTGCCATTGATCCATTGACTTTTTGTCTGGGCGATAAACAAATGTTTTCTTCTATGAGAATATTGTAAACCCGGCTCCCTTCGGCCGCAATTGGGCTATTGCCTCGCCCCCTGCTATTAATCAACAGGAAACTCAAATAGGTGCAAACTTTTTTGCGAAGCAAACCAATGCTGGCTTCATACACTGTTGACAATGTGTCCTAACCACAATACTTTTTTAGATACCTTTCAAAACAGCTCGGTCTGTAAGTATTGAATACTTTCAATTCAGCTCAAATTGTTTCTGCTCTTGAAAAGGGAAACATGTTCCAACAAATTATGCGCCAAGTATAAATGAGTCAACTTTTACTCTAATCACCAACTTTTATTTTAAACTACTAAATACGTAAGAGTGTTGGCACTAAAAATAATACGCCAAAAAGATATATATTAAATTAGGGGAAACTGGGTTGCCCGTATTCCGACTTCCTCTTTTTTCGACCGTCATATTTTAAAAGATATTTATAGTACTTCACATAAATAGCTACATCTAATTTAATTTTCAAGATATAATTTCAATCTTGATACCATCCAAGAAAGGATGATTTAGTGAATATGACTATAATTTTTTTATTGAGAAAAAAGTATATTTTTGAACTACTTAGAGCAGTTTTAATTTTTCAGTTTAGAAAAAACATGAAATTTTTTCGATTATTTTAGATATTTCGTAAATTGTTTAAAAATTTATAATTACAAAACTAAATCGAATTATCAAAAGCGCTCTGGATCATTTGTAGCCAATAGTTTAATCTATGCCCTAAATTTATTTATTTATTTTTTTGATGAAAATTGGAAGACAAGTATTCTAAAGTATATGAACTTTTTTTTGAAATTTTATGATTATAACAATAAATAACGTCTAAAATACTTATCGTATTGAAATATATATATATATATTCACCTTATTCCTCAAAAATTTCTTAACAAACTGACACAATTTCATAATTTTATTACATTTACTTTTTGAAATGTGTGCGGAACAATAAAAAAAATCGAAAATTAAAATATTCTGGATATTTGCGAAGAAATATTGCTTCTTCGATAATTTTAATACCTAGCTAAATTAACAATATTTAATTTAATTGTAACGATATAAATATAATCTTTATGACATAGGAAAGATGAAGTTTTAACGAACATTATTATATTTTTTTGAATAAGAAAATATGATATTTTAAATTACTTCTAGCAGTTTAGAAATCCCGTTGCAAAAATGAGGTTGAAAAAGCTTCAAATGCGTAGAGCGTTTTTACATGGTTAAAAAATTTATAAATTCAAAACTAATTCGAATTTTAAAACATTCTTACTTGGATTTCCAGTTCTAATCTTTTCCTACATTCCCTAAAAAAAAATTGGATCTCTCCTTTTAATAGTGTGTCAGAAACTCGACGGACAAAATTACTTTTAGTAAAAAAAATTTTAGTAACGATGAATTTAATATTAAATAACTTCTAAACTAATAATCATATTGAAACGAAAATATATTCGTCTTGTTTATCAAACATTTCTTAGCAAATTATGTTAATTTCGTAATTTTAGAATTTTTACTTTTTGAGATATGATCTGAATAACAGCGGAAGGATGGAAAATTCTCCCTAGGGCTTACTTTTTTAAAAAATAGAGAGATTTGTTTTTCCTAAATAAGTAATATTTTAATTATATATATGAATAAATAATATAAACAACACATAATATTTCAACACAAAATGCTTCATAAACGGTGACTACAATATATCTCAATGTATGAAATATATATTTCTATATTGATGTATTATTTAATGACGAAAACTTAAAATTATAATACAGGAACTGAAGTTCATGCTAATCTACGGAACTTTTCGGTGTCATGGATTTTTCTCCATGTTTGGTGGAACAGCGGTCTTCTTCTTCTTGGAATGAAACTCTCCCAGATTGAGACTGTTTGGTTTGTTTAATTAACGACGCACTAGATTCGCACAGTGGGCTATTGGCGATGGTTCGGGGCCTATCTCGAAGGAAAGACCCGGGAACGATGCCTCGTATTTTTGAACCATGGTCAGATGACGAGGACTACACCTGATCCAGCACCCGACGCAACCTCAATAGGCGTCAGGACATTGGACCCCGATCAGATTTATCGTGCACCAGTCCCGTATACACGCCAGTATAATTTGTTGAATTTTCTGGACGACTTTCTAGTATTTTTGTAGCGAAGCTGGCAACCCTCCTATCGCAAGATCACTACTTTTTACTTTTCTTTTTCAAGTCCATCGCACGGATTCGAACATCCAATCCTCTGATTATTAGCTAAACGCCTTATCCACTGAGCAACTGGGGCTCGCAGCATCTGTAGGAGAGGGCGGTAGCGTTTTGATTGATAAAAGGATTAATAAAAACATTAATATAAAAGTTTTTGAAGGAAAAAAATTGTTCGAAGAGAATTCTTAATAATTTAATCGTAGCACAAAATATTATTGCTGTCTATACACTGAAGATCTGCAGACGGATAAACATAAAAGCGCAAGTCTGAAGTTCTGCATGTTTCGGGCATAAACACATTGTTTTTATTTTAACACAGCGCAAAATCGATTGTTTATCCTTCTGTTTTTAATCTTGACACCAGATCGTGTACAGTTTCTATTAAAATTATTAAAAGGAGCATTTTAGCAACACTAAATATTAAGAAAAAGCAGAATATAAAAAAAAAGATATAGAAAAAGGACTTCAGACAGCTTATCGGGGACTTAATCATATTTGGTGAAATAGAAGCTGAAACTGCTTTCAAAACATTTTCTTTTTTAAAGTTTGAAAAAAAATTCTCCAAATCCAGTATTTTCTTTTGAATTTTAACTTAATTTTTTCAGGATTCCATAGGTTTTTCTTGTTATGTTTCATCCCATTTAACTTTTACCATTGAAGTGTTAATTATTTGTAACTGATCTCCTGCTCTTCAATTTTCACAGAAGAAATTCGTTAACGAAACTTTAAAATTTCTCTGGTTGTAATATTAAGGAAAATACAGTAAAAACTGATTAAAAAAAGATTTATATTGAGTCATTCATTGTATGTTGACGTATTTCGATTCCCGGATTATGACGTCACATCCAAGTCGAACTATCGAGTGGTAGCTAGAAAGGTGACAGGGTTGCTCATCAAAATTATATTTGTATTGAGTTTCATTTTTATAACGCATTTTTCATTTTAACTTTAGTTTTGTGTTGATTATATCTGAAACAAATTGTGTCCAAGCATTTCGGAATATTTAAATTATGTCTACTCCAGCACGGAGACGACTTATGCGTGATTTTAAAAGGTAAGTGTTTGTTAAACCTTAAACATACCTTGTTTTCCTTCACATTAAATTTAAGATTGCTTTTTGAACTCAAATAAGGAAATGTTTAAGTACTTGTGAGAGAATAAATATTTAATTTAAACATATGTTGGGGAAAAACTTCTGCGTATATCCAATTTTGTTGTTATTCGTGCGATTCACTAGCATTTTTTGCTCTTGTATAACTGCCCTACATTGATAATGAGATTAATTTGCTATGAATACATAATTAGCTTTTTATTTAAATCATCTAAACTACTATGATCTCTCGCATGTAAACATGAAACGAAATATATAGTCAATACGAATAGTAGATCGCATGTATTATTGCATATACTTCGATCAAATGTTATTGTAAGTTCGATTCCTGAGATATTATATACCCATGGAACAATTTGTGAAATGGCACCCATTTTATTTATTATTTATAAAATTATAATGTTTAAATGTTAATTGAAACATTTAAATTCTCAAATAGTTTGCTAGAGATCGCTAATGTGTACATTTTGCACTGTCCTTGTGCATGTGCAATCTCGCGTTTAAATTACGAACACACCACCAACAAATATAGATATGTTTCGAAATTCGTGATTTTATATTGTATAAGTTTCGCAAATTTGCTTAGTATTTCATTTTCAGTATTGTTAAAAACGGATAAAATTTAAATTATTAGTTTCTAAGTTGTGAACTTTCTTTTTTAATTGGAAAATGTTGCTCATGCATAAAGCATTTGATGTACAAGTTGTATGCAAGAACTTATTCTTTGTTTTTGTTGTGAAACTAGCTTGTTTCGTTTGTGTTTTAAAAAAATTATTTGCAATCTTATCAAACATGCAAAACAATGTTGCCAGGGTTGATTTTTTTTTGTTACACTCAATATAGTATTTCTGCAGTTGCTGTTTTCAGCTCAGGCACATAATGTATAAGTTGCATGTTTTTATTAATTACTTTTAATATATATATATATTTTGGTTGAGAGTTGTAATTATATTTTGTATTGTAATGTTTAATATATCGTAATTTTTTTATATTTCTCTTTTTATATTGTAATGTTTAATATATTGTTTATGTTAAGTACAATAAAAACAGATTGTGAAGTTGCCGTAATAAAGGTTTGATATCCAAATTATGTCATAATAGTGTACAGTAATTTGTTTACATACTCCTACTCTCTGATTGTGTAGGAGATACAAATAGTTAAACTAATTTAGTACAGCACATACATGATATGGATTTATGTATCGATAAATTCAATTCTGTGTCAACAAATCTGATAATAAAAGAAAGCATATCTGTCAACTTGTACAAATCGTCCATATACCTTATGTACGATTGTACTATTAGCTTATGAATGTATACAGATTTTTAGGTATTTTTAAAAATTTGCTAATTTGACTTTCCAAAAGAGATCAACAAGGCACAACAATAACATATTCCTTAAAAAATATATGTTAAATTGTCTTTCTTAAAAAAATTATAGTTTATATAATTTTTGTTGAACGCTTATTTAAAGCTTTTTGTGTGTTGAAATGTTATTTTTCATCTTGATAAACACCATAATCATCTTAATATGAACTTTTGCATATTAAATGGATCTGATCACTTAAAATGGTCATGTAGACATAAGGGAACGTCCATTGTTACTCTTGTGACGGTCAGAGAAAATTTTCATAAAAACGTACATTTTTTACAATACTAAACATATTTAGGATAAAATTCAAAATTACTATTTAAAAGTTCATGTCATTCCGCTTCATAAAACATATCTAATATGTAATTTAGTATATTTTTGTTGTCTAGGAAATAAATAAAAATTTTGTTACTCTTGTGACCACTGGAAAAGGCAAAATACAAAAAGTGTTTTTAAGGTAGAATTCCTGTAAATTATATGAGAATACAAAACTCAAATTTACAAATATAATAGAGCAATTATATCGCTTCAAAAGGGAAAAACTTTTGAATCTCTTTGACAAAATCTGAATTAATGGCATTGTTTTAAGTCAAAGGCTAAGCGTTACTCTTGTGACATTTTGTCCACAATTGAATTTCTGCTTAAAAACCTCAGAAAATCATTAATATATGAGCTAATTCTCGATTTTTTTTTTATATACAACAGTTTTAAACATTGATAGGAGTCTAAAATAGCTTAAAAGGGTATAGAATTATTATATTAAAAAATAGTTTACTAAAAAAATATTTTACAATTATAAGAGCAACAAAATTAGCCACAATTTGGTTTCTTTTGTATTAAAAAGCATGATCATAAGGTTCAAACTTTTGAATTCTTTTTACTTTTGTGTGTATTAAAGCACCTTATTTGATATTCATCATATACTGTTAGAACTAACGGACCACAATATAGTTTACATTCACCTGCTGGTTATATTGCAATTTCTCGGCTCCTTTGCGTTCTGCTACTGAGCAGAATTGCTCTTCGTCATCGGTTACACTTGCAGTTTTATTGCTGTTTCCTTTATAAAATATCAACTCTTTGTAGGAATTATCGTGTGTTATGGTCAATGGTAGATAGTGGCATTTTTGGTAGCTTCGACAAAGTGTGTTTTTGTGTGCAATTCACTATACAATTTCTCCAAGAGTAATACGCAAATGAATTTTTTGGCTATGATTTCTTCATTTGGTACATAAAGTATGTTTACCTTTGTTGCACCATGAACAAGTTCTGCAAAATCAGCAGCTTTTTGTATAATTGCTTTTTACCATGCACTTCATTTCATAGAGATCACTTAAAAAAAAAGAAAAACAGCACTGATTCCATCTACAGCACTCGTATCATAAGCTGTTGAAAAAAAAATGTCCATGAAAACTGTTAATATTTAAGTGCTGACATGTTTAGAAAAATATATTTTTGTTTAAATTGGCCTGTGCAACCATCAGAAAAAACTGGATACACTTTTGACCGATGTATTTTCTTGGAGATGCTGCATTAAAATATTGTGCAAACACATTTACAGAAAATCTGTCTTGTATTATATAATAGTCGTTCTATGATATCTTTTCAAAATCTACCAACATTCAAGTAAAGTATCAAAGCACCAGCGACATAACAAAATTGAAACAAAAAGTCTTGAAACAATAAATTTCCAAATTTAACGATTCGAAATTCCAAACTCAACAGTGCTAAAAATTTCCAGTTCCAACTTATCGGCATTTTTCATCTTTTTTATATACATTTTAGGTAATTAAACAGTTCTCTCACAAGCATTGATTTGTTGCACCCATATTCCAATGCAATGTCCGTTCTGAGGTCTAATTTAAATGTAATGATACAAGTTAGGCCATTTCTAATCTGCCCTAGCTTTCATTTGCTAATAATATTAATTTTCTTCAGGCATAAATTTTCTCAAATTGGGGATTTTTAGAAGTAGAAATTCCCAACTTTCAGGGTTTCCAGATTATAGTGGGGCCATGCTCCCCCCGGTGCAACGGGCCTGCACAGCACTCTAAATCAATAAATCTTTAGGAATGGAGAAAATAAATCTGCAACTGTCCTATGAATTACTTTGAAAGTTTTTATGAAAACCACAAATACACACATTCTGAGGACCTGCTGTCATAATTGTTCTGTAATTTTAAAGTAAATAAAAAATTAAGTTCATTCATTTTAAAAACATGAATGAATGCAATTTAATTTGTTTTAAATTAATTATGTAATTAATTATTAATATAATAAATTATGGAAAAACTACTCAAGAACTTATTCTTAAAAAGGGCAAAGCCAAATAAACTTAAAATATTGTTTTTGTTTTGGTCTGAAGACAACCTATTTGATTTACTTGCCAGAAATGTTATGTGTTACTCTTGCGACACAGTCATTTGTTACTCTTTTGACAACGCAACAGAGGATGTTCTATGCATGACACACAAAAAATAAATAGTGTAAAATATGTCTTATTCCACCAAACCAGAGATTAAAAGGTTTCAAGTAAAAATGTTAAGTAGTTTTTACAAATTTGTAACTTTTATGTGTTTTTTGTTACTCTTGTGACAATTAAACATAACTATTAAATAGTTAAAATGTTATTCAAAAGCTAATCTAAAATATTTCAACTATATATATATATGATAAATATGTAAATGGATTATGAATTTGTATATATAATAATTTCAATTAATGAACAAAATTAAGAAAATAATATACTATAATCGAAGTGACATTTTTGGCCCCAATAAAAGTGAAGAAATAAGTCAACTTTCAGAACAATTTCACTGCAGACTATTATTCTTATGAAACAATACCTTACAAATTCATATCCAGCAACTTTCTAGGATTAAATTGATATACAACACTTACAGTTGGTTAAAATTTTAATTTCAGTAAAAAGTTTCATTTTTGGTGGATGTTCCCATAACCAGTCACGTGACCTTGCAGGGTAATAATGTACGCAGCAGAATACCACGATATATACTACCACAAACTATGACTGAATCCCGGCCAACTTTCACTCACAATAGCAAACAATCCGGTTTGCATGCTTGGAAAGGCATTCTCCAGACATAAATTCTGAAGTCGGGAACAGTGTTAATTCTTGACTTGACTAAATGATCTTTTTCAAATGTTCTATAGTCCATGCTTGATGATTTTTACTACCACTGTCTCCTCTTAGTAACATTTTGATTACGGATGAAGGTACTGCAATAGCAGCTCGTCCATTAGAACCATGTTTGTGAAGTTCAGCCCCCTTCACACTTTCGTTGTGCGTAGGGTTTGTGAGCATGGTATTCAGCCTAGCATTCAGTTTAGGTGCTGTAGATTTCTTATTTTTTATTATAACCAGTGTTCACTCTAGGCGTTTTTTGAAGGGCGGTCCGCCCTGCCCGCCCTTTTTTCATCTTAATAGCGCTCTCATGCCCTTTTTTCAAAAATGCCGCCCTCTTTTGAAAACTTTCCGCCCTTTTTGCCCTTTTCAGTCAAGCACAAGCGTCCTTGCTTCCCTTACTGTCTTTAAAAAAGGCATCCAATAAAAATAAATTGTGTAAACTGGAATTAAATGAATTATGGCAGTAGAAAACTCCTTTTTAACACTACGCGTGTTGTGCAATCGCGATGATTCCGATATTTCGAGAACGGGGCATTCTACGAATCCTATTGGTTGCATGTGCCCACATATGAAATGCTAAGTTTTGTTTCTGTGTTTTTTTAAAGACAAGATGATTTGGAGCGTATTTGCAAGATTATGCATTTTTTTAATACCAAATTTTGGATTTAAGTAGCCTTTTCATCAGTTTTGTAAGCAGTCTGATTAGGGCTACCTACAGATTTGGTTTTTAAGGAAAACATTAATTTTAAATTCGAGATGGGCCTCGAACCGTCAACACTAGCCCAATATGCAGCTCTAGCGCAATGTCAACCAAAAAATCGGAACTTTTTTTATTTGGTCACGGGTCCGATGTGTCAATGGTGGCCACGCCCACACCAATTTTTTTTTTAAGTGCCCTTTTAAAAAGAAGTGCCTTTTAAAAAAACGGAGTGCCCTTTTACTACCAACAGCGCCCTGCCCCTTTTTATTTCTAGAGTGAACACTGTTATAACTCTACGCAATGTTTGTTTGTCTGTCACTTAACTCATATTTCCATCCACTCTGGTGTTTGTCAGATGCAATTAATCCAGTCTTACTGTAAGCTGTCATAACCTTGGATACTGTGCCTCGTGACCCCCCAAAAAATTCTGCAACTTTGGTCACAGGAGCATCTACCACACAAGCCCCAAAAATTAACCTTCAAAATTAGTTCCTAAAATTATCCACTCCCAATTGCATGGAATTCTGTCTTGACGACACATGATGCTTGAAATGTATAGACAAGATTTTATATAGATAGTGAATTAGGAAACAAAGGCAGTACCACCTACAAACTCGGCTATAACAAACATGTAAATTGAGGCAAGTATTTTTCCCAGACATTTCCATATTTTTGTCCACCCCATGTGTATTCAATGCTTACAAAAATATTATATTCTTTATCAAATATGTGTAATTTTTCTGCTTTTTATGGAAAGTTGAGCTGATATAGTTTAGGTGCTGTGTGCTTGGCTTTTTAACCCTAGAGTACTAACATTATGTACAGCTTACAGGGCTTTATATAACGTTAGTAATACTCTAGTACTGACTTTGCATAGATGCCAGTGTTCACTCTAGGCGTTTTTTGAAGGGCGGTCCGCCCTGCCCGCCCTTTTTTCATCTCGATAGCGCCCTCATGCCCCTTTTCAGTCAAGCACCATTGCTTCCCTAGTTGTCTTTAAAAAAAGGCATCGATTAAAAAAGATTTGTGTGTAAATTGGAATTAAGTGAATTATGACAGTAGAAAAACAAACTCCTTTATAACTACGTGTGTTGTGAAATCGCTATGATTCCGCGGTAATTTCGAGCAAGGGGCATTCTACAAATCCTATTGGTTGCGCGTTTTTTTTAAAAGAGAAGTTGGTTTGGGACTAGGTTGGGATTGGTTTGCAAGACTAAGCATCTTATTACCAAATTTTGGATTTAAGTAGCCTTTTTATCAGTTTTGCAAGGGATCTGATTCCTACTTAGAAATGTGGTTTTTAGGGAAAACAATTTTAGAATGCAAATTTTAAATAATATTTTTATAAAGAGACACCGATTTTGTACGGGTCTTTCCTTCGAGATAGGCCAAGAACCATTAACAATAGCCCAATATTTAGCTCTAGCGCAATGTCAACAAACAAATCGGAACTTTTTTTTGTTTGGTCACGGGTCCGATGTGTCAATATGTCCACGCCCACACCATTTTTTTTTTAAAAGTGCCCATTTAAAAACAAGACGTGCCTTTTCAAAAATGGGGTGCCCTTTTACTGCCAACAGCGCCCTGCCCCTTTTTATTTCTAGAGTGAACACTGATAGATGCAAAGTCAGTGAGTGGAAGAATGAGTACAATTTACTCATGATTAGTACTCTATGTTTAATTGGAAAACCTACCAATAGAAAAAATTCTACCCAACATTAAAAACTAATAAAAAATATTCATTTACTGGTATCCAGCGGTGCAGAATATGTCCGAACAAGGTCCAGGGAAAATATTTATTAAGAAAGAAAAATAAGAATTACAATGAAGATATCTACTTGTATTTTTTCCATGTCCCTTTTTTAAATATCGATTAGAATCCTAATGATGTATTCATCTTTAAAATCAGGTTTTGAAAAGGGAAGGGCATTGACTCATGCAAAATATTGCAGGAGGAAAGGGCAAAATGCTCAAGAACTCTTCATTCATCTTTCTGACCACATGTTAGTGTGAAGTTTTCACTTCTGCCCTGGGTTTTTGGACCATCCCACAAACCCAATAAAGTCCATGCTCAACTGGGTTTTATTAAACATAATAAACGTTAAATTTTTTAAAAAATCATTTGTTATTTCTTACTTGACTATAAGTAGTGTATCATAATTCATATTAGATAATTATATAACCAGTTTTGTATTATATAATTATTTTTTTAACTTTTCTTTTCAACATGTAGAAAAATCACTTCCTTTTTCAACTAATTGGGCAAAAATCAAAGTAACAGACGTACCTTTTGCAAAAATAATAACAATGATTTAAAATATTTTGCTGCTAAGCTGTTATTTGTTGGTAAATGTTGTATTATGTTTAAAAAGAGCACAAAATTATCTTTTACAGTGTCAGTGATAAAAATTTCCATTCCCATGTGAAAACTAACTTGAGAAATATATATTTTTGAGTAGTATGTAACGGATGTACTAATTTTGACATGACTTAACAAGCATGCTAATTGAGGCTCAAATCCTTTGAATTGCTAAATCTCTTTGACAAATATATGGGAACGTCCATTGTTACTCTTGTGACTGTCAGAGAAAATTTTCATAAAAACGTACATTTTTTACAATACTAAACATGTTTAGGATAAAATTCAAAATTACTATTTAAAAGTTCATGTCATTCCGCTTCATAAAACATATCTAATAAGTAATTTAGTATATTTTTGTTGTCTAGGAAATAAATCAAACTTTTGTTACTCTTGTGACCACTGGAAAAGGCAAAATACAAAAAGTGTTTTTAAGGTAGAATTCCTGTAAATTATATGAGAATACAAAACTCAAATTTACAAATATAATAGAGCAATTATATCTCTTCAAAAGGGAAAAACTTTTGAATCTCTTTGACAAAATCTGAATTAATGGCATTGTTTTAAGTAAAAGGCTAAGCGTTACTCTTGTGACATTTTGTCCACAATTGAATTTCTGCTTAAAAACCTCAAAAAATCATTAATATATGAGCTAATTCTCAATTTTTTTTAATATACAACAATTTTAAACATTGATAGGATTCTAAAATAGCTTAAAAGGGTATAGAATTATTATATTAAAAAATAGTTTACTAAAAACATATTTTACAAATATAAGAGCAACAAAATTAGCCACAATTTGGTTTCTTTTGTATCAAATAGCATGATCATATGGTTCAAACTTTTGAATTCTTTTTACTTTTGTGTGTATTAAAGCACCTTATTTGATATTCATCATATACTGTTAGAATTAACGGATCACAACATAGTTTACATTCACCTACTGGTTATATTGCAATTTCTCGGCTCCTTTGCGTTCTGTTACTGAGCAGAATTGCTCTTCGTCTTCATCATCGGTTTCACCTGCAGTTTTATTGCTGTTTCCTTTATAAAATATGAACTCTTTGTAGGAATTATCGTGTGTTATGGTCAATGGTAGATAGTGGCATTTTTGGTAGCTTCGACAAAGTGTTTTTGTGGGCCCTTCACTATACAATTTCTCCAAGAGTAATACGCAAATGAATTCTTTGGATTTGATTTCTTCATTTGGTACATAAAGTATGTTTACCTTTGTTGCGCCATGTACAAGTTCTGCAAAATCAGCAGCTTTTTGTATAATTGCTTTTTACCATGCACTTCATTTCATAGACATCACTTAAAAAAAGAAAAACAGCACTGATTCCATCTACAGCACTCGTATCATAAGATGTTGAAAAAAAAATGTCCATGAAAACTGTTAATATTTAAGTGCTGACATGTTTAGAAAAATATATTTTTGTTTAAATTGGCATGTGCAACCATCAGAAAAAACTGGATATACTTTTGACCGATACATTTTCTTGGAGATGCTGCATTAAAATATTGTGCAAACACATTTACAGAAAATCTGTCTTGTATTATATAATAGTCGTTCTATGATATCTTTTCAAAATGCACATTCTGAATGTCTACCAACATTCAAGTAAAGTATCAAAGCACCAGCAACATAACAAAATTGAAACAACAGGCTTGAAACAACAAATTTCCCAACTTAACGATTCGAAATTCCCAACTCAACAGTGCTGAAAATTCCCAGTTCCAACTTATCAGCATTTTTCATTTTTTTTATATACATTTTAGGTAATATTAAACAGTTCTCTCACAAGCATTGATTTGTTGCACCCATATTCCAATGCAATGTCCGATCTGAGGTCTAATTTAAATGTAAGGATAGAAGTTAGGCCATTTCTAATCTGCCCTAGCTTTCATTTGCTAATAATATTAATTTTCTTCAGGCATAAATTTTCTCAAATTGGGGATTTTTAGAAGTAGAAATTCCCAACTTTCAGGGTTTCCAGATTATAGTGGGGCCGTGCTCCCCCCGGTGCAACGGGCCTGCACAGCACTCTAAATCAATAAATCTTTAGGAATGAAGAAAATATATCTGCAACTGTCCTATGAATTACTTTGAAAGTTTTTATGAAAACCACAAATACACACATTCTGAGGACCTGCTGTCATAATTGTTCTGTAATTTTAAAGTAAATAAAAAATTAAGCTCATTCATTTTAAAAACATGAATGAATGCAATTTAATTTGTTTTAAATTAATTATGTAATTAATTATTAATATAATTAATTATGGAAAAACTACTCAAGAACTTATTCTTAAAAAGGGCAAAGCTAAATAAACTTAAAATATTGTTTTTGTTTTGGTCTGAAGACAACCTATTTGATTTACTTGCCAGAAATGTTATGCGTTACTCTTGTGACACTGTCATTTGTTACTCTTGTGACAACACAACAGAGGATGTTCTATGCATGACACACAAAAAATAAATGGTGTAAAATATGTCTTATTCCACCAAATCAGAGATTAAAAGGTTTCAAGTAAAAATGTTAAGTAGTTTTTACAAATTTGAAACTTTTATATGTTTTTTGTTACTCTTGTGACAATTAAACATCACTATTAAATAGAGTTAAAATTTTATTCAAAAGCTAATCTAAAATATTTTAACTATATATATATCATAAATATGTAAATGGATTATGACTTTGTATATATAATGATTTCAATTAATGAACAAAATTAAGAAAATAATATACTATTATCGAAGTGACATATTTGGCCCCAATAAAAGTGAAGAAATAAGTCAACTTTCAAAACAATTTCACTGCAGACTATTATTCTTATGAAATAATACCTTACAAATTCATATCCAGCAACTTTCTAGGATTAAATTGATATACCACACTTACAGTTTGGTTAAAATTTTAATTTCAGTAAAAAGTTTCATTTTTGGTGGACGTTCCCATATATTTTTGAATATACTAAGTTATAAAAACAATCATAACATTTCAAGAAAAAGCATTTTATGATGATAAAAAAAATATTTTGTATCGGTAATGGACATACCAGCAATGGTAATGGACATACCTTTTCCAAATTTTTATTTAAAATTCATGTTCTTTTCATCGTTGTATTTATTTTTGTAAAGCATATTAAACAATTAATACACAAATGTTAATTTTAGGCAAAGCTGTTTCACATAGTACAAGGATTAATATAACAAGATGCAGTTGCATTAGTATTGGTAAAATAGTGTACAAAATTAGTTCAGGGTACTACATGAATGAATTCTAGCGATAGGTTTAGATCTTTAAACATGTATACAATTGAAGAGAGGACTTAGGAGATCTTGCTAGGTGCAAATTTAAGAAAAATTAGAAAAATGTACACTAGACATATCCGATCTAGCAGTGATTTAAAAGTAACCTTGAAAATTTTTACTAACCCCAAAACTTTTTTCACATGTTTTGCCAAAATTGAAAACTTGCGTATAAGCCAAGTCATGTTTTCGTACATGGAGAATTTTGACTCTTGAACAAATCCTAAAATAAATGACAATTTAATTCTGAAAACAAAAATATTTAAGGCAATAAATTAAAAATTAAGAAAACATTGCATTAGAAACAGCATTCCCCAAAATTTGTGATGACTCCTCATGCTTAAAAGTATGCACCACTCGCTCTGGTTGTGTATTTTAGGAAATTTGAGTTATTTTAACATTTTTTGCACCCTTTCCAACGAAATTTATTGGGTTTCCAGCAATATATTATTTTGCTTATTTTTAAAATAGATTTCATTTTTGAGTTTCAGTACTATAAGGCTTTGCACATTAACATTTGTGGGCTAACATAAGGCTTTACACATTTAACATTTGTGGATTGCCTTCTTTGTTCACAAAGGATCAATTAACATATTTATAATTTATAGTTTTAAATGCTGATTTACTAATATATTCGTTTACCCTTTCTTTGTCATATTTTTTTCTTTAGAATTTCCTTTATGCAGTCATTTTTAAGTATAAAAAATGCTTTTATTGTATGTTCTATCATGAATTCTAATTGTCTGGCCCATAGCTATGTCTCTGTTAGACCATACAGGCCAGACAATACTTAGCATATGATAAGCGATGCTGACTATGGGAGAGTTAGTACTTTTGTAATCTCTTGTAATCTCAATATGTAGGTAGGTGTTCATGATTTACTATATAGTAAGTCATTAACATCTACCTACATATTGAGATTACAAAAGTATGAACTTTTCCATAGATGACATAGCATGTCATTATATTATTACATCACCGAATTTGCCTCTGGATTTCCTATTAAAAAAAAAACTTAACTGTTTTATTCAATAGAAACTTGTTTTTACCCCATTGAAATTAACTTGTTCATTGAAATTAACTATGTTCAGTATAATTCAATAATATTTTGCATTTCTTTAACAGATTACAAGAAGATCCCCCAGCAGGTGTTAGTGGTGCCCCAACTGACAATAACATAATGATATGGAATGCTGTAATTTTTGGGTAAGTACTTTGAATTAGTCTATTTTATTTGAGATTCTGATAAAGGAAGGATACTCAACGAGATATGATGTATATAAAAACAATTGCATCCTGAAAGAAATGCATAGTTCAGTTAATACCCGATAATCTTGACTTTGTAATTTCTAAAGTATAATTAAGTAAATAATAAAGACAAACAGATTATCTTTTAATATCCATTATATCTAATTGATTAAAATATCTTAAATTGAATTCTGTGAATAAATCCTAAGAATTGCTTTTAATAAATTAAGGTGTTATTTGTAAATCACAACATAAGAAATCTTTGATTTGCTAATTATTTGAGATTTCATGCCATAGTCCCCAAAAATTTAATAGTTAATTATTTGACGCAGAGTTTTTTAATTTGTTAAATATGCTAAATGAAATATATTATCAATAATAAAATAAAAGTATTTATGTGCAACCTGAAAAAAACAATCCCTTCCATGACGTATATAAATCTGAAATTATAAATGTGGGTACGTTTTCAAGTGTATTTTTGTACTTCGTTTTAAGATCAAGGATTTTAATTTCTGTTCATTAAATGAATTTTTAAAAAGTTTATGAAAGCAGCTTCCTTTGATTTCCATTTAAAAGTGATAATCAAAAATGCAGGGATGTTGTGCCTTCACAAATTGGGCTAAACTGCGCCAATACACGATTTCTGCTACAAACTTCTCCCAAACACTAATTTTTAGCGAATTGTGCTAAAGCTGCACCAATTTTGTAATATTGCTGATAATTAAAAATTTTTTGACCATATATATATAACACAATTTTTACACTATCTGAAAAATATGAATTTTTAAAATTATTTTGATTTAGAAAAATTGCAAAACAAGCAGTTTTTTGCAAAATATGACATAATTTTCTTATATTTAAAACCAAATTGAAAACTGGGAATGACCATTGCGGATGAGATAATTTGCATTAAATTCGCTAGAAATAAAATATTTACCTTTAAAATGGAGAAATCAGCCGCATAAAATACCAATTTTTAAAAACGACTGAAGAAAAAAATCAAAAGGATAAACATTGGTTTTAAATACCCACTTTTCTAAAACGTCTAGAGTGAGCACTGTAATATTTAACACATTAAACTACAAACTTTTGTAATGTTACACAGGATAATTTATGAAAATTTATTAGATAAAATTTATGATTTGTTAAGGATTTGATTTCTGAAATATTGCCCAATATGTAAAATATTTTTCTGACAGTTGTAGTAAAGGCATTAAGAAATATTCAGTGTTTTAAAAACCAAATAATGAAAAAGGGTTGATGTTAACAGTTAAAGTTTTAAATTATTATAGACAAGTAATGGTTAATTACATGCTTTTGTTTTTAATTTTGGAATACTAACAAGACTTATAAAGTGAAAGCTTGAACTAATATATGCGATTTCGAAAGTGTGCTTTATTAATTTTATAAAGAGTATTTTTTTTTTACATTTTATTACTCTAAAACTAATTACTTTATTAGTTTTATAAAAACTTTTTACAAGCTTCTCATTAAGAGAAAGTTTAACAATTGAACTAGTGTTTTGTACTGTTAAAGAGATTAAAGTTGTTTATGTAATAATAAAAAATATTTTAAACTATTTGTTATGTTTGAAGTTTTAATCAATTTACTATAACTATTTAAATTTTTAAAATTCAGAATTTAATAACATACTCTTGAGATTGATATCAGTTATATTAAAGTATAAACTGTCCTTTAGGTTAGAAAGCTTTAAAAAAAATCTATATTCCACCTAAGCTACTTTTTTAGTTTGCAGTTGATTCACCGCTTATACAACATTACTAATGAATATGCAAAAAACATCTAAATACTAATTATAACATGTCAAACCATTAATTATAGAAAAGCATGCACAGTTGTGTGAAGCTATTCTTGATACAAAATCTAAAAATACAATAACAAGTCTTATAATGTTGAACACCAAATTCTATTTTGAAAAATATAAAATAAATGCAAAAATATACATAGAAAATAAAAAAAAATTCATGATATAAAATAATAAAATCCAATAAACGGAATATTAAAGTCCAATGAAATAAGCAATTTCACATAAAAATTTGAATAAATAATGAAAATTTCCTTTATTAATTTTGCATTACACAGTTGTTTTAAAGATAATTTATTAAATTACTGTATAGGGAATGTTTTTTGAGTTTCAAGTTACTTTAAAGCACATGCAACATCAACTAAATACAGTAAAATCCGTTTATAACGATGCCGGATATAACAATGTAAAACACAAAAAAAGTTTAGATTTCTATAACAATCCATGCTAATTTTTTGGGATATTACGATGCCGGTTATAACGATAATCTGCATGTAACGATTAAGTTTCCCTTCATCTTGTGCTAATAAAAACTACTTGTAACGATGACGAATGATGGAAAAAAGACTGTTTGCGCAATAAACACACATCGGGCGAATAGCAGGTGAACAAGAATGCCCGAAATTTGCAGAGATCCGCAGTTCTTCTACAATAGCAATAATAGGAAATGTTATGGAAATTTCATATTATACTGTCAAATCAAAGCAAACAAAAATTACTGACAATTACTCATCAAAATAGCAGTTTATATAACTAACTTTAGCTAACTAGTACATGTAGTCGATAAAATCGTTATAAAATACATAAAATATATCTGTATTCAACTGTTATGTATGTATGAGTATTATATTTTCTTATTAAGTGATATTTTATGCGATTTGGATATAACGATCAAATTATGACGGTCCCTTGAGCATCACTATAAGCAGTTTTTACTATATATATTAATAAGATATTTGAATCGTAACATAATGAAGTATAAGAAATATTTTTTTATGTAAGTATCCTTTAATTCTAATATATGTATATATAGTACTTTTGAAAAAAGTACTGTTAAACCCAAAGAGTATAAATACAATAGAGAGCCCTCTCCATGTCAGACTCTGGCAAGGCCGCAAGGTCCACATTCATAAAAATCAGTCTTCATCACGTGGTTTTGCTGCCACACCCTACAAGCAGAAGTTCTGAAATTGGCGCAGTTTCTTCTTTTCGGCGATAGGGTGTTCCGTCGGTATTGAACTTCTAAACATTAGATATGTAGTTATTTACTTATTTTCAAACAATGTCCATTAAATATTTTCCTTTCATTAACGAAACGAAAATATCCTTTTGTTTGTGTTCAATTCTCTAAGAAACGAATGTCTTTATATTTCTAAGGTTTTATTGTTCATATTTTCTTATTGAAATATACAAAATAACAATTAAAAGAACTACGCTTATTGTGCATCTACATAAAAACAGACAAATATACAAGTAAAATACATAATTATATTTAAATTATAAATAACAAAAAAAAACATGTTAAATTTCAACTATTTATTGAAGAATTTAAAGTAAGAAATGTAATCCCACCTCCCCCGCACACAAAAATAAACTTTTTAAAAAATTTACGTGGTTTTTTTTTATTGTACAATTAGGATTAAATTTTTTTTTGTCCGAAAAAAAGTAGTATCAATAAGCAAAAAATTATTAAAAACAAAATAAGTCATTTCTAAAAATAAAATTTACAAAACATTTATTTTAAAATTAAAGTTTTGTATAATTCGTCACTTCGTGTTATTTTAAATGTACAAAGTAAAGAAAACTCAACAATCCCATTATACTCCTAAATAGGAAGCATTCGAATTTGTAATTAACTTTTCAATAACTATATGTAATTAAGGTTAATTGAATACATTTGAATTATAAATTTAATGTAGTAAATTTTATACTGATAACATTGCAGAAACTAATTTGAAAATATATGTACATACTCATATGACATCCCTAATTAGAAAATAACAAAGACAAACGCAACATTCGAAAATGGAAAAAATAACTATTTAATTCTAATTAAAATAAAAACAAAATATAAATGAAAGCTATTACAGAATTTTGTAATACAACTGCTATATGTTATTTTTAGTAAATTCCGAAATGGCCTCTTTAATTTATGTGTTAAATTCCTTTAAAGTACCATTCTTCAAGAAACGATATTTAAATAGAAAATTAAACACAAAAACATATTACAATACTTTCGATTTCATTTAGTTTTGAAAGTCGCCAAAGCATGCCAAGTAACACCGGCGCTCCGTAACGTGTTCAGAAAGTATTAAAAACCTTACAAAAACAAAATTTAATATTTACGAAACATCGAATTTGCTACCTAAGGAAAATACGAGACAGTAGTCTAATTTCCTATAAATATTTACTCAATTGAAACAGATTATATTCATAAAAATTAAGAAAAGAATTCGTAAACCTCATGTTAAGCAAAGTATTTTTGTTTATTTTACATGATTTTAAAATTTGGTTTGAAATAAAATGTTCAGAAAAACTTACCAATGGAATGTGTATGGACATCCTTTGCAAAATTTTTCATTACATCCATAAGCGGCACATGTAAGAACCATTTTCTGTTTTGTTTTGTGTGCGATCGACGTGAATCATCGCTGCTCCTATTGGAAATCTATTAGGAGGAAAATAACTTTTTCGCGCGGGCGGGGAAATCTGGATACTGATCACGTGACTCGGTGATGGACTCTCGTAAATCGGCATTTTTATTCCTCTATTTTTATCATTACTCTATGGTTAAAACCTGCTGCTTAAACATTGAAATATTAATTGGAGTTCTTTAAAATATTGCTTTTTTTTAATTTTGAAAGTAATTATTTATTTGTCTGCTCATTTTATTTATCGCTAATTTTTTTAATTCTGTGCAAGAAGGTTTTTTTGTCATAGTACGAGCTTTGACCAAATATCTTATTTTTTTCATAGTCCAGAAAAAGTAGGGTATTTTATTTTCACTGTGACACAACACAAGAGAATACCAGCTCAGAAAAATCTTAAACAAATTTTATGTGTAATAAATAAGTAGCCCAGATGTAAAAGCAGCTGTAGGCATGAAAAGCATGGAGTAAATCACGAAAAAATGTTAAAATTGAACTATTGTTAATACAATAATATTTTTTTGTAAAAATTAACAAAACAAAAAAATTCTCTAAAATGTGTAAGTTCTCAGAATACTGAATAATCTAAATTTTAATTTTCATATAATTTTTACAACTGATATAAGGATTTGACTGTTTTTGCAAATTTATGCACAATCATCCTTTTTTTTTTTAAAGCAGCAAAACTTGCTGTATCTATCTTTCAACTTTTCAGAAATCATGTTTACTAACACTCATGTTCACTTTTGCTGCATAAACCTGTTTGGATAGTGTGGATATAGTTATTTTGCTCCTGAGTCTTGAGTGACTTCTTTTTAACATTTTTATTATTATATAACTTATTTTAATTTTTTATTATAAGTTGAAAAATATATAATATTAACATCCAAATATGTAGCATTCAAATAAACTGCAATTACAAAAGAAAAAGTGTGTCAAGAAAAAGTGTTGAACCTTCCAAAAATATCTTTGGAGAGGTCGCAAAACACCACAGATAATGTAAATATTTTTCAAGGAAAAAGAAAAGATTCCAGAAGACAGTAAAACTGTACTGTTTTCTGGAATTGAAGTTTCAGTTGTTTCAGAAGTAGGTACTAGAAGAAACTGCTATAAGGAATAACTCGCATAAAAACATTATTAAAAAAATTATCAAATCTATTTACAATAAACATTTATTAGATCTAATTAAATTCCTAAAAAATATTTGTGATATCTTAATGACTGTAAAAACAAAATCGAAAAAGGTTTGAAAGGAAAAATTCCTTACAATTGTTGATATGACATTACGGTTGGGACATAATGTTATGTTAGATAAAGAGATATTCATAAAGTTTTGCAGTATCTTATTTTACATAATGTAATTCCGAAGTAGTGTTATCTTTTCACTTGTACTTTTATCTGCTTATATTATTGTCTTTCTAAATCATCTCTGGATTAATAGTTGTAATGTGGATGCTCAATGCTAGTAATTTTTTATTTGGGTGCAGATATTTGGTAAAATAACTTTATTTTTATAATTTTTTTTTTAATTCTAGATAAATTGTTTAATCAACTCTTTAGTAAACAATAAATTAAAACCTAAAATAAATTTTGCATTTTAAAATTTATACTTCTGTTGTGTTTAATATAAGTTAAACCAGTCATCATAAAGGGTTTTACTTTTAATGAATTCTCATTGCGAAAGTATTAATTTCCATTTGTAAAAAAAGGTTGCTTCAAAATTTAAAATTCAACTTTACTTCCTCTGGAAATGTCAATATATTATTTTAAACACCTATGTAAAAGTATTTTTTTTTTACAATCATGATGGTTCCCTTATTGTATATTTTATAGTATATAAATTGCCAGCCATTAAAATTTAACCTCAACTTATAACAACACAAACTTTACAAATGAAATTACTAAACTTATTTGAAACCTATAATGAAACAATTATATTTTTTTTTCAATTGGCTTCTAAAAAGTAAAGAATTTTTTGTTTTTCACATGTTGCTAGGTAATTTGTCAATATGGATGTGAAAATGCACAAAAAGAGGAAATTCGGATCAAATAAAATTATTTAACACATTATTACTACTGCTGATACTTGCTTAAGCACAATATTAATTCTATTTTTACCCACGATTTTAATGTAGAATTAAGCTTTCTTACGTAATTTTTTTATTTAAAAATATGCAAATCCATTGACGTGGGTTTGTTTGGTTAATTAACGTCGGACTAGAGAGAAATGGGATAAAAACAATATTAAAATTTTATTTATAACTATTTATAATTTTAATTTTACAAAAGGACTCGACGGAATACTTTATTACACTGCCATTTCAGTTATTAATGTGGCTGTTTTTTACTTGTTATTCAACTTAAAATACCTTAATAGCAGTTTATCGCTGCAAACAAGTTCTAAAAATAAAACATTTCAGTAATTGATGTCAGTTTGCTACAGCTCTTTTTTATTTTCTGAGTATTTAAAAGGAATATTTGTCTGTGTTAGACTCGGCAGTTGCTTGATTTAATTTTAAATGCAAGTTATTTTTTTTTTAAAGAAAATAATTATTCAGCTTATAACAGAGATTCCCAACCAGTTGGTCAGTTACTGGTCCGTCGAGCTTTTGTATATACTTTTAAAAAAAATTGTGTTTGAAATGTATTCCTTTTAAAATGAAAGACATCTAAATTAAAAATTTATATGCTTATAAAGGAAACAAAATTGATTACCCATCTTAACTCTTTCATGTGCTTGTTTTGGTTATTATAGCAATTAACCAGAAACGAGTTCGGTACGTTTTTTTATAAACGACTTGTATCCAGTACCTAAGTATTTTTTCAAAATGTTATTTGAAAGTGGTGGTCCGGGGCCATCTTAAGTCGTGAGGCTTATGGGATGCACTGCGCAATGAAAAGTTTTTCTCAATTCGATTATTCTCGGACAGTTGATTTTATACGATTAGCTCGGAGTAATTGTATGCGTTTAATCAAAAGTGCATCTAGATTAAAAATAATAATTTTAAAGTGGTATTATCAGGGCCTAATTTACCATTAGGCATGTTTGACCCAGGGCTCCTAGCCTTAGGAGGCCCCCGAATTTTAGTTAATGGTACCAAAGTTGTCTATATTTTGATAAATATGTTATTATTGTCGCAATTTTTTTTTTATAACTGTTTGGATTTTTTTTTCAAAACAGTTATATAATTTTATTGTTTTTAGAAGAATATACTTAATATGTCATGTTTTTAATTTTTAGTGACATTTTACGAGAGGGGCCAGCATCAATGATGCTGTGCGTATAGTACGGAACTTTTTTAAATCGGATCCTGGGTATTATTATAGCATTATTTCTCTGGAAATTATAAATTATTTACATTCGAGTAATTATTGACTACAGGGTGATCGTTTTTCTCTTCAAAGTGTGGCAAGCTTGCTTATTTGTGTACTTGAATTAAATAATGTGGTTTGATATTTTTGTCGATTCATGGCAATATGCAGAAGTTAGAATTCTTAATTGCAAATGCACAAGTATTTCGCAAATTTTAAAATTTGTCCAAAAAGACTACGCGAAAAATCGGCGTTGTAGAGGGTTACCTTGTTAGCCTACGTTTCTGAATGACACCTAGGCAAAGCACACCTTTCAAACCCAAGTATACCATGCTAAAAAAAAAAAAAAATATTTTTCTTAAATGCCCATTAACCTTTTGTTGGCCTTTCTGTGAGAAAATGCTCACGCATCCTAAAAAGTAGAAGTTAATGTTCGTGTTTTTTTTTTGCAGATTCGACTGGTCTAGAATTTGTCGGATCACGTTCAAAATATATATCGTTTTCTGAGTAAAAAGGTTTCAACTGCGAACATCGTTGTGTAGAAGGGTACACGTGAAAAGTGAATTTGCTCCGTGGTCCAAATGTTCGCGCATTGAAAAGTGGTTTGGAGGTTGGGTTGCCAGCAATAAAGCCATGTAGTTTTTTTCTTGTATTTCCCCAGAATATAGTTTCTAACTGTCGCCGATAGCCCGATTGTGTAGCACTAGTGCGATATTGAACCATCAACAGGCATTTTGAAATTAAACCTTGAAATTGCATTTATTAAGCCAGTTTTTATACATGCAACAACTACTGAAAAATGTAATTACATTAAATTTTTAACACGTTAAGGCTCGTTCCACACTCACATTAACAACGCTCGTTATTTAACAACGCACGCACTTTTTCGGCGAGATCTCCTACAGCGCTCGTGTAAAAACATTACAGTAGGTATAGGGTAAAAACTGATTAAAACCCCCCCCTCGGTTTTCAAGTTTTTTGTAACGTGTGTGGAACAAACGCCAGGCCCGTCGCACCGGAGGGGTGGGGGGTTGTGTCCCCCCTCCAATGTTTGTTGGGGGACCCCCCCCCCCCCCAAATAACCTGTTAACCCTGAAAGTTGGGAATTTCAACTTTTAAAAATCCCGAGTTTGGAAAAATTATGCCTGAAGGAAATGAATATTATTAGCAAAGGAAAGCTAGGGAAGATTAGAAATGGCCATCTAGTATGATTACATTTAAATTAGACCTCAAAACGGACACTGCATTGGAATATGGGTGGAACAAATTAATACTTGTGAGAGAGCTATTTAATATTACGTGTTTTTTTAAAATTTGTCCAAAAAGACTACGCGAAATACAGAATATACAGTGTTCGATTTCTAGAAATAGAGGTACCGGAAGTGTAACCTTCCGTGGGGTGTGGGGGGGGGGGGGGGGTGCAATGCATCAGCCATCAAACCCAAGTCTGGAAAAGTAATTGGGAATTTTGAATCGTTAAGTTAGGAAATTTCTTGTTTCAACCCCCTAAAATATATTTTCTGAGGTGGCACTGACAAACGCGCGTTCTTCACGTCGTAAACATATAATGAAACTATGCGCTTTTCGTAGCAACTGGGCGTTCTTTGTTTACAAAGGCGAGAGAAAAAACCTGCGGTTCCTGTCATCTAATATTGGCCTAGCGACGCGGTTTTTCCTTTAGTTTTTTATTCACTACTTGATGTAGACGGCCTCCATCCTCAAGGTTTACAATTCCACAATGCCTTTGTTTTTATTTAGGATTAGGAATTTTTCATTTATTGGCTTGTGTGATCTCGTTGTACTTCCGTAGAAAAGTGAATCGACCTATTCAAATGTAATTTTTTGTGTTTGATAATTTATTCCCAATTGACAATTTGATTATATTGTGTAAAATATTCTCTATACGTTGGTAGGTCGATACTCAATGTATTTCGTATCAAATATTTCGGGTAACCCTGCGACAGTCGACTCACCCAACAATGTTATCATTGTACAGCACTGAATGACATTTCCCCCCCCCCATTTACAAGAACAAAGAAGAATTTATAAAATTAAATAAATTTACTTTTATCCTTTGTTTATCCGCCAATGACCACATACGTGTAGGTAATGCTTCTTTTATTCCGCTGGGTCGTTTTAATCTTTGTGTTGAGAATAAAATACTCGACGGGTACATTTTAATCCATCTCCTTGACGTATCCTTTCTTGGTTATTTTAAGCGATCTACGCGAGTTGATGTCCCCCTCTCCCTTCCGATTACGTAACAGATTCGGCCTTCGTCGTCGTCGCTGGGGTGCCTGACATCAGCTGTGAGCTTTCCTACTTGGGTTGCGGCTGAGTGTGCGTTTTACTCCTTGTTTTTAGTATGCGCAACCTTGTATTGCGTCAGTCAGTCTTACCTAAATCCCACACAATAGATTGTGCGTATCTCGGCTAAATCGTCATTGTGATTAATAATCGTTCATGTTTTCTAATGGAAATTTATTTAAATACTTATCGACCTTGTGATTGGTTCGATTTATTTTTCAAAGTTTAACGTTTAATTAAATTAAAAAGTCGTCCTAATATTTTTTTGTTGAAAAAGTTATGTCGTAATCCGTCAGTCCTTGTGTGTTCACATGAATCGGCATTTGTA
Source organism: Troglohyphantes excavatus (assembly GCA_963932185.1). Lineage (NCBI taxonomy): Eukaryota > Metazoa > Arthropoda > Arachnida > Araneae > Linyphiidae > Troglohyphantes > Troglohyphantes excavatus. Next base: position 21,835,770 of record OZ010674.1, read on the forward strand.
AAAAGGGGATATGTTCTGTGTTAAGTCTATGAAACATGTCCCCTTTTTACAAATGCAGATTCATATATAGATAGTTGTATTTGTTTCTTTGTTGTAATAACGTCAGCATTTTTCTTTTAAATATGCAACATATATTTACAGCTTGATCAGACGAGCTGTTATATACTTTTCATTTTGTCCTGCCATAATAGTTTTTGAGCAAAGACGTATCGAGATGTCAGCGCGTTAGACAAAACAGCTTGTTTTCCTTTTGGCGTGGTTTTTATTAGCGACCAATTCTTAATTTTATAATTTGCTGAAATGATGTTTCACGTAAAACCATTTTGGCCGTGCTTTTATTTACAATGTTTTCCAACAGACAAACTTTTTCCAGCGGCGCGTTAAAGCGATCTAGTTCGACCTTGGTTAAAGTAAAGACAGTCATTTGTTGCTGATTGCCGAGGAAGCGTAGTTCGAATTGATGGCGTTTTACTGCATTTATCATCTCCACATTACTTTTATTTAAAACATACAGGATGCATATTTCAAGATAAAATAAAATGGAACCATAGTAAACCAATTATTGTCAAATCAAACGAATAGTTAAGGTATTAAAGGCAATAGTCGCCTTAATTAAAAAAAAAAAAATCAGATTCCTTTTGAATTTCAAGGGGAAAGCGCATATGAATAGATAGATATTCACGGGCCTTCTTGCGTGTTAGATAAATATTTTTTAAACAAATAGTTAATCCTGGAAATGTGATGAATTTTCGGTTCTTCGAAAAACGCTTTCGTAGCTGTTTACCAAACGTTGTGCAATTTTTAACTTGGTAAAGATCCTTTTTGTTTGTTGCTGAATTACGTCAGGGTCCCTGGCACCGCGCCGCTATTTTCCTTGCGATGTTTTCCAGTAGTTCCACTTTGTTTTCCCGCTTGCGTTTCGGTCTGGAATAGCGTGCCATTTGAAGATCAGTCGATGCTCGTAAATGTGAAAATAAAATTTCAATCAATTGGTCACGAAAATATACTGATTTCATAATTATTATCTACATTATTTTTCAGTCAATTATCTACAGCTAATTGGGAAATAAAGCTATTTTAAAGAAAATAGTGTGCATCTATTTACACTTAGGCTTTAAAAACGGTTTTTGTTGCGGTTTGTGAATTTTATAATTAAATGAAAAATTAGTTGCTGCTGCTCTGCCTGTCCACAAAAAGCTTGATTGGTTCATAAGATATTGTCATTGTGTAGAATTGCTGATTTTTATTGGTCGTACATAAAGAAAACTGCACTGACTTTTAATAGAGGATTGCCGCATATTTTAAATTTGTATCAAACAGAGCTATTTCTAAAAACAAAGTTCCCACTATTCTGAATATCCGAAATTTTTATTCGTGAATTTATTTAAAAAAAATATTAAAGATTTAAATTCAATAAAAATCGCTGGAAAGGTGATGCAAAGTGCCATTCTATTGGTCATGACGTATTAAGGTCCTATACCGAAAATATTATATTGATATTTTATGTCCTGATTTTTTACTGAATTAAGCTAAAAGGTATATATAAAAAAATAGATTATATAAATTATTTAGCCCATATTTTTTAGCAGTAACAGTGTGTTTTTACAAGAGAAAAAAAAAATCTAAAAATATTTTAAAGAGGGGGGCTTTTGCCTGTAAGCATTTTTGCACAAAATCAAGTTTCAATATTATAATAGGAGGCTTTTATTGTCTTAATGTAGCAAATTCTTCTTGTATTGTCTAATTAAGGAATCATATTTAAGTGGGATCAGTAATATCCATTTAAACTTACATATGTGCTTTATTTTTAATTAGTTTTTTTTTCATAGAGGGCAGCACATTAGTAATATTTTCAAGTTATTCCAAGCAAGTTGGGATAAATATTATTATAAACAATACTCACTTCGTTCTGAAGGGGAGTACAATTTTCAGTCTGTCCTTACCTTATTACTTATAGAATTTTCGCTTTTCAGATACTAATTAAATTTTTTGGTTCAAATTGGTTCGAAATAGCTTGATTATATATGAAGAATAAAATAATTGAAGTTAAACCTAACTCAGTGTATAAAATACTAGAAAAAGGTTGACTTTTTTAAAAGAATTATTTGCAATCTTTTCATTTAAAATTATTTTTAATAAGTTTTTGTTGTCTATTTTTTTAAGTTTATACTTTATCAGTGTTCACTCTAGAAATAAAAAGGGGCAGGGCGCTGTTGGCAGTAAAAGGGCACCCCATTTTTGAAAAGGCAATTCTTGTTTTCAAAAGGGCACTTTAAAAAAAAAATGTTTTGTGTGGGCTTGGCCACACATTGATACATCGGACCCGTGACCAAAAAAAAAAAATCCGATTTGTTGGTTGACATTGCGACAAAAGCAGCATATTGAGCTATTGTTAGCGGTTTGGGGCCTATCTCGAAGGAAATACCCTTACAAAATTGATGTCTTTTTATGAAAATATTATTTGAAATCTAAAATTTGAAATTTTAAAATTATCATTTTCCCTAAAAACCAATTCTGTAAGTAGGAAACACGTCCCTTACAAAACTGATAAAAAGGATACTTAAATCCAAAATTTGGTAATAAAATGCCTAGTCTTGCAAACCAATCCCTACCTAGTTCCAAACCATATTCTCTTTAAAAAAAAAACAGAAAAAAAACTTAGAATGTCATATGCAGGCACAGGCATCCAATAGGATTAGTGGAATGACCAGAGCTCGAAATTTCCGCGACTTCACAACACGCGTAGTTATAAAGGAGTTTGTTTTTCTACTGTCTGAATTCACTTAATTCCAATTTACGCACTAATTTTTTTTAATCGATGCCTTCATTAAAGACAACTAGGGAAGCAATGATGCTTGTGCTTGACTGAAAAGGACAAGGCGGAATTTTTTCAAAAGAATGCGGCATTTTTGAAAAAAGGGGCGTGAGGGCGCTATCCAGATGAAAAATGGGCGGACCGCCCTTCAAAAAACATCTAGAGTGAGCACTGCTTTAATTTCACGGAATCGCTCGGCACATTAAAAAAAAAATTCTAACTTTTTTTTGTTAAAATTATAAAATTTATAACAAATCCTTAGACATTAAGTTATAATTATAATATTACATCTAAACTGTTTTGAGGTCAAAATTAAAAAAAAAAAAAATAATAATTCCTTTCATATTTGAATATAATACAAAATTAAAAACAAACTTCTTGAAAATACCTTATTACAATACAATAAGAATGCCTTCGTAGGTCAGTGGTTTTTACCCCTTCTAGATACTATATGTATCGCAATAGCTTAGCTTTAAGAACGATAACTAAATGTATATACACTGGAACAAACTTTTAATCGAAATGGAATTGTTTCTTTTAAACATCTTTTGAAAAATAATTATCACTAAATTTTCTGTCAGGAAACATCTATTTGACAATTAAACGGCATTTGTATTTTTAAGTTTACGCAAAGTTTCCAAGCGTTGGAACCACTGTGGTCGAAACAAATGCCTTGGTTAGTTTATTTTTAAGGGACCTTAGCATGTCACGCAATCGTTTGATGTGCAACTTCCTGTTTCAGACCGATTCCATGACCCCGTTTTTTAATATTAATTATTTTTAAATGTGCAGCAAAAAAATTAAACCAAATTTTTTAGTCATGTTCGAAAGTTTGTAATGGATTTAAAACAAGAAAAAAAAATTCCATTCTGCGATTAAAGTAGTGATTTTTTTTCATGCAGAACAATGCTAGTTAAAATGTTTTTTTTTTATATGGACTTTATACAGGTTGTCAACCAAAATCCTTTTTTATCCCCTTAACTATAGTAAAATATAGGCTACGCAATGAGACTGCTTACAGGCAATTTATGGAGTTATTGTTTTATTGTCTAATATCGAATACAGTCATGGCAAACCATTACGGTTGCGGTTACACATTTAAAGTTACAGATACAGTTACAAGTACATATACAACATCTCCCCTTTTCATTTTTAAAATTTAAAACATATAAAAAGTTCTTAAAAATATTACATTGCAAAACAATCACACAATTAAAACATTACAATGAAATGACACACTACTCATGATACTTGCAATCGATCAGGAGGTTTTACAATTCTCCCATACCTGGTTACTTGATACCCAGGTTGACGATCAACCACTTCTCTCGACTTACACAAATCAGATTCAGTCACACTTTCATTACACACAGTATTTTCATCATTCACCTGAAAGTTAGGGCTATTTCCTGATGGTCGCAAATGCACACGATTTCTCCTTAACACAGTGTTTTCCTCATTTCTTACATAATAGGATCTAGGAGTATCAGCAGACTTAATTACTTTACCTGGTTCCCAAAATTTACGATTTTGAATTAAGACATTTTGATTAGGTGTTAACTCAGGAAGAGGTCTTGAAGTTCTATCATAATAAGATTTAAAATCTTTTTGTTTTTTCTCCATGACCGGCGGCCTTCATAAATATCATAAAGTTCTGCTTCCACCGCCGCCATTCTTCACTTAAATTACCGTCCAGGCTGAAACACTTCGGTGTCTTGAAACCACTATTGGAATTCATTTCTTCCTAGACGAAACGGCGTCGATTTATTCGCTTCCCGTCTTTGATTCGATTATTTTCAAACGATTTATTTCATCTTTAAAGAAGTTCGTTTTCACGTGCGACTCGACTGGACTGCTCCATGTTTTATTGTCGAATATCGAATACAGTCATGGCAAACCATTACGGTTGCGGTTACACATTTAAAGTTACAGATACAGTTACAAGTACATATACAACAGTTATCATGCCTATCTCTAAAATTAAATGACATACATGAAAAATTAATTACAAAGTTATAGAGCAGCATCAATTTAGCATGAAAAGACACTTAACATTTGTGAATGCTATGAATAGACGCTAATTTGTTTGCTCACAATTTCCAATGTTACATTACTAAACGCACCATGGGGAGGAGATTTTATTTTCGGTAAGTATGAAAAAGACCTCCCGGGATCCGATGCAAGTTAAACAAACGAGGAGTGTAAATCTCGACTTTACATAGTTATATGTTAAAATGTTTAATGCTGAATTTTTATATTATACACAATTAACCATAAATTACATATGCTGTTTTTTTTATACAAGATGGGAATAAATATTTCTGTGTTTATAAAATATTAAATGAAAGTATTTGACTACATTTATTTTGTTATCTAGACCTCATGATACACCTTTTGAAGATGGTACCTTTAAGCTTACCCTAGAATTTACCGAAGAGTACCCAAACAAGCCTCCAACGGTGCGGTTTGTGTCTAAAATGTTTCATCCAAATGGTGAGTAAATTTAATTTATATTTTAAATTGTTTTAGTAGTTACACTTTCTTAAAAAAAAAAAGAAAACTTATTAAAAATTGGACCGGTGCATTTTGATTTTCATTGCGAGATTAATTTGTTGGCTACCTGAACTGAAGTAAATTATTATGTAGTGGTTTTAGTAAATGATATTCCATAAAACTTTTCTTGCCTTTTAGAGTGTTAGACGTTAAAATTTATAGTGTTTTTAAAAGTTTTTTTATTAGCCTGTTTCGCTTATTTGATATTAGCATTCCTAAAAGTTGTTAATTATTCAATTTTAACTTAATAGACAACTGTTCCAGATTTTTTTTAAATTGTGAGTTTAAAAAAAAATACAATTAATAATTTATTCATGTAATGCCAGACAGATTTACATTCAATTACATGACATCATACATCAAAGTCTTAGCCGGGATTCAAACCCGGACCCATTCCATTGCATAGTAGCCCAATATAGGCTTCCAGTACACAGTTGGGCAACAGTGTAACTTTTAGCTTTTCTTAGTGGTCTTAAATGATGGAATTGGTAAGATTTTTTGTTTAAAGAACATGTTTAGAATTTATTTTTTTATGGATATTTGAGGTTTTTTTTTTAATAAGTTTTTAAAAGTTTATATATAAGTATATAAACTTTGTATTTATAAATTAAATATATGTAAGGATTTGCTTAACTTTTTAAGGACGTGCAAAAAAAAAATCTCAAGTGTTTAGTTATTTATCATAAAATTTTATATATAAATTTGAAAATTTTACAGTTAATTTCTTGTGTGATTTAACGAAATTTTGCCAGTGTAACTGTTAGGTGAAAACATTAAGTGAATGAGAGAAAATTGAACTGTACCATAAGAAGTTATTTAAAACTTAATTGATTTGTAACTCAGGGTTCATATGTTCCTTATTTTTGTTCAAAAGGTTCTTAAAAACTTTCAAGTTACTCAAGACTCTTAAAAAGTCCTTGAAATGACTTTATGATTAAATGATAACCATTTAATTCATTTATCATTGGTCAATAAAATGAGTATAATTTAAATCACTTTACTAAACTTCTATTAAAAATGTTTGATCTTAATGTAAATTAAACACAAGTAAAAAACACCCAGTAAAAAAACAGGAATTTTTTATACCCTATAGCTTTTAATTGATTGCACCTATTTTACTTTTTTATATTAATTTATTCTAATGTTTAAAATATTTTTTCACTAAGAAGACTATTTGTGACTTTTCGTTATAAATGTAACCAAGTGTTTGCATTAAAAAATAAGGTCCTTGAAAAGTCCTTATAAACTTTTTATTTTTTGAAAATGCATACGAACCCTGTAACTAGACATTTAGTTTTTTTTTATTAATGTGTTAAAGTTTAATTTTGTCCTAATTCTAGTGTTCACTCTAGATGTTTATCAAAGGGTGGCCTGTCCTGCATGCCCTTTCTACCTTGAAATTTGCACCCCCTCAGCCTTTTATGCATGAACCGCTGCCTTTCTTGCCCTCTACAAAATCCCACAATTCATTTAACTATTTTATGAAAAGATCTGCAATATTCGGTTTTGTGTGTGTTTTATTTTAGGTATTTGATTATCATCAGCCAGTAAGATTTGTCAAATTTAATTAAAATTGTCATTTTACTGCGGAAGTTTCTCCAATTTTAAAAATGGAGATTTTTACGTTTTCTATTAAATTATCTCATCGGAATTGGTAATTCTTCTTTTTTAATTTGGTTCCAGATATTTTATTATCAAAGATGCCAAATTTTGGAAAAAGCAGCGCTTTGTTTTGTTCTTCAAATTAATAATTTAAAACATATTTTTTGGAGAATTTTGCATCTGTATTAAAGCTTCCTTAAGAAATAAGTGTAGTACTCTTTTTCTCAAAATAGCATGCAACCCCTTTTCTTTTGTAGAATTAAATCACCTTAATACATAGATGGCTCCACATTAAGGTTTGTAAGTGCCAGCTCGCATGACTTTATTGTGCACATGATAATCGTTGAGTGTGTAACCACCATCATTTTAATGATCTCAATTCACAAGCTACATATATTCATTGAAGTTTATCTTTAAAAATGTTAAACTAGATTTAAGTTTGTTTTCCTTATTGTATTATCTTTTCTCAGTTTATGCTGATGGTAGTATTTGCCTGGACATTCTTCAAAACCGGTGGAGTCCGACATATGACGTTTCTGCTATTTTGACATCTATACAGGTGAGATCAGAAGTCTAGATTATGAAGTTTTATAAGAGTTGAAACCTGAACTGCAACATTGCTCTAGCAGTCATCGGGTGTTTCACACCGTTTCCCTTTTATATTACTTGTTTTCAATCTCCTGTTTATTTTTAAAAAAGATTGTTAAATATTTTTACAGAGTTTTGATACGTAGAAAATATTTTTAAACCCTATCACAGACTACGTGAGATTTCTGTTACAAGAACAGTAAAACGTTTTCATTTACGTTGTCAATACGTTTCATTTTTGATTTAGTTACTATTAATATTTACTCAAATTTAAATCTTTATATTAAGTTCTTTATGCTTTTGAGAAACTAATAATATTCTAAATTATAACAACATTTTTTTTTTGTGTATAAAATATGAATCTGAAACCTCAAAAGAAAGTGACAAGGAATGCTTGAGTTTTTTACTATTTTAAAGTTGTCACAAATAACCTTATGTAAATGTGGTTGTTGTGCAAATTTCAAAAACTTTAAATAGTTCTGAGAAACTATCCAGTAGATACGACTTTAAACCTCATCTGGATTCTCGTGCAAAGCTGCAGTTATCTTTGAGTAGTGTGCCTAGATAACAGACTGAATAATGCTTGCCTGTATTCTGGAAGTATACTAAAACATTTTTATAGTATAATAAAAATGTTTTAGTGCACTTTATTACTCAAGTTAACGTATACTATACTCATTTAGTATACATTATTAAATCATGACATTCCGTCACATGTCAGGTACCAAAATAATTATACATTATGTTTCCCAGCTTCTCCAAATTAAAGAACACATTTTCTTGAGTTTAAAAAAAATGTTTTTTCATTAGCTACCTTTCTCACTAACTCTAAAAAACAGATTACTTTTGTCATCTACAAGCAACAAAGATTTTCAGAAAATAAAAGATCAGGGATAGTTCCGTGAAAATAACATTTAGTATCTGGTTGCTAATTTTTTCTAGGAAACATGTTTAAAATAACATTTATTGCATTGAGTACTTTTATTGTATTGCAAATATAATGAACTTAGTTGTTAAGAACTAAGCAAATAATTCTGCTATAGACAAGTTATAAATTTTTTTGTATTGTAATAAAATGAATAGAGTATTGCTTGATGCCTTTTCAACATAAGGTAACCGATTATTTGGCAATGCCATAAAACCGGGTAAATAGCAGCAGTTTTGAACTTCACAGTCATATTAAGCCTTTTTCTTACATATTTAAAATTATAAGTAACACTGTAGAAGTCTGATGGCGGCTGGTACTATAAGCCTTCATGTTCAAAAAATTAAATTTTTTACTTTGATGGCAAAAAAATTAAATTTATGCACTACTGCTATTCACTCTTAAAATAGAATAGAAGCAGTCGCCTGTTTTTCATTATGTTTCAATACCCTCTCCCTCATTTCCAAAGAAGAAAAATAAGAGATACAGATTCTATATAAAAAAATATATGATTTGGGGCAAGATCGAACCAAAAATCCAGACAGTTGTATTGCAAGCATGTGTTGTAAATAGAGTCCTTTAATCAGTCATGCTGAGAAAATACTTTATAAACTGCGCATATGACATCATAGTTTGCATCATTTTTAATCTTCAAAAGAGGGATTAAATAGTATTTTTAAAAATATTTTTTGTATTCAACAGGGTAATGCTATAAGCCACAACAACTTTCTGAAAACTGCTTCTATTCACCCAAATTCATTATACTTTATAAATTAAAATCACAGTTTGAGTCTAAGTAAAGTTTTCTTTCATGTAATCTAATGTGCATCTCTCTTTACATGCAGTCTCTACTAGATGAGCCAAACCCTAACAGTCCTGCAAATAGTCTAGCCGCTCAGCTTTACCAAGAGAACCGCAGGGAGTACGAGAAGAGGGTGGCGACGATCGTCGAACAGAGCTGGTTAAATTTTAACGATGATGAAGAAAAGGAACCCAAGAAAGATTCTTAGAAGTAACCCATTTTAGCCCTCGCCAGTGGAGTCAGGTGTCCAGTGGTGTTTGCACTTAGTGCTCGTTTGTGTGGGTGTGGCCTTGTGTGCTTTGCAATGAACTGGTCAAAATCGTAAACTTTATTCCGACATTTTATGCCGTATCTGACCGCGTTGCAGATGACTGCAAGGTCGTGATTGTGTTATGTATATGTATTTTGTTTGCAATGTGAAAAAAACAGCTTACTTTTTATATATATTAAGGTATGTTAAAGTACCCTATCTCCCAAACTTTTAGGATACTCATCAATTTGTATATTGCGTTGTACTGTTCATTATTATCAAGATAAATTGTTATCAAAATTTTTTATTTAAATCTTGTTTGATCATTGTATATTTTAGTTTCGAAAATAATTTTTTTTTTGTCATTGCATTTTAATTTAAAATTTGTAGCAAATTTCATTCATTTTTCAAAGTACTGCTCCAGGTTTACTCTTTGTTTTAGATTAGTGTATTCTGTTTGACTTGAAAGATTAGGGTCTAGTGTATATTATAATTATAGGATAGAATTCTCAGTTTTGTGGACAATTAAACTGGAATGCAATTAACTGTTGTGTATACTGTAGTATAACACTGCGCAATTGGTTTTCAAGCATATATACCTGTGCTTTCTACAAAGACCTTTCTTAAAATATTAACTTTTCGGTGTTCTACAGCAGAAATGCATAATCAGTTTCCAAAACTGCACTTTTATTACTTCTAGAATGGATAAATAGCATTTACTTCCCACTTAAAAAAGGTCTAAAACATCATCCAATTCTGAACTTATGATTAAGCCAAGTTTTGAAGCATGTATTAAATGTTCCCCAATTTCTAAATGTATATTGATAACTTATGTAGACAAATTATTTGTCATATATTTTTCTTTCCATAAAAATATATTGCTGTACAGTGAGAGACGTCTTCAGTATTAAAACATCAAAGCTGGCAGTACTACTTGCAAATGACGGTATCATTTATGTGTAAAAAAAGAAGAGTAAATGCTTGTACAGAAAATCAAGGGTATCCAATTGTAAATTTAGTGGTTACTAGGAAAAGAATAAAACTGTGCTTGTTAATAATTCTTATTCATTCAGCAAATGCATTCAAACATTTTAAGTAATTGATTTATCTAGACAATTTTGTAAGTAGTTATACTTCCAAGATACTTCATGTTTAGTTTTATGCTAAGCATAGCTGAAAATGTTTTACTATGCATCTGAGTACACCTGGAGATATTCTGTGAATTAATAAAGGCACTTGATATTTTTAAAAATAGAAAGTTTGTATAATTCACATTTAATGACGTAACATGCTTCTCATCTGCCCTGGGCTTCAGCAATGACATTTTGCCATTGCAATTAATCGGCAGCCAATAATCGATTTTTTCCGATTAATCGATATGTCTGATACATATTGTTGATATATTGATATTTCCAATATATCAATATTTTATTATTAGAATAAGTACAGTAGCATTAAGTAAACATTAAGATAGAAACCTTAAAGTAACATTTCAAAACTGGATTAATTTAAATCAAGGAATAGTACAATTTTGTTTTCCCCTTTATATATATTAAAAATATAGATATCTTAATGCAATTCTTTTAAAACTTTTGGCATTTCGAGTGTTCTTCCGACAAATCGATTAATTGTCAAATACAAAATCGAAATTTCGACATATAGTACATATAATCATCGTATAATCCTAATTTGGCACAATCTGTAATTGGACATTTCCTGTACTATAGAGTATTACATGAAATATCTTACTACCTCAGGCCCATGGCTCAATTTCTTTTTTTACACAAATCTCTTAAGAATATTGAGGTTTCATTGTTTTGGCACAGTTTTGTAATACTTGCACTAGTAATTAAAAGATAAGGCTCCACATGTTTAGTTTAGTATAAAATTCTCAACAAATATTATATTTGATAATACAAACAAATATAATTTTCTAATTAACTTCAAGTACAAGAAGCTATTCTGTCACATTACCAAAATTTTTTTTAAGGAGTTAAAAGCTATGTGAAGGATGCAGTAGCCACCGCATGAGGAGATATTTCTCGCTTATTTCGCTGCCACTTCTTAAATACCACAAATTTAGTAATTTTTCTTAATCATATTCTGTAGCCCTCCCAAAATAAATTTCTTACTATCATATAAGACATCAAAGCATTTGTCAACCAATAAGTTTGTTTTGTTAGGTGGACATAAACATTGTTGGCACTAAAGCTGTTTTTTCTTCTTCGAATAATAGGGTTTTCTAAACAGTGAACATGTTTCTTTAATCTTAAAAACTATTGTACCCATAATTGTACGCATTTTTTCTGATAAAGGTTGGTTTTAAAAAAAATAGATTTGCGCATCTTTGTCATTGATCTCTTCAAATGAAAGTTATAACACCAAAAAGATTTTGCAAATAAATATCTTTCAATTTTAACACGATGTAAACCAATATTGAGAATGGTATGTCAGTGTTTCAAAGACTTTGTATTGAACATTTCTTGATGCTACATATACATGGAGATCATACATTATATGCTTAATTTATACCATGCATAAACTAATCGTGTTTTACTTGTACTACAGTATCTGCCTAGTGAATGACGCCCCCAAAAGTTTTTTGTACACATGACAAAAGATAATATGTATAGCTTGTGCCCAATATGGTTAGACACATGCCTGCCATGTGGTATACAAATGCTATAAATTTAATTTGCTGTTATAATTTTAAGTTTGGATTTGAAACTGCATTAATTTGAATTGAAATACAGATTTCGTGTAATAGCAGGCAATTCATGCATTAATAAAACTTCACATGAATGATAAGTATATAAAAAAAAATACTTTATTGTTCAAAACTTTCCTATGCAAAATCTGTACAATATAATAGAAATAAATATAAGTATTTTAGACAACTTAGGAGATGCAATATTTACATTTTGCAATTAAATAAAGCTTAGTTTTTAGTAAATAACGGAATTCAAAGTGCTTAACATGCGTTATATTTGCAGGGGTCGTTGGGCAAGGCAAAGGTTGTAGAAAGCCGTCTGATCCCAAAATTGAATGCCTTTCCATCCACACCATCCCTGGAAATTTTAATGAAAAAATGTATCGTGTCTTTCATATAAAGTTTAATAATTTTAAACAATGAGCTAATTTTTTTAAGTGCATTTAATTTCTGTTGTGTGTAAACTATTATTTCGTACCTGTTAACATGCACCAAAAACTTACACATTGTTTACCTCTTTCATGTAACTATGCAATACTTCTGAAGTTTTATTCATTTAAAACATACTTAAAAAAAATAAAATAGCGTTTTAGGACAGATAAAATATGTAATTTAAAAATATATTTAAAAAAAAGAGTTGAAAATTGTATGATTTTGAAAATGGTCATTACATGTTAACAGGTATGTTTTTTCACAAATGCAATAAGAATATGCACACCAAAAACTCTAGTTAATAAAATCTTATAAAATATTTATTAATACCTGATGAAACTAAAATTATGAATTAATATACTTTTTTAAAAGAAAATTATCTTATAACTTGTAACTTATATATTAAGAATCGGAAGACAATTTTACATGATGCAACAATTAAGGTATTTTAACATGGCAGAAAATAAACATTTAATCTATTTTTATTTGCAGTAAGGGTGGGATAATAAAATATAATTTTGCATTTTGTGATACAATGCCAATTAATATAAAAAACAAATATCTGAATAGCAAAAATTCCTTACAAGTGTTTATATATACAATACATTTACTATTTTTTTTTAAAATCATGTTTGGACAAAAACAATGGAAAAGCATAAAAATGACTTGGTTATTTCAGTTTTGCAATGTAATTCAAGCTGTAAATAACCATTCCGAAGGCAGCATTTTCACCAAGTGTGCAAATTTGGCAATGTATTTAGCTGACAAGTTTTAAATTGAAGTTCCTTTTGCCTTTCAACAATAATTTAAGGCAAAAAAACTCATTGAAAGCCAACATAAAAACTAAATAGGTAACTAAAAGTAAAATGTTCTTATTAGAAAAATAAGATAATTTAGGCTAATATAATACCAGAAAAATATTTCTAATTATCAATCTCAAAACAGTTGAGATTTATGCTATAAGTTTTTATAGAATTCTTTTAAAGGCTTCAGTATCAATAAAATAAATAAAAATGAGGCAGTAAAGTTATCTTTTTTTTTCCAGCAGGTTTCTTCTGTCAATGATTTAAGTGACTAATTAAATTATAAAAAGAAAATGTTGATATATGTTTTTAAAATAGAAGGCTACACCTTTAATTAATAAATATATACAGATAAGAGGATAAAATAGATATAAAAATACTTGAAAAAATGTTTAGTGATATGAATGTTTTTGCTGTATTCATCATAGGTTTTTACCACTCTCAAAAAGTGGAGGCAATTATGAGACAACCTGCATAAAGATATTAATAGTTCAAGTTTAAAAAAAATTCTTTCACACGTTTTGATGGAAATATATCTAATGACTTAGTAAAATTCAAATTTTTTAACCAATTTTAATAAATGGAATGGTGTATTCTAAATTTTTTTTAAAGCTAATTTAAGTGCAAGAATTTTTACATAGAAAAAACTGATTTCTTCACAAAATTTCTTAAGTAAGTGATTTAAAACTATTAGATTCATTTTTGAAATTAAAAGTAGTAGTATCCTTTTGGTTCTTTCAAAATAATAAAAATTCAATCCAGAAAATAGTAAAAATACATATTCTATTACAAATTAATTTTGGAGTTATAATTTAAAAAATAGGAAAATATTTAGAATCTAAACTTTTTAATAAAAAAAAATAATAATTGTTTAATAAAGAAATTAAGTTGGTTGTGGTTGGTAGAAATTACGTCGCACTACACCAACAGAAAGGGCTATTGGCAATGGTTCGAGATCTATCCCAAAGGAAAGACCGAGGAACACTGCTTCATAATTTTCAATCGCAGTCAGATGATTGGAACATTTTTAGTTGGTACTACACTATCCAAACTTTACACCATGAATAACTTAAAGATATTTGAACCAAGACAGACAATTTCCTCTTCAAGGAGAGTTTCTGGTTGGCTTAATCAAGAATCCAACTCAAGACTTTCCAATTCGGTGCCTGGTGCTATACCCACCATACTATTTCACCCCCAAAACAAATGGAATAACATTCTTAAAATACACAACCTAGTTCAATGTGTTACCTTATTCAGAATAGTGTTTATATCTTCACTTCCTGTGTAGTGTGGATCCAAAATAAGAAATTTGAGATCTCCGGTATCATGATTAAAATCCACTCCTAGAATTGTATGAGCCAATACTCCACCGCCTGCAAATAGTATAGCAATATTTCAGTTCTTATACAATATGTAAAAGTTAATTATTTCATTTGTGTTTTAAATGTATATCTTAGTATAGAAATGTAGCAGGCCATTAACAAATATAGAAAAATAACAAGTAGCGTACTTAATAATGTACAACTTTCATTACCGCATGTTGTACCATTTTTCTAAAACTAATCATTAATTTGATTTAAATTCAGTATTTATTTTTATTTTTTAGAATTTAAAGTAGTATCGATTCCAAATGCCAAAAACAAGAGACTTAACATAGGAAATAAGTTCTTTTTATGAACCTGTAGGCAAATTTTTTACAAGAATTTCACCGGCATCGATCATAAGAAAACCTAGACACATTAAAATAGCGATTTAAAAGTGAATCATACGAGCTATTTTTATGCAATATTTATAGAATAATCTTAATTCCGCTTTTTTGAATGTTCGATTTTGATGATAATTTCCTATGTACCCTAATAATTTTTATACTAAATTTGGTTACCATAGCAATATCCATTCTTCAGATATTTTGTTCACAAAATAGCATTACAATTTTTAGAAAATACTTTTTTAAATACAACTGATCTTAAAACATGAAAACCATACAAAATCGTAAAATAATACTCTTGTAAGCCTATGTTTTTATACACAGTAATAAAATACACTCGCTGTCAAAAGATTAGCACACAGAGGAAAATGTTAATTTTCGAAAACCAATTAGAATTGGAGAGGCTGCAATTCGCTGCGAAGTTAGATGGAAGTATGCAAATATGTTATGTAACAGCCAATCACAGTTTCGGGACGAGAAATATGCAAAAAAGGCAGTTGTATAAGAAGCCAACATTGTGAAAGGTTACAGGAGTTGCATGTAAGTGCTGATAAAAAGTTTTTAGAACTTTTGTACGATTTTTTTTCCAAGATGCGTGTTTCTATGACTTCCATAAGACAAATGGAAGATTTTGTGGGCTGGCATGCTGTGGGACGTATTGAAGCAAGACACTTCATCACAGATGTTGCTCTTTTCTTCGGCGGTCATCATCCCGTAATTTTACGATTTTGGTAACAATTCCTAGCTAGTTAAACAGTTGTCCGAAGACCTGTGGCCTGTTGTCCAAAGGTTACGAGCCCTGCAGGAGTTCGATATATTGCTGTTGTAGTCGATTCGAAGAGTGCTCTTCACATTTGTGACATCTATGGTTGCAGTGTCTATTGGTAAGACAATATCTGCCTCTACCATGCGCCGAAGGCTACACGAATCTAGACTATACGCCCGGGTACTGCGAGTTTGTGTTCCTCTATCCGTCCAATCCAGAGGTAACCTTTTTATCTTTGTAATTCTTTGTTTTGTTTCATACATAAACATATTTACTACTTTCCTGTCATATTTCGTGTCAATTAAAGCAGTACTTGTCGATTTTACCGCTGCATGCTTAACTTTTGGCAGTGAGTGTAATAATAATAATCAGTCAATTTGATACTCAAGAGAAATTAAACAAAACTGTATACTTAAAAATAGTTTTGCATGATTTACACTTTTTTATTATTATTTTGTCCTTTGTTGACTTCAACTATTCATTTGGCAAATTAGTAAATATAATTATATATTTTCTTAATAATAATTAATTTATGAAAATGTTTGCAAACTTAAAAAAAAAAATATGACAATTAAATTCTCACCAATCATAATAGGAGTTCCTTGATCACGGAAATGATTGAACAATTCTCGACCTTTAGTTGCTAATTCTGCCCCAGAGCTTACAAACATAATTTTGGATTGAATCTGAAATAGTAACTTTATTAATACATATATTTGGCTTAAAATGCAAGAGATCCAATAAAAACATTACCACAAACTTATTTGTATTATAGATTCATAAACATAAATATTAACCTGAATTATATGGTCCAAGCAAAAGCTAACTTCTTGTGATCCAATCCATTTCTTAGAGCCAACAAAATTTTGTGGCTTGTCTCCCATATCTACTAATGCCTAAAAGAAATAGTCTCATAAGTTAAGGAAATCATTTAAAAAAAAACAATTATATAAAATAGCTGAAAGCACTAAACTATGATAAAGAAAATAAGATTAGAAAATATTCTAGGTTTGAGTGGAGATTGCTATTCTATCTATTGCCAGGCATATCATTCCGATATCTGTTTTATAATGACGATTTACTTATTTAAGTGAAACAGATCTATGATAATTATATCTTATAAATAGAATAGCAATTTTCATTCAAACTCAAAATGTTTTGTAATATTAAATATACCTTTTTGGTTCCACACATAGTTTTTTTTATATGTTTAATAAATTTTATTTGCTACTTTTAGGGTTTTTATGTATGTTAACTTTATATATTTATTTATTCATATTTCAATTGGTATTTTCATTATATTTATAATTTTCTACTCATGATCCAAAGAACACAAAAAAATATATTTCAAAAGAACTAAAACAATTCTATTAATTTTAGTTTTTTTTAATAACAAATATGTATTGGAAAACAAAATGCTGCCTGATTTTTAGCCACATTTATTTCTCAGCTAAATTAGTGAGATTAGTTGTTTGCTTATACCAAAACCGACATTACTGACATAAATATTTTGAGTTGTCTGCAAAATAATAATTTTGAAAAATACTCAACATGGTTTCTTCATGGACTTCTTTATTGTACTTTAGTAACTGATGAGATTACTTTATTGTAGTTATGTGTCTACTTGCATATAAGCTAATCCTCATATTGCTCAAAAGACATAGAAAAGTTTCAAATATCTTCAATTTTTTAGAAAAACCATGTTGAGTATTTTTCAGTTTCCTATTACTATTCTATTTCCTAAGCACATTAGAATTTATTTGAGCATATATAATTAAGATACCACTTGGAACATATTCCATACATATATAATATACTTAATTAAGTAGTGGTGTAAATTAAAATTTTGGATTGAACATACCTGCTGAATTTCTGTATGGGTGGGAACATTTTTATCAGTGTATCCTTGATATTTAAACCATGAAATTATAGTTTGTAATGATCGATAAGCACAACCCCAGCCATTATCGTTGACATGATCTTGCATATAGTGGTGATAGCTATACTTCCCTTGAACAATAGACAACTTCCCACCTGAAACTGAAATGTTTAACATTGTATTACAAGCTTAACCTTGCATGATCATATTGCAATAAAGTATACGGTCCAAATTTGCTTGGCAAACATTTTTAGAACTTTAAAACATTACGCATTTGAGGTTTATGAGTAAAAAAGCTATGTGCCAATTATAGAAGGTCATAGCATATCATTATTTTATCTTCCTCCTCTTTCCCAGCAGAAACCAATTTACGAAAGCTTTTTGAAAAACAATAAAAGTTTTTTTTTTGTATAATATAACTATTAATCTTGCTTCATTGTTAAATACATTAAACCTTATTATCAAGTTTATACAGAACCCCATTAATATTCAAATAAGAAAATTGATTCAGATCAACACTAGACAGTAAAATGTCAATGAAATCTTCAGTAGCAGTTTCAGCAATATTAACTGACTGGAAACAGGCTGAAAAGACTACAGTACTATGCCCCTTAGGAGAAGTTTCAGCAATGTCCATAAATACTTAAAACAATCATTGAAAAAAAGTTAACTAAATTTTTTAAAATTCTGGCTTTGAGGTCAGTGTGAAGGAGTGTTTTTCCACTCTGTACAGACTTTTTCAAAAAGAAAGTATGAAAATTATAATTTAACTTTTTAATTTATTATATTTATGAATTTTTTTGTTTAATCCCTTCGGGATTACTGAACATTCTTAAGAATGTCGTTATACAAAATATAGAATAATACACACAGAGATAAATATTGAGAACATACAATAAATAGATAAATATTGATACATATTGCTCACTAAAAAGAACAATTTTAATTTTTAACACAGGTGAATTAAAAAAAAAATTAAAATAAATAGTCAAATAAAAGAACAAAATAAAGTTTATTATAGACAATATTTATATCAAATAACCTTACCTCCAGATGATCCAAGTCCTTCATGAGGATTAATCAAGTAACCCGAAGGACTTATAGAAGAAAAGTCATGGGCATTCAATTTCTTTAAAAAAGGACGATCCAAAGGAAGAAGAAGTTGTGGATGAAGATCTTTTCTGTATGTTTCTGTTGACAAAATACATAAATTATTTAATAATCGGCACACAGAAGTTGTTCAATATTCAATTTTGAAAATATTTTGTTATAGCCTTTTATTATCACAAAAAGCTTATTCCTTGAAATTCCTTTTTATATTAAAATGAAAACTTTATATATTATTTATAGAATAATATTTTTTTTATAGAAATTGGTTGTATTAAAATCTGATAATACAATCTTATTTTATTTTTAATACATATTAAAGAATAAAAATAAGGTGCATACAAAAGTTGATAGCAATACATGATCCAAGTTCATCTATTCATTTGAACAAAATAAGCTAACATGACAGTCCGTGTGGCCATAAACACATGATGAAAAATTTTGTAATATCAAATCCTTTAACTTTTAAAATTTTTATGTACATCAACATAGCTATTATTTAAAAAAAGTAATCTAAATTAGTTTTAAGAAAGTCCATAAATTTTCCTAGTATTGAGTGTTGATACGTTATTGTTGATAAGTATTAATTAGTAATATCTAAGTTAAGAATGTATAACAAACCAAATATATTAAGATATTTCATTGTAGTTCTAAAAATTTCATTTCTACTATAAAATTTTCTTTAAATATGCAAATATTATACAGTTATACAAAATCGTTTATTGGAACAAAAATAAGATTCCATGACTGAGTTCGTGTGACCATGAATACACAATGAAAAGTTTATGTTGTCAAATCCTTCAAGTTTTAAAAAAAATTCTGCATATCTACATATATATTACTCTAAAAAGAAGTAATACAAATTGGTTTAGTAAGAGTCCATAAATTTTCCTAGAATAAAATTTTTTATTTTTGTATATATGTAGATAATTAATAACAGTGGATATATATATATAAAGTTTGACCAATATATATTTTTCAAAACTTACCAAGTTCCTTATCAGTTCTATTCAAAGGAAAAATTAATGTTACTGGAAATTCCCAAATATCAGGATAAAAGTGGTAAGGAATAGGTGTTGATACTTGTAAAGTCTGAAACAAAGCAAATAGTGAAAATAGTGCATTCACATATTTTGAAACGTATTAATTGCTTTTTAGTGCATTTTATTCTTTAAGTCATAGTGCAAATGATTAAAAAAGACATATCAAAGGTATAAACTAGAATTAAAGTTTGGATATTATGAATTTGTTCGAGAAAATAAACCATAAGTATTAATTAAAAGCGTGCATAAAAAAATCAAACAGTATGATGTTGTATAATTGTCATTTAAAAGGACAATTATATTATATCTTTTATAATTTGTGACTTTTTGTCCTAAAGAAGTTTATTCTGATAACAGAAGGTCAAAGATAACAGTTGTTTAAATTTATGAACGAAAAGTAAGATTTTAAATAGAACACATTATATATATATATATATATATATATATATATATATATATATATATATATATATATATATATATATATATATATATATATATATATAAATTTAAACAACTGTTATCTTTGACCTTCTGTTATCCGAATAAACTTCTTTAGGACAAAAAGTCACAAATTATAAAAGATATAATATAATAGTCATTTTATTATAACTGTCAATATATTTTGTAAAGATATCTGATATTAATAAATAAAAGTATCAATTAATATTGAAAAACTTAAGATTTTATAATTGAAAAGACCAAACTAACTTATATTCACAGAAATTGAATAAAATTATAAGTTTCAAACAGCTGTGTTACACCTGATAAGTAAAGCATTTTAAAAATTGGTGCACTATAAATCTACTTACTTTTAATACAATGCAATATATAATATAATTACAGAACATATTTCGTTAAACTAAACTCACAACAAATTGTTTATAAATTTTCCATATAATTGTACCTACTTTGGCATATATAAGTAGATTCTGACTTATTTTCACTAGTTGTTGGTCAATTGCAGTTTGCAGTAGCTTATAAATATCATGAGTGGAACTGGATTCATGGCAAACAACAATCACATCAAGTGGTAAAGAGAGAGAAGCACACTGAAACTCTCCTGAAAAGATCATAGATATTTATAATTAAACTGCTGAATAGGGATTTTTTTTGTCTATAAGAATTAAATACTGTATATACCAGTGTTCACTCTAGAAATAAAAAGGGGCAAGGCGATGTTGTCAGTAAAAGGGCACCCCGTTTTTGAAAAGGCACTTCTTGTTTTTAAAAGGGCACTGTAAAAAAAAATTATGGGATGGGCACACATTCACACATCGAACCCGTGACCAAACAAAAAAAAGTTCCGATTTACTGGTTGAGATTGCGCTAGAGCTGCATATTGGGCTATTGTTGATGGTTCGGGGCATACCTCGAAGGAAAGACCCGTAATTGATGTCTCTTTATGAAGATATTACTTTAAAATCTAAATTTTGACATTTTAAACTGAATGTTTTCCCTAAAAACCAAATCAGTAAGTAGCCCTAACTTAACCCCTTACAAAACTGATAAAAAGGCGACTTAAATCCAAAATTTGGTAATAAAATACCTAGTCTTGCAACTGCGCCCCAAACCATCTTCTCTTTAAAAAAAAAACTGAAACAAAAATTAGCATTTCATATGTGGGCACAGGCAACCAATAGGATTCGTGAAATGCCCCCTTGCTCGAAATTACTGTAGAATCATCGCGATTTCATAACACGCATAGTTAAAAGGAGTTTGTTTTTCTGCTGTCATAATTCACTAATTACAATTTACACACAATTTTTTTTAATCGATGCCTTTTTTTAAAGACAGCTAGGGAAGGAAGGGCGCTTGGGCAAGAAGGGCGGGATAGTTTCAAAAGAGGGCGGCATTTTTGTAAAAGGGGCATGAGGGCGCTATCGAGATAAAAAAAAGGCGGGCAGGTCGGACCGCCCTTCAAAAAACGACTAGAGTGAACACTGATATACAGTAATGCCTTATTAATATTGTATCCAAAGTACTATACATTTTTTCATCATTTAAAATCTTATGTAAATAGGATTTGAAATATTTAAAATACTCATTGATTGAAATATTTAAAATGCTTATTGATTTGAAATATATAAATTGCTCATTGATTTGAAATATTTAAAATGCTCATTGTGGGTTACTTAAAACTGTCATTATAATAAATTGTCAAAATATTCATATACCATAAAGTTTGCAAAACTAGTTAAAGATAAATTAACTTACGCCTCTGACAATGAATAACAACAGAGTGATTGAAGGTGTTTTCTAATGCAGCATCTCCACTTGCTTGAAGTAAGATATCAAAATTAACAGGACACTGAAAATAAACAAAAAATAAATTATATTCATGTTGAATGAAAGGCCTGTCATAAAAATGAAAAATTATAACTATCCATTGAAATGGATTTGGCTGTTTGTACATATATAATATAAATTACACACAAAGGTAATGTATTGATACATTAAATAAATTACTTTGCAAATACAATATAAAATTAAAAATGTCATTTCAAACTTTTGGTATGAAGACTTTTTGTGTAAATGATTTGTTGAAATATCTAATATGACACATTGACATTAGTGTGTAGCATTTCTTAAAATCGTACCTTTTTCTTCGAAATCTTTTTGGATTTACTTTTTTCACTCGATTCATTTTCAGAAACTAATTTCAGTAAATTTTTGCATGTCAAGCTAGAACCTTCTGTTTCATCTTGTAAGGAATGCAGAATATATTTTGTTTTCTGTAGAAGAAAAGCAACCACCTGGCTCTGAAAAACAGTTCGTAGTCGTTCTATAGCAAGTTCGATGTTTTCTTTCAGAGTGTCTAAAAATAAAACGTTCTTTTTAATACAGACAATAACAAAAATATCTCATACTAATACTCTTGTAATTGTTATATTATCAAGAATATAATGGAGAAAAATTAAATAATTTATGTGCAAAGGGAGACTTTAACTTTTTATTCTCTTATGGTAAATACTAACTCTCTAAGTGGTGAGGGAAAAAGCAAAATTATATCAAGATAGTTAAATTTAATTTCCAATACATGTATTTTATAATTAAAAAATATATTTTTTTCATAGACATTGCTTTCATAAAATATCGCGATGCTTTGTATTAAAAAAATATTTCAACATAGAGTATTTTAATGAATTTTAAATTTGTATATATTGCTAGAAAAAATTGGATACAGGAACAACCATAAATGTCTAAACCATTTAGAGTGCTAATAGAAAAAGTTTTAATACATTCAAGTAAAACAAAAATAATCGAATTATTTCTTCTGTCAAATTAAATGTTACATTTCCCTTAAATGAAAGTAATATTTGACAAAGACTCAATAACATAGCAATAAAGAAATGAGGAAACCAAAAATTTAATTGTTGAATCCAATCTCATACAACTGGTAATCATTGAAATTGGTAAGAATTTGTTTTAAAAAACTAAATAAAAGCTTAAAACTTCTGTCATCTATTGATCTTCTGTCATATATGTTCATATGAACAAGAACTAATTTCAACAAATTTGAATGTATTTTATTCAGTTAAAAATAAAATTTTAAATTGCTCTTTACGTCGCCCTTTATGAATCAGAAATTCTACAATATTTTATTTCCGACTATCAATTATTGAAATTGGTAAAATCATTTATTCACACAATATTATTTCAATGATATAACCTTTTCTTAAGTCCAGGAAAATATTAATCTAGAAAGAAATGACTAAAAATTTAACTCGTATTGAAACTTTACAGCTGCATTCTTATACAGATGCAATAAATCAAGGTTATGCATATTATTCTCTTCAGATGTCTTTTATGCAAACAGGATATCCAATCATAATTTACATTATCCATCCTTAAATGTAAACACAGATTTCATATGAAAAGGGAAGATTAGATTTATTGCATTAAAGCAAGAATACAAGAGGATAATGCAGTGACACTTTATCTACAAATTTCTTTGCAAATTAACACATGGAATATAATTTGTCAATTAAAAAATATAAGTTGATGCAGTTAAAAATTATTTTACATAAATTTATTTTTTAAATAGTAATTTAATAAGTATTCAAAAGATTTAAGAATACAAACTTTATTACAAATCAAAAATAGTAGTCCCTATTGCTATACTGCAGTATAAAAAAACTTATATGTTGATGCAATTAATTCATAAACATGTCCATACAAAAAAAACCTTCCATAATGTTTTTTTTATTGAGTAATTTTTTAAGAAATATAAGTTACCCAAGTCAGAAGCTACTTCTAAAATCAATGGTACTTGTCCACGAGCTCTTAGTAAGATAGCAGGATTAGAATCTACATCTTCTGTTGTTAAGTCAGTTAGAGTGCCATAATATGGGGAATATGACTTAGCAACAACATCTAATTTCTTATCTTCAATATTTTCTTTCCGCAAAAAGAGTACAATTGGATTTTCCAATTTCAACTAGAAAAATACATTCAAGCTTTAACATGGTATGCTTTTTATACAATTTTTTTTTATGAAAAGCAACTTATTAGTTGAACTTTGAATGAAACTATTACTCAAAATAATTCTCTTGATCAAACAATCATGTTTTGTATTATTAATTCACATTCCATTTGTTTAAGGATTGTTTTTAAATAATTCAGAACTAATTAGTACAAAGAGCTAATTAGAAGTATCAAAGTCAAAATAATGATTCAATGATCTTAACATATAAATATTCAAAGCCACTTAATTATAAAAGTTTTTTTTATAATAATGGGTTACAAAACTATAAATCATAAATTTTATGACATTTCTCTTATAATATTAGTGAAACAAAGGTGGATACTGTGGGAGAGCACAAAAGACACGCTCCCTCCCAGTCCCCCCTAAAATAAAAAATATACACTTCCAGCATACCATCTTGCCATTTATGTAAATTGTTTTAGTAACTTCACTCCCCTAATTAAAATAAAAATGATAAATGTTTGCAACTGATAATCAATCAATGAGCTTTTGTAACTGGTGATATAAAAAAAAATGGATGTTTACATTGGCAGACATGGTCATATGCGACAAGTGGATAAGCCACTGAGAGACCAACTCCAGCTTATGTCAACAAATATAAGAAATTATAAAGTTTTGCAACTGCTCATAAATTCTTTTTCAGGACTTATCACTGGTGTGTAATGTAATAAATGCATGTAGAAATCAAAGCTCATCCATACCTGGAGGGCACTAAATTTTTGCTCACAAACATTCAGAAGTTCATTTTCATATAGATTTCCATCCTCTATCACACAGGCAAAGCCGATCACATCTACACCAGGCAGAAATGAATCTGTGTTAGCAGCAATGGAGGTGCAGTAGATTCCTGCAACTGTTTCCCATCCAGCAAGGTATAGATTAGGAGCACTTATATTTGAAAAAATCTAAATAAAGGGAAAAAAGTGCTATATAAGAAACAATTTAATTATTATAACGTATTAAATTTTCACTAACATGTGCTTTATTATTAAGCTAAATAAGTAATGTCTTTATAATGGACGTATAAAGATACATTTTAAGTTTAAAGAGATGTTCGCTGAGTTAGGCTTGAACTCAGGACTTTTCGTGTGATAGTTAGATACCTAATCAAGGGAAGAATTACCCTGGGATAGATAACTAATAATCGTAAAATCAGTTTAACTAAGAGGTCACGTTATGTGTCTATTTGTTGATTCTTCATAACGAAATGATAAACAATTCCCAATTAAGATTGATAATTCCAGAACCATTATATATATAATAAACTAATATATATATAATTGTTTCACACTCAGGAGTAACTTGTTTGGAGCTAAGTATTTGTTTTATTTTAACTTTTGCCTACTTCCTTAAAGAAAATAAGCTATTTCTTGTACCACAACCAAACACGTATATGGAATATTACAGTAATAAAACGATAATATAAATTTCATGGTGGAAAAAGGTTTTTGGATACCTTTTTGATTTTATTTGATAATAAAACTTTTTTCGGATTACCCTCCATGGTATTTGTATTTAAGACACTAAACAGAACAGAAACCACGTCGATTAAGGTTTTCAAACAAAGAACATGTTGCCAGCTTGTTTTTAAAATGCTTCAGAATTACAAGTTGCTATTTTAAATTGAAAAACAATATTAGACAATTAAAAATAATACTATTTGGAAACTAACGTCAAAATAGGTTATTTGCAATTTCTTTTTTTCAAAAAAGCACCTTAAATTTAAACTTTTCTGGAAATGTATACTTTTTTGAGCTATTGAATAGCCATCAAAATATATATAGTTTCGTTTTCTTGCATGAAACGTAGCATAAACAAAGAAGAACACTGCCGGTGTACTGCCAATTTCTAAATTCTCCAAATCATGGCCAGTGAACATGTTTTCCCCAAGCTTATTATTAATAAAGTAAGTTATTTAATGTTTATAATTGTGGTATTTTTTATGATAATGAAGCTTTGATTATGAAGAAAAATGTTGGATAATTTCCTATTCTTTCATAAATAAATAAAAGTAATACGTCACATTTCAATAAGTTTGTTTATGCATTTCAAAGGATTCATCAATATGACTATTTTTAATTAAATAGATCTTAACCATATAGTAATTTTTTCACCATTTTGCTTCGATATGGTAAGAGAATTGTAGTTTCTTCGTAAATTTTATTCCTTAAATAATCTATAATTTTTAGGTTTTTATTCTTTAATAGCAAATGAATATGAGGTACACTGAAAACAAGCAATTATTTTGTATGTCAGTTTGTTAACATACTTTCTGCCAGTTGTGCTTACAATAAAAAAAATACACCCCATTGTGCTTAAAAGTTTTTAATTTATAATTCTTCTTTAGTTTTAGGACAAACTGAAATGCTACATGCCAATATTTATTTATTATTAGCAAATAGTACTATTAATTTAAATAAGGTCGTATTATTTCTTTTCTCATGAGTTAATTTTTGTTGCTTAAATTGAGGTATTGTAGTTCTTTTGTCAAAAGAAGATCCAAATAATGAAACTTCGATTAAAATGCATTGAACAGTAACCTTGATTTCTTGACAAATCTTACAATTTTTTTTCAGCAACCCTTCAGGGGAAAGGGGGGAAAATGGCAGATTTCATTGATTGGTTAACACCCCAGTTTTTATCTCTAGAATGGGTTAGAGTAGCTATTAGTATCCATTTTCCAGAAAAGTCGTCGAGGTTTACCGTTAACTGTATTTGAACTAAATTGTCAATGGCTTCATTCTTGTCAACTTATTATATTGTAGGATAAGGGTAAGGCAAGTAGAATATTAGAAAGGTTTATAGTTACTGTGTATGAAACAAACTCCTCTATCCCAGCCAAGCGTTCCAAACAACCGAGTACAATCCTACCTCTGTTTTTTCTCTGCTCGACTAACTGGACAATGTAGATATTACAACCAATCTTTTTTAAATGTAAATTATGTTGTAATCAGTTTATGTGGGTTTGTATTAAAAGGCAAGCCTGAAAGTTAACTTATGACGCTTGTAATGCTGGATGCTCTACGATTCAAATTGTAGTTCCATGACTCAAGTGGCCCTCGAGATCTAGGAGATTTTAACATTGCAACAGATAACAGGACAAAATATTATGTTATTGTATTGACTTACTTTAACATAGAATTGTATAATATGTAATTCACAACTACCTATACCTACAGTTGTGAGTATTTAATTAAAATTTAATTTAATTAAATACTTGTGATTTTTAATTTATAATTAAATATTGATATTCTTATATTTTTCAGACAGTGGACATTAACAGCATGTCCCCAGATGAAAAAGCTAGGTAAGTAATTTTTTAAATTATGTTATAATATTTTTAAGGCGGGGGGATTTTTTTACTAAGCTATATTTTTACTTGATTTTTATTAACTCTCTTTGATAATTTATCGAAACATTTTGGAACTCAATTTTAATTTGCATCTAAATTAAATATTGACAGACTTGAAACTTGGCTTGAATCCTGATTTTAATACAATATTTATTCATAATTACTAATTTATATTAATTATTAGTTAAACTAATAGTTATTATATTAATTTATGTTTTAGTAACAAAAATTGGCATTAGCAAAATCAAGGTTAAACTGTTACTTGATTAAGCCTTGCCACTAAGTTCTATGTTATAAAGATATGCAATGTTTTCTTCAAGCAAATAGCATTCTGGTGACATTTTACATTACCTTGCAGTAGATTTGCTTTGAATTTCAAATTTATTTATTAAGTTTTTAGTATGAATAGTCAGTTAAGGAAGAAAACTGCAAAACTTGCTAAAATTTAAATATGTGGTTTTTATAGCTCTTTGAAAGGCAACCTTTATTAAAAGGAACACCGAAATAAAAATTTTGTACGATGGCCAGGATAAAACCCACATATTTTGTAAGAATGGCTTCTGATTGTGCCATAAAGGCAAAACTAGGAATTTTTTTTTCAACATTTAGAAACGTTTAAGAAAAAAAACATTTCCAAAGATTTGCATCAATTTTACTGTTATTAAAAAAAAACTAGAATTCAAAATCCTGATGGCATATTTTGTAAATGTGCATAAGTCTAAAAATGTTTGTTATGTAGTATATTTCATAATAGAATTCACTGGCTCTAAAAACAATTTGTTAACTTCACCTGATATTAATTTCTTTCTAGTCTTTAAAGCATCTTTTATTCTAATAACCAGTTTGATATTAACTCGAAACATCATAGCAAATGTTAACTTAAAAGAAAGCTTTTTTTTAACTGTTTGGAGTATAATTTTATAAAACATTTGCAATTTTTTATGAGGTTTTTATAATTTGTATGTACAATTTCTCTTTTACAGTGTAGGGTATGATATGTCAGTAGAGGATGAATGGAGGTAATCTTGTAAAACCATTCACACTTTTTGCTTCAATCAACTTTAAATGATTGCTACTATTTGGTACTTGTACGTTAAGATGGAATATCAGCAATAGATTTCTTTTATACTATATTTATTAAGTTATTTTCAATTAATTCTAAAAGAATTAATTAGTTTTTAAGTAATATACTACAGGAGTGGCAACATAACTGGAAAATCGGGAAATTATTATGAAATTTTTTAACTTTTAAAAAATTAGGGAAAATTTCACAAAAAAAATCAGGAATTTTTCAAATTTGGATCACTAAAACTTCAATTATCTTCTATTCTGCATAGTTTATTTATGGATATTTCCTTTTAGTTCTGAATAAGAATTAAAAAAACAACAACATGGTGGGTGGGCACTGGCATGCCCAGTTTGTTTTTAATAGAAACTTGAACCACTACTACTGGAGGGAGAACAAAAACAAAGCACGTTGGTCTTTGGATTGTAAACAACATATCTAGGGCTTATGAATTATTGAAGATTGAAATAGGAACCCTATAAAATATTAAAATTATCTACAGAAGATACAAGTTGAAAAAACTTGCTTTTTTCAATTCTCTACTTCCAGAGAACATGTTTAATTACTATTATGTATGTTGCGCTTGTATAATTTTATGTTGTATCCATAAATTAATATTTTAACTGAATATATAAGTATTCCTCGTAATTTTTCATTTATAATGTAATATATTTATTATAGATTGTTTCTATACTAAGCATGTATTGCGACATTTCTTAATGTAATTGTAAAATCAGGGAAATTTTGATGAACCCATCATGGAAATCGAGGAAATATCAGGGAATTTTTTTTTTCAATATTTTTTAACACCCTGTACTAGAAATGGAACAGGTGTAACATAGGACATTTGGTGTAGTTTTTTTTTGCAACGAAAAATTGCCGTTAAACATAGCATAGGGTTGCCGATTGAAAGTCGCCACAAGAATCAGAAAATACCAACAATGTCAGGAGGAGTTTCCATACTATAAATTTATCGCCCCTATAAAACACGCCAAAAGAAACCTTGCACGCCAAATGTCCTATACTACATCTGTACCCTAGAAATTTATCCCCAATTTATAGAATTTTTTTATGCATAATTACATTAAGCCCAAAATATATCGTTTTCTTAATTGATTTAAAATAACCTCGCCCTATAACTAGTTCATGCTTAAGAGCAGGTTCAAAATTTATTCTGAAGGAAAAAATCCCACAACACTACCTCATGATGGTATTTCCACTTCTACACTATAATTAATATTTAGACATTTGGTACACAGCAGATTTACGATGGTCAGCTCCCTCTACACAGCAATGTTCAGTAGTGCAATGATAATCAGATTCGAAATCTTATTATTTCTTTTCATCCAAAACACATGGGCACTCTTAATAATAAAGCAAATTATTACTGAAATAAAGAGTGTCATCGACATGAAATTAAAAAAAATTATAAAGTATTTTTTTTATCAATAGGGTTATTAAGATACTACATTACTCATATCAAAGAAAATTTGTCTTTATAATTAATTGAAATTAAATTGTGTGTATTTTTTTTTATTTAGTACAGTAACTTAACATGGCTAGTGTAGGAAAACTCTATTTCTGATGTTTCTCTTTAAGCAATATCAAGTATCGGTTATGGGTTTAAGGTTTTCCTGATGACGATACAAAGCATTCAATCCAAATTGAGTTGTAGTGCGTGCACCACCTTTAACTTGTAAATAAATTTTTATCAAATTTTCTATTGCATTTATTTTTATTGCACATTTTCTTGCACACAATTATTTGGATTTTTTTTAATACTTCACATTTATATATGCTAGATAGGTTTTGTGTTGCTATAATTTTTATATTGCAAAAAAGTGTTAAACTTTTATAATTTATACTTGAAATTTGCTTTAGAATTTTTGCATTTCCGTATTATTCAGTACCTCAGGCCAACTTTTTAAAGCTGTGTTGTAAACCCTAAGGAAAACTATTATTTTATTTAAAAAACGGCTAGTGTTTACTTACTAATACTGTTTAAAATGTGTGTTTTAAGCTTCATTTTTTATTGAATATTGTTTTAATTGAGGTTAAAGTTTAAAAAAAATCATTCTTCGCCATAGGTATCTCCACCAACAGATGCATGAAAAGCATAAAGGACACGAGTCAATGCATGCATGGATGATTCTTATTTTGCTCATTACAGTAGTTGTATCCCAAATATTATTAGTGGAATGGAAAAAGAGATATAATCGCTCATATCAGGTAAGACCTCTTCAGTTTTCGGTCATGTAACATGAACTTTAGTTTAACACTAGAACTATCGACTGTATACTTATTTATACCAAACCCAATATTTTGGAGGGTAAAGAAAAATTAAGTTTTTTAAAATTAAAATTGAAGCATTTTTATTACTAGTTTAATGATAGTCTCTACCTAGGTTCTCAATGCATAACCTTCTATGTTGCATTCATGTTTATTTGTAAATCATGTCTGATAGATCTACGTATATATGAACTAAATTTACTATATTTAATAAGATTTTAATACACACATACTTGTATTTACATAAAAATAAGTCATCATAAATTTATACAAAGAATTCTTTAGTATTTCACTGATTTTTAAACAAACCATCAAAATTTCGTCAAAACAATAGATATAGTAGTATTAAGAAATACTTTCTTATTTTCTTTATTACATTTCATACAAAAGTTTTTTGAAAATGCTTATGTCTTAAATAACTTTCTTAAAAAAATGTATCATTATTCTAGCCACCACAAAGTAAAATAAATATACAATATCCATTTTTTTTTTGTCAAGAGCCAATCTAAAATCAAGCAAAAAAGCTTTCTCATTATCGTCAAATGTTTTGATTCCCTTTATATAGAAATAGCTATTTCTTTTGCAAAATGCATTGTTGAATTTTTAATACATTGATTTCCTTGCACTTTTTTCATTCATGTGTTTTCTTTTCTAATATTCCCTAAGATGATATAGCAATATTTTGTCATGAAATATCTTTTTTAATTGGATGTGTCATGGAATGACACAATTTTTTTTGTTTATCTTAATCCTTTTATTTTGTTTTTATTATTGGAAAATGAACACTTACTTTTACATGAATTACTAAACAAGTAATGATGAATTCAGATACTGACAAATGTTCAAATATGTAATTTGAAACACTTCTGTAGTGCATAGTATAAAATTCCAAGATGATATTGTGGGACTTATTTTTCACTAAATAAAATATCTTTTGGGATAAAATCACCATTGATAATGTGATTACTCTATACACGATCTAAAGGCTTTATTACTGTTCTTTTGAGTTCAAATGTTTTAAGTTGAAACAATTCAAATAAAAAAAACATTAAAAGTTTTAAAAAAAAATTGTAGTATATAGTTTTGAGCCCTTTATTACCCCCCCCCCCCCCCCCCTAAAATGTAAGTGATTTTACTTTTAAAATTTCTAAAACAGAAATAAAAATCACAAACTTTTGCAATTTTTTGTTATTTTGTACACAATTCTTCACATTTGTATCTTTTATTTAATCTTAATTATGTTGAATTTCAATTTTTAATTTTATTATATTTAACTGTATAATATTGACAATGAAAAACTATTCTTTTATATGTTTGCTATGAAAAATGCTTGATTTTGTAGAAGGGGATTGAACAAGGCTCTTCAATTGTTTAAGTATTAGAATTTTTAGATTGTTTAGAATATACTGATTTTTAGATAACTTCTTTTTAGTGTAAATTTCACTAGTCATTAATTTTGCAACAATTTCTGGGATAATGCTACCTTAAAATAGAGTATTGCCTTAACTTTCTAAATTCAAGCTTGTAATGAGTTTTCTATTTGCAAATTAAAATTATTTCTGAATTTATCATTTGAATCTTTTTCATACTCTGAAAGGTTTGAGATTTTATCAATGTCTTTTATTCTCATACAGATCATGCATATTAGATTCATTTGAAATTACTATAATAAATGTCATGGTTATACCAAGATTATGCAGTGAAACATAATTTTTTTTTTATGGGATATTAAACTCGTAATTGAGAATTAATCAATCTAATTTTATTTAGAGTTCTACATTGCAAAAGACATGTCTTGTCCTTCTGTAACCCCTCCTCCCTTTCAGCCTGTAAATAAAAATATATACATATTTCAGATTTATATAGGTTATTAATTAGCATGGCCCCAATAGAAAATTATTTATCCCTGAAACAAAGTATCGATAAGTTCTAAAATAACTCTGTTGTTTTGTAAAAATTTGTAATGTCTTTTAGAAATATATAATAGTATACATTATAAACTGGGTATTTGTGTGTTTTCTGAAATTTTAACTCTGTTATTGATTCAGTATTCTGTTTAGGAGCTTCCTAATTTTAATAATAATTTATTTTTTAGAGGGTGTCGTTGATTGCTATGTGGATTATTCCTCTTGCCATTTCTGTTAATCATAGTTGGTCCCGATTTATAATTATATGGGTCATTTTCACAATTCTTACTGCTCTAGTCATAAGTCGAGCCCTTCAAAAGCCTATTTCAGGAATGACGCCCAGGTTAGTCAAATTTCATATTCAAAGAATTTTATTTATCTCGGATGAAAAGATATTTTATTACTTTAAAATTGTCTTTTTTTTTAGTAATTTGATTGCAGTTTTATTTTATTGTTGTATTGCAATGTACTTATAAATTTGTTTTTAATCTGATAATTTTATGACTTTCAATATTTTTATAAAAGCTCTCGGTAGTGGCTTATATTGTCCCTGTAATTTTTTCAAAAGTTGTTTAAAAAAACTTTGAAGTTAAATTTTTGATTATTTTATTTGTTTGCTGTAAATGTTAGTAAAAAATATGTATTTATATAATTAATATATATGTAATTCATTTTTATTAAAATTTTTGTTGGTTTGCTTACATTTTATGAAAATTTTGGATATATTTTTTATTGATTATTTATATATATTTTTATCACTATATTTTGCACGTTAGTTTTTTTGTCTTCAGTTTCTAAATAACAATCTTTTAAATGTGAATATTTTGAAAATGCTTAAATATGTGTACAATCTTTATAATACATACCTTTTTGTATATAAATTAAGTTTTTGTAATCTTTGTTGTTAAATGTACTTTATTTTACTATTTTAGGCTAGTTTATAAGTGGTTTTATCTAATCTATATGATAAGCTACGGCCTTGGTGTCATAGGGTATATAATTGTTCTTTTGACGCTCCTTGGAGTCAACTTAATGTTCAGAAGCTTACCTCAACCCTGGATGGATTGTGGGTTGATGTGCCTCTTCTATGGGCTGTACTATGGGGTCTTAGGAAGAGATATTTCTGAAATTATCACTGATAAGATGGCTGTTAAAATTGGGGTAATGACACTTTTATTTAGTTTTTCTATCGATAAGTTGCTTTATTTTTTAAAAATTGTTTAAATGTTTAATTATTTAAATATAAAGTTTATTTGTAAAACATTGTTTTTTAACTGATTCAATACTACATAAAGTGTATTTTGGGTTTTCAGTATTACACGACAACTGGAATCCCAGATCGGCAGCTTGAGCCCAACATTTGTGCAGTCTGTGGTAATATTATTTTAGTCCAGGATAATTCCAATGCCATTGTAGAGAAAACGTATAATTTGTCCTGCGGTCATACGTATCCTTTACGAGTATTAGCGTTATTAGCTAATAAAAATGTCAAAATTTTTATGTTTAAATATTCTAAATACATTGACAGATTATATTCATTTATTCATGCTGTTAGAGTATTTTATTGTTAGAGTTATAATAAAATGAAAATTTAGTAAAGGGTTTTACTTAAGCTTATCGGAAAATAGCTGTTTACTGTTTTTCGATTAAATATATTTTTTTTCTCACTTGACTAGATATCTAGTCAAATGAGTAGATATCTAGTTATGATGCTGATATAGATAGATATCTAGCGAATGACTAGATATCTAGTTAATTTACTAGATATCTAATCAATTTCTATATCACATAAATTGATATAGAAATTTGTAAAGATATCAATCTATGTCACAGAAAAAGCTATTGCAATTATAAAGTTAATATATAGCATTGTGAAAAGGATTATGCCTTAAGAGTCTATGACTGAATTAATTGAAGTCTTTTAAAGTTAAAACTAATTGGAGATTATCAATGTTTGTGTAATTATTAACTTTGATTTAACTAGTTTTAGTGCTGTATGTTTTATTACTTTGAGCAATAACTTTCGGTGCTCAGTGTTGCTTTGTACAAAAGTACAAAAATGTTTCGAAAACTTTTTTACTAAGTTTTTGTAACTATAGTAATATTTGTTGTCGAAAGAAATATTTTATTAGGTCATGGTTTAGACTTTTATGGCTATAAATAATTTATTTTACAAGTGTTTTTCTTCTTACATCAACTTAAGATTTCACGAGTTTTGCATACGAGGATGGTGCATTGTTGGGAAGAAGCAGACGTGTCCTTACTGCAAAGAGAAAGTAGACCTCAAGAGGATGTTTTGCAATCCGTATCCTTTTTTCTGCAATTATTTAGCTTTTGCAAGTTTATATATCTATTATAATAGTTTTTATATTTATTATAATAGTGTACTATGTACATTTTTAAAGGTGTTACTTGAGAATACTTACAAATAAATTTATTCTTGGAGTGATCAGCATAGAGCTTAAAATTTGTTTATCGTCAATTTAAAAATTGTCACCCTGAATAATGAAGTGCTAATTTCTTAAAAAAAACTTCACATTGCATATATTTTAAATATATTTATGCATGCTAATATAAAACATGCATATTAAATTACATTTAATATCATTTAGTAATATTTTTTTTGTACCATTGTATTAAAATAGGAGATTACACTGGTCAACAGTGAAATTGCTTCTAAGGTGAAAGAACCCAATCCTGAATGATTTCAATGTGCTGAACATGAATATCACCTTAAAAAAAAAGCTGACTGGCTCTTTTTGCAGAGATATGGACGCTCGTCCTGTATACGGCGAATAAGAAATACCCTGAGTGCCACTCCTCTCTATTCAATAAAATTTTCCAAACGCTCTCTTTTTGACAATATACCCTATCTGACTTCTAGTATTTCAATCTTTCATTTGTTCACTCACCATGATAAATATAATACTAGCTCAGTTGTATGTAATCAAATTTTTAATGATCGTCATAATTTTAATAATTAGACAGCCGTATATACAGATGATTCGAAATCCAGCCATCTTGTTGGCTGTGCATTTGTATGTAGATCAGATACTTTTAAGTACTCATTACCATCTTTCATTTTCCAGTTTTACATCAGAATTTTTAGCCAAATACATTTCTCATCAAACTGTTGGCAATTTTATTGTTTATGCTGATTGTAAGAGTATTTTAGAATCACTTTCATCAGATAGTTTTAAACATCCACTGACTTCTGATGTTATAAAAGTATATAACAAGCTTATACGATGGGGTTATGGTGTCATATTATGCTGGATTCCTGGGTATGTTGGCATAACTGGCAATGAATTGGCAGATCAAGCTGCCAAATGTGCCACATCATAGCTCAATATCAGAATCCCATATGACGACCTACATAAAATTTTGCTGGACCTTATGTGGAATGACTGGAGTGCAGGCTGGAAGCTACAAACTAATAACAAACTATCTTCCATATTTCCAACTATCTCACTTCTACCGTTCTTACCATCTAGACGGCTTGATGTGTACTAGCTTGTCTTCGCATAGGACACTCGTGAGCAGGCACTTGTTAATAAATGAAATTGTCCCAGCGTGCCATCAATCTCTCACCATAATTCATAGTTTAACTTCTTGTGCTCGTCTTAGACTTTATATAATCACTTTTTTAATACATCATCTCCCACTTTGACATATTTATTGAATCATCCACCTCATTCATCACTATTTATCTTTTTAAACTACACTGGATTTTTACCTCTTCTTTCAAATTAATTTGTTTATGTGCATATTTTTTAAATTTTAATGTTGGTTTAAACTACCTAGTGTTTTGTGCAGCTTGGCCATATTTGGCCCTTGCATCATTAAACCCCGTACAACCAATCAGAGGTATGGATGTTGCTGCACAGTAAAAGATCATCAGTGCAATAGTTAAGAAATCGTATAATTTATATTTTGATTGCAAGATAGGCGACCAGGACAAAGACTAGGCCCCACATGTATATGTTGCCACACTTGTACAGTTAATAGTTCACAGTGGCTTAAAGGCAAAAGAAAGGCAATGCTATTTGCTGTGCTCATGATTTGGAGGTAGCAGACCAGTTACTTTGATGACCAAGAAAAAAAAAGTAGCCAGTTGAATTCTCTAACATACTATCTGCTCTACGTCCTGTCTTGTATGGCTTATATACATTTTTTTCAAAAATGCGTACACATTACAAACAAACCGTAACCAATTAAGCTTCTTCTTTGTCAGATTCATATTCAGCACATTGAATTAATTAGGAAATTACTATTTTCATCTTGTAGAAGCAGAATTTTTTGAAATTTTATTGCCCATTGTTATCTGTTAAATCTGTTCTAAATTATAGCTAAAATGTAATCATGTCACTTTTATTATCTAAGATTAACTTTCAGAAGGTGGTTATGTGACTTCCACTCTAATATTTAAAATTAGATTTCTGTGAATACCTATTGTCCTGTACTACGCACAAAACATAACTTTAGAGTTGGCGAAAGAAGGAAGATCATGTTAAAATAGCTGTTTGGTTTGTGTAATTTTCTGAAGTGATTTATTAAATTTGTGTATGCAAGGAATATTCCTTAACTTTTTTTTTCAGATGGGAAAAACCTCACGTTTTTTATGGCAGTCTTTTAGATTTTATCCGGTACCTTGTTGCATGGCAACCGGTCATCTTCACTGGTGTTCAGTTCTTTAATTACATGTTGGGTTTAGAATAATTTATTTTTAATAAAAAAAAATGTTATTTAAGTATTGAGTGATCTAATAGACTTCCGTTGTTTTGTACTGTGTACTGATACTGTTTCATAAGTGGTATACTTCATATTTCAATCAATGCAGTGTGAATTTTTATGGAGCTATATTACCATTTTGAGATGCATTTTGGAGATATGGGTATTTTTTTCAAGTGCAAACTATAATTTCGAACCAATACAATAAAATTATGGGAGAATTAGATTTATATGGTATTTAAATTAACATAGTAAAAAAAGGTAGTCTTGTTCTCATAATAATAAAGTTTAGGTTTGGTAGAAATTTATTTATGTCTAAGAAATGCTACTTCTGGAAATTAAAATAATTGAAAGGGAATTATTGAATGTTTTTGTAATTTCAATTCAAAGTCACTTTTATTAATTGTAAACTCTCTGCGGATACAATTATCCAAAGTACTATTAATATTTTGTCATTACTTTAACTTGCTAATTGTTATTGCATTTAAATTTTATACTGATTTTCTTCATTTAGTTACAGGAACTTGGATGTAAAACCGGGAACATCCGTGATGTAATTATTTATTTTTCATATTGAATCAAAAATACATGCAGTTAAATAAGCATATGTTTCTTTACTCATGCATATATTTTAAGTTATTTATTTTCGAGACACTTTTCTGCTCTTCAGATCCATTTTCTTTTTTTGGAACTCAATATTTTCAACTAATTATGGATTTTAATGTGTATGTATAATTGGCTATCCTGGAACTTAACTGGTCTATATAACATGGATTTTCCATGTACAATACAAATTTAGTTCCATTCTAGCAAATTATAAAGTAACAATATTTTATTCATATTTTAAAAATTTGATTTTTTAAATATAAATTTGCTTTATTTAAAATGTTTCCAAATATATTGTTTATCTATTTATTTCTATGTGTTTATCTTTAAGTTTCATAGCATGTGTTATGTTGTACAATGTTTAAGTTTGAAAATATTTGTTTGAACAGTCAACTTTTTGTAGCATCTTTCATATATTCTTCCAATGTAAATTATATAAAGAAATTTTATAATTCGATACAAGGTGATATTTGAAAATGTTTTAACATTTTTATAATTGTTTTCTGTGTCACCAACTTCCATAAAGTGTTGTACTAAGCTCAATGTAGATTTAAAAAGGGCTAGTTGATATGTTAGAATGAATAAGTTATTTATTATACTAAGTATATTTAAAGATTAAATTGTTGATAACTTACAGAAATCGACACATTTTTTAAAAAAACTTTTTAACTCGCATGTATTTTTTTATCTAATTTCATAGGAGTTCAAATTATCAAAATATATTATTTATTAAAATGTACCGATTTTTTGATTGATGACTAAAGTTATTACTACACAGATTTTCACTGGATATTAAAATTCTTAAAACTTTATCAATTATATTTTTGATGGCAATTTCTATTAACAAGCGTATCTCTTTTTACTCAAATTAAAGTATATTGGCATGATTGATTTTTGCTGACATTTCTAAGAATGCTATCGGCTGAATAAGAGCTTTATTGCATTTAATTTAAGAAAAAAATTGTGCTAAAATATTTCAGAATGAATTTTGTTAAACATTATATGCAACATCCACACACACACACTTTGGTCACCAAAATTTAAAAATGCAGAACTGTACAGTTGTTAATAGAACTTTGTCAGTATTTTTCTAACAAAGTTTTTTTTTATTCTAGATTTTTATGTGAAAAAAAATATGTCTTCATGTTCATTTTTTCAAATGATTATCTGTAATAATCAGTTTGGCACCAAAGTATTTTAAATTCCTTGTCTTCTACCTTTTTGCTGCTTATTTTAGAGATTATGTACAAAGATTTATGACTTCCTGTGTTTTCAAATATTCATATTAAAATTATCTTTTTTAGTAATTACTCTATTTATTTGAAATTGTTGTAGAATTTTCTAAAATTCTGGAACTTGTCTCTCACCTATATTACATAAAAATAAGCTATTAATTTCTATCAAAAGTTAGTCTTCTCCTAGATAAATTTTGATTTGTAGGCTTAAAATTAAAGTTTGTAAAATAATTCGATTTCATTTATCACAAAGGACAGCAATATCATTCTTTATATTTATTTTAATCGGATCTTATTTATACTTTAAAATCAAATGGAACTCTCTTGATGGAAGTATAGTAAATTTACCCTTTACCACATAATTACTAGAAAAATAAAATTTATCCAAACTAAAAATCCTGTTCCCCACAATCCATTTGAGGTGTTTTTAATATTAATTTCAGTGAAACAAACACAAACATTGCCAAAGTTGGTCAAAAGTTTTAAAACTTCATTTTTCTTTTACCTGTCTCGATTTTATTGTAAATTTTCATTCATACCAGTCCTTCCCTCATAGATTAAACCATTGAAAAAACTGCTAAATACCACATTTGAGTTTGTTTACTATTAACATGGAATATTGTTGCTATGTTATGAAAAACAATTAAAATTAGACGGAAGTTTAGTTTTAAAATATATCGTTGGGCTGGTGGAAGAACTCAGATAGCCAATTTTTCCATTTTTTAAAAAAAATGTGTCTGCGTAGTACTTAAGTAAACTGTTGTTATATATATAAAAAAAAAAGAAAAACTTCAATAATGAGTGTAAAACACTCTTAACAAAGATAAAACACTCTTACTGATTGAGATTAACACAGTTTATGTCTCCGTCAAAACAAAAATCTTCATATTTTTGTGATTTATAGATTTTTTTCACCAAGTCCAAGATTTCTAAAATTGTGCTTGTTTTGGGCATAAAATAACTAGCATATGATTCCTGAGATTCATTAAAATTGTGAAAAAGCAATTAAACTGAATTTGACCAATATATATACCTTATTCTTTTCACGCGCTTTAGATGTAACGTTTTTTGCAATTATATAACTTTTGATTTTGTAGGTTTCTCATTGTAAAGTTTAAGTGTATATTTAAAAAATATGTATATACTATCGAAAAATTTAACAATTTATTACAATTTGAGTACATTTTATCACAGGCAGCATAGGTAATTCTCGTATAATAATAAGTATTTTAAGCCGATGCCACGGTGAGTTTCTGTCGTCTTTAGCAGTCAAGATAATCAATACCTTATGAACACATGAGCTTGAATTGTATTATGATTTCGAGATAAGAGAGTTGTTCCTTTTGAGTTTCATCAATTCTAAAAGTTTAGATGCTTTTTTTTTGGAAAGTGTAAAATACAACTGAAGTGGTATTTATTCTTTTATACAATACCAAATCTACCTCGGCTTTCTACTTCCTATTATGAAAATTTCTAAGGGTGGAACCTCAGCACTTATAGCTGCCATAGAACGAGATTGAAAGCTTGAGTTTTGGTGTCCATTCTTATACACGATATGTCACTGATGTTTGCCGATATATCACGCTTTCATTCCTATTTCTCTGTTTCACTTGTAT
The DNA here is from genome assembly GCA_963932185.1 of Troglohyphantes excavatus. Classification (NCBI taxonomy): domain Eukaryota; kingdom Metazoa; phylum Arthropoda; class Arachnida; order Araneae; family Linyphiidae; genus Troglohyphantes; species Troglohyphantes excavatus. Next base: position 21,877,047 of record OZ010674.1, read on the forward strand.
AAATTTTTGTCAATGACTGATCATGATTTTAGAAATAATGAAGATCGTGAATAACATTTCAAGTAATTGATTTGCTAAAGAATGTCACACTAGAACTGCACAGTGGGTTGTTTTCGAAGGTTTATGGTCTACCTCGAGGGAAAGACCCGGGAACACTGCTTCATATTTTTGAATTAAGGTCAGATGACGAGAAATAAAACCTGAGTTGGCCCTCAGACGCAACCTCTTCAGGGCATCGGACGATGATCAGATTTAACGTGAACCATTTCCTTATACACTGTGGACGAAAATTGTGGATATTTTCAACGACTTTTGTTTAGGAGCGAATATGGTATGTAGATATATATTCGAACTCGCAATTCTCTGGATTAGGAGCCGAATACTTTGCTAATGGGTAATCCACGCCTAAATTTGTAATATTATTTAAAATATCGCAAATATTCAGAACAATTAATCAAAAATGGAATTACCCAGCAAAAAGAAGAAAAACATTCAACATAAAACCCTCATCAAAATTGTAAAACTGAAGTTTTTAGGCAGAAAACTGTAGTTTTTTTTGTGAAGATCTATGAAATGAAAAAGGTTTGTGTTTCAATATTCTTCATAAAAACTGTAAAAAAAAAAACTTCAAGAAAGCCTGCAAAGAAAACTTCAGTTTTTAATCATTAATATTTTTAAAGCTGATATTTTAAAGGTTTTATGCAGGAAAATAAAAAAAACTTAAAAAAAAAAAAATGCAGTTTTTTTTCTTCTTCAATATCCTTTATAAAACCTTCAATTTGACAATTTTGATGAAGGTTTTATGCTAATTTTTTTCTTCTGGGTATGACTTCTTGCGTATGGAACGGTTGTCTGACAAGTCAACACCACCTAGTGGTGTTGACCAAGTGGGATAAATCGTAAAAATTCCAGCTGCCTATTATTAGGCAGCTAGACACTTGGCCAGGTGGTGTGGGTCTTAGTTAAATAGGTTGCCCAATAATGAGTTGAATGCCTTTCCAGTTAACATTATAGCCAAGGGAAGTTGCCCTCTGGAATTTTGTTTTTCTACCACTTCAGTAGCTCCATTCCTTCACAAAACTCGAATGCTCCGATGTATTTTTCATAAATATTCTCTGCCAATCTTTAACTTTCGAACCTGCCCTTGTATAAATTCCACGTGTTTTGACAAGAAGCGTCTTAAAAATCAGCTATATAGGAGGATAGAAATATGTTACGCTTTTAGAGAGATCCATTCCGACACTAAAACTCCGTAAAATATAGCGCTATTCACATAAATTTGGTCTTGTTTGTTCAAATGCGGGTAAAAAAATTCAAATGCGGGTAAAAATAAATTAGATGCGTTTAAAGCCTTGAAATACAGTAAAGCATGTAGGGGAGCCCACGGCGTCAGACGGAAGTTTCTTTACCTATCGGCGAGGTTTTTGTTGGCGACCAATGTCGCACCCGATTGTTTTAAATTGAAACTTATCCGAGCTCGATTTTGATAGCTTCTTTAAAATTCAATCTAATATCTGCACAGAATCATAGACACAAATTGACATTCGTTCTGATTTTGCACGTATCGCAAGTCACGTAGCAACACCTTCTGAATTTGCAACCACAACGTTCTTCGGATTCAATCCACGTGGTCAGGTAGCCACGAGAACAGCACATTGCTTCGCATCCAAAAGAATCGTCAGTTGTGCTGTTGCATTGCCTAAAAAAAATACAGTTGGTATTAATGTTTGATTCAATATAAATATAACAGTTGAAAATAAGATGAAGCAATTTATCGCGAAAGAAAGTCCGATGTGGCTGTGTCGGAGAACGACCAGAAGTGTTTTACTTGAAATGTCATATCCTGATAAATAATATTTCCAATGCATGTATGATATATATTTATTATTTTAATTGATATAGCTTCCGTAAAACACCGCATTGCTTCAGATTTCAAAATAGAAAATTTCTAAGAATTTAAAGTTTGTGTATTGCTGAAAAAACTGGAAATTCGAGGACGATTTAAATCTGCAGCTGAAGTCAGAGGGTTGAAGTAAGTGAACTTGCCTGTTTTTTCCTGCCTGTATCCACTTCGAAATTTCAACTTTACCGAGAATTTGTCTTTGTTACGATGAAATACGGATATTGTCAATTTAGGAAGTTAATAGTCAAATAAAGTGGGCCACCAGATAAATATAAGGTGGACATTTATCTTATTGTAAAGCCGTCACTGACACACGCCGGCCTATCTACCCCAAACCTTGATGGTCATCGCTACAGTACAGGGGGAAGGGGGAGTTGTTTATGTAAATACGTTGTGATATTGTGGTTATTAGAGGAGAGAGAGATCCCTGCATGATAGATTGAATTAGTTGTTGTTCAAAGGCTGTTGATACTTGACTTCCTGATTTTGGAGAACAGGACAAACACTCCGTCTATTTTTTTTACCTACATAAGTCTTCTACGATTACATAGAGGGACGACACTAGCTCCCGTGACCCTCCCCAGGATCCGCTAATTCTTGTATCTCACCTTCCTTTAGTTCCTGCCGATCCGGACTTCGGGTCGTACACGCAATAATCAGGAGATTTCACTGCATACACGAGATCATCTTTGTTGAAGAGAGCCGCGCTCGGAAGAAGCTTCTTCCGTCTACCTACAAAAAATGCAAAATGTCTATTAAAACAACGTGTATATTTACTTGTTTTTAAGATTCCTAGCGATTGAGGCAAGTAAAATCATTGCCAAGCGGATCGTATAATCAAGTAAAGCAAAAGTATTTATGTACGTTTGGCAAACTAAATTAATATAATATTGTTTAGTTGAAGAAACACAAATAGTTTAGGCAGCAGGGAAAACCTCTATTTGACATTTCTTAACAATTTAAGGCCCATTGAGTCTAGAGTGTTAACAATTAAGGACCATTAACATAGAGTTTAGAAATTGAATCGTAATACTAAAATGTGCTCAGTCTACTTAAGCTTGTTTTGAGAATTAAAAAAAAACTATCCTAAAAGTATACATTTTTAAAATATCAAAATCTTTATGTTTACTTACAAACTGTCCTGTTAAAGTCAACATTTCCATACCTTCAATTAAAAAATAAATAAATTTGTTTCAAATGTTTTTTTAGCGTATAACGGGGAAATAAAAATATCTAAATACTGCTTCATATAAAATTATGTATATTTAAGCATTAAAAGTTTGAAAAAAATTGCATATGGAACAAAAAATGGTGTACATATATCAACATTTAAGTGATATACATTGGTTTCCAAATCAATTGCAGGTGTAACAGGTAGAAAGCAAAGAGTACAAAATAAGGGTAAATACTCTCGAAGGGTGTAAGTCAAAAGCGGAGTTCCACAGGGTTCTGTACTTAGGCCACTGTTGTTTATTATTTTTATTGATGATATTAGTAAGAACCTTGCAAGTAGAGTTAGTATCTTTGCGGACGATTTAGAAAGCATGACCACCGTAGATTGCATACAGGTAGTGCAGGTCGATTGAACTAACATTTCAGAATAGGCTAGTTATTGAGGTATGCAATTTAGTATTAAAAAATATCAGGGGAGTCTTGTACATGGGACTCAAAATTAGAAAGGCTTCTTATTATCTGCAAAGTTCTAAGATTAGTATTAGTGATCTGGGCGCTTCGGTAAATAGTAATTTTAAATGGGGACAGCCAGAAAAAAGGCGAATAGAATGTTGGGATAAGAAATGTATCATATAAATCTAAGGAAGTAATTTGGCCACTGTATAGGTGTTTGGTTAGGCCTAATCTTGAATATGCAGTAAAATTCTGATCACCTTATCTTAAAAAGGATATAGATTTTGTTAGAACGAATTCAACATAGAAGAGTGTTATTTCTGGGATAGGAAGGAATAGAAATAAAAATGTCTGCCAAACGTTTTTGCGATTTACGATCTAGCAGATGTGTTTGTATCTGTTTGGATGCTCATCAAATAGATCCTCCATTAATGCAAGATTTCTATCTTCACAACTTTCCCTAACTTTAATATTAAACGTATTTTTTTTTTAAATTTAACTTTCTCCGGCTTCAATTGCCAATGTTATTCCAAAGCAAGTACTCTTTTTGAAAGGGATGTTATTTTATTAATGCAGAGTTAAAAAAAAGATGAGTGATAGCTAAAATCATAAACCTTCATCGAACTGTTCGGTTGGATGAACATACTACTGACGATAAACTTTCTCACATCAGAAATAAGTTGGAATGTTCATATATGTCCTACCTACTGGCACGGGATGGGCTTCCTCGGCGTCTCTGTGCTTCAACTTCAATTTGTGCGCCACCTCAGACAGGGTGGGCAGGGATCTCCAGCAGGTCTTCACCTCGCAGGATCCGGACACTCCATGGCACTTGCACTGCAGGCGCCAAGAGGACCGCACGACCTGGAGAAAAAGGATGCTCTGCTGTAACTAGGCTGGTCAACCAGCGTCGGAATCCATATTTATTTATATATTCCTAATATCGGTAGTGGGGGTCTATAGCTCCAGGTGCTGTCGTCGGCTAGCAACCAGAGGGTTGAGAGTTCTAATACTGTTCCACACGACAGTTGTAATAAATATAGAGAGCAATTTCAGGCAACTTTTGTAATTTAGTAGCGAATCTTGGAATCGGGCAACCCTCCTATCACTAGATCACTACAAGTTAAACTTTTTTGTCAAGCCCGCATGTCGATTTGAGCTCGCAATTCTTTGTTTGCTAGCCGAATTCTGTGTCTTCCGGGAAATATCCGGGTACTGCGTCTTAATTTTGAACTATGGTTAGCGATGAAAAGAATTACACATGAGCTGACACCCCATGAAACCTCAAAAGGTGTGAAAACCTCCGACCTCGACGGATTTAACATGCACCTGTTCCATCCAGCTGATTATTTACGACTTCATAATTTGTTTAGGTATGTTGAATAAATTCTTTTCTACATTACTTTGAGTAAAATTTAACTTATTACCAGTCAGGATATAAATTGCAAATAGGTAATAGGGTATTTGAGATTATATCTTTTTTTTTTAACACATGCTTTACATTGTTCTAATTCGGAAAATTTTAAATTACAGAAGATTTTTAAATTGGTCATCAAAAACACTTCAACATCCTTTTCTGTACGAATTGAGAACTCAAAATGTTCCCAGAGTCGAGTTACAATGGAAATCTTGCAACAAAACTACTTCATATATATAAAAAAAAGTAATGATTGAGAATCGATAGATAAAAGCCTGAATATTAAACAAGTTTGTCTCATGGGACAAGATTTTGCCTGTCTCTACTCGCGTTGTTCCTCAGATAAGCACTTGTCCGACGATGGAACCATCGATTATTATCGATCGAGGTTCGATGTGATGGTGTGGACAGAAAGGCTGTCGACAACTTTGATAGGGCCACCGCAGAGGAGTTGCTTCGATTCACTCTCACATTATGAGATCGGACTCCGGGTCCTTTGATAAACTTTTTCCTGATGATGAGGCCAGCGACACTTGTTTGTAACCGATGCAGACAAATGAGCTGGATTGTGTGAACAGGGGGATTTTGATGGATGGGTATCAAAAGGCAATTGTGTTAGATTGCGATACTGTTTTGCGGATGGATCTTGCGATTTCTTTTTCCTATTGTAGTTAGAATTTTAGGGTTCATTGTGGGTTGTATAACTTCTTTATTTAGTCATAATTCACAGCAAAAAACTTTTTTTCAAAAACAAGAAATTTCCCAACTTAACAGTGCCGAAAATTCCTAGGTTCAATTTATAAGCATTTTTCATTTATATTAGGTAATATTAAAGTCTCTCACAAGCATTGTCTAATTTAAATGAAATCTTACTAGTTGGGTAATTTCTAATCTTCCACAGTTTTCATTTGCTAATAATATTAATTTTCTTCAGGCATAAATTTTCTAACTCTGGAATTTTAAGAACTTGAAATTACCAACTTTTACAGTTTCCAAATTATTGGAGAAGCCCCCCCCCCCCCCAAAGGAGCTTCCCTCCCCCCAAACGCTCCTGGTGTGACGGGCCTGATTTCAATGCTGAATTTTCAGCATTAAACCTGCATAAAATCTATTTCATGACTGGTTTTATGCTGATTTTTTTAACGGAGTTTAGCTTTATCAACTAAAATTGATTACAATTTTACTTCCTTGTAAAATAAAGACTATACTGGCATGTGTAATGGCTTTCTAATTGCTGTCGGGAAATTGCTTCCTACATTATATACATTACAAAATATTTTAAATAGATCCAGAAGATTTGCACTTTAGAAAATAAAGGTCTATCAATATCCTCTAATTTGAGAGAAGAATACAAAAGCCTGAGACCGTACGGACCAGACAATTGGCAGAATAGAACTTAAAGAACCTTGCTGGCCAAATAATTAGAATTGAGGATATAACATACAAAAAGGCATATTTTTTTAATTCTTGAAAATAAATGTAACGGGAATTCGAAAATAATAATAAAAAAAAACCGATCAAGAAGGGGTTAGGCATGTTGATTCCTCTTTAAATTGACAATCGGAAAGTACAGCTATTGCTATTACAATAACAATAGTTGTATGTCAATTGCTGTATTCCCACATCCCGAATGGATAACAATCGACTGTTTAAAACACTTTTTAGATAGTATGAGTTAGTTAAATATTTATGAAATTAAGATCATTTTACAATCTTACCCTCCATCCAACCCGGCTGTTGTGTCTGTGAAGCCTGATAGCTTCGTTGGCTCTGAACTTGCGTCTGTCGAAGGGCTCAGAAGAGAACGCCTTTGCAGCCTTCACTCCGTACCCGATGTTGTCGAAGCAGCCGCCCCACTTGAAGTCGGACGGGGGCGGCTCCTTCGATGGGCGCCCGCAACCACAAGTCTTGATTCGGCCCTCGGCACAGCCCCGGCCCACTCCGATTGCCAGACCGGCCGACGCGAGGCTGCACACGAACGCCTGCTCGCTTGTTCCTGTTGGAATTAAAGAGGTGCTCATCAAATATCACTTGTAGAAAAATAAGTTTTATTTCTCACAGTAAACAAAACTTTAGGTCACCTAGGCCCGCAAAACTTAGAAAACGCTCCTTTCCATGAACTCAAAATTGCTCTGTTGAATCAAAACGCATATATTTAATTTAAAAAAAAACGACGTTGAACTGATGTCTGGAAAATACTTGTTAATGTGGGTGTTAACCATTCATTTTTAGGTATAAAATAGACGTCCTCGGAATTTTATATAGTCTTTATATTTAGCATTGTAGAAATGTACTGTTGTCATAAGTTAAAAGGCCCTAACTCCAATTTTTTTTAATTCATTTTTTAGCTTATCTAATTTGTCCTTTAAAAATACACCTTTTCATGACATTAAAAATCCATAAATCGAAAATAATGGTGTGTTATAGAGAAATTTATATTGACGAAATTTATATCAGGTCGAGGCGGTTTTTTATAAAAAAAAAAGGCCCTATAAGACAATTAAATACTAAAAAGGCCCTGAGTTTTACATAAAAAAACACATGGTAAAAGAAATATAGCAATCACTAAAATAAAATGTTGTGCATGCAACAAAACTACTTTTAAAAAATAAAGACTTTTAAAGTATTACAAATTTTATAATACAGGTAATGAATTTGTTTTTTCTCGTTTTCTGTAAAGTTTTGATTTTTGAAGTTAAGGCATTCTTTCTTATGATGGGAGAAGTATAGAGATTAGTGAATGATACACTAGTTATTTCGTAATAAAAGTTGTATGACATCAAATATTTAAGGATGATTAACATTGCACTATTGCTATATAAGTGAACTATAGAAAATGGTTTGGGATTTAACTTGAAGAAAAAAAATCTGGAAACCTGCTTTTTAGTATAAAAACATGTTTTTTGTTTTTGTCACATGTTTGAAAAATATTATTAAATGTACTAACGGATTTTTTGCGAACACTTCGCGTTCCTCTCAAGCAACCACTGTGCATTTATTGAAAGGCAAGCCTTACATTTCAAGAACTGCACGCACTGGTTGAATTAGTATTGCAACTAAAACTCACCTCTGATCAAATCTTGTCCAAATTGCGGCGCCAAATCGATGGACGAGCAGTTCCATCGGTGTTTGTAGAACGTCTCCTGGCAAACATCTGAGATCTTGCGGGCCGTGTTCACCACAATGGGCATGAGGGCCAAGTTTCTTTTACAGGCAGCCTTCTGCACAGACGCCAGAAGATTCTGCTTGAACGCCTTCACACACATCGATGGGTTCTCCCATGACACAGTCATTTTGCTCGTGTGAAATCCCCTGTGTGAATATGAATATATCGATGGTTAAAAGCTCAATGGTTGTATGTCCATTTCTGGCAATAATGAGATATTGGTATCACCGTAAAGGTGCTCTTCCTCGTGCTCAAACATTGTATGGTAATACCAAATAACAATTTTATGGTGCAGGTTTAAAAAAAAAAATGGGTTCCCAACTAAGCTCGCAATATTCATTTTGCGCTTTTCGAAAGTTCACAAAAGGAGACATACAACTATTGTGTTTTAAGCCATCGATATGTCTACAACTTGGAGGTAGGACACTATGTCAATTTTTCAGATTTTCTGGTTAAAACTGTAATTTTATGTGTTTTTCACAATCTTTACAGAGGTATAAAATACTATCTTCTATATGGGTTACCAACGGACATATTATTTTTTAAAGAACTCCATGTCCATAGAAACCTACATGCATATAAAACTTTGATAAAGCTCTCTTTGAGAAATAGTAAAAATGGACGACTTCGCGACTCTATCACAGTTATTGACACTGGAACGTTGTGCATGTGCTCCTTGAAAAAGTCCCATGAAAATGATTTCAATGGTTCTTGTTTTATTACCGAATCAACATAATGAAAGATATAAGTTGTGAAAATTGGTTCTTTGAAATAGTTAAAACAATGCTCCTCGAGTAGAACTTATCAAATATATTAAATTTAAAACAATTATTTACGTTTTATCATATTAGGGGAAGCGCAAGCCCAAGAGGCCGATTGGAGCTCCAGTCAAGAATCAAGGTGGTACCACATTTTTGTGAATTGTAGAGAATCAGAGATTTTATTTAGAACCCTTACTTTATCTATTACTGTAACTTTAAAAGTAAATTCTTGTGAATTATATTTAAAAACAAAGATTTCTCGGGTATCCATGACAGTATTTCCACCACAGCCTTATTATTTTACAGAGAATATATAGTAGTTAGTATTTAACTTTCTTCTAAAAAAATCATTTCTGCCCGTAGAACAGTGATTCCCCAAATTTTTACAACTTAGCATTAAACCTGTGCAATGGGCATGGGATAGATAATTTTTAGGCAACCAATATGATAAAAAATTCCAATGTTATGTGCTTGTCTTGAACTGCTGATACAAACTGTTTAAGTTTCATATGCCACAACTGAACTTTAGTGTAAATGATATTTTGGCTTCTTTTCAAATCTTCTACAAATCGTTACATTCCACTCAACACTACTTTCACTTAAATGGCTGAAACTGTAAACTATTCAGATGGAATGTGTAAAATCGTCTTTATGTTCGATTTATGCACAAACTGCTACAGCCTACCAATTAAAACTGAAGTTACAGCTGTACCCAAAATGTGACTCGGTCAGAGTGAGGAGTGAATACATAGCCGACCTTGTCGACGCGGAATATATATATATACATATGACCGATTTTATAGACGTATTCCGTCAAACTCCTTTGCACTGTACCTGTTTAGCATCCCTTAGAAGAGGAGCAAGAGCAGAAAGGGAGAGAAAGTCATCCTTATTGCTATACGGACGTTGACTCTCCTTGATCAGTGGAGATAAGGCAACTAAGTTACGGTTGTCATCGAGAAAAAGAACATGATCGATTCCGTGATTAATGATTTGTATACGATGGAGAGATCGGGTGGGTTATGGAGGTGATAAAAGAAGGCGGTTCTGCAAAAGAAGTGTGAAATTGGCGGAATCCTTTATGCTATTCCCGCCTTATTTTGATCCGGGTTCTCAGTCTGTTCTATTTTGTTTAAATTCGGTGGATTAACCTTATCGGTAAACGGAGCTTTTTTTCAACCCTTCTTTTAGGCTTAATTTCTTTTATTCCGTTGTTCCGAATCGTATTTAAAAAATGAGTGAGTTTTAAAAAAATGGTGGACAAAAAAAACTATTCAATGCGTAAAAGTAAGTGATTTGCTTTAAATTTTTCTACGTTTTTTTTTAAATAATTTATAGTACTTTGAAGCTATATCTATATTTTATTTTATAATTTTTAGGAAAAATCGCTATTTATAAACTTATTTCGAAAAGGTTCGAGTTTCGAATATGTATTTTTCAGAAGAAAAAAATCAGTTATGTACCCAACTTGTTATTGAATTAAGTTTTAAAAAAATTGGGTTACTTTTAAGTTTACTTCTAGCTAGCCTGTGCAATTTTGTATTTACAAATTTGAGCCGAAAGTATTTTATTTTTATGATGTATTTATACTTTAAATGTACATTTGTTCTTCAAATTATACTTATAGTCATTGTAGAATATTTGATGCCTTAATCTATTTACTCCAATAACATATTTCGATTGTATGGTATTATAAAACATTTAGAACGCCATAAGCGATTGTTTGAACGAGAATGATGGATTGATAGAACGATTAATACATCAGTCACGGAAAGTTCGAAAATAATTAAAAGATTTTGTCCATTCTATTCAAAAGTAAACATTTCTATCCTTTATAAAATATATCAAAATAGATTTTGGAAATAATATTTAAATTTATGGTTACTTATTACTTTTCAAGCTCGTTTTTCATAATTCCTAAATATTTTTTTAATGTATGTTTTTATAAAGCACCAGCGTTGAAACTGAAAATGTGAGCTGTGTGATAAAATTAAGTTCTCTTACAAGAAGGGAATTAAATATTGTAAAAAGATTAGCAATGCTTATATTCAATATATCGCCGATGCAAGAGGTAGAAAAAATAGACGCGGAAATACTAATAAAAAAAAATTAGAAAAAAATATTTTAAAGTTCAAAGTGACGTTAATCAAATTTTAAATTTTGTTAAATCAATAAAAAAAAATCGTTTTAAACCATGCTTAGCATAGATTGAAACGAAATAAAGTAAAAAATTAATTGCTAGGAATTAATGTAACTTGAAAGCTTTACAGTTGATTGAGCATATGTGGTTGATACTCTAGCTTGATTCGTTTGGATAATAAAAAAAACAAACATAGAATTTCAATCCCCAATTTAACCACATTTATTTCTAGAATTTTTTATAGAATGTTCTATTAAAGAGACCGCGGAGACGATTTTTATTTTATATAAATATACTTGACAAAAAAATTGAACTGCGAAATTAGAATTAATCTCATCTTGAAATAAAACTGTTATGAAAAAGGAGTTTTTATATATGTCGTTGGTTTTTAAACTCGAACGAACATTGCGGTTATGTACTGTACAAATATCGTATTTACAGAAAATAGATTGTATTGATAATAACAAAGTATAAAAGTCAAAATCAAAGACACAGTACCGATAATGGATTCAGTCACTTCATACTGCCTTTAAAATATTTATGTAAATTGGAAATTCGTGTGCCTCATCCATGAGTATATGTAAATAGTTTTTAGACAGTCATGAGTAACAACAAATTTAAAGAAACTAGTGTAAGTTCCCTCTACCTCATCGTTGTCTAAGAATCTAGGAAAACTCATGTGTCAAGAAAACAGATAAATTTTATTACTTCACGATTTTTTTTTGTCACAATTTGTCATCGTATAATAATCAAAATTGCACTACGAATACATAATCGAAACATTCAAAACGTGTTTGTCATATTAAGATGATTCGTGGGAAAACGCAAATAACTTTTTTTATACTTGCATTATGTACAGATTCCAATCTTTACAAATTAATTTCGGTGGGATAAAACGTGTTTTGAATAGATAAAATAGGTTGTTTCGATTGAAAACTTGAAGGCAAATTCAATGATGTAAACACATATTTTTTTTATAAAATTCGAACAAGACACCTTTTGAACGTTTGCTCTTTAAAAAAATGTCTAACTATATATTTCCTTAAAAATCGTAAATACCGTAGAACCTTCAATTATCCGGATTAATAAAGCGGATAGCCAATTATCCAAAACCGGATCGGTTTGAAAAAAAAAAAAAAAAAGCAAAATCTACATGTTAAAGTGTCTTATCGGTGAACGATATTGTTTTTGATAGTCATAAATTATATTACACACTAAAACAAAATTCATTTTTTACAAAGAAATAATCATTATTTCGGGAATTACCCATTTATCCGGATGGGATCTGGTTCCCTTAAAAAATATATATTTCCTTAAAAATCGTAAATTCAGTACAACTTTTAATTACCCGGATAAAAAAAGCGGATAGCCAATTATCCAAAACCGGATCGGTTTGAAAAAATAAAAAAAAAAGTAAAATCTACATGTTAAAAGTGTCTTATCGGTGAACGATATTGTTTTTGATAGTCATAAATTATATTACACACTAAAACAAAATTCATTTTTTACAAAGAAATAATCATTATTTCGGGAATTACCCATTTATCCGGATGGAATCTGGTTCCAATTGATCAAGATAATTGGAGTTTTACTGTATTTTAGAAGAAAGAAATGTCTAAAAATTGTGACACAAGTCATTTTATCTTTAACCGATAGAAAAATTATCATTCTGTAAAATAATCTCAAAATCAAAAGACATACTCACAGCCAGTGAAGTGGGGCGGAGGGGGAAAGAGCAGCCCTAGCAGTACCGGTCAGAAGAAGCCCGATCCACAAACAGCTGATCATCACTTCCGGTCAGTATCGTCTGAGGAAAAAGTCACTATCGTCCGGAGGGAGAAGCGCGGGAGCTTCGCTATAAAATAGCGGGTGGCCTACGTGACGGGCGAGTCGTAGGCCGGGCTTTAAACACCTGCTGCCATATTTCGTCGGAGCTGAAACGGACTGACGTGCTCTTGGGATGGAACGCCGAGTGAAAATGTCGGTTTTGTGGGGTTACGGGGACACAAGCGCAATCGTGAAATCGTTTCTGTCAGCAATCTTTTTTTTTTTTGGGGGGGGGGAGGGAGGAGGGGGGGGGGGGGGTAGCCTATATGCATATGCAAAACAGATTATAGCTGAAAATAGTATGTTATGATTGGTTAGTTTATTCCGTTGGCTTAATTTTTTACTTTAAATGAAAAGAAAATATTTATTTCAAAAAGTCTATAGAAAAAAAGTTCCATAGTATTGAAGCCAATTATATCGTCTGGTGGCTATTCGCGATTTTCAAAAAGAGTTTAAAACGCATGCAACTCGTTTCGTACTTGGATTATTCATTTAGAGTCTGGCAGATTGCTTTATTGGATATTATTGGCAGTTTGGATATTAAAGTTTCGGGATAGGTTATATTTCTAGTTTATAATTATTAGTTACATATTTTTTTCTAATTGTTAGTTTTGACCAGATATCGCTCGTTCCTCCTCAGAGCAAGGCCCGATTAAGAAATTGAAGCAAGGGAAGCCTGCCGTTAAATGGGGGCCCCATTGCTCTCAAATAGACCCTGTAACATCAAATCGAGATTTTACATGCACTAAAATCCTTGCATCTGAATGGCATTAAAATGAAACACATTATAAATATATTAAAAAAACACTAATAAGTAATGAATGTTCCTAATATTCTGTATATTTTTGAATTTTTTCCAATATTCGAACAAATTTAACACAAGTAGCAATTTTTTTTTTGAAGTTAGTAATGCCACACACTTTTTTAAGGTAAATTTAGTAGCAAACTACGTTAAGAGTGTTATATATTTACATAAAACGTGTGATTTCGAGGCCCCTCAAAAATGAAAAATGTAAGCCTGTGCTTCCCGGGTCTATTCTGTAATCAGGCCCTGCCTCGGAAAAACTCTTAAAAAAAATAAACAGTAAAGTTTTTATAGTCTGTTGAATGGAAATTTGATTTAAAAAACAAAAACAAATTGGCGAGAACTTTATTTTATTTATCATCAGCCATTACATATTTAGTGGATGCAAGTGTGGGGTGCACAAATGTGACCACCTCTGTTCTTCACAATGACTAGAGTGCAAACCAATTCGGTCCACTTTAACTACTTTGATCTGTTTGGATTAGTAGCAAAATCAGATCTAGTTATTCTCTCGAAAATTTCAATATTTCCAGAATTTACATTTCAGATTTAATAGTCCACCTTTACAGATTTCAAATTGGTGCTATACACAAGAGGCGGAAATACCCTTGCAGAAAAAATAGTCTTTAGATAGACACAATACAATCACAGCAAATGAACATATAAATAGTACACACTGATATGTAATAATACAAATTGAAAGCTAACTTCAAATGCAGAGTCAGCCGACAAGCAGTCGTTATGTATAAATATTAAAACAGTATGGATTTAAAATAGGGTATAAAAATTAATATTTTAGCAATATTTGAAAACTAAAGCAGTAAAAAAAATTAAATTAATTACAAATAAAAAAATAGTATAATTTTAAAGTATTTAATATTCTTTTCATGTTTTTGTTTACTGAAATTAAAATAATGTAGAAATTACTTTCATATTTTTGCACATTTCCATACTAAAAGCAGAATATGATTTTATAACATGTTAAATTTTACCAGTATTATTCAACAATTTAGTAATAATTTTGAGAGCTCTTAAATTTAACAATAAAACATGGAGTTCATTGTAGGCATTTAAAATACAAAGCAGTTTAAAAGAGTTTTCACATGTTGGCTGTATATCCATATCACAGTAAATGTAAATAGAAGATAGTTTTTAGAGAAACTGAAATATAATCATCTGAAAAAATTCACTAACTAAACATACAATAGGCTAAAAAGAAAAAAAAGTTGTTTATTTATTAAAAACAAAATACCAATAAGCAAAAAAATTATATTTAATGTCCTTATATGTTTTAACCTCAGTTGTACTTGGTGTATCTATTAGGATAGACTACAATAGGCTCTATGTACATACTCTATACATATTAGAAAGTAGTACATGGGATATTTAATTCTTGTTCTAGTGATTTGCCTTTGTGGAGTATGAGAGTGCGAAAGGTTAAAACAACTTAAGATAAAAGTACTGGTTACCACAACTTAATGACCAAATGCGTAATTTATTTTTAACAAGTTATTACAAAAGTAAGTTTAAAATTAATTAGAAATTTACCAGAGAGTGTAAATTTTTTCGACTTTACCAACTAAATTTTTGTAAAATTTAATATCTGCTTAACTTTTAGTAATTTCCTTTCCTTTAACCTTAGGAGGGATAAGTAAAACGCAAATCTACAAGTTTGTTTTCATTGCCGGAGAGTAAATTAATTTATATTTAAAAAAGTTTTATTTATATATTTTTTAAAAACTTATTTTTGTAGATAAGAACTTCTAAAGTCTTCCTTTAAATTTGAAATGTTGCAAACAAGGGATTTTTTTAACGTAGTTTTAAGTTATGTGTCCTGCAAAGAAGCTGGAGATACAGAAATATATATATATATATTTGTGTGTGTTACTATATCTCAGGTGGTTATTTTCTTCGAAGTTACTATCTCAATACGTTTTGTATCACAATTATTATAAATCAGTATCAATATGTATTTTAATAAATTTGCTGAAGACCCATTGCCAAAATATTGTCAATGAATAAGCCTGAAATAATGTATAAATATTTAAAATCCAAACACAATAAACCAATTCAAATAAAATATAAAAATTAGAAACAATCGATAAAAAATATATTAAATTATTTTTGTATTATAAGGGAAAATAATCTTTAGTAGACTTATATTATGAAATTTACAACCACATGTCAATTCCTTTTGCAAAGGAATGCAAAAACAGATTATCATCTGTTAAAAATAAAAATAAAATTTTTAAGAAATTTTATGGTTGTGATTAAATATCAAATCAAGTACATTTATCCAGTGTGATTTCCTTACACTATATAGAAGGAAAAAGATTGAAATGTTTATATAATTCAGCTTCCACTTATAGAATTTTAATTATTCAATGTTTAATATACACTGGTATCCAATATAATTAAAATATATAATTTACATTTAATCATTAAATACAGATTTAATGAGTAAATTTATCTTTAGCAGAGGATAACAAATATTTCTATACATATAAATTAAACTTTTCTTGAAATATTTCCAACATTGGTACAATAAATTACATTTAAATATCAAAATCACCTATACAAAAATGCACCCTTTACTTAAATATAGTACAGGGACATAGAAACAGAATATAAGGAGTATTATCTTACAAATTGTCGCATATTTACAAACACATAAGTATATGTGGATATACTTAAAAAATATTTCGCTCTTAACATTTTGCAAATGCTGAAGAACTGAATACAAGTTAAAACAAACACAATTTGTGTTAGCAAGGCAAATAATGTGCTTTAAGTACAAATCATTCTGAATTCCATATTTTGATTGGTGTGTATGCAAACTTTTGTGCACAATCATAGCGGACATAAAGTGAAGCTGCTTTGTTGAGAAAAGGCCCATGGCACAAAAAGAAATTGCAAATTTGAAAGAGAAAACTGTTGGGTGTGATACAAAGAGCATGTGTAATCAAACAAATTCTCCAGAAGGACCAGAAATTCGAACTCTGGAATTTGGAACTTCAGCCAGACGTCCAGCCAGTCCGAGTTCCGCTACTGTGGATGCCTCCTGAAATGGAGATTTATGAAGGCTTACTAGTGCAAAATATTAAACTTTTAAATTTCGGTTTTAAATCGTACTTTTTTACTTAGGAAAAATACCCACATTTTATTGGCAACAAATATAATTTGCTCTGTATAACATTATACAATGTAGTTTAATTGGTGTTAAATGTTCCCTAAATTTGTTGTAAAGTTTATGTGTTATTTAACAATTATTTTTGGATTTACAGAGTTTTGCTGCAGTACAAAAGATTTATTAAATTGTGCAGTAATATTTAACTCGTGTGAAAAAGTGTTGTCATTCTACTGTCAGCCAAACGCATTGTAGTATTTTTGAAAATAATAAAAGTGGAGCTTACTGATAAAAGTAAAAAGTTAAAAAATTCATTCGGTATTGGGCAAAAACTTATTTAATAAAAAATCTATTTCTAGACTAATTTAGCTATCTCAGAAATCTATTTCTAATTTTGATAATAGTAAAGTCATATTAGCTACTGATACAGATTATATAACTTTAAAAAAATTATTTTAACATTCGCCCAATATTTTTTTAGGAAAGTCCCGTCTTCCTTCTTCAAAGTCAAAAGTCTTCCTTTCACTGTATTTCTGTTAGCTATAGCATGAATAAGCGTTATGTTTTCTAAAATTTTATCTGTAGAGGAAGAAATAAGATATTTTATCCTTTTGAAAAGAACTCATAAGAATACATTTATATAAATTTTATATATTTCATGACTAATGATTAAATGATGTTTCAAATAAAATTTATTTATCCCAATTTTAAGTCTACAGAAGTGATATTTTTTTAGAAATCAAACTGTAGCAAAACAACACACATTGCTTTAGACATATATTACTTTTGATAAAATATGATTAAAATAAATCTTAAAATTGACCTTTTTTTAAATATTTTTTTCACACCTGTTAAAAGGTGTGAAAAACCTTATATTCTCATGCAATAAGGAACACTTTTATAGGTTACAAAAACGGGTTTATCTATTGTTTCCAATTTCGGATGGGAAAATAATTCAGAATATCCACAGATCACCCAATTACAGAAAATTGAAAAGTTCATATTTCTTTTCTAAATTTTTATGTTTTTTAGTGAATTTCCTGGTTATTAAATGAGGATTAGCCCTGCATAAATGGCCATATGAAATAGTTAAGAATTAATTTTAAAAACCTGTTTGATATTTTGTAGGAACTATAGTTAATAAAAAGCATGGAATATCATTAACATGATATAGTTTAAGCATCTAGTTTTCTAATGGGGGTATAAAAATATTATTGCACTTTATCATACAAAAGATTACACAGTCATAAGTATGTAAAAAAAATGTGCTTAAAAATTTATATCAAACCAAACTTTATATATTTTTTCTTCCTTTTTTAGTATTTAATTAAAGAAAGTTCTTACAATCCTCTTGGAATATAGATTTCAAAGTGCATAGAAACATTTATTTGAGATCATTTAGATTGCAATTTAATTTTTTTTCTGTACATCTAGGTTTTCCAAAATATTTGAAGACTGCAAAGAAAAAACACTTTACAGCAATGTTAAATAGACATTATAAGATTACAGGTGGCAAGGTGTTGCAAACTAAAAAGAAAACAGTGTGAACAAGCAAAAAAAAAAAAAAATAGAGTAGAAAATATATAAAAAATAAGGATAAATAACTTTAAATCATAGGTAAAAAGGCAAGAATGTTCAAAATAAAAATAGATACTAACATGTTGAGGTCTTTATTCGCCTGCATAGTTGCAGAACTCAACTGAAATGAAAATGTACAAAGAGCAAATTTAGCAGAAGAAAAAAAACCACCAAAGAATAGGAAAAGTATACATGCTTCTATGACAGCTAAGTTTAAAAGAAAAAAAAAGAAAAATGTATAAAAATACAGAAATAATGAAGCATGTACAGATTACTCTGACACAGTAATTTAATTGAAACACTTGTCAAAAATTAGGCTAAATAAGCGAATGTTGGTACTTCATTAGTTGATTCAAATTTAATGAAAAGTATTTTCAAACCTGCCAATATTTGTACATTTAAACCTGCATATTTTAAAAACTAACTAAATAAAAAAAATACAAATGAAAGACAAGATATATCTTAATATATTTGCACGATTTACAAGCTTCAATCAACACATGTAATTGCGAATGTATCGCAAATTCACATATAAAAGAAAATTATTATAAAGCGAATTGATATTTGATACCATACAAAGTTTTCTTTGTTTTTAAAACTAAAAAACAAACATGTCCCCAATTCCCATTTGAGTAGAATTTATATTCTTTATGACATTTTAATTAAAAAAAAGTAGGTTGCTAAAAAAATATTTTAAATATTAATATTCAACACAAGTTGTTTTATTGGTAATTTCAATTTTTAACTATAGTCCATTTTTGGTCATTTGGAGGAAGTAATCAATGAAATTAGAGAAATGACTGGTAATATAAAATTTTATAAATTCACTCAGCTATACAAATAAGGAAAAAATTCTATAGTGAACAGGTAATTAATAGAAGTTGGCAGGTATATATTTGTTATTGTTACAAACAACATTGATACAACTTAAATTTGATTCAGTGCAAGTGAAGTACCAATTAGTAGGTGTCTACCAAAAGAAGATTCAAACTAACGTGAAACTAACAGTGCAATATATGGGCTTTATAACTTCCGTTGTTACCCAATTTCTTTGGATGAGCACACTATTGGAAATTCCAGTTCAACCTACAAACAAAATAACGTTCTGAAATGCCAGCACAAGTACAAATGTTTACTTTTAAAATTACACTAAGTGCATTCTTAAGAGATGATTGCGTAGTAGTGTAGTCAGGAATCGAAGCCTACTTTGGCATAAGGAAAGGTCTCTTTTCATTGATAAAGGAAAACTAAAACATAATTCAACTATAAAGTTCAGGATTTAAAACAAAACACAAATTATACAAAAAATTTACAATAAATTAAGTTAACAAAAGTATTGGTATATTTGAGTTATTAGATACTATGTATAAAAAAATAATATAATTAAAAAAATCTGTTAAAAATTATTAACAGTAATTTATAAGGATTGCCACTCATTATTAAAATCGCTTGACTTTTCCATATTTTCTTAAAAGATTTTAAAATAATCTCAAACCCATAAATAATAATCTGAAAACATATAGGAAGTCAGTATTTTTACAAATTTGTATTTTTACGATGAAAAGAAAATTACATAAATTACTATAACAGAATATGAAGGCGTACATTTAGCTGAACTTATTAGAAAATTTCCTGACTTTTTAAATGATGTCCTCCCCCTGATAATTTCAGACTTCCATTGTATTTCAGGTAAGTGGCAACCCTATTATTTGATAATTAAAACTGTAGAGTGATAACTTAAGACAAGGTAGCTTTCTTTCAAGAAAACATAATTCTTAGAATTAAGACAAGGTAGCTTTCTTTCAAGAAAACATAATTCTTAGAATTAAGACAAGGTAGCTTTCTTTTAAGAAAACATAATTCTTAGAATTAAGACAAGGTAGCTTTCTTTCAAGAAAACATAATTCTTAGAATTATATGATGATTACCATGCAATTTAAATATTTAAAAAAAGAGTAAATTAAAATTCATTATATTTTTTGACACCAATTATTAATTTTACAATACTATGCCCATGGGAAGCTTCATTTTATTCACAAGTTGATAGAGTACAGTACTTGGTGAATGCAATTTAAAAAAAACTTTATATGTGGCACTCTTTTTACATAATTTTCAACAGTTCTACAAACTTTTATGAACAGAAATTCGAAGTAGAGAGCTTTAACTCATTTTTCTGATCAAAAGTTATACACAAGCTTGAATTTTGGCAATTATAGAATTTCTCACACAGTATTGTTTTATTTGAATATGCATAGGTGTATCTTGTAAAGCATGCTCTATTAGTGTTTGAAAGATATCACTGTGTTTTGTAAACTATTTCAACATAATGGTATGAATAAAACACATATTAAATAAAAAACATAAAAGAAGATACATTAAATTTCATTTTAAAACAAGCTATGAAAACATATCGTTACTGAAGACTATGGAGATAAACTAATTTCAATTACCGTTGATATACCAGGATATCCATTAGAGCGGTCACCATAGGGAACATTTTCATCCAAGCACAAATCCGCATCAGAATCTTCATCATCGCCTTTCGCATTTTCATCCTAGAACAGAATAAGTTACAGCATTCTTTTATCAATGTCAGCCAAAATCTGTCAAAGTATATTAATTTTTATTTCAATACACATACCACTATTTGAACGTGCGGCAGTTGGTATACTTTTTAATATATGATTACAATATTTTTTTTGAGAAATCAAGAAGAGGTGTATTTAATTTCCAAATTAATTTATTGTAAATGGCAAGCTTAGAATTTTTTCTTCATTTTTGAGAAATTCCATGAATACCTATGATAAGATTTTATTTACTGAAACATCAACAATGTTATGGTTAAAACCATAATTGTTTAATTTTTAATTTCTCTTTTATTTAATTTAGTTTCAGACTCTCCTAATTGTATTAATTAATTTATGTAATAATGATTTATCCTATGTAATTGTCAACCTTGTACTTGGAAACATTCACTTTTAAATCCAAACTTGGATTTCCTCCTTTTTCATACCCCCTAACAGTTTTTCAGTTGTAAATAGATTGATGACCCCAGTCTGGAGATGGCTCTCTGACCCGAGATAACTTGATACTGGTTAAGTCAATTTAACCGCCGCCGCCACCCATCGAGGTAGATGTTGCCGGGTTAAATGCCGTAACCTCGCCACCCATCGATGTAGCTCCCAGAGGGATTACTACCCAGTCCTCTGATGTCAGCCATGGATGTCTCCTTCGTTACCCGTCAGGCCGGTGATCCTCGCCCAGAGCAGATCTCATCCATCAACCACCTCTGAACTGGATGCTTTTGATGGACGACCACCCCCGGGCCGACGCCTTGTGATAGACCACCTCAATCGTTGTCATCGGAGTTGACTCTCTGTCGAAGGATGTGCTAAGTACCCCCCCCTTTCGTCCACCTCCCATTTGGACATTTTCTTCATGGCAGTAACGATGTTCTTTTTGTGCTTATATTGTGTCGCCTTGACCTCCTGTCGCATCTCTCTCGACAAAAATTGCTGAAGTTAGTTTATTTTATTTTCAGTTTACCCTCCCCCTTTAAATTCTTTTAGTTTTTTAACTAATTTGGCATTTGTAAGGTTTTTAAGTGTTCCATTTCCTTATTTTTTTGTGTTTTCTAAAATAAATTTGTTTTTATTTGGTCACCAAATTTTAGTCTTGTGTTTATTTTCTGTTTAAAACTATACGATCACGCCAGGTAAATTCTTAAATTAAACAATGATTAATATTATCGTTCTTCTCTCTCTTTTCTTTGTTCTTAACCCCCTTTAAAAGTAACTTTCACAACAATACAGCAGAGAAAATTATGAGGATTTTTCTCATGGTGTATTTCTAATGGGAGGAGGTGTCTAATCCATACTAAGACTACATGTCTATTATATAGTTTCAAATACTAATAACTGAAATAAGTTAAAGTTAGTAATTTAAAATAATCATAATCTTACACTAGAGAGTTGCTGTGTGCTCGTAAGTATCCTGGCTACAGAATGGCAGAAGTTGGGAAGTGTCTCCATCAATGTCGGCCGACTGTGTGTCAAGAGGGGCTTCATATAACTGGTTTCATTGTTAAGGAAATGCACATAAAAATATGATCTCAAATGCAGCAGTTCTTCTACATACAGAACAATTACCTTTAAGCCATTAAGAATACAGCACAAATTGGTACAGAAGCATAACCATTAATATTTATTGCATAGAAGCAGTGGTGGCGCTAGGAATTGCCCGACGGGGGGGCTAGACTTCCCCGACAGGGGGGCTAATATCCCCGACGTAAAATGTGCACATAAGCGTATAAAATATTCATAAATAACGAAATAAATTTGTTGAGATAAATAGTTGAAACAAAAGGCTTATAATATTTATATATTAATTATTAAATAATTGTAGTGTTCTGAATATTCTGAGTTGCAATCATGGAGAAAAGATAAGTACCAAAAAAACTGTACAAATCGTACTCAAAATGTTTTCAAAACCTTTATAAATGTAACCATTTGAAGTGGTTGGGTTGTTCAAAGAAGGGACGGCGAGAAGGCAACAAATAAAATAAATAAAAAGTAAGTAATAGTGAAGGTAAAACGAAATGTGGTAAATCACTACATTATGCAAGTAGTTTTTGTAAAATCCCCATGCTTTTACGAAATTAATTTATTTTTTGTTGGTAGCTATGCAATGTAAAACGGTGCTATGTTTTAGTGCTTTTTTTTGTCATTTAATTTAGTGTTTTTTTTTTTTTAAAATCTATAAACAGTGAGAAGGCTTTTAACTACGTACAAAAGGCTGTATCTCTAGCAACGAAATTTAGACTATTTCTACGAAAGAAATTTTCTATTGAGTACTATTTCCTTATTAAATTCTTTTCAGAGAATAGAGCTGCAGCAGTAGTTATATGTATTGGAGAACTTCATTACGTAAAAATTCTGCAGTATTTTATTTTTATTTTACGCCTAATTTCTTATCAAACGAGATAAAAATTGTCATTTGCAACGGAGTTATAATGTCGGAATCAATCCTCTTAAAAGCATAAAATGGTGTTCCTATCCTGATACCTTATTTTATAGACGTTTAGCTAGTAGTATTAATTGACAATTTAATGGATTTACGATTGCCTATTTTTAATTTAGGACCGCCGTACTGAACCATGACTGCTTCGTTAGAATATGACCTGATTTCTTCTGAATTGATTTTTTATATATAACAATATACGCAGTTTTTTTAATGATAAAAAAAGGATTCCCATAATTATATTTTATTTTTAAATTCCAAATAGTTTGAAATTGCACAAAATTTGTGGCAACAAAAATTGAAATAAGAGTCATTTCTAAACCTAGCTCATACGACGAAACAATTTATTGGTTAAATAAATCTTCTATACTGAAATAGTAATGACAAAACTAGTTTGGTTCTTCTAAATACGGAAAACATAAAAATCAATAAACGGTTGGACTTCTTTTTGAACGAAATAAATGTAATATTAAGTAGTCACAGGCACAAATAAAATTTTTATAAGAAATTTTTTCACTAGAATTATTAAGACATCTCACCTTTCCGAATTAGTATCAAAGTTGAAATCTAAATGCAATGTTGACACTATAATTTTCCTCTTTAAAAAAACGTTTTGCCTTTCACCAACAACAAAATAGAACTGAACCATAAACTTACTTCTACAAGTACACTTACTTTCGAGAGTCGAGACGGCCCTGTAGCTGACCATTCACTGCCCAATCTCTTTTTTTAGGGGAGACAGCGGCGTGCTATACATATATCCTATTGCTATACAAACATATATCCCCGAAGGCGATTTTGTCTACCCAAAGCTGGTAGCTGACCTTCTCAAGGTTAAACTTTTACAACGGGGGATGCTTTGTCCCCAGGATCGTCACTCCCCAAGTACAAACAATCAGGCTTGCGGCAACGCAAATCTGGCTACTGCCGTCTGAATAGGCCTTCGTTTGTGGTTCCACGTCTGAGCTGTGGCTCTGCTCTTTGTTTAAAACAAAATGACTCGTGTCTCATACGCAGGGACTGATTTGGGGCCCCGGCGAATACTTGACAAAATTGTTGTTATTATTAATGCAATTTTCAGCAATTTATCCAAAAAAGTGAGAATTAAGTCGTGTTTTAAATTAATAATAAACTTATTTTGCGATATTTTTGATTTTTCGAGACTATTTTTACGAGAGGGCCCTCTTCAATGATGTAGGGCCTATAGTACTGAACTTTCTAAATCATATCCTGCTCATACGCGCAAAATAAATCCAACAGAAGAAGAAAAAATATAGCATGTGAAATAAGCACTGTTAAGATTTATGTTGGGTCTTAAAAGAACATTTTTAAAAAATGAACTAATTTTTTACATGAAATCTTTTACTTTAAATTAAATTTTGAATCGTGTTCTTCAATTTTTGAACGATCACAAAATAATTTCGTTAATGCACAGTTTCGACACACATGCTAACTTTTTGAAATTTTCCTTTTATAAAATAAATTCATTAATGATATATATTGACAAATTCATTTTAACCACTTTACTTCCTAAAACTTTTAAAGTATATTTTTCCTCAAGTCCTTATTTTTTTTTCTGACTGATCTTGCAGGGACCCAAATGGCATTGTCTAATTGCGTATATTTACCGTTCTTTAAATCCGCCACTGAGTATTAGCAATAGTTTCATTGAAATTCTTATTGATGGCCGACTTAATAAAAGTTTTTAAAAATACTTTCGCCGCGTGGTTTTAATAAATCGCGATTGTTTTTTGGCACAAAATAAATGATATGCGTGATGAAATATCGTGTACATGATGATATGATGTTTTAATTATATGATCATATATTTCTTGAGTTTATGATTTGGAATAATATTACATTTTTTTAATGGTGATATTTTGAAACATGGGTTTTAGTTTGAAATTTCGGTGTTGCTTTTTATTGTAAAATATGTAACAAATAACGTAATTGAAATTATGATAACAGTATATCTATAGTATACGTGTGTGTGTGGAACCTTTATACATAACCTTGTATAAAAAGCTATAAAATAATAAAAATACTGACAATTTTATCTAAAATAATAAATATTGGTTTATAGAATTTGGTTATATAGGATTACTGTATTGTCGAGAATTTAGTTTGTTAGAATAGGTTGGTTGTATTAACATTGAACTTGAGCTGCACAGTTGTGGGTTATTGGCGAAGGATCAGGGTTTATATGGAAGAAAAGACCCGATAACACTGTTTGATCGTATTTTTGAACCACGGTCAGATGACGAGATCAACTCATCCGGTGCAATCTACCTCAATAAGCGCCAAGACAGTGGACCACAATCAGATAAACCCGGGTGCACCAGTCCCTTATACGCGGTGGATATTTTTTGGTGTCGAAAGGAACGGATTTGACAACTCTCCGATTACTGAATCGCTACACACAAGCTAGAGATAAAAATTGTGCCTATCGAGTACTCGTAAGAACTCCTAACCATTCGGCCACCACAGGCTGTCGGAATTTCGGTCTGTCGGAATTATAGTTTTGTCGGGATTTCGGTCTGTCGGAATTATAGTTTTGTCGGGATTGTAACCTGCTTGTCGGAATTCGCTCTGTCGGGTATATGGCCCAGATTCATTTCATTAAAAAAGCAAATTCGACTCAACCTTTCATTAAAATTTGGTTTTAACAATTAAAATAACGCTTTCCCCCGACGAACTTCAAAATTTTGCCCGACGGGGGCGGGGGGGGGGGGCTTGGCTTGCCCGACAGGGGGGCTACAGCCCCCCTAGTGGCGCCACCTCTGCATAGAAGATGTTAATTAAATGAAATCTTTTGGGAAATTAAACTGTAAACGAATAAACACAGAATGGGATATTAAAAATAACACATCGAGTTACTAGAAACATACCTTTCCAAGGCATAACATTATTGGGAAACAAATATCAGACATCTAGTATGTTTATAAGTTTTAAAAATACAAAACAAATGCGAATTTCGGAAAACTAATGAAAAATTTAAATATTCTAGAAGATTAAACTTTGGTATCACTGCACTAAAAGGCCTTTTTCAAAAATAATTTTTGTCAACAAGCAATGTTTAATTTAATTAGTAATTAAATGTCTAATTGTCAATTAAAAACATTTGTCGATTTGTACATCTTCAAAGCAACATGGTGAAAGAATTCTCCTGAAGTTAAAACCTTGTTTAGGAATGACTATTAATTATGACTAAATATCATGTTGTCAGTAGGATTAACTACATAAGTATGCCAAGTTTCAAGTCAATATGGCATTTGCATGGGTTTTAAACTGACGGGCAAGATTTCATGTAATACCTAAATAGAATTAAATAAAAGCATGTAAAAAAGGATACCGTAGATCAAAATTGTACCACTTTTTGACCAACCACGCTTTTTCATATGGAGTCTTTAACACTTGAGCAGCTGGTGGACTTCGAAGGTCTGTGGGTGTTGTCACTTGCGAGGCCTATATGGATAATAAGTTTAAGTGCATAATCTACTTAAAAACGAAAAATATATTTATCTAATTTTTTTTTTATTTAAAAGTGATTATATTTACATGTGGTGGTTTTATCAACAAAAAATGGATTTTTAAGAAACTTAAACATAATAGCAGATCTATGAAGTGTTAACTTGGTTTTCATGATTTAATTTTATTTTGTATTAAAACACTACAAAATTATATGGCAATTAAGTTAAATAAATTTTAATACTGTTGTTAATTTAATAAATTATTTTAATGCATAATTTAAGTTTAAAGATGTAAACAGTTACAAATATGAATTAAATTCCCCAAATTTTTAAATAAAGTTCCAACAAGTCGGACTTCAACTTAAATTTATGTATTTTTTTATGTAATGTGTGCAAAATGAATCATGTTTCAAATTCTTCAAGACTGCTATTTTTTTTAATTTAATGGTTATTAAATGTTCCAAATAGGATAAAATGTAAAAAAAAGTTTAATTATCTAGAATTTAAATTTTCAAAATCCATATTCAATGATTATTTTTGATCAATTTCTTTGATTGAGATACTTATTTTTTAATTTTTGATAGGTAATACACACAATTATGATTAAGAATAAAAATTTAATTATTGGGCTTACATTCATATAGAGATCAATGTTTCATTTGGATTAAATTTTATTGGTATATATTCCTTTGAAAACTTTAAATAGAAGACTACATAATAAATTTAAAATTTTTAAATGTGTTTGAATTTTCTACAAATTAGTATGGCTTTGTAGAGAAAACATTTTATAAATTATCAAGATGTTGGTGAATGTGAGCAAACTGTTCCTCCTGGGTTAACAAGATAAATTAGTTCATTAATCTTTGAAAAAAAATCTGTATGAAGATAAGCGATTAAAGCGATAAACATTAAGAGTTCCTCAATGAAGAAAATAGAGGCGACTAGTTCTTTAATGTAATATAAAGAATCAAATTCAAGAAATGTGCTAAAAAGTAAAAACACTTTTTTTTAAAAAAGCACTAAAATTAAAGCAGTATTAATTATATTATGTATTAAGGAGCACCAAGCACATACTGTTAAACAAGAAATAAAGAAGTCTTCCATTGCCAAGCACTCTTGGGAAAATAGTCATATATTTAATTTTTCTAACACACATTTAATTTGCAAACCCAAATCTCCAGTTGAACTTGACTTCCTGGAGGCATTTAATATTTTTTTAGCAATATTGATTCGATTGTCAATGAAACATTTTCGGTCCTAGTTTTCCCGCTTGTTGGCACACAATAGTTAACTCCAACCCATTGAAATAATTTTTTGTTTCTTTGGCAACACTTTCAATTCTGGGTTTATTTCTATTCTAATGCACCCAGGCTTTTCATTTTCTGCTAATGAAGGGAGATGTATCTCCCGAAACATGTCCAGATTTGATGGATTTTTATTGCATATTTTAACGTTGTATTTGTATTTTAAAATTCTTCGCAATGTTCTATAAGACAAGTTTTTATATTAGTATTAATTATATTAATATTTTATGACCTTTTGACATTAAAAAAAAAAGTTGGTATTAATGTTGGAACACTTGCAGGAAGTCAGTTCTGAATAATTTTTAACTAAATATTTTTTTCACATGTAATTTATATTTGGCAATATTTTAAATACTTATGTTGTTGCCCTGTACTGTTTTGAAGAACAGAATCAGAGTGTAAATGAAATAAATGATTTTTGTTGTATAGACTAAAGATGATTGTGTGTTACCTTACTTTCAACTTAAATTAATCTGTAATCCTCCAGAAAATTTTATGGACCTAGTTATGTTTCTGATATCAATTGAATATATATAATGAATTTAATGCTTCACCAAGAAATAGAATGCACCCACATTTTGAAAACCGAATTAAAATTTAGTAATAAGCCTAAAAATGAGTTTACTATATATTTAAAGTTAAAAAATTATTAGTTAAAAAAATTATTCTTTACTTTTTAGAACAGGGTCAGGTTTTCCTCTATTTTTAAAGTATAACTTATAAATAAATAGAATTTAATAAACGTGTATACTTACTTTAATAGTATGTAAGAGGTTTTACTGAATATATTACATAGAACATAGAAAAAAGTTTTTATTTACATTAAATTTTTGTGTACAAAAATGTTAGTTGATTTTCATAACTGAAATTAGCAAAAAGTAGGTGTGAATATAAATTTAATAATTTTTTAAATAATCTTATTTTTAAGGTGCTTCAGCATTTCCCTTTTAGACGTATTGAGCTTTACAAAATTTCATGTTTCAATACCAAATGTCCTATAGGTATAATGTAAATATACTATAATTTATTGTAATTGACAATTTAATAAAATTTACTGACAATTGTTTGGTCATAATTGGTGTGTTGTGATATACTATTTAATTTTGAATTATCCAAGTATTTATTTAAAAATATAATAGAGAGTAAAAAATAATTTTCAAATTATAAATCTGTTTGTAATGCGCAAGAAGAATTTTAAGTATTACAATAGAAATTTTAAAAGAACAAAGTTATGGATGAATTTATTATTCTAAAAAATGGAAGTATTTATATTTAAACATATGAAAAACCTAGATTGGAATTTTATAAACGTCAGAAATTTCAGGAGTTACCTTCGTACAAATTTAAAAACAAGTAAAATCTTCCTCTTTTATAACATTGTGAATAATAAAGTAAATCAATAGAAATACACAAATTATTTTGTTTGACAAGCGAGCTTGGTTCATTTTAAACGCAATGCTTTTCAAATAAAGAAGTTGATATCAAATACTAAAATAAAAAACTTTAAATAGACAAAGCATGCACACATTAAACAAAAAGCACATCAAAAGCTCGCAAAATTAAAGTCAAATGCAAAAATTATCCCAAAAGCAAGCATTAGATAGCTAAGTGCAGAAAGAAGACAATAAACATATTGCCATGGGAAATATTGATAAGTTCCGTAAATAGCAAGTACATTGCAAGCACTAAAGGTACATTCTTTAACAAAGGTTCCAGGTACAAAACCACAATGGATAGCAAAGCTAAAGAATTTTTGCAAGTCTTACCGTTACAGGATCAATTGCATTATAATTCTAAAAACATGCAAAACATAAAAATATTCTATTAATCTATCAGACAATACATTAAAAATTATATAAATTAAGTGAAAAATTAAATTATAAGTTTCAATAAATTAAAATGCAATAGCAAAACAGTAAATTCAGAAAAGCACAGCAAATTATAAACAGTATTGAAAAAATAAGTTAATATATTTTAAATTACAAGAAAATGTTCATATAAAATAAAACATTCAAACAATAATTTAAATGCATAAGATATCGGATAAAAATAGGAAAATTACCGTTCTTAGACTTCCAAATTGAAGCATTTCATGATCTTCTTCAACTCCGACACTGTAAAACATTATGTGATTATTATGACTGTATGTTAAGATCATATAATATTACATTTAAAAATTTTGAATAGAAAAAGGAAACATGTGAAATTAAAGTTGAAATAATCTCAATCACATAAAATTTTTTGTAGTATTTTCAATATGATTTAAGTAATATTTAATGTAAGAAAGGTTAGTTCTTATAATATTAATAAACTTAACCAATACTTTGGGGGGAAAATCATGTTTTCAATCTATTTTTTTCCAGTTACATACCAAGTTCCAACTGTTCAATAACCTAACCATTGCTGTTTTATAATAAATTTTCAATTAAAAAAAAATCTGATATACTTAGACAAAATAATTGTTTTCTTAATTTAATTTTTGTAAGGGAGTTTTATTAAGATTCAGAGAAAATTTCTGTGTTAGAAAACCACAAATTATGTCTTGCATTGTAAAATCATAATAATAATAAAAAAAAAAAACTTTGAAAATTAATAATCCTGTACCTTTTCTCTAAAGAGTAATGAATACATTTAAAAATTAATAAGCAGAAGCTAATAACCAAGTGGGAAGATATTTCCTCACCACCAAAATCCTAATGTCCAAGCATTTCTCATTCATGGTAAAAATAAATGACTTACGGAATTCCCAACCAGGCTAGTAATTGAGTAGAAAAGCCTCCACAAACAATAACAGTGAATATGGCTATAAGAGAAGTGGTTGTCAACATCAGATGCCGCTGGTCAGACATTGTGTTACGAATAGCTAATGCAAATGCCATTGCTCCTCGCAAGCCTAAAAATAAAGATATGCAAGTAGAGTATCAATAATCACAGCACTCTATATTAGAATAAGGATGCTAAATTATTTTTCACATAAAAATCATGTAATTAGGAGTCTTAAAAGTACAGACAACTCTCGTTATCTCGAACTTGAAGGGAAGTGTATAAAAATTCGAGATATCAAAAATTCGAGTTATCGAAAATCCTATAAAAAAGCTGTTTTGGTAAAAATAAGTACTAGTATACTTACACGAATTTATTTAACATATCTATCCAAAATAGTTTGGTGAGAATTTCTATTTTTTTTAAAATCAATTATATTTTCCAAATGCATGATTGCTTGAAATGTCTCTGATGTTTTCATTTCCGGCCTCGATTCAATGAATGCACGCACAGTTTTTATGAAAGATAGAGCATCTTACAAAGTTATCTTTGGAGGAGGTTAGCATTCTTCATTATCCTTCTTCTTCTGTTAGCGATCTCTCATCAAATGCGGCTATAGAAGTGCATTGCATTATCGTTTTGTCGCTATTATTCGCAGCGACAAATCAACACCACACGAAAGCCTAAACAAAAATGAGAAGGGGTCGAGTGTCGTCTTCATATTTTAAGTGAGTTGATTTCTGGACAGTCGGTAATGTTCCAAGAAAGTGACTGGCTACATTCAAACAAAAGGGTAAGGCACAGGTAGGAATACATTGTACGTATACCCTTTCAATGACGCACAATAAGAAAGAGAACCGATAAAGAAGGACGTGGCAATTACATATATGCTAAAGGTTCTTCAAAATCTGTAGTTTTGAGAGGAAAACAAAGTTTTGAGGAAACTTCAAGTTATCGAAAATAACGACGAAAAACTTCGAATTAAAGAGATAAAATTACATTAAATAAGTAATGAAGGTGCAGAAAAATCGATTTTTTTCAAGATATCGAAAAATTCGAGTTATTGAAGTTTGAGTTATCGAGAGTCTACTGTATAACTGAATTCAAAGCAGTAGAAAAATCAAATGTCTAAATACATGAAGAAGTAATAAATTTTTTGAGAAATTTATCAAGTCAGAAAAATGGCACTCTCCAAAGAACTAAACTCAATCTCGGTTTTATAAATGCTCCAAATTTTAATAACTTCTTTTTTGTGATTTAAAAGTTTTTTTTTTTGAGAGGACACCTTTTTGAATTATCAGGAATAAATTGTGATATGGTAACTGCAGATCCCTAATGATGGAATGTCATGACTTTTCCTAATCAATAAACATATACAAATTTATATGTGTTTTATCTTTAAAAATCAATTACATTTTCACCATAAAAAATAAAATAGATAGAAAAACAAGTTAATACAGTTAATGGTTGGCAGGAAGAAACTTTTGAATTTACCTGAGAAAAACAGAACATGTTGAAAACTCAGGGGAATTTTATTGTGACGACCTAAATTCAGCAGAAGTGAAAGTGGATAAATATTTAAAGCTCTACCAACTGCAATTGCAATCTAAAAATTTGGGTTTAGGATATATAAGAATCGTAAAGTGGTAAACAAGCAATTTTTTTAAATAAAATAAGCTAGGATACATGAATAATTACACGTACATGTTTTACTGAAAGATAAAAAATACTAAATTTAAGGATAAATTTATAATTTTTTTAACCCTTTGAGTACTGAATTATTTAAAGATTTTTATGCCCATGGGACGGATTTGGTGAGGTTCAATTGATCCCATTCTTGACCGACCCTACAACAAATTGTTTGCGATCAATGCCCACTGGCGAGGGTGCCGCAAACATCAACGCCTGCTTCTTAAATTCAGATGACGAGTCAGACTCGTCCACTGTAACTTCGCCCAAGTAAGCAGATGACGAGTCTCACCCGTCAAATGTACCCAAAGGGTTAAACAAAAAAGTGCTTTTATATATTTTGAATTATAATAACTTAGCAATATATTGTATACATGAACATCTAATAGTAATTGTTATCAAATTACGGTTAGTTTGATGGTTTATAGAACTAATAGTAACAATTTAGGTAATTTCTTATTAAGCAGAATATTATCATTAAAAAGTTTAAATTACAAAAAAGGAATTCATTTGAAATTTACAATCGAAATTCTAAAATGCTTAGAAGTGAATTCAAATAATAATAAAAAAATAGTTAATTAAAGCCCCAAAAATGTGCTAGTAAAAGTAGAAAAAATAAAAATATATAATTGTGAAAGTGAATAAAAAATTATTATTTTCAAAAATGATTTTTATAAGTAATGGTAATAATAATATATTTTATGGCAAGGATACAAATGCTGTCACAATAAATCCAGCATGCCAATAATGTTTCTGATAAGTAAACATAGAAACTCCAATGTAGCAAAATATGAAGTTTTCAGCAACAAAACTCAGCAATTCAAATATCTAAAAGAAAAAGGTTATATATATATATATATAAATACATATACAGTGGAACTTTCTTATAGTGGACTAATAGGAGCTAAAGGTTGTCCATTTTAATGAAAGGCCGGTTTATATATAAAAAAGCCTTATACAGGTGTAATACAACAGGGTAGTACGTACATCAATGATAGTACATTAGTTAGCCATAAAAAGTGTTTATTAAATATCAAATAAAAAACAGCCTTTAACATGGTTGAATTACAAAACATGTATACATATACACTGAATTAAGTTTTAGAACAAGACCCTAGTTCAAGATGATTGTACATTCAGTAGTTTTAAAAAATAATTTGATTACTGCTGGGTTTGCTTCTGTTTATTTCTTCAGTTAACATGTTCAACCATTATGTTTTTTTAGTTACCTAGGATTTTTGCTTTTACCGACGATAACTATTTACATCAAATTGCTCTCATCTGCATTTTCAAAGCTAACATACCTTCCCTGCTTATTTTTCTGTCGTATATAGTTTTTGAGGCTTTTGAAGTTTGTGTATTACAGGTATATTTATCTAAGACAAACTAGTCTCATTAAAATTATAAATTTGTCTCAACTAATAACCCTAATTTTTAATTGCATCATTAATTTTTTTCTTCTTCTAAATGGTTCAACAGCTTCAAAATTTGCACTTAAACTGTTCGATGTTTAATCTATTGCTTGGAATTGTAAAACTTATCAGATAAAAATAAAGTTCGTTTATCATAATTATTTTTTTAATGTCCATTATGAGCCATGCTTGTTATAATGAGGTTCTACTGTACATAAAAGAATTGCATTAATTTATTCAATAAACTCCAGATATTTAAGACTTGAAAGAAAATAAATAGAAATAAAATTGTTCATTAGAAATGATTAAAATGCTGCAAAAGCTCTTGAAATAATTTTAATTGTTTGTAATTGATTGCATACAAAAATAACATATCAACAAGAAACGGAACCTAAATACCTTATTGAACAATTAACAAATTAACATATACACTAATGCATAAACCCCCCCCCTCCAAAAAAAAACAATTAAAAAATTAAATTTTTTTTTCAAAATTTCAAGTGGATGTAGAGCAGAGAAGAAAAGGGACATACAAAGTTAGTAAAATTAAAATATATGTTGCCTAAAACACAAAGATGGAAGGTGATGACTAAATTGTGGTGATGATGTATTGTGTTTCACATATATTAGGATTTTATTCTCGACTACTAATAGTAATTGTGAATGTACAGAAAGATAATTTAGAGTAAGGGTTCTAATGTTATAGGAATGCTATAGTCTGTATATTTAATGGGAAATAACTTTAAGGAGAAATATGAAGGAGACAATGGCTAAACATACTCTTGAAAATTAACCTAAGAGGGCTTTAGGAGTATGATGATAAAAGTTTTACACAAGTCCATTGATTGCAAATGTACTTGTACCTTTTAAATATTGGACAACTTACCTGTTTTGTTCTTGCTCTTGACTCTATTGTTAAATTATTATATGTGTAATGAGCCTGACATATTCCACAGAAGAGTACAGCAACAATACCTAAAATAAAAAAAATACAATTAAAAATAAAGATTCACATTTCACAAAGCAATACAAGTAATTTAATTAAATTACTTTTTATTCATGAAAAATTAAAGTAAGCATTTGAATGTGTTTATTTAAATTATTAATTTTAGGCAGTTTTTTTTAAATTAAAAAAAAATCCCAAGTAATAGTAAATATATACTCACTTATTAAAAGGTTAAAAAAAAGTTTTGCAATAAAATTTAACAGACCATAAACTAAATGATACCCAAGAGTAACAGCGCTATATACACTTCAACAATTACATGTATTACAACTGTAACAATTTATTAAGATAGTGAAGCATTAATCAAAATTAGTTAAATAGCAAAATTAAACTTTTCAGTATATATTTAATTTTTTTTCTATTATATATAGTAAATTTTGAGGAATAAGGGTAAAGCACCATAAAGCAATGATGCAGAATGAAAAATTTTAAGTCATTGCTTAAAATGTTGCTTAGTTAATATACAAATCTCTCTCTTAAACAACAAGAGTAAATATCACAAGGATATAATAGGTCATGATGTGTGTGGATTGACTTAAAGAAACCTAGAAATATATAATTGTAGTAAATATTAATTTATCATACCTGTAAGATCTGCAGCTTCTGCCATTAGAAAAGTGCTGTAAGACATCAGAACAAAGAGGCTGGATTCTAGCAGAGGAAAGTCACACAAACTCGTAAACTTCGTCAAGTAGAACCAGAATTAAGGTAAAATAATAAACTAGTTCAGAAGGCTTATAAAAATGCTTTAACAGAAATAAGAATTTATATTTATCTAATAAAGAGGCACATTTTAAAGTAAAATTATTTAAAGCAATTACTTTTAAAAAAAATAATTTTTTTAAATTAAGTTAAATAGTAAAAAAAATTCTCAATGAACAAACACAGAAAATGACAAATTGAAAATGGACTATATTTGAGTTTTCAAGTCCTTACAAAATTATACAGTTAAATAAAACACAATACATAAATAATCACTGCACTACAATAATTTCTAATATTATACACTAATTTCAGCATAATAGTTAAAAATATAATAATAAATAAAATATACATAATAAATAAAAATATACATAATAATTAAAAACATATTAAAATAATAATTTTAATGCATCTTTTTCAGAAATAGTTAAATTAAATCAATAATAGTAAAAAGGATATAGCAGCCGTCAAACATCCTGTACCAGACCCAATGAGAAAAGAACAAAGGAAACTATATACAAAGTTCCCTAAACATTTAATGGCAGCAGATCCTTGAAAACCATCTTCACCTTTGCCGTACATTTCAGCATAATTACCAATTGACCTAAATAAACAAAGTGTTTTTTTAAAGAAAATTTTAATAAATATGGTTAAACACTTTTTAAAAATACAAAATAATGCAATTTAAAAACAGCAATTTAGAAGGAAATCATTTTATAAAAAATTTAACAATTTTATTTGTCCAACATTTTGAATAGCAGTGTATTTATCATATTAAACTGTAAGTATAAAAAAAAAGACAGAATAAATGTTCCTCAAAACCACAAGGAAGAATGCATTAAAGTTTTAATTATAAATACAATTAAAAAAAAATCAAGCTGAAACTTATAAGTAAGAACACATGCAAATAATAGTACGATTTCAATTTAAACAATAATGAAATTATGACCTTTTAAAGTTTGCATCATATAAATAACCTTTTGCAAAAAAATATTTGTTTTGGTGAAATGAAAGGAAAAACTGAGAAATTCTTATATAAATGCTTATTTCACTAAAATAATTTAACTAGAGTATTATCTGAAATCGTATTTAAGTCAGGGAAAACTTACCCAACCAAGACAATAGCTATAGCATCATTTAAGATACTTTCACCAAATACTAATGCATATAAGTTGACATCAACATGCAGATCATTGAAAATTGCCAAAACCGTAACTAAAAAATAAAACATATATTATATACATTATAATATTGTCAGTGTTAAATGGTTGCCTAAATTAAAAAAAAAGTAGAATTGAATATATATATATATATATATATATATATAATACTTAAATCAGGTAATTTATATTTAAAACTCATTAAAATTAATAATATTATAATAAAAAGTTAATGTTTAGGAAAAGCCTTCTAATTATTAGAGCGGATTAATAAGTTTACGTAGGCTTCAGAGCTTTTATTTTATCAATATAAAAGTTTAAAGTTGCATTTTTTTTTATTGATGACTAACTTTAATATCCAAGGTTTAAACATGGAATATTCATAAATTGAAATATTTTGTTATGAAAGCAAAAATAAGAAAGTTTAACTTAATTAATTTGACAAATTCCACTAGTTCTAAAATTGAACATTTTCATAAATCCTAAAAGTGAATATTTTCAATAATTCTAAAAATCAATATTTTCATTAATCCTAAAATTGAATATTTTCAATAATTCTAAAAATCAATAATTTCATTAATTCTAAATATCAATATTTTCATTTATTCTAAAAATGAATATTTATACAAACTTAAACCACATTGTACCACCAAATATACAACGGTTGTATAAGAGTTTGGATAGCATGAAAATATTTATCTTTTAAGCATTTCAATTAATTGTTAAATATAGGTTTTTGAATTTAAGCTAATTTATTTTTACTTTGAATAACAATAAATATTATTTTACAAAGAAAAAATAATTCTGGAAGATATAAAACATTCTAATCACCAGGATCAGTAGCAGATATCATTGCACCAAAATACAAACAATCGTTGAAGGTGAATTCCAAAGTAGGCATAAGCTGCAGGAAAGCAAACATTATTCCCCTGAAAAATTAAGAGTTACATCGTAAAAAATACATCTAGGAAATATATATACATACAGTGCTCGATTTCTAGGGATAGAGGTGCTAGAACTGTCTGTGGGGTGTGAGGGTATTCCAAATTATTGGTTTGAAAAAAAGAAATCTCTGGTTATACAAACACTTGAACATTTTATTTAATTCCAAGTTTCAGAATACGGACGATGAGTCAGCCGGCCAAGGTCAAGCCTTATACATGAAGTGTAACAAGTATAGGCCAGGCCCACTCACTAACTACACAGTAATATATAATTAAATAAAATATTTGTAACTATCTTAACTTTTTTCCCACAAGAGAGGTAACAAAATGCTGTGTTCCGGCTCGTTCCGCCTCAAATCGAGTCCAGCATATATATAAATTTACATATATATATAAATTTATAAAACATACTTAAATGAAATAAAATCCCCAATGACTTATTAACGAAAAGTGTAATAACAGCAATAAAATACTTAAAAATAGGCTAGTTTTTAACAATTCATTTGCAGTGAAATAAATGTTAGAAACTCCAAAATACTGGCCCAAAAAGTTTAATAAAAATCCAGGCCATATCTTATACCAGTGGTTCCCAAAAGGTAGTCCATGGGTCGTTGTTAGATCCACTGGGTCACTGATAAAATGTTTTTAAAAAAATTATCTCATCCTATACAGTTTAAAAATCAGTGTAGTAACTTAAATGACTATTAGAATGTTTTTATGAGTTTTAAATGTACAAGTTACAGACAAAAAATAATTAAACTTCTGATTGTTATCTTTTCTATGTGTTTGGTGAGTAAATATGTGGCCATATACTTAGTATAAGCTGTTTTAAATTAAAATAAATTATAAAATTAATTTCAGAATTTTTCTTCCCTTCATTTTTATTTGAAAACAAAATTGAAATGTATACATGCCAAAGAGGGAAGACCTCCATGGCATGTATGAAAAATGGGGTCCCCAGTCCTACTTGAGGTTTAGCTAAGGGTGGCTTAATGCTGATTGAAAACTGCTGTCTTACATAAAGGAATAACTTTTTCCGTATTTGGTATCAATACACTTAAATGGGACCCAGTAACACAAGGCCACACACCTACTACATTACTAACACTAAAAAGTGCAACTAGTTTCGTAGCTTTACCAAGAGCAATGATTTTTTTTATAAACATTACACTTCAAAGAATCTTTGAACATCTGATTGCTAGTGAAAGTTGCAGAACCAGGAAGTAACCAATGATGTACATGTAATTTATTTTAGTAGCAGGAGCAAAGATATTGTAATTGATTTCACCATGCATAAGAAAGAATGACTTGGTAGTTGAGAATGTCAGGATGTCACAATTTAGTTCAAAACATGATAACTTCTTTTATTCCTATTTTTCTTTAAATAACATGTTTCATGGTTTGATTCAATCTCATTTAATTAGAAGTTAGAGCATCTTTTAGAAATCTTAAATACTTTATTAGATATGTTGTAAACAAAATAGTAAAGTAAAAAAAAAGTTATATTGTTGAAGAATGAAATTGTAATTGGTCAAGCCTTTATTTTAGAGAAAAAAGCTTTGAACTATACTTGTTGTAATTGACAGCATTTATACAAAAATCAAATGTGTTTCTTAAAATACTTATCATGAATGAAACAAATAATCATATTAAAAGTTAAATTAAGTTAGTAAGGTATGACAATTGTGTGGAATAAGTCTAAAACTATTACACATTACCCAATAGTAAAGCAAGATATAGTTGTTCCAAGAAAAGCATAAGTAAAGATGGTTCCCAGGTTTCTGAAGAAGAATTTCTAAAAAGAAGTCACATAAAATAGTACTTAAGAATACTTAAAAAAAATATTATGAAATTAAATGAAAAAAGCTTTCATAATATTTTATAGCCACAAAATAATTATATTAAAGAGTTAGAAATCTAATAACAGTAAGCAGTAATGCATCATTTATTATAATATCAGTTTTATAATTGACATTTAAAAAATATATATTTCACATGAGTGCTATACTAAATTTAATTTACAAGTTAACCGTAATATTTTTATGCTAATGCTGTAGAAAATATAAAAATTATGGTATCGTGTTAATGCCCGAAAGTGCATTGTACAATTATGTCAGCTATTTATCTTTACCATGAATTTATAAATATTAACCTACATGCATTAAAATTAATGCTTCAATATTTATATAAGTATTTCTGTTATAAAAAATAAGGGATCAATTGTAAAATTTTAGAATTCATTGTAATAAGTAAACACCAATCAACTAAAAATACAATATTAGTTCAATCAACAATTTGAAATATATTTTCTTACAATTTTATTTGTGCAAAATTAATAGTATGGGGGGTTTATCACTTTATTTAATAGAGAATAAAGGAATACAAGGGAAACTTATTATTGCAATTTAATACTTTTATTATAATTAATTGATAATTTATAGACCTTTTACTTTTTGTTCTAAAAGTTTTAGATAAAATATTTCTCATAACTGTTTAAAATTCCAGATTTTTTTAACTCCCATAACTAAAATAATAGGAAGATCAGCACTTTTTTTTAAAAAGTCTTAACACTGAAAGTTAAATGTCAGTTATGATAACTAAATGAACTTACTCGTTTTAAACTGTAGCCAGCATTGAAAATTATTGGAGGTAAAATAATGTTGAAAAAGATTTCTGGATCAAAAGTAGCCTGAAAAAATAAAATCAAGTTAAATTTCAAGATTAGCAATATTTAGGTTCTTTGAAAAGACAATCTTATTCAAATAATTTTACCGGCATTAAAATTAAATGAGAAGATACTTACCTTTTGATCAAGTTTCTTATTATCAACGTCATTAATTTCACCTCTAAATGAGTAGGCATAAGTCTTATTCTCTTTCTTTATTGTACCTGATGTTTGCTTAGCAACTTGCATTTGAAAATATAAGTTATCAGGGGGAATGCTTAAATTCTTTCCATATCCTCTTGCAGGAACAACTCGAATGTGGTTTATTTCATATTCTTCACCGCCATAACGAATTATAGCTCCAACAATTAACCCTAAAAAAGAATAAAAAAAAGTTTCCTTAAAACAAAAATAGTAAATTGGTTAAGTATTACACAAAATAAACGTACACATGTTGAAATGTGTACAGTATTAATAAATAAATTACAGACATTTTTTTAAAATTTACATAAAATTCATCAAGCATTATAATAAATTATCATGTTATATAGTCACTAATTTAAAAAAATAAATTTTATATTACATTTCTTAGTAGATTGTTCTCTTCCATTAAACAGCCTCAAATGCCAATGTGCGGAAATGCACCAAGGTTGTTTACTCATCTCAATGTGTCTCATCTCAAACCATTCACAGCAAATCACACTTCACTTGATTATATGATTGAGGACCTCATAATTTTAAATCAGGATCAAATGACGACAACATCTGAACTGGCCAAATGTAAAAATACTTCACATACAATGTGTACAGTCTATAGAGTGTACACATCATAACTTAAACTTATAATACAGGATCCGAAGTTCAATGCTATCCTATGGAACTATTTCAGAGTCTGGGATTGTTCTCCCCATTTGGTGTTAACAGTGGACTTCTTCTCAGTTGGTTTGGTTAATTGAGAACGGTTTGGTTTGGTAAGTAAATATTGCCTTTTCAGGAAAGACACCATTGGTGACACTTCAATACATTTTAACCAAATTTTCTATCAAACAAAAGTGTTTGTGACATGCAGCGCCGGCTTTAAGGAGGCGAGAATACATCAGCATGCTGCCTTTGGGGTCGCTGAAATCAAATACCACAAGGAGAAAACTATAGGTATTTGTAGTTGTGTAATTGGTTGGTGTAATTTTTACTAACAACATTATTAAAACTATTACTAAAAATAATTACTTAGGTAAATATGTGATTTATTTTTAACTGTACTTGTCACTGTGAGTAAAGGTGAACAAAGTTTTAGTAAATTAAAATGTATCAAAATTTATTTAAGTTTGACTATGCAACCTCAATCCAGGTTGGAAAGGCTTTTGGATTATTCAATTATATCTAGGGTGAGAAATTAACGCTAGACCTCTAGACATTGCCAATGGATTTTTCGGAAATCTGATAAAAATAAAAAAATCAAGTCAAGTTCATGCAACAATGCCCTTTTTACGATATGATAGCTACCAGACATATTTGCGTATAAGCCATGAAATTGAACTTCAAATGTTCTTAAAAAAATGGAGGGGGGGGGGGGGCTTATATACATGTCAGTGTAAAAATTATAATTTGCTTAATATGAGAGGTTGGATTATAGTTAATTTCGAGAATCCGCATCACATTTCTTCTAATCCAAAAACGTTCGCCTCTTCTGCTGATTGAATACAGTACTGCCAATCGTGTCACTATTAAGATTATTAATTTAATATATATTTTGATAAATATTTCAATGGTTTGTATGAATCTATGATGCTAGTACACATTACTTAAATAGGATAAGGGAACGTCCACCAAAAATGAAACTTTTTACTGAAATTAAAATTTTAACCAAACTGTAAGTGTGGTATATCAATTTAATCCTAGAAAGTTGCAGGATATGAATTTGTAAGGTATTATTTCATAAGAATAATAGTCTGCAGTGAAATTGTTCTGAAAGTTGACTTATTTCTTCACTTTTATTGGGGCCAAAAATGTCACTTCGGTAATAGTATATTATTTTCTTAATTTTGTTCATTAATTGAAATCATTATATATACAAATTCATAATCCATTTACATATTTATCATATATATATAGTTGAAATATTTTAGATTAGCTTTTGAATAAAATTTTAACTCTATTTAATAGTGATGTTTAATTGTCACAAGAGTAACAAAAAACATATAAAAGTTTCAAATTTGTAAAAACTACTTAACATTTTTACTTGAAACCTTTTAATCTCTGATTTGGTGGAATAAGACATATTTTACACCATTTATTTTTTGTGTGTCATGCATAGAACATCCTCTGTTGTGTTGTCACAAGAGTAACAAATGACTGTGTCACAAGAGTAACGCATAACATTTCTGGCAAGTAAATCAAATAGGTTGTCTTCAGACCAAAACAAAAACAATATTTTAAGTTTATTTGGCTTTGCCCTTTTTAAGAATAAGTTCTTGAGTAGTTTTTCCATAATTAATTATATTAATAATTAATTACATAATTAAGTTAAAACAAATTAATTTGCATTTATTCATGTTTTTAAAATGAATGAACTTAATTTTTTATTTACTTTAAAATTACAGAACAATTATGACAGCAGGTCCTCAGAATGTGTGTATTTGTGGTTTTCATAAAAACTTTGAAAGTAATTCATAGGACAGTTGCAAATTTATTTTCTCCATTCCTAAAGATTTATTGATTTAGAGTGCTGTGTAAGCCCGTTGCACCGGGGGGAGCACGGCCCCACTATAATCTGGAAACCTTGAAAGTTGGGAATTTCTACTTCTAAAAATC
This sequence comes from Troglohyphantes excavatus, assembly GCA_963932185.1. Taxonomy (NCBI): domain Eukaryota; kingdom Metazoa; phylum Arthropoda; class Arachnida; order Araneae; family Linyphiidae; genus Troglohyphantes; species Troglohyphantes excavatus. Next base: position 21,920,342 of record OZ010674.1, read on the forward strand.
CCCAATTTGAGAAAATTTATGCCTGAAGAAAATTAATATTATTAGCAAATGAAAGCTAGGGCAGATTAGAAATGGCCTAACTTGTATCATTACATTTAAATTAGACCTCAGAACGGACATTGCATTGGAATATGGGTGCAACAAATCAATGCTTGTGAGAGAACTGTTTAATATTACCTAAAATGTATATAAAAAAAGATGAAAAATGCTGATAAGTTGGAACTGGGAATTTTCAGCACTGTTGAGTTGGGAATTTCGAATCGTTAAGTTGGGAAATTTGTTGTTTCAAGCCTGTTGTTTCAATTTTGTTATGTCGCTGGTGCTTTGATACTTTACTTGAATGTTGGTAGGCATTCAGAATGTGCATTTTGAAAAGATATCATAGAACGACTTATATAATACAAGACAGATTTTCTGTAAATGTGTTTGCGCAATATTTTAATGCAGCATCTCCAAGAAAATACATCGGTCAAAAGTGTATCCAGTTTCTTCTGATGGTTGCACAGGCCAATTTAAACAAAAATATAATTTTGTAAACATGTCAGCACTTAGATATTAACAGTTTTCATGGACATTTTTTTTCCAACAGCTTATGATACGAGTGCTGTAGATGGAATCGGTGCTGTTTTTCTTTTTTTAAGTGATGTCTATGAAATGAAGTGCATGGTAAAAAGCAATTATACAAAAAGCTGCTGATTTTTCAGAACTTGTTCATGGTGCAACCAAGGTAAACATACTATATGTACCAAATGAAGAAATCATAGCCAAAGAATTAATTTGCGTATTACTCTTGGAGAAATGGTATAGTGAAGGGCACACAAAAACACACTTTGTCGAAGCTACCAAAAATGCCACTATCTACCATTGACCATAACACACGATAATTCCTACAAAGAGTTCATATTTTATAAAGGAAACAGCAATAAAACTGCAAGTGAAACCGATGATGAAGAGGAAGAGCAATTCTGCTCAGTAACAGAACGCAAAGGAGCCGAGAAATTGTAATATAACCAGTAGGTGAATGTAAACTATGTTGTGGTCCGTTAATTCTAACAGTATATGATGAATATCAAATAAGGTGCTTTAATACACACAAAAGTAAAAAGAATTCAAAAGTTTGAACCTTATGATCATGCTATTTGATACAAAAGAAACCAAATTGTGGCTAATTTTGTTGCTCTTATATTTGTAAAATATTTTTTTAGTAAACTATTTTTTAATAAAATAATTCTATACCCTTTTAAGCTATTTTTGACTCCTATCAATGTTTAAAACTGTTATATATTAAAAAAATTGAGAATTAGCTCATATATTAATGATTTTTTGAGGTTTTTAAGCAGAAATTCAATTGTGGACAAAATGTCACAAGAGTAACGTCACAAGAGTAACGCTTAGCCTTTTACTTAAAACAATGCCATTAATTCAGATTTTGTCAAAGAGATTCAAAAGTTTTTCCCTTTTGAAGAGATATAATTGCTCTATTATATTTGTAAATTTGAGTTTTGTATTCTCATATAATTCTCAGGAATTCTACCTTAAAAACACTTTTTGTATTTTGCCTTTTCCAGTGGTCACAAGAGTAACAAAATTTTGATTTATTTCCTAGACAAGAATAATATACTAAATTACATATTAGATATGTTTTATGAAGCGGAATGACATGAACTTTTAAATAGTAATTTTGAATTTTATCCTAAATATGTTTAGTATTGTAAAAAATGTACGTTTTTATGAAAATTTTCTCTGACCGTCACAAGAGTAACAATGGACGTTCCCATAAGTCAATAATTTTCTTATTCGATATCAATATTTAAACAAATTTTTTTTCACCAATACAGATTTTATCGATTGATATTATATAAAGATATTAATGATTGTAGAATTGCAGATGGAATTGACCAAGAAGTGATAAATTCATGACATTGCTAAATCGCGAATTCAAGTTCTCTCGATCTTCAAGTAATTTATTTCGTAATTTAAAACTAAATACAGGGTGCGGCAAGATAACTTTCTTATTTCGTATTGCAATAAAACAAAAAGTAGTAATTCTTTTATTTATTTTTTTATACAAAGTTACACATTTAAAGTTGTGGTTTACATAGTTTTAAAAATTATATCGGGTAAGTGACGCCCGCCATTATTGATACTGTTGGGAAAACCTACCTTCTCACAAAGTCTTACCACGATCCTTTCCGGCGAGACGCCGATGTGTTTATTTACGTTTTGGCTCCACGAGCTCGCGGACTATTATGACGTCATCGGGTTGATGCGTCGTACGCATCGGATGGGTGTTTCCGTATGCGGACCTACTCCGTGCGGGACTTCATTATTATTCTTTGTCGGCCCGGTGCCTTATGCTAATTTAGGATCGTTTAGGATAGATATAAGGCGATGTTTCAGCGAGTTATCATTCTGTAGCAATGTAGAAACTCTGTAAATATGTAGTAACTTCCTAATAACTGGATGCGATAACTAGCTGCCTGTCTAGTTCATCTTTTTAAATCTTTTTGTTCAACATGTATTAAAGAAAGTGTCAACAAAATCGTTGAAGGGTAAGAATGTTCTGTTACTTCTATTATTCAACCTTGTAAATAAGACTGTACATATCACCTTCGTTTTTAATAAAGAAAAATTGAAGATATTACAAGACTATTTATTAACTTCTATCTCTCTCCACATAATAAACACGTTTTCTTGAGCCAGGCTACATCTGCAAATTATAAAAATATATTGGTGGTTAACCCTAAAACCTAATTTAGTAGGACTTAACCCCATTAGATACACTGGGTGAACCGATTTCTGCTGTTTCTCATCACTCTCTCCAGCATATTGATGGGTATGTTGGCCGTTTTTTCCTGAATGTTACTTTTCAGATCTTCCAGAGTTTGTGGGCGGTCAGTATAGACATGGGATTTTAAATACCCCACAAAAAGAAATCACATGAGGCCAAATCGAGAGAACGCGCCGCTCTGAAGTGACTGTGACAGTCTGCTAATTTTCTGTTTCTTTTTTTCTGCACAGAACCAGTTTCCCATAACGTTGTCACCCACAAAAGAATATATTTCCGGTCCGGGACAGGTCCCAAAGTTGTAATATTGAAGCGATTTCGGAAAGCGCGCTGGGTTGAAACCACCGAACTTCCGTGGGAAAAATAGGCCTCTACGGCAAATGCACGCTGTTCGTTACTCCAACGCATGATGGCGACTGAATCACAAGGCATACAACTTTATCATCTGCTCTTTCGAACGAGACCATGCCCACCTGCCTGGGGCTCCTGTAAGCTTCAGAGCACTCACTTCAAAAAATGCAGTTAACTTGCCGCACCCTGTATTTCAATAAGTGTATATTCATCCATAATATTATTTTATTAAATAATATACTTGTATTTCCTTCCAAGATGGATAAAACAAACGCTTATCAGAATTTATTAGTGACAGAAAAATAATTGACATTAAGAATTAGAAATTACACATTTATTTATATAAGTGTTTGTTTTATAACATTGGTTGAATTGAATTAATGTCACACGAGAGCTGCACAGTGAGCTATTAGCAATGGTTAGGGGCCATCTTTAAGGAAAGACTCAGAAACAATGCTTCGTATCTTTGAACTATGATCAGATGATGAGGACAACACCTGAACCGCCACTTGACGCAACCTCAATAAGTGTTAGGACATTGGACCAGGATCAAATTTAACATATGTATCAGTCCCATATATACACCGGTATATATTGTTGGATATTTTAGATGACTTTTATTATTTTAGTAGCGAATCTGGAAACCCTCTGATCACAAGTTAATTAAATTTTTACTTTTAGTCAAGTCCACTCAGTCGGATTCGAACTGGCAATCCCCTGACTGCTAGACGAACGCAGATCCACTAGGGTACTAAGATACTTTGGTTTACAAGATTTTATTGTGATAATAAGGGAGATATAATTTAAGAAATCAAATAGAGATTTGAAAGACACATGACCAGAGTGGTGCATACTTCTATTCATTAGGCCAATCGTTGCGAGCTTTGGGGAAGGTAATTTCTGCTGCAACGTTTTCTTAACTTTTGATTTATCTTAGCTTAAATATTTATTTTATAAGTTAAAGTAAGTACAAAAATACAATTTGGCTTATATGCAAGTTTTCAACTTTGAACAAAAAATTAAAAAAAAAAATCTTGGTTTTACTAAAATATTTTGATGTCTACTTTTAAATCACTGCTAGACCAGAAGTTTAATGACATTTTTCTTAATTTTGTGCCCTGATATCCGTTAAAAACCATATTGCTCAAAGTATACATTTTTGTGACCAAATACAGACATTTTTCAGTGCAAAACCGAGAAAGGTGACAAGGTTAATTCCTAGTGTCCGGTGCCCTCGCCAAATGGGATTTGGCGACAAATGATTGGGCGATAAAGTTTATATTTTGGCAACCCTTAAGCTAAACTAGATGCACGCATGCATGCAGTTTGCACTTAAGAGTGCCATCGAAATGCCCCAAACAACTGCCCGAAGGATCGGCTGTAAGCACCATGATCGACTGCCCGAACCAACGCAATGTCCGCCATTTTGCGTCATCTGACCATGGTTCGAAAATACGAGGCATCGTTCCCGGGTCTTTCCTTCGAGATAGGCCGAACCGTCGCCAATAGCTCACTGTGCGGCTCTAGTGCAACGTTAATTAACCAAACCAAACCGCTATTCTGATTTGGCGACAAAAAACCTCGTAATTTTTGCCTTGGCGCCAATTTTCGGACTTGGCAACAACAGGGCACCGTACACTAGGAATTTACCGGTGACAATATAGTGTGATTTTTTTTATGCAATTGAGATCTGCTGTTTAATAAAAATCTACTGATCGAATAAATGTGTTTTGATAAATGTCTAATGATCGAAAAAAAAAAACGATGTTTTTACCAAAACACTTGTCATAATTCCTATTAATAAACAAAATGTAGTCTGTATGTCAATTAATCAATTAACTGACTGCATAGAAGTTGCTCTGAAATTTATGAAGTGTGGGTGCAACTAGGAGATATCACATCACATAGAAAATGTTCCAAGGCCGACATTGGTGATATGGAAATTCTAAACAATAATTACAAATTTTAAAAATAAATAACATGAGAAACTTTTAAAAAATATATAAATTTACGTATGTACGCACGAATAAAATATACCTTATGGAAATTAAAAAAATTTGTGTTAATAAAATAAATTTTAATTTTTGGTGTGAGTGCTGATACTTTGGCAGAATGTGCTCCTTACACTAAAGTTGAGCCATTTTGAGTTTTCCTTTGAAGACCATGTTTTAATTTTAAATACAATCAATAACATTGTCAAGAAGTGACTCTCTAAAGACGCAGTTCGGTTTATGTCACAATTGCAACAAATGGCCTCAAATTGAAGTACAACAGACTGCATAACTAACTGATAAAAAGTGAATAGACTTACCATAGAGGATTGCCAAGCCAGTTTCGTGCAGAAACCTGAATCGTCGTCGTTTGAAGAACCACACGGTGCAAACTGTAAGTATAAGCAAGATGACGTACACCAGAATATTCAAGCAGTCGATTTGATGGATTCTTTTTGCATTCTCATCAAGTATAATGTCGTAAGGAACATTGGCTTGTATTGATGAGATGGATGCCGTAAATAATATAATTAAAGACCGCACAAAAATGTTTCTGACAACGGCCATATCTCCAGTTAACGCCTACAACCCGGCACGAACTAATTTTATAGGCATATGAAGGAAGATAAAAATAATGTTTGAACCTTTAGCCTCTAAAGGCGTAAAACAGTCAGCTGAAGTGATAAAAAACTGTATCTATCTTAAGAAAATTTAATTGCCCATCTAAATACGAGGATGTCTGCTAAGGAAATTACGAAACAAATTTGTCAAGTAAACATTGTGTGAAATAAAGTTGCCAGATTTATCTGAAAACAGAGATTTAAATGTTTTTGTAGTGGCAAATCGATAGCAAGCTTGTTTGAATAATATGTTTTGGTTTGATTAATTAATGTGACACTAGAGCTGCACTGTGGGCCATTGGCGACGGTTCGGTGCATATCTCGAAGGAAAGACCTGGGAACAGTTAATATGGTTTCTTTACATTATAGGTACACAATGTGCTTTGGCAACGGTTCAAAATCCACTGCAGTAAATAATAAAAAAAAAAAACAGAAGCACTGTGTCTTACATTTTTAAACTACTATCAGATGACGAGGAACACACATGAGGTGTAAATTTAGTTTGAGAAATGTCCCACACTAAATTTCCACACCACAACCAATGTGAATTCAAATACATTTGATTAATTAGTTGAATTGAAGTAATCATGGGCGTAAACTTGTATTGGGTTCATGGTCTTGAGGCCCCCCCCCCCCCAATATTTTGGAAACCCGCCTAAGGATTACGAGTTTGATCCCGACTGATGGACTTGACAAAGAAAAGTAAAAATGTAGTGATCTTGCGATCGGAAGGTTGCAGCTTCGCTACTAAAATACTATAGGAAGTCGTCTAAAAATATCCAAAAAAATTATTCTGGCGTATATACTGAACTGGTGCACGATAAATCTGATCGGGGGGAAATGTCCTGACGCCTATTGAGGTTTCGTTGCGTGCAAGGCTCAGATGTGGTCCTCGTCATCTGACCATCGTTAAAAAATACGAGGCATCGGTTATTTATTCCGAGATTGGCCCCGCTCCGTCGCCAATAGCTCACTGTGCAACTCTAGTGAGACGTTAATTAACCAAACCAATCCTATATAATCCTAGGTACGATTTTGAGATTCTAAATCGTGATGTCGAAGGACATGGACACGAACTGGCCTTCGCCTTCGGTATAGCAATCCTTTTTCGGTCATAACTTTTGCACACGGAGCATAAGATGAAAAGATGATGCTCGTTCACAGACTCCAAGGGGTCCGGACGAAGGCAGGTGGGCGGGGCCTAAGCAAGGCAGGCTCCCTATTGGCCGGTGGGCGGGGACTCCTTGCTGGGGACTTTTTCCGCGAAGTAGTCGAAAAAGACTTGAAGCTTTTCAAGCGGCGATTTTTGTTCGCGAAGCCGAAGGATCAGGCCTTTGATTCCTCCGACTCCGGAAAAGATTGGAGCTAATTCCTTTATTAGCTCCAGCATAGGGGCAGCCTCATTGAGGTGCCGGGACGTTGCAAGGGAATTTAAAAGGTTTGGGCGAGGTATAAATGAAGCAGGGTTTCGCTTAGGAACAGGGGAAGTAGAGTGGTTTGGGCATTTCCTAACATTTTTAACAATTACGGCCTGACGTCTAGCAGCTCGCTGTTTAGTCGAAGGCAATTTGGTGGTTTTCGGGAACAGGCGCATCTCCTGCTGCAGGCTACGTGGCCTTTCTCCAGGCAGTTGATGCAGCTTGGCTCCTCTGCTTGGGGTAGAGAGCATTCCCGGGAGGGATGCGGGCCCCCGCACTTCAAACACCGGGGTGTAATGAAGCACTGGGCACTGGAGTGACCAAAGTAGTTGCAGTTATAACACTGTATAACTCCGCGTCTACTTCAAACACCGGGGTGTAATGAAGCACTGGGCACTGGAGTGACCAAAGTAGTTGCAGTTATAACACTGTATAACTCCGCGTCTACTTCGAAATGGCTCAACTTTGACATTGAGTTGGAGCAGCTTGGTCACAGCCAGTATCTTGTTGTTACCTTTCTGGCGTGGTAGCTCGACCAGGAACAGACCTAACTTCCTGGAGCCACGCTTGGTTAGCTGAACAACCCTCGCGGAGGGATACCCATGAGAGTCGAGATCAGCCGTCAGCCTGCTGCACTCCGTTTCCGATGGTAGCCCCTTAACTACCACCTTGAAAGGAGCGCAGATCCCCAAGTAGAACCCCTGGTTCTTTTCTCGCAGGGCGGCCATCAAAGAGAATTTAGCGTCCTCGCTACACGGAGAGATCCGTATGTAGTCACCGCTTCGTTGGCTGGTGAAAACGTCCGGGAACTCGGCATTCATGGCATCCAGAATTTGGTCGAATTCGTCCGTGATGCGGAGGAAAATGGGAAGGGCATCATGTGAATCAGGGACAGAAACCATTGGGCTCGTGACTTCCTCAACTGGCGTAGGGCTTCTTGACACCCCAGTATAGCCAGCCGAGGCGACACTCACATCACTGGTCTCTGTTTCCATCATATTCAGATCCAAATCAGCCGGCACAGGCTGCGCCGTCTCATCCTTCTTAGGGACAGGATTCATAGCCAGGCACAAGTCCAAAGTGGCCTGAGAGCTCGCAGTCATCTCAGCCATTCTCCTATTGAAGTTGGCCATTACTTCATCAAGATTCATCATAAGGGAGTGAGCTCATGAAAATCCTAAGTACGATTTTGAGGTATGGTTTGGTTAATTAACGTCGCACTAGAGTTGCACATTAGGTTTATTGGCGACGGTTCAGCAGGGCATATTTTAACATAGAGTTGGTGGGGCATTTCCCCCACCAATGCTAAGAAAAGCCTCAGTACTCACGGAATTTGACGCCCATTTTTTTTATTCGTGTCCTAAATATTTTCTAGAAGAAAAATATTTGTTAAATTAAATAAATTAATGTAGTTTGTATTGGCAAACAAATGATTTTTAGTATTTTTAGCATACATTTTTTGTTAATCATTACGTATAGGTTGGGACTAACATGTGTCCCATAGAGTATCTAGTGATGGGTTCAGGACACTTTGGAACCATAGTACGGGGGAAAGTATTTTTAAAACGAATGCGGTCTGAAGTATGTTCGAGGCCTCCGTGGCCGAGTGGATTAGGCGTCAGCTGGGAATCCAATGTTCCCCGGTTCAAAACCTTGCGATGGACTAGACTAAAGAATAGCAAAAAGTAGTGATCTTGTGATCGGAGGGTTGCCAGCTTCGCTACAAAAATACTAGAAAAGTCGTCCAGAACATCCGCAAAATTAACGGCGTGTATACGGGACTGGTGCATGATAAATCTGATCGGGGTCCAAAGTCTCGACGTCTATTGAAGGCGTTGGGTGCCAGTTCAGGTGTTGTCCTCGTCATCTGACCATGGTTCAAAAATACGAGGCATCGTTCCCGGGTCTTTCCTTCAAGATAGGCCCCGAACCGTCGCCAATAGCCCACTGTGCAGCTCTAGTGCGACGTTAATTAACCAAACCAAAACTGAAGTATGTTCTTTGCGGCATGACAGACACCTGCTCGGACAGGTGACGTTTCGCTAATTTTTTATACAGCTCGTTAGTATTTTTCAGTATTTCGATACCTGAATGGCGCTTCCCCAAATCTGTGTGCTTTGAAGAATGATTGCTAACGATACCTCCGTCAGACAATTACACACCTCATATTGTAAGGCAAGTATTCCTTCTACAAAGCTTTGAGAACTCTTTTTCTTGCCTCCCAAAGTTAATTCCCTCTCCCCGTTTAGGAATTTGCCCACAGTCAGTGCAACTTTTCTGTTACAGAACCCCCGAGAAAAAGTTAACATCGAGGTTCAGCTCTTATCAGGATCTATCAGCAGCCTATCTTTGGTCATAGAAAAGTATTTGTCCCTACCAGTAAAATGTATGTATGAATGTGTATGTGTTCCCGGGTCTTTCCTTCGAGATTGACCCCGAACCGTCGCCAATAGCCCACTGTGCAGCTCTAGTGCGACGTTAATTAACAAAAATCAAACCAAAACCCTACCAGTAAAAATTCCTTAAAATACGTTCTGCGGTTCAGGGCTTATCCCGCAGGAAAGACCCGGGAACAATGCCTCGTAATTTTGAACCATGGTCAGATGATGAGGACAGCACCTGAACTGGCACCCAACGCAACCTCAATAGGCGTCAAGACATTGAACCCCGATCAGATTTATCATTCATCAACCTCGCATACACGTCAGTATAATTTGTTGGATATTTTTAGACGACTTCCTAGTATTTTAGTAGCGAAGCGACGTTTTACTTTTCTTTGTCAAGTCCACCAATTGGGCTTGAACTCGCAATCCTCTGATTACTAGCCGAACATTTTTATTCACTGGGCAACTGGGAGCCTCAACAACTTCGAGGAGATTTCCACTAATTGATTACGTGGGGTCCTCAGTACAAGAACTTCATAGCCGCTACAGCCCTAGGATCAAAACAAAGTAAAGAATGGTGACAAATATTTGGCTCCATACTGTGGATGCCCCCTCTCCAATTTCAGTTTGTTCCCGGGTCTTTCCTTCGAGATAGGCTCTGTACCTTCGCCAATAGCCCACTGTGCAGCTGTAGTGCGACGTTAATTAATCAAACCAAACCAAACAATTCAGTATCGTCTAACGCAGTGGGTGGCCAGGGATTTCTCTTCGCTTCGTTTTTTTCTTCCCTTTCTGGCCTCCAGCGGCCCACTGGATAAAGGCGCTCAGCTAGTAATCAGAGGATTGCTAGTTCGAATCCGTGCGGTGGACTAGACAAATAAAAGTAAATTTAGTAGTGATCTTGTAATCGGAGGGTTGCCAACTTCGCTACAAAAATACAAGAATATCGCCTAGAACGTCTAACAAATTATACAGATGTGTATGCGGGACTGGTGCACGATAAATCTGATAGGGGTCCAATGTCCTGACGCCTATAGAGGTTGCGATGGGGGCCATCTCAGGTGTTTTCCTCGTCATCTGACCATGGCTCAAAAATACTTGGCATCGTTCCCGGGTCTTTCCTTCGAGATAGAACCGTCGTGAATAGCCCACTGTGTAGCTCTAGTACGACGTTTTTTAATGAAACCAATCTTCGCCTTCTTCGTTTTTTTTTTCTTCGTTTCTTTTTTCTTCGTTTCTTTTCTTGTACTCGTCGTACTGTAGTGTAAATTTCTAAATCTTTATTTGGATGCTTATGTTGACATTACTATTTCGTTTAAATGCTATTTCTAACTGAATATTAAATTTTTTTTTGAAAATTTTGTTTCGCAATGCAACTTATGGCAAGTTTATAAGCAGGTAACTTATATTTCATTAATTATTTTAAAATAATTAAGCTTTTTGTGTGAATTGAAATGCGATACACTTTTTTAAAACTGTCAATTATTTACATCGGAAATTGTTAAGTTTTTATTATATGTAATCCTGTGTCAAATATTACATTAAATTCCTTTCTATTTAAAATTAGACACGTTAAGCACAGACTTAAATATTCCAAAATACGAGGCTTTCAAAAACTAATGATAGTTTTGAAAAGCCACGTAGCTTTTTAATATTGCCATTAAATTTTATAACTATATTTTCTTAAATCATTTCTCAACTTGTGTCCCGATGAATTTTTAATCTTGCGTACGTAGTTAAACATTCTTCAAAGTTTGGTGCCAGAATCTGGAAGTGAAATGTTTTTACGCTCATCAAATAACCCATGGGCCTCGAATGCCTAGGGTGTTACTATGAGGATATATATAACTATAGATTTATTTAAGAATTGTTTTAAATAACATTATTTTATTATAATATTATTTTTCGAGATGTGCGACTCTAAATATCTGCAAGGCGGCCATTTTGAAAATGTAGTTGTCTCTAATTTTTAAACTTGTGCATTTAATCATTTCCCAAAGTTTGGTGCTCATATCCGGAAATAAAATGTTTTGGTGAAATTTTTCGATAATTTCACCGACTCTACTCTGCTAAGAAGGCGGCTAGATAGCACTATTCAGAACTGGTTTCAGCGATCAAACAATCAGAGCTACGCTATATATATATATATATATATATATATATATATATATATATATAATCAGCTATATATATATATGCAGTATTTTAACATTCTAAATTATACATTTTAAATCATTCATCCTGTGTGCTTTGAAATTTAAATTGTACGTTATTACCATTTTATACAGCAATTAATATATTTTGCTTTCCCTTAATTCACCAAAGTCCAAAAAGTAATTTTTAAGTTGTATATAATTTGACTACCCTGCCTACTGTTAGAATAAAATTTATTATAAGCATCGCATATTTATATATACTCACTATTTTGTGTTATTCGAAGTATATCAAATTAAAATATACTGTACAAAATATTCAATAATATAATTTAAAAATATTATAAATTTACTATAAAGTTAATTTTTAGTGAAGTTATCTTCCCTATAACGTCTTGGCTGCCTTCTAGAATATACTTTAGCACAATTATTAAGTAAATGGAATAATCTTTCATGTTTTTTGAGCTCGTTAAATAATTTTTTACTCTTCTAAGAAAAATAAAAGATCTTTACAAAGAAAAATAAAAGAAGAAAATACTGGGATTTTGCACATAAAATTATGTGACATAATTCTAGAAGTAAAAGTTATCGAAGAAAAGTAATAGGTAGCTTTCAATTAAAATTGCATTAATTGTAGACCAGCTGGCAATTCAAATAAAACTGCGATTTCTTAAGTTTTTTACTGTCGAGCCAAGTAGAATTTTCAGTGTTCCAAAATTCTAGTTATTTTAAACGAAAAAAAAAAAAAAAATCGGAGAGGCGCGCAAGCTGAACTGCACCGTAAAATTTTGATTCATGAATACTTTGGACCCCACGCGGTACAAAGTGTGGGGTGGATAAATGGATCTGGTGGACGCGACTCACCTTATTCTATACGATGGTAAGTCTTTTATCCACAAAGGCTGATTCCCCGTCAGGTATTGTCAAAGCGCATAAGTCCAAGGTGACACTCCCCTTGACTCGGTGCAAAGGTTAGAGAGGTGAACGGTTAACAAGCGGCCTATTCGACGCGTCCAGCTTTCTCTACACAATAATAGGTCTTTTATCCATAAAGGCTCATTCCTCGTGAGTTATGAGAGACGAAGAGCATACTGCTGCCAAAAGGCAACATCCCTCTACAGACGGCGCAAAGGTCACATATAGGGAGTTGGGTAATAGGGAGATGGGGAAAGGTCACATAGTGAATCGGCCTAGTCGACTATCCTGTTCACGATGGTAGGTCATTTATCCCCATAGCCTGTTCCACTATTCACTCCGTGTAGTTATGAGAGACGATATCTTGTACTACAATTAAGGACGATATTCCCCCCGCGCGGTTCACAAACGTCAGAGGGCGGGATGGGTTGATAATAGGAATGAACGACGCGGTCCACCTTCTTCTGCATAGCGGTATGCTATTATCCCCATAGAATGAATCCATGGGGAGTTATGGTGGCGAAATCGTATACTGTATTTTTTGACAACTCCCCCCCCCCCCCCTTTTCTACTTGGTACAAAAGTCAGTGGAAGGAAAGGGGGTTGGGGGTTCAGTTTTATTTTAAAAAAAAGGGCAATATTAAAAAAGTGAGGGGGCAGTCGCCCCCCTTTCCCCCCGAACTATAATGCCCGGCCCTGTGAACACCCCCTTCGCGATTATTATTAATTATCATTAATTATTAAAAATATAATAATTTCCAACTACGAAACGGATTTTTTTGTGTGTAGAATATATATTTTTTAATTAAAATTCACAGTATGTTGAATTACATTTTTCACACCACTGGGACGTGGATTACCAAGGCTTTGGTGATGCTGCCATCTGGCGGTGAAACTTTTGATCTTCAAGAAAATGTATCAACGTGTAGATTATTATTTTCTTTATATGCCAAATAATATTGGGCAATGAGCATAGGCGTAAACTTGTATTGGGTCCATGCTGTAAGGATCCCCCCCCCTCAAATTTCGAAAAACTGGCTCAATTTTTCTAACGTTTGTGGTTTAATTAAAAGTTAGAGCCAGCCTCTCCCAAAAAAATTTGACAACTCTTCACCTCTGATATTGGGAATAAGTTTGGGAAAACAATTGGTTATTCTATTTTTTTTAATATACTAGCAAAAAATGTTTTAATATTTCAATATTGAAAATATTTTAAACTCAATTTTATTAATTTTTCAACATTCTTCAAGCAATACAAAATGAATAGAATTCCTTTTGTCTGATTTATAACAACGACTGATAGATTAATTTGTTGTGTATTAAATTATTTTTTCGATTTCCTATTCGAATTGTTCGTCATCTAGTCCTAGTGGGTTCCTTACAACTGAAAAAAGCTACTGCCAATGCATTTTTTAAGTAATGTGTGTTTGAAAATAAAAATCATATAGATATAACGATTAATTTCAATAGTGATTATTTAAGAAAACAAACTTCCCTGTAACAAAGTATTTTTCTTTATTTTTTTTGTGAATGTACACTTGGTTTTTTAACCGACTGAACAGCGCGCCAACCAAAACTATAAAATGAAACCGCCAGAAACATTAAATTAAAACCGCCAAATCGCACGCCAAAGGAGAGATGTTATCGATTAGACTGTTATGTATTTTTTTTAAGAATGTTCACGCAAGATTTCTGTTCTAATTTAGATATTTGAATTTTTTTTTGTTGGATAGGGGATGTTTAACTTGAGCACCTTTTTGAAAAAAATATCCGGTTATCATATATTTAACTATCCGGAATTCTTAATTAACTGTACCGTTTCACAAAAAAAAATATTTTCCGATTTCGAAAATTCTTTTTTTGTAGAAAAAATGGATAGAAAAAAATATTTTTGGATAGAAAAAAAATTTAAAAGGCAAAAACTGCAAAAATGTAATTGGTTATAAGGGAGTTTATTATCCAGAAATATCGATTAACCGGAGTTTTTTTAAACAATTTATCACATTCATTCACCCAGCATTTATTGGCAATGATAAGGATTGTTTTACAATATACATTATTGAGCACAAGTTGCTACTTGAATTTCTTGGTGAATAATAATAGGGGACTGCTAAATTAAAAACTAAAAAGGGAAAAATAAAATAATCTTTTTTAAACAAAAAGAAAAACCGACTTTAAGGAAAATGCGCTAAAAAGTAAAAAAATAATTTTTACGAGTTGAAAAAATTGAATTACTTAATATCAATTTTATACTTATTACAACTTTTTGAAGTTGGTGCCAATTTACAAAAATCATACCTAAATTTTAGCGCCGATTTCAAAAAGTTTTATTAAGTATAAAATTGATATTAAATAATTAAATTTTTCAACTCGTTCATAAAATTAAAAATTAATTTTTACTTTTTAGCGTATTTTCCTTTCTTCTTCGGTTTTCCTTTAAAAAAAAATATTATTTAATTAATTATTACAGTGATAACGAAATTTACCAGGTCAACAAAAACATTTTTAATAAATCTTCAATGTGAATATAACGCGGAAAAAAAAATATATGCATTTTTAATATTGTAAATACCGCGATTTAAATTAATTTGCTAAAATATTTTTGCTTGCAATTGAAAAACAATAGAAATTAACACACTCACTTTCTTGGCACTAAAATCTTTAACAGATTTTTTGCAAATTTAGTTTTAATGAAGATGTGAAATATTAATATTATAAAATCAATATATATTTCGGTGTATGTTTTCTGATTTTTTGTATTATCGTACTTGAATTGATGTCGATATTGATATTATTATTTCGCAAAGTTACGTTTAACACTCTTAGACAAGCCTCCTGACTAATGACAGTGCATCTCCAGTTTTCACGGCAATACAAACAATTTAAAAGTTCGTAAAAAATCTATATTTTTAAATATAACGCATTGGGGAACTTTAAAAACGCTTCTCTATTATGATAATTAAAAATATTTTGTTAAAAAAATAATGGCTTGGAATTAAAAACTTAAAAGTCCGCCTTCCAAATTTAGAACCTTTTTTCCTTATTTTTTTATAAAAGTTATATCAAAGTAAGTTTTTTAATATTTTTTTCTTACTAAGGAAACTCAGCATTTTTAGAATATATTTGAACTCGCCGCTTTGTAAAACCGATGCTTCTTATGATCTCTGATTAGGTTAGGCAGATTTTTTTTAAATAAGTATTTCAAATAAAGGAAATGAGAATTTTGACTAAATAAAACCAGCAAATCAAACCTTGGATAAAAAATTATAACCATTTAACAATAAAATAATCTTTTTTTTAAGAAAGGAAAACCGACTTAAAGAAAATGCGCTAAAAAGTAAAAAATAATTTTTAATTTTAAGAACGAGTTGAAAAAATTTAATTATTTAATATCAATTTTATATTTATTACGTGAATTTTCCGAAATCGGTGCCAAAATTTACGTATGATTTTTGTAAATTGGCACCAACTTCAAAAAGTTGCAATAAGTGTAAAATTGATATTAAACAATTAAGTTTTTTCAACTTGGTCGTAAAATTAAAAAATATTTTTTAGTTTTTATCGCATATTCTTTCAGTCGGTTTTCCTTTTTAAAATAAAAAAAGATTTGTATTTTTCCGTTTTAGTTTTTAATTTAGCAGGAGCCTTGGCCTCCTATTATTCACCAAGAAATTCAAGCAGCAACTTGTGCTCAACAATGTATATTGTAAAACAATCCTTATCATTGCCAATAAATGCTGGTTAAACGAAATGTCATTGTTGTACAATTTCTGTTAAACAATGAAAATATTTTGAAATCTGATAAATTGTTTAAAAGAACTCCTGTTAATCGACATTTACGGATATTACAGCCGGATAATCGATTATTTCTTGGAAGATTTTGCCTAAGTGCTATTCTCTATCAAAAAAAAAAAAAAAAAATTCGAAATCGGACAATATATTTTTTTAAACGGCCCGGTTAATTGATAATTCCGGTTAGTTATGTGTTCGATAACAGGATATTTTATTGAAATTGCTCCCAAGTGAAACATCCCCTATCCAACAAAAAAAACTTGTTCAAATATCTGAATTAGAATCAAAATCATGCTCGAACATACATAAAAAAAATACATAACGGTCGAATTGATAACCTCTCGACTTGGCGCGCCATTTGGCGGTTTTAATTTAAAATTTCTGGCCGTTTTATTTTGGAGTTTTGGTTGGCGCGCTGTTCAGTCGGTTAAAAACTGATATGTAGTTATAATTTGCTATAAAATATTTGAACAAAAAAATTAAAAATTATAAAAAGAATTGTCGAAGTTGTTGTAGTACATATGTAGAATGGTTGTATTAAATATGAAGAATAGTTGAATTAAATACACAAAATAATTAATAATAGTTACAATAAATATGTGACATTAGTTCTTATTTAGCTTAATAATTGCACTTTGAATGCATATCTTAATATATTTTTGCATTTCCTGAAACAAATTACTTTAAAATATTTTAATGATCCCATGTAATAATTTTTATCAGTCAAGTCGGTATTATTTTGCATGCTAAATTTCGTTCATTTTCTTTCCGGTTACATGTAAAAATGATATCAATAGTGTATATTATAAAATACTTTTTTTTTTAAAAAGGAAAACTGACTTTAAGAAAAATGCACTAGAAAGTAAAAAGTAATTTTTAATTTTACGAATAAGTTGAAAGAAATGGAATTATTTAATATAAATTTTAAATTTATTACAACGTTTTGATATCGGCGCCAAATTTTAGGTATGGTTTTTGCAAATTGGCACCAACTTCAAAAAGTTATAAAAAGTATAAAATTGGTTTTAAATAATTTAATTTTTTCAACTTGATCGTAAAATTAAATACCTTTTTTTTTTTTTTTTAAATTTTTAGCGTATTTTTTAAAGTCTGTTTCCTATTTTTTCAAATGATTATTATATTTTTCCTTTTTAGTTTTTAATTTAGCAAAGGGCTTCGCCCTGTGCTATTATTCACCAGGAAAGTCAAATTGTTATTCTCTTTTTTCAACGCCACTGATGGAATATTTTGAGAATATCCGGTTAAACGAAACTGGATTATTCTCAAGCGGGTAAACGAAATTTCGAACGAATTTGCTGGACAACCTCTATCCTACAATGAAAATATTACGAAATGGGAGAAAATGTTAAGTCCGGTTAATCGATATTTCAGGATAAATAAAAGCTGGATGTCCAATTATTTTTTGTAGTTTTTACCAAAGTGGATGTTTCTCTATCCAACAAAAATATAATTTTCAAAATCGAACAATATTTGTTTTCATACGGTCCGGTTAAATGAAAATTCCGGATAGTTAAATACCGGATGACCAGATATTTTTTTTACAAAAAGTGAAATACCCCCTATCCATTGAAAATAATATTGTCCAAATATCTGAATTGGAACATAAATCTTGCGCGAACACACATAAAAAAAAAATACATAATAGTTTAATTGACAACGTCTCTCCTTCTGCTTTTTGAAATCGATTGACGCGTTTTGAAGTCGGCTAAAAAATTTGGAATGGGATAATTGACCTTGAATTTTAAAATCCTTTTAATCCATCTTTTAATAAATTCTGGTACCTTTTCCCCTAGGAACAAAGGTGAAAATCTGCTGTAAGCAGTATTTCCCCCTCAAAAATAGCCAAAACAAAATGATACAAATTCGTACATATCTCATTCCCTATTTTATGAAAATGAAGGTTAAATTTCTACTTTTTAAAGTAAACGTTTATTTTCACTTTATGAAAAGGTACAGCTTTATGCCATATGTACTTTATTTTTAGAATTTGCAATAGCGAAAGATTACTATGGAGATTTTTGATCCCATTCCTGAAACGTCCAATGATGGATCAAGTAAGTTTTGCGTAAACCTAATCTAATCAAAGTTTCTCAAATAATTTTGGTTATCCCTGATAATGAAGATCCATTAACGAGCATTTTGAGTTCGAGTTACAGTAGAACTCCAATCATCCGAACTCCAGTCATCTAACAAACCGGATTGTCAACTGTCCGGATCGCTTTGAGAGAAAATTATTATTATTTAATAGACACACAATGTTGTCAAGGAGCACCAAGGCCCGTCCAGACAACGCAATAAGTACATATACCATAAAACAACCTATACAATAAAATTACTTGCGCAATAAAATACATACATTTTAAAAACTACATATATAATAAAATATATATCATAAGTACAGATATACACAAAATAAAAATTAAGACAAGATAACAAGGAAGTCAAAAGAAGGTTCATTTGAAAATTCAATAAGTATTTTACATAAATTTTTTTTAAAGTTGTTTGGACAGTATAAAATTTTTATATGGATTTTACAGATTTTAATAGGGCTTCTTCATCAATCTTTAAAATATATTTTTTGATCTCTCATTTAAATTCATTGTTATTTTCTATAGATACTTTTTGTTCAGGTAATGAAATAAAAATTTTAGAAGCTATATATACAAAACTTTTGCGCAAAATTTCTTTATTGGGTTTTGGTATATTATAAGTAGGTACATTTCTAAAACTGTAAGAAACCGGATCTCTATGAATGCAAACAGTTCTGTTGTTATATAAATAAAGAAGATGTATAATTTTCTTATAGTTAAAATCGAGTTATCTAAATTTTCCGATTCACAATTTAACATTCGAAGCGATCTAATGTTATTTAAGTAGTCACCGCCCCAAGAGATTATACCATATTGAATTATTGATTGAAAAATGAAATAAACAAAATCCTCATTTTAAAAGTTTCTTATCGGTGAATGATATTGTTTTTAAGTCATTAAATTACATTACATATTAAAGCTAAGTTGGTTTTTTTACTAAGAAATAACCTTTTTTTTTAGAATTATCCAATTACCCGGATATTCGATTATCCGGATTGGATCTGGTCCCAACGGATCCGGATAATTGGAGTCCTACTGTATAAGTTAAGTCATTTACATTCATTATATTCAATTAATATATAAGAATATCCAAAGAACGGTCTTGTTGTGTTTGGAAATAAATTAACTATTTTTAGAAATATATATATTGAAATCAAATGGAAGCTGATATTCAATTTCGATAATAAGAACGTAGATGGTTTCAGTAGATGGAGGATTTTTTGTTTTTAATTCCCTTTACATCTATAAAAATACCGAAAAGCTGATTCAATACGGTAGATTGCGATACGATAACAATCTTCAACGTTTATTGCCTCGTAAAAGTAGAAATGCGTATGTTTTTTAGCGTTATCTAGAAAATTCCAGATTTCTTGGAAACAAGTTGATACGTTAGATAAGTAAATTGTAAATTCCAATATTATTAGAAATGTTACTAAAAATTTTCGTCAGTTTTTCCACATTTTTTTAAAAAGACCAATTGCATTGTAATTTTTCGATGAGTAATTTTGTTATAGACAATCCTGGATCAAAGAAATTTCTTTATTTCTCGATATAAGTTTAATCGGAGTGTATTTCAAAGAACTACATTCAAATTTGTGTAACATTTTAAACTGTCTTTAAAATAGCTGCCAAAATATGCCTAACACTTTTGAAAACGGCTGATGAATGTGTTGTCTTAGATAATAAGTAATTATTATAAGCAGTAGAAAATAAGTAATAGTGCCTTGTAAAAGATGTACTTAATTCAAAAGTCTTATAAAAAAAAAACCAAACTTTGATAATTTACTTGTTTTTTAGTTAAATTTTTTTTTTGAATAAATGAAAATCCTTAATCCACAAGTTTTTCCCTTTGTATAAATTCGAATTTTGTTGTGTAGGTTAACATCCCTCTTTCACGTAAGACACATCATGGACGAGAGTAGCAAGCGACCTCACATCAGAACGGAAACACTGAACGCGAGTTAGAGTCATAAGAATTGTCTTCAATAACTGCTCTTATACTTTTCGGTAAATTTGTTGGTAAGACGGTGATGTGTTTAGATTACAAATGGAAACATGCTTCGAATTTTACGCAAAAGAAGCTTGAACGATTACAAAAAATATCGTAGCAGTTGGCAGCTTTAAGCAATTTGAATTATTTTTAAATTACGCCTTAGCAGAACATTTTGGCAACTAAAAAAAATGTGCAAAGTGTCAATAACGCCTAGCTTTTATCACTTAATTTCGAACCCTGCGTACAACAGCATAAAACTATGCTATACATAACGCGCTATTAGCCAAAAGAATGTTGTTATATGTTTTTCATTTGGTGACATTTTGGCGATATAAATGTTCATATTTAGTCATCAGCCAATCAGAATATTAAAATTTCCATTGTTTCAATCTTGAAATATTGCATTGTTACATGTTCTCCATATTAATCCTATTGAGAGGTTTTTTAAAAATCGTTATTTTGGCAGTTTGAGTTCGAATTTTTAAAAATCCTTTCTTAGTGCACCCCTAGGGCTCAAGATGAATCTGTGTTCCTAATTTCAGCCCTCTAGGTCTTTTGTACCTGGAGATCTCGTGATCAATGAGTCAGTGGATTTGGCTTTTATATATATAGATTATAACATTTACTCAGTGTTATATATTTAAAAACATATGCATTTTAGAGTTAAACATTTTTAAAAACAATTTTAACAGGACAATACTTCTGTATTCTGTTAACATAAACAAGTGCCAATATTTCTTTTGTGAAAAGTAAAATCAAATTCTTATTTTCACAACTCTTTTTAATTATACTATATGAGAATTCTAAGCATGAATTTAGATAATTTTCGAACAGCTTTGCTATAATATGAATATTTTTGTGAACCTAGAGCCGAAAATAAGGATAGAAGAAAACATAATTGAAAATTATACCTAAAGCCGAAACTAAGGACAGAAGAAAACATTACTGAAAATTTTTCTGAAACAAAATAGGAATTTTTGGTGTGAGTGTTTAGTCAATATAATAAAAAAAAATGAATTAGTTATATAACGTTATATTTAGTTAAAGTAGTCGTTTTATTGGGCGCAGTTAAAGTATATTACAGTCTCTCATGTAGTCGTTATAATAAAAATTCATTATCCCACTTTGTTGTATCAGGCGGCGTTTCAATTTTTATAAAATGGTTTATCTCTCTATCTAATCTATTTACAAACAAAGGTAAATAGATAAAATATCATCCAGATGTGTAGATAACATTAAAGTTAATTTCTTCTGGACGATAGCTATTTCAGTTGCAAGAGTACTAAACTTTAGAAGAGATTTGATTTTTGAATCAGGAAATGAAAACACTATATTGTTTCCCAAGTTTTAAAGGTGGATTAACGACAAAATATATAGAGACTTGGAAATTTGTTTTAAAAAGTTTATTGCATTTTTTTTCTATTTCTAACGTCTAACTAAACGTATTTTGACTGTTTGCTTGACCTTTAGAATATATTCTTGAGAATAGAAGACTTTCTATTTGGATTGATTTGATATTCTGAAATCGGATTTCTTAAAACATTTTATTATATAATTCCTTAAAAAAAAAGAGTTGCAATCTTTACACGCCATAAAATTTTAAAGATACGAAAATAATCCAAATTGTTAAAGATATAACACCTAAACTTTGGTATAATAATCGTTAAAAAAACTTGATATACTCGTACATAACATCCATGATATGTATCATAATACTGAATATATATTGCCTATAGTTTAACGCAATTTTGCATTGTGTTAAATAATTTTCGAACACCTATAAGCGTAATGTAGCGTTTCTTACTGTTCTGTAACTGTTTGAATATAGGAAGAAAGTCAAACACTGTTGGGCAAACGAAAAATTGCATTAATAAAATGTTTATAACCCTTTTATTCACTTTTCCTTTTTAACCGACTTTCTTTAATATCCAGGATTCGAAATTGGAAGATAAAAGTTAGGTGTCATTGGCACCTAGCAATTTTTTTTTAGTTGCCAAAATGTTCTGCTTAGGAGTAATTTTAAGTTTTTTAAGCCGAGCTGCCAACTGTTACGATATTTTTATAATCCTACATTAGATAACATTTATATTATAAATATTAAGTAAATGTTATAATATAATTTAATTCATCAATTCTATTATATCGTTATTATACATTTTATAAGATTAAACCCACTACAGTGCAGCTTTTTTCTTGTTAATCGCGCGTTGTGTATAGCATATTATGCTGTTGTACGCAGGGTTCGAAATTAGGAGATAAAAGCTGGACGTCATTGGCACGTTGCAATTCTTTTTAGTTCCCAAAATGTTCTTCTAAGGCGTAAATTAAATTTAAAATAATTCAAGTTTCTTAAGCAGAGCTGTTAACTGTTACGATATGTTTTATAATCGTTAAAGCTTTTGCTTAAAATTAAAAGCATGTTTCTATTTGTACTCTAAAAATATCAACGTCTTATTGACAAAATTACTGAAAAGTCTGAGAGCAATTACTGAAAATCAATATTTACTATTAAAATCTTTTTTCTCTCGTTTTTTATCACCTATTTTCCTTTTTCGTATCAATCTTTAAACGCTTATTGTCGTTTGCTCTCGTCGAATTAAAGTACGAGTTTATCGGCTTAACCATTTTTCAAATACTTCATCTAACAAAAAAAATCAAAAGTACAACGATTTAGAGTTCAAAAAGCGATTGCAATACAAATACGGATATGGTCGGACATGTGCTTTTACGTGCTTCCACCGCTTGCGTTAGTAACCCCTTGGATAGGCATGGGTCAATTGTTCGAAGCTCGAAAAAGAAAAACGGGAGATCGATCTGAAAAATCGAATTTCCGTCTTACCAGCAGAAAAATATATTTAAAGTTAAACGTAAAAATGACAACTGGAAGTAAAAAATAATGTCGTCAAACTGAAATTTTCATAAAAAGTCAGGCATCAAAAATGGCGACTGGGTGTAAAATTACAGTCGGGAAATTTTCATTTGCAAAATACGACTTACGACCACTCATTTTAAACTTTGATCACTAACAAAAAAAATTTCAATTGACAGTATTTGGCGCAGATCCCAATCCGGCAGAAAATCATATTTTATCTGGCAACCTCCGTAGTTTGTGTACGGCCTGATGCTCAACAAAAGCAGAAAAACGCTAAAAAAAAAAAACCCAGTTCAGCAAGCATTGAAAAACCCGTCAAGGGATTAGGGGTTTCAGCCACTTACGCAGACTGAGAACGCAACGAAGTGTACCAACACCCGTTCATCTTTTGGCCCCCGTGAAATCCGCTTAGTGGGCCCCCGAACTACTTAACTTCTACCGCAGGACCCTCGACTCTAGAAACGTTTTATGCCCCATCCTCAATTTCAAGGATGGAAATTCAATATAGTCTGAATCCAAAATGGAGAGACTACACTTAAGTATGCATACGGTCCGGACTAGTCAATGCTGTTCGGGGTCCTCCAGAGGTTTATGTCGCCTGAATGGGAAGGTTTTCACAGTCAAAGTCTCACTTGGTGGCGGCCAGGAAATGAATGCGGAGAGCCAGTTCACTCAAGTGACTTTGTGACGTTTTAGGGATTAAAAAGGCGGGAAACGCAGCCAATTTATTCGGTCTTTGAAAGCAGTTTTGCACATGAATGCCGCGAGCGTTTGCCCTTGTTGACTTATCTTTTCTTCGGGGTGTGATGGAGATTTTTTTTTTAAAATCGAGTTTGCCTTCTATTGTACGTTTTGTTTGGGTTTAGTAAAATATCCTGTAGGAGTCAGAAGGGTATTTTAAAATACCTTTGCTTATATCATACATCTTAACAAAAATAACCGCAATCTTCTTAGTTTCCTTCTTCATTTTTTTTATTAATGTCTTTTAAAATTGTTGCTATCCAAACACATTTTCTAATCGTTTTATACAGAAATAATTGTAAATTAAAACGAAAAGACATTAAACTTTTATATTGACTTGTGCTAGTATGGTGCAGAATCCCCATTTTTCGTTGATAAAGGAATTGTTCGTTTTCATGACTTTTTTTTTATATTTTGTAGTTGTACATTATGCTTTCAAACAAAACGTGGAATTTTAGAAGGCTTTTGGAAGCAGGATTATTTACCAAATGTTTTTTTTGTAACTGTTTACAATTATGTATTCATTTTATTTTATTTTCAAGTATCATACTTAATGAATTCTAAAATGACTGCCTTAAGTTAAAAAGTTTTAAATATTTTTTTTGATTCCTTTTTACTATAGTTTATGATAATATTCAAGAAAACAAATTCTATATTTTAAGAAGTTCTTTTAATTGTAATAAAATTTTTAATATTCATTGAGTGCCAAAATATAATGTCTAATGTTATTTCTTAACCATGTAAGTGAATTCATTTTTGGGGTGAACAAATTTTATCGTCGTTTTTTTTTTATTTTGTTGCTTTGTTGTTAATAATGAAAAGTCAAATAAAATTTCATTTTCAAAGAAAAGGCTATAAAATTTTTTAGTAAATATAATTTTGTTACATTCCTTTTTATATCTATAGATTGAAAGGTAAAAAAGTGGCCGTTATCTCTATGTACCTTAATAAATACTGGAAAATGTTATGGGGGTATGGAACACATTTGACTTTAATTTTTTTTTTTATATTATTATATATTTTTTTCACATGTGTGCAAAGTAAAATATGATAATCACATATTTAAACATTAAAAAATTATAATTTGTTTAAAAGAAGTACAAAAGTGACGTTTTAAATTTTTGATAAATCAAGAAATTTTTCAGATGGATTTGTATAAACAAAATAATGTGTTTATCAAACTGTCTTTACAGATTTTTGTTACTTGCAAAAAAAATATTAAAAAAAATATTTAAAAAGAAATTAGTAATTTCACTGGTCAAACTATTTTTAAAAAAGAACTTTAAAAAATATGATCTATATATTACTAATCTCTAAAGACCAATTAAAGTGATATGTTTGAAAATACACTTTAGCAAATTTGATACAATTTCTTCAAAGATATCTGAATTTAAATCACATTAAACTTAATCAAACCTCATCACTGAGAAAAGGAGTTTAAAGTCATATATTCAAGCAATCTTGTACGAAAGCTTACAATTGATTCTCAAAAAATTATTAGTTGTGGTTACATGCCTTTTAAATTTTCGTTTTTTAAATCGTTATTCATTTTCAGAAATAGCTTTTAACCCTTTACACCCAACGTTTTTTGATATATTTTTACAAATAATTTGCATTACTAGAAAATAGAAAATCAACCGATGTAAAATTATAACTGTAACTTTCAAAAGATGGCGTGTAATGTGTATTTCGTTCTTGATTCAGATATATTTATTCAAAGCTGTTTAAATTTTTTTTAAAGTAAAATTTAAATTCTTTTTCGCCAAAAAAGCGATACAGCGCCACAACGGGACAACCGCAAACCTTCACAGTCTTCAATAAGAAGTTAAATAGGAAATCTTCAAAGAGAAAGAAGTGTAATACGATACAAATCTACCCCGAGGAAAAAACCTGGAAGTTCCCTTCACATTCAACTTCACTTTGCATGGAAGAAAGCGATTTCCTCTTTCCATATTTTAGTTTGTTATTGTAACACCTGGACCCTCGAAGATCCCTTCCCAAACTATTGTTGACTTGAGTGAATTTAATTTTGAGTTCCTATTCGGGTGCGGGATTTTGTTAAGAAATTTGTAAGTCGATAAAAATCCAGGGAGCTCGGCTCTGGGGGTGGTCCACACCCTTTACATGGGGGTAGAGAGATTGTATGAAGGATTATATTTGTGAATCGAGATCAAATGAACTATAGATCAAATGAACTACTGAATAGAATTAATAAATTTTGGGAAAAGTTAGAAATTATTTTTAATTATTTGCCCATATATTTTTTATTTGAAAGTGTTATATTTCTTATAGAAATGAGTTTTTGTGAAGAATTGTTGTGCAGGAAAAATTACACAATTTAAGTTGTGAAAATTCAAGAAAACGACTTTTTTTTGTAACCGAAAAGTAGTTAAATTTGATTTTATTAATTCAACTCGACTGTAAACATGCCAAACTCAAACTTTTACAAAAAATCCATGTAATTGAAGTACCGGTTCTGTATGTGATTATCTAAAAGCTTTCTTGCGAAAATCCTTTGCATATAAATCACTAAATCGAATGGAATGAAACTGACCTAAATTGTTTTTATTTCTTGTAATAATTTAGTTACAGAATAAGGTTTTAATAAAACTATTTCTTGATGGTAGTTAAAATATTTTGTCACAGCATGCACAAAATAGTCACAATATTTTATCATAGTATAATATTTTGCTGTATAAATTTATTTTAGTACGACATATTTATAAAAAGAACAACCAGTTTCATTAGTTAAGAATCAGTACCAGTTATTTTAAAGAAAATTGATTGATGTGAATGCTTTAGGAAAGCAAAACCCATTCTCATCATTTATCTTTACACTTAAAATTGTCTTGGGAAACTGATTGCTGTTGACCATATATTTCCTCCTTCACTTGCAAAGAAGACGTTCCTGCACTTCTTGGTATCCTTGTACTTACTTACCTGTCAATAGATGTACCTCATCCATTACTTGAAAAAGCTCAAAAGAGCATTCTTCTTCTCCAGGGGGCACACCTATTCCATCAATGTCTAAAGATCATTTTGTCCCGTTAACATGCAAAAGCTTTGAGTGGATACTAATTGGAAGACTTGCAATCGGTCTCTCGGGACGTTTAGTGAAGTTCTCGTATACATTTTTTCTACTTTACACCTATCGTGTCGTGGAGTCTACATATCGTTGCTGACATAATGTAGATGACTGAGAATATGACAATTTTGCTTTTTCTTCTAGTTATTAAGTCTTGTTGTGCAGTATAATATTTAGAAGTTGTTTACAACTGTACTCGAGGTGGTACACTGGCGTCGGAACCGGTATGGCAGGAATAATGGCTACTACTATACCTACCGTTATCTAAACAATGTGTGGCAAAAAATATTATTCAAAACATGCTTATTCTCAAATAGACGTAATTTGTTCCCTGCAGAGCATATATAAAGGAATTTTCGCTGGTCGGGGCAAATGCTTTTTTTATAGTCCATAAGACAGTTGAACCTCGATGTTAACAATAACTTTGTGCTTTTTTGTATCAAATCCACATGAGTAGTGCGGATTTTCTTAGCACTGGTGGGGGAAAATGTCCCTTTAACTCTATGTTAAAATATGTCCTGGTTCCCTGTTTTACCACTTTAAGAAAAGTTAAGGCGTCACTGCAAGATACATAGAATTTTGTGTCGGATAGGAGTAGTTATCTTTAAGAAGAAATTGATACATTAGTTCACCTCTCTTGAAAACTTAAGGACATATAGATATAGGAACGTTTATGTGTTTTGTGAGCGTAGATATGTAAAACTTAGAATCATTATATTTCCAATCCTGTGATGTAAGTTTTCCGACTTAATCAAATTTTACAGTTACAAATTTAAATCTACAGATTTAAGGTAGAATCTAATAGATGCCATTTCAGAGATTTAGTTACTTGGAAAAAGTAGTGAGGACTTGACTAAATCTCGTAATGAATATTTCGGAAGATTGCGTCAAAATATAGTTTTGTTTGTAAAATTTCTAGACTTTATACATAACATGTTTTTTGCTTATAAACACCTAACATTTGCATTTAGCAACTTTTAAATTGAGATTTTTCAGTCGATTTGAAGCTTTAAATATGTTTTACCATGAACAGCACTAAACTTATTAACGTGTAGTTTAAAAAAAACAGGTTATTATATAAAATATTTTTTTTTAAAAAAAGAAACTGACTTTAAGAAAAAAGCGCTAAAATGTATATATTTGAAATATTACGCGCAAGTTGAAAAAGTTTAAATATTTAATATTAATTTAATACTTGTTACACTTTTTGAAATCGGCACAAAAGTTTAGGTATGGTTTTTGTAAATTGACGCCAATTTAATATTTTTTGAAATATATTGAAAATTAATATTACATTAGTTAAATAATTTCAACTTATTCTTAAAATTAAAAAAATAATGTTTACTTTTTATCTCTTTTTTCTTAAAGTAGTTTTTCTTTTTGTAAAAAAAGATTATTTTAATTTTCCCCATATTGTTTTTAATTTAATTTAGCATATGGGGATTCGTCCACTTCTATTATCCACGTGGAAAATTATCCGATTTAATAAATGCTAGGAAAATAGTAAATACATTTTCTGATAGAGGGCAGCAGTAGTAACAATCTGTTTTTGATGTATGAAAATATCTTTGTAAAATACTGAATTTCTATTTTCTTATATCATGGAATTAGTTATTACTATTATCGTATTTATAGCGTAGGTGTAGTCAATATTTATTTTCAGATGTGGCTTAATCAGGATTTTGTAAATTTTAATTCCCCCTCCCCCCCAAAAAAAAATCATATAAGTGCCTGTTAAATATTAAATAATAGCTGTCACTCGCAGATTCACATGCCTTAATTATTTTTATTTCATTGGCATTGGTTCGTTCTCCCCGTTTATTCCTCCTCTTTTATGTTCTCGAATGCAAAATTACTGGTCTATTGTTCAGATATCTCCGAATGTTAGCTTTTCCGTTAGTTTTCTCGTTGAAGGATAATTTTCAGAAATAGTTATTTTAATTAGTGTTATTTATTACATTATAGATATGTAAATTTATTTCAAAGTATTTAATTCTTGTCAAGACTTATGATTTTATAAAAAATGCAATTTTATATAAAATCTTATGATTTTATAAAAAATGCAATTTTATAAAATGTAGATACTTTTTTTTAATGGTCATAAAAAAAAATAGTTTTCAAAACCTTAAAATGTTCGAGTAGTAGAAGATGGTGTTTTGCGTGCCACACAAACTTTGTTTTTCATTATGATAATAGATTTTATAGAACTAAGTAAATTATAATTATTATTTCTGAATTAGGATTTAATAACTTTGCTGTGACAATTTAAAAGTGCAAATAGCTATTGTTAGAATTACTTTAGTTTAATTAGTATTTTTTTTTAAACTCCGGAAATGATCAGAAAAATCTAAAAAGACAAAGCTTTATATTTTCTTTTTTTAAAAATCAGAGATAACAGTCGTAAAATAAATTTTATTTGCATTTCAGTTTAATGCAACAGTTGAGTGTAATGTTTAGCTGAAGACAATTGAGATCTTTAGGATTCAATAATTTCTGAAAAACTCTAAATTATTGCTCGATTTCGTAACTTGTGAATATATGAAGCTCTAGAATTTTGCACATGTTTGATATACTGCTTTCAAGGAATCTACATAATTTCAAAGACAAATATGTATTTTATTTTGTGACATTTTAATAATACATTTGAAATGCTTGAGTATAAGAACATGAATCATGGCGTAAAACAAAGGAATTGTACAGTTGTGAGTGTCTTTTACAACTTTATTCTCTGCAACTGAAAAAAAAATATAACATTCATTCATGAAATTGTTTATTTCCTAATATATTATTACAAACCAGTTTCATAAAAATAATATTATACAATACGAGGACAAAATACAAAATTCTCCAGCCTCATATCACAATTTCAGGAGTTTTTGTATATCTATATTATTAAAGCAAATACACATTCAAAACATTTTGGCCATCTCATTATTGTAACATTGAATCGTGTACAAAGCTCACACGTCACAGCCAAGAGAAAAGAAAAAAAAACCAACCTTTAATATAGGTTTTAACATGGTTTCTGGCCGAAGGTCCTATACCGATTCATCGGCGATTGTGCTGTTAGCACTGGACATTCTGACACTGGTCTTAAGGCAGCTTATTAGAAGAGAGAATCCAGGCAGAAATTGTGTCAACATTGTTGTCCCTATAAAGGGAACATTAGTTAGTGTAAACTTGGGTTGTAATCCCTAGAAGGGATTTTCAATATAACGTGTACTTGACGAAAAGTATCGCCATATTTACTTAAGTTAAATTAGGGAAAGAATAGCATCGGATGCGATTAAAAAAATGTATCTCTCTAATGCAGCGGCTCTCTAATGCAGCGGTAAATTTGGCCGAGGTAAGTTTGGCCGCGGTAAATTTGGCCGGATAGTACGAGGGGTCGTGCATGTATTGCACATGTAGGTGAAGAGATTTTCTGTCCTGCATTGATTTATGTTGTACTATAGGTTCACACCTTGATTTTACCCAAATCAGATATTTTATAGTGGTATTTTGTATAAAATAAGTTGAAAAGTAATAAACAGTCGAACAAACATATTTACAAAAGACATTTTATGAATACAAATTTCTATTAAACAGCCATTTAGCAATTACAAACTTCAGGTATGAATCCAAATTCTATAACTATGTAATAATTTAATGAAACGGTTCTTTTAATTCCTAATAAAGGTAAGAGACTAAAAGGGGACAAATAAGAGAACTCGTCGACCTTGTTATGTAATTCTTTGAGATTTTTGCTTTTGAAATTTCGCCACCCAAAATAAAGTAATAGAAAAGCAAATTTTCGTCTTCTATGTTTTTAAACAGTTTAAAAATGAAATCAAATTTAAATCAATATTTAGTTAAATTCATTCTGGCAAATAATCCATTCAAGGGCTTCTTACTAAAAAAGCTAAAACTGATTTATTTTTCTTGGAATCTCCACCCCTACACAAATATGCAACCGAATGTTTCCTCAATTGCCAATCCCCACCCCAACAGGAAGCAACCTATCAGATTCTGCTTTGATTAATCTCGTCGTGTCCAATGATTCGCACTCGACCCCCCCCCCCCCTACTCTTTATTCTCTCCCCCTCTCCCACTCATCTCTCTGAATGGAAAAGGGAGGGGGAGGGAGGAAAGGGTTGGAACACAGAAGAAAAGCTTTGTTAGGAGGGGGAGGGGGGGGGGGGGCGAGGTTTATTATTTTGTTTGCAAAAGTTAAATCGTAATTTGTTCCAAGATTTCATGAAAAAAAAAAGTAGTTTAATGAATGCTGAAAACGGAGTTTTATTTCCAAGAGCACAAAAGAGGAATCCTACCACCAACAAAAAGAAAGTTAAAGGGAAGGAAGCATCAAGTCTCAAGCTCTTATGACAGTGAGGATTGAAACGAACCTACACTAGTGGACACCAAAGATGATCTCGATGCGGAACTTGATGATACTGATTCTATCAATGTCACCTGTACGTTTTTCTAGATAAGTTTTCAGACGTTTGCAATGGGTAGCATTGGGTTATGTGATCCGTCTAGTTTCAAAACCAGATTGATCTATTTTCATAAATTTTGCAAGGGGCTCTAGAAACGATTGACAACTACGTACTTTTGGAATTAAACCCATGACTTTCAAACACTTTTGGTCAATACCGCTTTGCAATATGATGTAGTGCATTAAAAACTAGTGACAAATATTAAAAAGAACTATTTTGCGAAAAATGTGTATATCTGGTTCTGAAACTAGACGGTTCATGTACTCTTCGTGCTTCAAATGTAATACCAAATTTTGTGATGCATCAAGTGTTGAGCAGAAAAAATACACATGTTCCTATTGTCTGAATGACTGACGTTTTGTTTACTGGATTATTATGTAAGTGTAGGCCTACAAAGTGCACACTTGTTTAAATTTTCCAATAAATTATGATGCATTTGTCTTTGTCCTTGTTTTTATTTTAAATACTTTTTTCGTAGTAAAAGTTTGAAATCAGTTTACAAAAGGTATATGTGCTCTACTAGCAACTCGTTTTTTACACGTGCTTCTAATTTCGCCTGGTGGTAGATAACAGGAACAGGGGTAGTATTAGGAACCCACTCTTAGAAAATTCTCCTGGGAAACTTTTACGTTTGGCTAGCTACTCGTAGTATCAACTGGCATAGGTTAAGAAAATATTGGATCTCTGGAAATCAAAAGAGGATAGTTTCCAGTGATATTAATTTATTTTCCAGATTGATGTCTCAACCCAAGTGGCAGAAATACTGAGAAATAGCCACGGTAGGCGATACTTAGGACACTTACCCTACTAAACCTACAGAAAATAAGGATAAAAATTACGCATTTTTCAACAGGTGCTGTCATAATTGTTTATAAACAATAAAGCAGTTTAGTGAATGAAATGTTGGTATTTAGTGAATAATGATTAGTGTTAGACGATGCAATTTTTTGTGTTAGTGACTGCAATGTTTACTTGAGTTGTTTTCAAAATATAAAGGTAGTAGTTAAATAATGAACAGAATTATATGATCCTCAAATGTATATTACATTAATTTTTAGGACAGCATGACATTAAGTTGTGCATTTAGAATTTGCTTGTACTAATGCAAATATATCGTTTTTGCTTAAGTCATTGATAACATTATACATTTTTAATGTGATGCCAAAATACTAGTATTTAATAGATATATTAACAATATTAAAAAATATATATTCAAAAAGAATCTTGTATATGGGTATAAAAATGGATATTTAAATATGATGGTATACTATACATAGGAATAGTTTAAAATCAAAACTCACAATCCCTCCCATTTCTAATTCTTTATAAGCCTGAAGATTTATACCTTTATCTGCAGAGCCGACAATAACCTAGTTAGTAATAGGGAAAGCTTGTAATTTGGAGTGTTGCGAATTCAATCTTGTTGTACGACCAAACATTTACCGATTAAGGGTGATTGGAGTACATTAAATCTTTCATTGTTCAATTGTCAGTCAGTCGAAATTGGTCTTGATATCATTGAAGGTTAGAAGGTGGGTGGAAGCTTGGGTGTTGTTCTCGTCATCTGACCATCGTTTAATCTAGGATTTTTCCTTGGGGATTTATCTTGAATCGTTGCTAATATCTTATTGTGTAGCTCTAGTGTGACATTATTCAAAGCTCTAGTGCGACATTATTCAATCAAACTTTATTCGCAATTTTTTTCTTGAGTAAAGAATTTGTGAATATTTTGTTAGATTTGTCAATGAATTGCTTTCGAAATTTAGGCAATTTAATTGAGATTTCGAGTGAAATTTCTTAATCTGGGAGAGTATTTGTGATATGATTGTTTTATTTTACTTTGTGGGTAAGGTCTAAACTATTTTTTTAGGAAGGGCCATGGCAAAAAATTTTACGCCACTGAATATTGTTTGTTAATTTACAAATATGTTCATAAAGAGGTATATGTATAGAGGGTTTAGTATGCTTTGTTTGTTTATTAAATGAGTTTACACTGTAGAAAAAAAGGTACTTAAAAATGAATACCTGTATCTACTCGTTTTTCTTTGAGTACAACTGCATCGTAAATGAGCGACCACGTATTCAAATTTAAGTAATCGAACTTTCTCAAAAATGAGCAGTGTGATTTATTTGATGGATTTCCGGTTTATTTGATGTCGGTTACTTAAACTGAGTTATTACAACTTTCCATTCTTTTGGAACACCTTTTAAACAAGTCTTCTGTTTATAAACTTCTTTACGTCGCCCTGGTAGTACAATGGATAAGGAGTTGGACTGCGGTGCCTGAGGATCTGGGTACGATTCCCGGTAAGTCTTGGTTGTAATTGTCGATATTTATTGAAAGTGATTTAAAAAGGTAGCCTATGTAGGCTAGCATTCCCTCTTTTCATGCATTGTGCTTATTTTTGTGTACATGTCTTTTCCAAAATTGGAATTTATGTATTCGGTACCATGATAAGCATCGAATGCACTAAAAATGAGTAAATTTTACTTATTTTTGAGTATCCATTTTTAACAGTGTATATTTATGTATATTTGGTGTATATTTATGTATATTTGGTGTATATTTATGTATATTTGGTGTATATTTATGTATATTTGGTGTATATTTAGTAAAATAGGCATATGAATTTTTCTTTAGGAAAATCTAAAGCATTAGAAGATGTAAATCACACCGATTGGATTCGGCCTTAGAAAATGAAAGATATTTCCAGTTGTTCAATTATTAGATCATGAGAATCGAGTGCCAGTCACCAGTTGTCAACACCAACCAAGAGATGACAGTTTTTACATTAATTGGACTGGGCAGTTGCAAATTATGTCATGTAAATGATGTAAAGTGTTGAAATGTGTTGAAAACTGTCCGTGTGTAGTTTTATTTAATATTTCACGTATGTCAAATTATTGTTTTCAAGGTTTTATTTAGTTTATAAAAGTGTAGTTACCACAATACTTTTTATATAATGTTTTATTCAGTTAAGTACAAAAAAATCTTTAAAGCTAGTTTTGTCATTATACTTACAAGCCCATTTGTACAGATTGTCTATACAATTTACAGATTTTAAATAGTATGATTAAGTTATAAAATTGCATGGAATTCAAAGGTTTTTGTTTGTTGACTTTTTACGAAATATGTTTTTTTGAGCCAAAACACCTTATTGAACCATTAAAACAAAATTCTTACGAAAATTGTTATTTAGTAAAATTATCTTATTTTATTAGATTTTGTTTTCTCAAAATTCTTTTTAACTTTAAGTAACGCATATATTTTCTTTAATAAAGTCTTTTAATAGTTTCAAAAAAGCAGTTATATAAAAATGGTAATTGTTTCTATTTAAAATAAAACATAGTAAATGTCCACTGTTTCGAAAATGTTATAATTAAATTATTAACATTTAGAGCGTATTATCCAATTTTTTTAATTATTTCATTTGTGCCAATTTTTTAAAAACTAACTAAACTGAAAAAACTAACCCACTAAAAAAAATCGTGTTTATTTTACTTTAATTAACACGTATAATAATATAAAAAACAAAATGTTGCGGAGGGGACACATGACAAAGAAATCTCATGCAATGGTCCTTCTGTTAGTTCATATTGTAATTTGAATCTCAAATGAGGAATAGAACATATTTATTTTAATGGTGCGTAAAAATTCTTCATATCTTTATTAAAAACACGAATGTGAATTTTTCAGTTTGAGTATTGCTCAAAAACCTTAATTCGAAAGTTACAAAATATTATAAATAATATTGTGATGAAATGTTTAGCATCCCTCCTCTCGTTAAATATCGTTTTCTTGAAGTACAAATTATTCATATCAATATATTTTTTCTCCTAATCTGCAGTATATTTTTTCTCCTAATTTATAATAAATTTTTAGTTTTTATTTGAAATCATTTTATATGAATTCATATACGTTTAGGTAAACACTCGTATGCCGATATATTGATATGAATATTTAAACGATTATAAAAAATCTTAAACTAAAAAGTTTGCTTTTCTAAAATTTTCTTTTCATGTTCTATCTATCTTCATGTTCTATCTTTTCCTTTCACTTTATCTTTTCTCTTCTTTCTATTTTGTTACAAAAAATATTAACTGTAGATGTGCACACTTATTACGTCACGCTTTTTTTCATCCCTTTCCTTTGTTACGCATTGTTACGTTAGCTTTACCCCCCCCCCTCCTTACTAGCCTCCTCCCCTCCTTTTGCCCCTGTAACGTCACTATAACTTTTTGCAGTTAAAAAACAGTCATTAAAATTATATCAATTTTACCTAACATTCCATTAGAAAGTTTGTGATTTCTATACAAAGTGAAT
Organism: Troglohyphantes excavatus; assembly: GCA_963932185.1. Taxonomy (NCBI): domain Eukaryota; kingdom Metazoa; phylum Arthropoda; class Arachnida; order Araneae; family Linyphiidae; genus Troglohyphantes; species Troglohyphantes excavatus. The sequence goes on from OZ010674.1 coordinate 21,956,358, forward strand.
AGCATCAAAGAAAGTGAAAGTTTGTGAAAGAAATTTCAGTATTTAACGTTTTGCTACGTAACGCAAACATTGAGAACTCCCCATCCTCCGTTTCACACCACTGTCACACATGATGAACTTCCACTATGTTCAATTGTTTAAATATTAACTGTACTACCCGTACTTTTGTTGCTTGAAATGCGTAAAAACTTGATAATTTGTATTACTTTTAAATTATCATATACTACAAATACAAAAAATGTCGATCAACTGCAGGCTCTAGGCCCGCTGCAAGATTGGTCCTGTCTATCTAACACATCTTCATGATTCCTCAATTCCTCCACTCTTTAAAACTACCCTCTTCTACAGAATTTAATACATAATCAATCAATCAATCAATCAAACAAACTATTCCATTTGTCACCCGAGGTATATTTGCTTGTGTATCTCCTGTTTTATTAAGAATGAAAAAAAAAATGATTTAAAATTTCGAATTTACCCTATTAAAAATATTTCTTTCTACCCACCCGAATAAGCCGTGACTTGTATAACTTGAATTCATGACCTCTAGTTCCGTTGGTAATATTAAATTTCAATCCCATCATATCACCCAATTTGATAAATTTGAATAGATGAATAAGGTACCCTCTAATCCCTCTTCGAGTGCATACATATTTAAAGTTCCAAGTCTATCTCCAAAATTCATTCCGGAAGTATCCTAAATCGTTTTCGTTTCAATGCGTTGAAGCCGTCCTAATAAATCAATGTTTTTTTAAGATAAGGTGACCAGAATGGTACTGCATGTTTAAGATGATTTCCAACAAAACTCTTATACATTGGTAAAATTACATTCTAAGATTTAGGTGACGCATTTCTTTTAATAAATACCAACATTCCATTCGCCTTTTTACAAGATATCCTACATTGATGGTTTCATTTAAAAGTCCCATTAACAAACAAACCAAAATCACTAACAATATCACTGGCACAAAATCATGGTATCGGTGGGATTCGAACCCAGCCACACTTCCGAAAAAAAGTGAGATAACTCTTCGGGAGATGAAAAAACACTAAAATATATAACCATGTAAGAGAAGTGACTATATTCGTTTGTGTATCTGCAGGTTTATTTAGAATGAAAACATGATTTAAAATTTCGAATTTAAAGTATTGTGGGAACTTTTGAAATCCTTCTGTACTATGACTTGTGAATGGGGGCACCTGGTGGAGCAAGCACTGCTACCTGAGGTCTATTGTACTAGCAGAATACTTCTGTACTAAAATAATTAAAGCAAATATTTTAATAAAAATATGTGTTATAATTCTAGCTTTACAGTGTCTTTAGTGTTGCTTCTTCTACAGTCATACTCTTCTACCGTGTAAACCAACTTAGATTCGATATTTTCTTCATACCTCAGGTGAATAGAGTAAAACTCACAAACAAAATACCTTTACATTATATAAGATAGTAAATTGTATAAAGTAACAAACAAGTTTTATATATGAAAACTCAATAACATTTTTTAATGTTAGAAAGGAAAAATACACCATCGTGCAATATAGTTTACTTCTCATTCTATATTTCGTTTTCGTAAATTAAGACTTGCCAATATAAAAAATATATATAATATACAAATAACCTTAAAGTCGAAACTTAAAATTAAAAGATGTGATCCCATAACCAATAATTCAATGTAGCAAAGATAGAAAATCTTAACATTAGATCATCAAAAATACGTTCTAAAACATTCTGATAAACTCAAACATCAAAAATTGGTGTACCTTTTAGATTAAATCATCCGTCGAGTTTACTCACGCAAAAGGTTTTAGTAAGGCAAATAGTTTTATGTAATTTTTTTTAAACAATTTGTGGAGAACACTGTACCAGAATTCATAAATAACCATTTTACATTCCTATACATTTTTGACGTGAATACGTTTATATCCTTTTCCCATGGGTTCCACAACTGAAAAGTTGCACTGGCTTTGGGTTAATTAAGGTTCAGGTGTTAAAATGGTATTTTAACATAAAATTTCACTTTGGAAGAAGCAGGAAAAAGAGTTCTCTAAGCTTTGTGGAAGGATGACTTGCTTTACAATAAGAGACATGTAAGTGTCTGACGAATGAATCGTTAACAACCCTTCCTCAAAACACGAATATTTGTAGATTTGAGGTAGGGTCTTTCAGGTATCAAAATACTGAAAAGCGCAACCGAAGACCATTTGTTGAAACCATTAGCGAAAAGTCAGCTGTCTGAACAGGTGTAATTACCTGTTATGCTGCAAACAGCATACTTCAGACAACACACGTTTTAAATTTTTTCGTTCATACCATAAGTCATCATGGACAATTAGATCTCTGTACTATATGGGACACATGTTGTCCCAGTTAACGCGTAAAGGCTGATCTTGGTCAGGGTACAGCGGTCACCGGCAGAAACTTTGCGCGGCATTAAAAGTGTGGATATTTCAAAACCCCATAACTCTAGGTGATAAATAACATAGTGGTGATCGTGTAGAGGCAAGTTGGCTGCGTCGGCCAAGTAGGCAATTAATTCACTCGCCCTTTTGACCTCTGAACTGCGTGAGGAGGGGAGGTGTTGAGTTAAATTTTGTGGGTACGCTGGCCTGTTTAACACTTGTAACTTCAGTTTTAATCGACGAGTCGTAGTGAGGCATGCCTAAATGGAAGATAATGGCACTTTTTTCTCTTAACTTTAGACATGCTTCACTTAGATGCTTCCGTGACGAGTACTATAATTTAATTTGACTAGTTGACAGTTTTAAATATTCGTGTAAAAATTTTGTGGAATGGAAAGTGAAACTTTGTTGAAGATATCGCTATGAAGACAAAACATAATACTAAAGTTCAGTTGCGGCACAGAAAATTTAAGCAGGTTGAAAGACGAGTTCAAGACGAACAAAATTAAACCAAGAAGTCTAAACTTATTGAGGGAATTAGAACTTACCAAAAACGCTAGAAGTAGCAGGCGCGCGTACAAATAATTCGCAAATCGTACAGTACACTGTAAAAAAAAAAATAAGTAGTTTTTACGGAAAATTACCTTATTTTATTGTTTAAACCTTAACTCTAATTTTACGTTTTAAAAACGTTTTCCTTGACCAACTTACAGTTTACAACCGTATTAACTGAAATTTGTTTCGTCAAACAGCTGTCGTTACTCTCGATTTTTTCCAGTAGTTTCAAAATTCTTAAAAATCTCCAAGATTAGCATTAAAACTTCCAAGCACGATTGCAAATTTAATAATAACTTCCTTTGAATGTAATAAGTTAGTCGTGAAAATATTCTTAGTTGCGAGAATCAAAGGGATTAAAATCGTTGTTAATCTTAAAACCGTTTTCTTACATACAATAACGAAATTGCACTTATTCTAAAAAACATTACACTGTGCATTTCTGACAAATCAGTGATCTTAAATATAAATTTTTCAGCCTCACACAGCTTTAAGTAAATGTTCTATAAATTACACAAAATTGAATTTATGCGTGTGTTTGCTGACTAACTTCATATTATTTCCCCCATATTATCAATTCCGAAGTAGCCGCCATTACCGAAAATTATAAAAGAAAAACTAGTGGTTCTAGTGTTTTACTATCTACCGATACCCATATCTTTAAGAATCGTATGGGACTTGTTAATTTAAATAGTTTATTTAACTCAAATGCAGATAATATACTCGATGAGACTGTATGTTACATTCCCCGATAGCATTGGACTTACCAATTGGGTCGTTGTATTTCGAAATCTACTATTATTATTATTTAGAATGAAATTTGACAGAAGTGTTTTCTAATCATATCTTTCTTATATATAATATATATATAATAAGTGAAAATCCTGAAAAACATTTCTGAATGGAATCTCGTTAAAAATATTTCCGAATGGTAAGGAATACAATTACCTATCATTGAAGCAGGTTGAGACAGATACAGAGACAGTTTACAGAGTTACAAATGTAGGGCTAAGAGTTAAAGTGGCATGGCAGTCGATTTCCAGAAAAAATATGACCAAATCTGAGTTTGCGTATTGAATTAATAAGAAACGGAAACCGAACACACACTACTGATATCTATAGTGGTTAAAAATTAAACTATAAACCAGATTTTGAATGATACTGAAAATTTATATGTTCACAATGTATTACGTTGGTGTGGTGGCTGCTCTGATGGCCTTATTGGCGATCCCTTTCCAGGCTTATGCGAAATGCCATCTGCAACCGCGCTGTCAAACTGTAACCCGGACCTGATTACTAAATAGGCTCGTAAAGCGCAAGCTTACACTTTACATTTTTGAAGGGCCTCCAAATCTCACATTTTGTATAAATATTTAATACCTCCTAACAAAGTTTGCTACTAAATTTATCATTAAAAAATTACATTACAAACTTTAGTAAAAAAACTTGCTTCTTGTGTTAAATTTGTTCGAATATTGAGAAAAAATCATAACATACAAAATATTAGGAAGGCTATCATTACTTGTTAATATATTTTATTAAATTATTTATATGTGTGTCATTTTAATGCCATTCAGTGGCAAGGATTTTAGTGCATGTAAAAGCTTGATTTGACATTCCAGTGTCTATTTGAGATCAATGGGGTCCCCATTTAAAGGTCGACTTCCTTTACTTCAATGTCTTAATCGAGCCCTGACTGTAACCGTATTGTTTTCAATTTCTATTTCATACACATATCTGTATCACTTAGATATTTTGTTCCTATCAGTTTGTACGTACTTTTATTTAGTTTAAGTTTTGTTGTTACGTTTATTATTAAAGAATGTTTTATTTGTTAACATTCATTGTCATTTCCCATGCACGAGCCACACTAGTTCCATAAGGAACCTAAACATTGGGCTATTACAATTATGAGTAGCTTATATATCCATAATTGATGTGTTGGGGTCATTAGATATAAGCTACCCATAATTGGAGCTGCCCAGTATTAATAGTGTAAAAGAATACGGTTACAGTTAGCCAGAACTGTTACAGATTGCAATTTACATAAGCTTGCATAGGGATCACCAATCAGGTCATTGGGAAAGCGCCGCAGCGTGGAGGGTTGTCGGAATAGACGTCTCAACAGCATTAGTTCAAATTTGACAAAATTGAACGTGGCACATTTCCAACTGTGAGGCCTCCATATACCATATGCATATATAAAGTATACTTATTTAGTAAAAACTATTACACTATTTTAATGCATATTGAAAGAGAGGAATTCGGCCTGGTCCATAACCATCAGTTTATGTTCCTGATTAATTATTGCATGATCATTGATTCCTGAACAACAACTAAATCCCTTTCAACGAGGCATGCGATTTTTCACATTGAAATAACTACGGGATACATTACCGTGAACACTTAAGATACTTTTTGACGTCTTTTCTGCAAGAGTACATGTCGAAATATTATTTTTATCCATGGTATCCCAGAGACAGCACAGTTGAATACATTTTCCACCCGAATCGTTACTAAGGCAATTTGTCGGCCATCTTCTTTCGTTTCCCAGTTTTGTTTTGTTTGTTCTGTCGAACAGAGGGGATGGAAGAAATATAGATTGTCTCTCCCCCCCATTCTTGTTTTATTCTCATAACCGTAAAAGGAGGCAATCATAAATCGCGGTGATAAAATCTAGAGGAGAAGATAGCTTCTGATATTTAATTGAGTTTTCTCCTTGTTGCTTCAGTAATAACGTTCGATTGCATCACGAGATTTTATCGGTGTCGAAATGGAGGAAATAAAGGTTAGGCAAACTTGCTGGTGAAGAAATACGGCCATCTAGAAGATAAGGTAGCGGGATGAAAGGGAAGCAGTAAAATAAACCATTTTGTTGCAGATTTGATTGTTTATGAAATATTTAGTTCATATCTTTCGTTTACAATTAAAATAAAAATGTACCAGATTTCTAAGGCTAACCGCGCACTAGCAACTATCGGACATGCAACTGAACTATTTAGTTGCATGCAATTGAAAAACTCAATTCCTATCCGATCACTCAACAATAATTGGGCATGCAGCTATCGGACAAAATATCCTCTCGCTTGAACCGCGCTAGCAACTTTGGCAAATAATCGACAATTTGGCGATTTTGCATGGGTTGTGATAATACGAGTTTGGTGATTTTCATTTTTACGTTGGCGATTTCGAAATTTGAAACGTGGCAGCCTTGAGTCGAATGCAATTGAAATAATCGCTGGGCGTTTTCTGAGTGATTTTTGAGTCACTCAGCTTCAGGGCCCAATTAAGACATTAAGAAAGGGAAGCTCGCCTTTAAATGAGGCCCCATTTCTCTCCAGGGTCTCTTAAAGAGAACCTGGACAATCAAATCAAGCTTTTAATGCCCTAAAATCTTTGCCCCTTAATGGCATTAAAATGAAACACATTTTAAATGATATAATAAAATATATTAATAAGTAATGAGTATTCCTAATATTCTGTATGTGTTGATTTTTTTTCCTAAAAAAGCTTAAAGCTTGTAATGCAATTTTTCTAAACTAAAGCTAAAGCTTGTAATGCAATTTTTCAAAGGTAAATTTAGAATCAAACTGCGTTAGGGGTGTTAAATATTTATATGAAATGTATGATTTTGGGTCGCCTCAAAATTGTAAAGTGTAAGCCTGGGATTTACGGGCTTATTCGGTAATCAGGCTCTGCTCAGTTGATTATCTCCGTTGCAGTGCAATTATTAGTTGCAGTGTAATTATTGCTCATGCGCGGCTAACCTACTTAAAATTCGCTGTTAGAACGTTGCGTTCTAATTTTATTCGTTGCATTAGGATATAAATAACATATAAATAGCATATAAATAACATTTGCAAACATAAATTCCTTCCCGTCACTTATTTTAAAAATCAAAATCTTCTCAAAACAGTGTTTTTATCACCTTTTCCCTAAGCCAGTAAGACAAAAAGCGCATGATTAGTCTGCCCACCAGTGGTTATTTGAGCTCAGTGAAATGTGCACTATTTTTATATTCGTATAAATACTTAATTTTTTTTTATATTTTTCAAATCTATTTGATTTGGGAATACATTAAAAGCTATCTCTTTTAAAATAATAACAATAAAAAATCTATAATTTTTCAAAAAAATTCATTTAAACTTTCAACAACTTAATAATTTGCTGGCCACTCAGGCGGTTACAGTTACCAGACTTTTTGATAATTTCGTCCAATTAGAAACATTCTTTTTATGTTGAATAATGAGTACATCACGAACAAAATGCGATAAATTTTTATTTATCTGAAATTCAACTATCATAAAATCTCAATTAAACCTTCATTTTGATCATTTACTTCGACTTCAATTTTTATTTGTATGTAAGTGAAAATTAAGTCCATTTAGAATAAAATGTATTACAAATTATGAAGCAATTAATCAATATGAAATCTGACTCGAAGGAATTTTGTGATAATTCTTTTCGACTTCTTTAATGCTTTAGTTGTTGGAATGAAAGGTTGCATTTTGGAACATTTCAAACTTAAATCAAGTGCTTAACCCCTCCTTAATCGGCGTCGCATATCATACTGTCTGATCCGTACGGTCTCCAGGAGATCGTAAAGGTCCAAAAAATAGGTAGGATAGAACAGCCATGGGGTTAGGGTTAGCATGATAGAACACACAGATAACTACTGAAAAGACAGTTAGGTTGGTTTTGATTTGGTTTGGTTAAATAACGTCGCACTAGAGTTGCACAGTGGGATATTAGCGACGGTTCGGGGTCTATCTCGAAGGAAAGACCCAGGAACACATACACATTCACACACACATTCATACATGCACCTCGTTATTTTAGAACCATGGTCAGATGACGAGGAAACACCTGAACTGGCACCCAACGCCTTCAATAGACGTCGGGACTTTGGACCCCGATCAGATTTATCATGCACCAGTCCCGTATACACGCCGTTAATTTTGCGGATGTTCTGGACGACTTTTCTAGTATTTTTGTAGCGAAGCTGGCAACCCTCCGATCACAAGATCACTACTTTTTTACTTTTCTTTTGTCAAGTCCATTGCACGGATTCGAACCACCAGAACAGACGGTTAGAATTTAGGATAGAATGTATAAAAAAGGCATTTTTTTTAATTCTTGAAAATGAATGTAAAGAAATTTTGAAAAAACATAGAACAAAAAAACTGGCCAAAAACGGGTGAATAAAACAAGTCAGTTTATACTTTGGAGAGAGAAAAGAAAATATTTGACAGATGGCTAGCGAGTTGGAGAGTACTCTGTAAAAAAATGGTATTAAAAAATGAGTACCTGAACATACTCGTTTTTCTTTGAGTACAATTGCAACGTAAATGAGCGATGACGTACTCAAATTTAAGTAATCGTACTTTCTCAAAAATGAGCAGTGTGGTTTAATATTGCTAATCTCAGCTTCTGTTCAAGCCATCTTAACAAAGCGACCTGTCAAACTTAAAATATTTTTTCAGAAGATGGTTTTCCATATTATGAGATGTCGATTGCTTAAATGGAAACTGAGTTATTACAACTCAATTGTCTTACTTCTAATTCTTTTGGCACACCTTTTTACCATTTCTTCTGTTTATAACTTATATGTATTCAGTACCATGATAAGCATCGAATGCACTCCAAAATGAGTACATTTTACTTATTATTGAGTCCCTATTTTTAACAGTGTAGAATTACTTTTTTTAATTTTAAAAAATATGTTCAGTGATGTGTGTGAAGAGAAGAGAGTTTAGACAAAAACTAAAGTTCGCCTATGAGAGATAGCATGGTCAATAGTATTATAAAAAAACTTAAAAACCACCAAATATTATTGTAAGAAGACACATGTGCTGTAAAGAAACAAATATTAATTAAAAAAATAATTTTAAATTAATTTACAATTACTTAAACGGTACTAATTTAAAAAAAGTTGTAATTAGCATAAAAGTATAACTTAGCATACGCATTTTTACATCTGTTTAATAAACTAAAATGATGTTTAATTTTGAAACGCCTTTTTCTAGAAACCGATATTTAAAAAAACAATATTCTATGCCATTCAATGATTGATTCTTTAAAGTTGCAGCCGCTTGTAGAGCTGGTGATAATAAAATATTTAATGCACCTATTTCCAAAAACCAATTGATTCTGAATGTCTTCCTCAAGAGTAATCGTACAAAAAGAAGAAAAAAAAAACATCTAGCATTACTCTGATTATGAAAGTACTAAATCCATGATGTTATTATAAAACCTAGAAAAAAGAAAAATTTTGTCCAGCTAAGTAAATACTTTGGAGAAACATGGATCTTAAAGTATCGAAGTTTATGACACTCGATTAAAAGATAACGGGTGATCATATACAAGTATCAAAGATTAAAGTATTATGTACAAATCCATAAAGTATATTCATTGCACTGAAATATTTTTGTGTTCTGAAATTTCGGTATAAAAGGCACAATTTAGAGAGACTAGAGAGAAAACTTTCTGGGAAGCTCGTGTGAAAACATGGGCACGATATCCCATGTTATTGTCGTTCTTTACCTGGTGGGAATACAGATCCACCAACAAAATGCTGATATTTTACCAAACGGAATCCCATTTTTCAATCGAGGCTCACCCCATAACGTAAACGGCGGAAACGGACATGGACAACTGCATGGACAACCGCATGGACAACCGCATGGACAACCGCATGGACAACCTCCGCCTGATGAGATCCCGTTTAATTCACCGGGTACGCGAAACGTGCCGCAACCAGGTGGCGGCGGCGGCGGAAAAGGCTTAGGTGGTGGAGGTCACGGCTACCATCATTACTATAATGCAGGTGGCGGCGGCACTGGCCATGGTGGCGGCGGCACTGGTCAACTTGGCGGCGGTACTGGCCATGGTGGCGGCGGCAATGGCCGCGGTTTCGGCTTAAATGGCCACATTGGCGGAGGAAACGGTCAAGGCGGCGGCGGAAACGGCCAAGGTGGCGGATTAAATGGCCATATTGGAGGCGGAAACGGACACGGTGGCGGAGGAAACGGCCAAGGTGGCGGAGGAAATGGCCAAGGTGGCGGAGGAAACGGCCAAGGTGGCGGATTAAATGGCCATATTGGAGGAGGAAACGGCCAAGGTGGCGGAGGAAACGGCCAAGGTGGCGGCGGAAGGGGCATCGGTGGCGGATTAAATGGCCATATTGGAGGCGGAAACGGACACGGTGGCGGCGGTAACGGCCAAGGTGGCGGCGGAAATGGTCAAGGTGGCGGCGGAAAAGGCAATGGTGGCGGCGGAAACGGTCACGGTGGAAACGGCAAGGGCGGAGGGTCTCCTGGAATTCCGGGACAAAAGTTCGTCCATGGTATTCTAGGCAATATTTTCGGAGGTGGAGACACTCCCGATGAATATGCAACTTATGAGACTGTTACCTATGAAACTGATTCATACGATACGTATGAGAATACAGATTATTACCCCGGATCATACGATTCTACATCATATGATACTTACTCGTCTGATTCTAGTCCGTCCGATACTAATTCGTACGACACCACTTCATACGATATCACTTCATACGATACCACTTCGTACGATACCACTTCATACGATACCACTTCGTACGATACCACTTCGTACGATACCACTTCATACGATACCACTTCATACGATACCACTTCATACGATACCACTTCCTATGATACCAACTCGTACGAAAGCAGTTCTTATGATACTAATTCATACGACACAAGTTCATACGATACCAACTCTTACGATACCAGTTCTTACGATACCAACTCTTACGATACCAGTTCTTACGATACCAACTCTTACGATACCAACTCTTACGATACCAACTCTTACGATACCAGTTCTTACGATACCAACTCTTACGATACCAACTCTTACGATACCAACTCTTACGATACCAGTTCTTACGATAGCAGTTCTTACGATAGCAGTTCTTACGATACCAGTTCTGACGATAGCAGTTCTTACGATAGCAGTTCTTACGATAGCAGTTCTTACGATAGCAGTTCTTATGATACCAACTCTTACGATACCAGTGAATATTCATCAGGATCATACGAAACCGACGAATACGGATCATATTCCTTCGAATCTGGATCATATGAAACTTATGAAACTGTATCAGGTCCAGATGGAAAACCAATAAAAGTTGTGCCAGCCGGTCCAGGAACAACACCTGGAACCATTACTGGACCAGATGGAAAACCGAAAAAATTCATTGTACCAAAAGGAGTATTCACAACTCCAGGCTCTATACCTGGTCCAGATGGTAAGCATTTACCTATTGGCCCAGCAGGTCCAGGAACCACACCAGGAACTGAAACTGGTCCGGATGGTAAAATCAACAGAGTAAGACTACCCAGAAAACCTCAAAAACACCAGGGACCACGAGGTACGTTTCAAACTTAGCTTTAGATAAAAATATTCCCACTTGAATTTGTTTTTCAAACATTAAGCATAGATTTATTTACGTAACACTTTCTTAAACTTGTATAGATATATATATTAATATATTTATTTGTAATACTTATCAGGTTTTATCACTTAATTTTTTTAATAGGAAAATGTATATTTTTCATTGCTAGTACAAACGATAAACATAATTAAATATTTATATTAGACTTTTAATTTGTTGAAAGGATTTTGAGTAGTGCTGTGTTATGTAACTTTTAATATATTTAAAATTCACATTTTAACAAAGTTTTATACAAAAGCTCGTTTTATAAACCTCTAATGATTATTTATTCAGTTACTTTGAATTAGAATTAGTATGATGGATATATGATAAATATTTATATATATAAGAAACTCAGCTTCTTTCAGCTCAATACATCAGTAACATAGCACGGTTATTAATTATTTGGATTGATATTATATTATTTATCTTAAATTAGTTGACGTGAAATATGATTCGAAAAGTTAAAAAAAGTGAAAAAAAATATTATTTGATTTATCTTGTATGAGTTTTGGTTTAAAAACATTCTTAAAGTGTGTTTTCAGTAATAACTTTTATATTGGAATTTACTTCAAGTAAACTGTCATAGCTTTTACTTTTTTTTACTATCTATTATGTGTTTGGTAAAAGGTTAGTTATTGTAATGAAAATATTTTTAATTAATATTTGTTATTGTTTTCTTAAAAGATGTTGAAGAGTTTTAACATAGGATATATGTAGTTATAAAAGTCTTTAGACAAAAACCTAAATCTTGCTAAACCAAACAGCATTTTCATTGAACGTTCATGAAAATTTTATTCTATTCTTTAGAGTAACATATTTTGCAACATTAAAATGAATTTATTACTTTTATATGCTGTGGATAAATTAATGATAAACTTACAAACTGATCTACTTATCAGATTTTTAAACAATCAAAGTGAATACTTTGTTCTTAATTATTGTTGATTGCTGCTGCATTTACTATGATTCTGTAAAATTGTTGAAATATAACGTAATTTAGCAAGAGATGTCCCAATTTTTTTAAATGAAGTATAATTGTACAATTTTCTGAAATTATGAGGATTTTTTTCGACAGAATTGTTATATATAAAAATCCTAATAACTTAATTTTCTTTCTAAACCACACGAAATATCACTGACTCCTCTTTTTAAAAAGGTTAAACGTAAAAAGTATTGCAAAATGTCACAGGGTGCACAGAAAGCACACATTAAGTGTTTCTGTTAAACTTCTACAATAACTTAATACCACAAAAAAAGAGTTTCCATTTTTGCAATAAAATGTAAATAAAAAAATGAATGATTTTATTTACTTTTCCACAAAGGAAATGTTTTAAAAAACAACTTTCTGCCAATTTGTTGATGACAATGTTGAAAATTAAAATAAGATTTCTTGCTAAATTAAAAAAATATATATTGAGACACAAAAATGGAAGTTGCAAAGTTGAGTCAAAATTTAGTGCCCGATTTGTGCAACAGAAATTTCTTACAAGAAAACTTGTATATAAAACCTTCCTACAAACATTATCAAGGTGACTCAGTAGTCATCTATTTTTAAATATAACAATCAATATTTGATAGGAATGCACAAGAAAGTACTAATAAGCATAAATAACACTTTTGCTTCAAAAATACGTATAAATCAAAATTTTTTTACGAACAAATTTATTTAAATATTTCAAACATAAAATATATGTTAGAAAATCTTTTGAAAAATTATTCGTATTTCATTAGAATGAGAAATTGTCAAAAACATACTTTTCTATAATAGGTAAAACACCAACTTCAGTATCTGGCCCTGATGGCAAACATATACCAGTTGTTCAAGCAGGACCGGGAACTACGCCTGGTACAATCACAGGACCAGATGGAAAGCCCAATAAATTCGTAGTACCTAAAGGAGCTTTCACCACTCCAGGTTCCATACCAGGCCCTAACGGAAAACCACTGCCAGTTGGACCAGCTGGTCCAGGTACCACTCCAGGAGCACAAACAGGCAAAGATGGTAAAATCAATAAATTAGTTCTACCTACCACACCCAAAGATACTAGTTCATCCAGTGAATACAGTACTTCTGAGTATTCATCTTCGGAATACAGAAGTTCAGAATATCAAACCTATGAATCTGGAAGCGGTTCATATGAAACCGATGAATATGAATCTGGTTCATATGACACAATTTCCGTGTCAGGCCCTAACGGGAAACCAGTGCAAGTCGTCCCAGCCGGTCCAGGTACAACGCCTGGAACCATTACAGGTCCGGATGGAAAACCGAAAAAATTCGTAGTACCAAAGGGAGCATTCACTACTCCAGGTTCAATACCTGGTCCTCATGGAAAGCCCCTGCCAGTTGGTCCAGCAGGCCCTGGAACTACTCCAGGAACAGAGACAGGCCCAGATGGACAAGTCAAAAGATTAATACTACCGACGACACCAAAGCATCCGTCAAAATCACATCCTAAAGGTATGAAATATATAATTTTAAATTATTTTTTGAATTGAAATGACTAACTATGCTTGCTAAAAAGTAAAAATGCTCAACTTATTAAATAACTGAAATAATTTTTTTGAGTGCATTAGAAAATGTCCGATAAATTCGAATATATTTGAGTTGTGTTAGGAAATGATATTCATGTACACCCCTTTTCGACTTGCACAACATAAAATTATTTTTATGTTATTTGAGTCAATTTATCATTAAAATATATTAGTAGAAATTACTGCATACTCAAAATTTCCTTTAAAGCAATATTTAAACTAAAAAAGTTTTCTTCGTTAGTTTGACAGCTTTATTTTCGTGGAGGTAATTATATGGGATTATAAATTGTAATTATATAAAATATTTGATTGAAATATGTAAAAGTGTTTTAATAAATTAATATTTTACTTTCATTTTTATTAAATACTTCTTTGCTTTTTCAGTGCATTAAAAATAATTTTAAATAAAATTAAAATAAATTTTAAATAAAATTAAAATAAATTTTAAATAAATTTAAATAAATTTTAAATAAAATTAAAATAAATTTTAAATATATTGAAATAGATATTAAAGAAGTATAATAATAAAATCTAAAATGCGTGATAAAAGTTTACAAAAAATAAATTAAAACAACGGAAATGAACTCTTAACTTATAATTTAGTTAATGTTATAATGAACTCAAATAAAATTGGTTTGTATCAATACTACTATTTTCTTAAAAATTGTTGAAATGTAAAATACAAAAATCAGATATTTCGAAATTAAAAGAAAATTAAATGAAATAATGCTGTTTGAAAATACATTTCTCGATCAGGTACAAAACCACCTTCAGTGTCTGGCCCTGATGGCAAACATATACCAGTTGTTCAAGCAGGACCGGGAACTACGCCTGGTACAATCACAGGACCGGATGGAAAGCCTAATAAATTCGTAGTACCTAAAGGAGCATTCACCACTCCAGGTTCCATTCCAGGCCCTAACGGAAAACCACTGCCAGTTGGACCAGCTGGTCCAGGTACCACTCCAGGAGCACAAACAGGCAAAGATGGTAAAATCAATAAATTAGTTCTACCTACCACACCCAAAGATACTAGTTCATCCAGTGAATACAGTACTTCTGAGTATTCATCTTCGGAATACAGAAGTTCAGAATATCAAACCTATGAATCTGGAAGCGGTTCATATGAAACCGATGAATATGAATCTGGTTCATATGACACAATTTCCGTGTCAGGCCCTAACGGGAAACCAGTGCAAGTCGTCCCAGCCGGTCCAGGTACAACGCCTGGAACCATTACAGGTCCGGATGGAAAACCGAAAAAATTCGTAGTACCAAAGGGAGCATTCACTACTCCAGGTTCAATACCTGGTCCTCATGGAAAGCCCCTGCCAGTTGGTCCAGCAGGCCCTGGAACTACTCCAGGAACAGAGACAGGCCCAGATGGACAAGTCAAAAGATTAATACTACCGACGACACCAAAGCATCCGTCAAAATCACATCCTAAAGGTATGAAATATATAATTTTAAATTATTTTTTGAATTGAAATGACTAACTATGCTTGCTAAAAAGTAAAAATGCTCAACTTATTAAATAACTGAAATAATTTTTTTGAGTGCATTAGAAAATGTCCGATAAATTCGAATATATTTGAGTTGTGTTAGGAAATGATATTCATGTACACCCCTTTTCGACTTGCACAACATAAAATTATTTTTATGTTATTTGAGTCAATTTATCATTAAAATATATTAGTAGAAATTACTGCATACTCAAAATTTCCTTTAAAGCAATATTTAAACTAAAAAAGTTTTCTTCGTTAGTTTGACAGCTTTATTTTCGTGGAGGTAATTATATGGGATTATAAATTGTAATTATATAAAATATTTGATTGAAATATGTAAAAGTGTTTTAATAAATTAATATTTTACTTTCATTTTTATTAAATACTTCTTTGCTTTTTCAGTGCATTAAAAATAATTTTAAATAAAATTAAAATAAATTTTAAATAAAATTAAAATAAATTTTAAATAAATTTAAATAAATTTTAAATAAAATTAAAATAAATTTTAAATATATTGAAATAGATATTAAAGAAGTATAATAATAAAATCTAAAATGCGTGATAAAAGTTTACAAAAAATAAATTAAAACAACGGAAATGAACTCTTAACTTATAATTTAGTTAATGTTATAATGAACTCAAATAAAATTGGTTTGTATCAATACTACTATTTTCTTAAAAATTGTTGAAATGTAAAATACAAAAATCAGATATTTCGAAATTAAAAGAAAATTAAATGAAATAATGCTGTTTGAAAATACATTTCTCGATCAGGTACAAAACCACCTTCAGTGTCTGGCCCTGATGGCAAACATATACCAGTTGTTCAAGCAGGACCGGGAACTACGCCTGGTACAATCACAGGACCGGATGGAAAGCCTAATAAATTCGTAGTACCTAAAGGAGCATTCACCACTCCAGGTTCCATTCCAGGCCCTAACGGAAAACCACTGCCAGTTGGACCAGCTGGTCCAGGTACCACTCCAGGAGCACAAACAGGCAAAGATGGTAAAATCAATAAATTAGTTCTACCAACCACACCCAAGGATACTAGTTCATCCAGTGAATACAGTACTTCTGAATATTCATCTTCGGAATACAGAAGTTCAGAATATCAAACCTATGAATCTGGAAGCGGTTCATATGAAACCGATGAATATGAATCTGGTTCATACGATACAATTTCGGTGTCAGGCCCTGACGGAAAACCAATACAAGTCGTTCCAGCAGGTCCAGGAACAACGCCTGGAACCATTACAGGTCCGGATGGAAAACCGAAAAAATTCGTAGTACCAAAGGGAGCATTCACTACTCCAGGTTCAATACCTGGTCCTCATGGAAAGCCCCTTCCAGTTGGTCCAGCAGGCCCTGGAACTACTCCAGGAACAGAGACAGGCCCGGATGGACAAGTCAAAAGACTAATACTACCGTCGACACCAAAGCACCCGTCAGGATCACATCCTAAAGGTATAAAATGCAATATTTTAAATAAATTATTCCTTCAATTCACAAACAATTGAAACTCTGATTTAAAAATTAAAATTTGCCTTTATTAAATAATTAAAATAAGTGATAGTAAATTTAGTGACATAAGATCTATTTTTTATGCGTTTAATATTTTCAAAATATTTTCAAAACTCAAAATATATTTGAGAAGTGGTATGACATAAAAATACTAAGTTTTAAAATGTAGACCATTTTTAGAGTTATGTAACAGTTAATTTGTTTTTGTTATTTCGCACAATTAATCATTGAAATGTCAAACTGGTAGTATTTTCATTTTTTAGAAAAATTAATTTTAATTAAAGTTAAGTTTTCTGAATTATTTAAAAAATAAACTATTTTTATCGGAGTTTGACAGTTATAATTTGTCGAGCCGATTCATTAGTGAAATGCACACGGTACTCTAAAAATGATCAAAACAACATTTTACTTTTTTAGCTCAAATTACCTCGACGGCAATTCTAAACATGTATGAAAATTTTTAGAGCTAACATTAATATATTTGCGAAGGTATTTTTGTTATTATATTGAGTGCAAACGGTTAAAAGTGCAATACAGTTCGGGCAACTGAATGTGCCAGAATGACAGATAAATGGTACACTGATTTAATCTTATTTTTTTTTACTTAGAAGTAAGATATGAAGTGAAATAATAATTCAGCAGTATTCGTGACTGTTCTAGTAATCTTCAGTGTTCAATCTATTTTTTTTCCAGGCATTATATTCGAAATACACGATAAATTTTAAATACTTCTAAATAGAGAAGACGTAAATGTACTTTCACATGAAAATTAATATAGAACACTAAAATGTAAAAAAAAATAGCTTGCACTTATGAAGTTACACATATTTTAATATTATAGTGAAATAAGAATAGAAATTTAACTTGAAAAAAAGTTTCCCTAAAATTAAATATTGACCAAGTATATAAATGTTTTTTTTTTATAAATATACTTATATTAATACAAAATACAAAATTTTTTAATAATGGTATAATACGTGTACCATAAAAAGTTTTTTTTTTACACTTGAAAACTTTAATAAGCTTTTTTCAGTTAATGTTTTTTAATTTTTTACGCGTCTAAAATGCTGAGGTTTTTTTCATAATAGAGATAAAGCTTATCTGCATATTGTCATATATATGTTTGATATAATTGCGCAAGGAATAAACTTTGGGACAAATGATTATATATAAAAAAAAATCAAAAAGAGAATTTGTGATTTTTCGTAATTTCTTGGCTTTTTAAAAGAAAAAATAAATACAATGAAATCTAATTCTAGTACCATTAAATATTCCAAGAACAGTTTTGTTTAATATATTTCAAAAAGAATATAAAAACAAAATTTAGTGATAAAAATTAAAAACTAAAAACATAGTTGAAAATTATGATTTTTTTTAATTGGCACCAACTTCAAAAAGTTGTAATAAGTATAAAATTGATATTAAATAATTAAATTTTTTCAACTCGTTTGTGAAATTAAAAATTATTTTTCGCTTTTTAGCGCATTTTCATTAAAGTTGGTTTTCCTTTTTAAAATAAAAAAGATTATTATTTTTTTTCCTTTTTTTAGTTTTTAATTTAGCAGGGGGCTTCGTTGTGCTATTATTCATCAAGAAATTCAAGTAACAATTTCTGCTCACATTTTGTTGGCACAATGTATATTGTAAACTCCGGTTAATCGATATTTCCGGATATATAACAGCCAGATAAGCGATTTTTTTTTTGCAATTTTTGCCTAAGTGGATTTTTCTTTACCTAACAAAAAACAAATCTTCTAAATCGGACGATATTTCTTTTCAAACGGTTCCGTTAATTAAGAATTCCGGATAGTTAAATGCCGGATAACCGGATATTTTTTTTAAAAAAGTGCCCAAGTCAAACATTCCCTATCCAACAATTTTTTTTTTCAAATATCTGAATTAGAACTGAAAGATTTGGCGAACATACATAAAAATAAAAAAATACATAACAGTCGAATTGTTAACCTCTCTCCTTGGCGCGCGATTTGGCGGTTTTAATTTAACGTTTTGGTTGGGACGCTGTTTAGTCGGTTACAAATTTCTTCCCCTGTTCCACTTACATATTTCATAGTGAATAAATTATGTAGTTCTCGTGCGCCGGTTTCCAAATCTTGAGCAATACTATCATTATTACCTAAAAAGCTATTTGTAATCGAATGAGTCCACCAGTCCAGTATGAAAAAGCATTTGATAAATGTTCATTAAACTTTTTTTTTTTAAATTAAAATACACACAAACTTATACACATTCAGATAAACATATAACAATCCTTACCTCATAGTTAGGTATTATGAAAATATTGTTAATTTTTAGTATAAAATAATATATTTTATTTATTTTGTCATATGTAAATAGAATAAAAATATAGTTAGCGTCTCAATTTAAACAATATTAGTATACTAAAGTCGTGGAAAGGAAATTCAGGAAATGTTTTTTACAAACATAAAAAAAAATTAAAAATGTAGATATACATTAAAATATTTTTAATTATATTCAAAATTTTGAAATGCAAGAAAAATTTGAGAATGTAATAGACACTATGTGAGACATACAAAAATTACACTACCATAACGGAGATAAAGTAATGACATTCCATAATATATAATTCCTAATTTTGACAGTTTTTTTTCGTTTAGAAATCCATTTAAATAATTAAGGCCAAATTTAAATTTTTGTAATAATCTTTATAATGAAGTACAAATAGTTATTTGACATTGATTGTAATTCTTTTTGTTCAATTGATTCATGATATCGAGTAGAATTTTAGGGAATTGGAGAAACCCCATTAATCTTGGTGAGGGAAATAAATTTATTTGAATTTGTACTTAACATGTCCATCCACTCACCTCTTTAATTCTGCTGCCACGTTCGGAGCTGGATTCGGAAAGTTTATGTATGATCCATATTACAATAATACATCCTAGATATTGAAAGTTTCAGTGTATCGAATTTGTTTCATACTTAAAAAAATTAAATATTAATTCCAATTCTCATTAACTAAGAAAATTAAATTATAATTAACAAAGAATAAAATTATACTTTTACCTTCTTAAAATTCAGATTTTTTTTTTATAATCCTTGTTTATAAAGTAACTTTATATGTACTATTTTCTTAACTTTCCAAATGGTTTAATACATCTAAGTAAAGCAAATAAATCGTGTGGTGTAAAAGTATTTATATTTGGATAGGTACAGCACCAACCTCTGTGTCTGGCCCTGATGGAAAACACATCCCAGTTGTTCAAGCAGGCCCTGGAACAACACCTGGAACTATCACAGGACCTGATGGCAAACCGAAAAAATTCGTCGTGCCAAAAGGAGCATTTACTACTCCAGGTTCGATTCCAGGTCCTGATGGAAAACCACTGCCAGTTGGCCCAGCAGGCCCAGGTACCACTCCTGGAACAGAAACAGGTCTAGATGGAAAAATCAATAAATTGGTGCTACCCACAACACCAAAGAGTTCAAAGGGTCCACATGGTAAAGGTAACTTAAATAAAAATAGTACTTAAAAATATTTTTAATGCAATATCACAGAAAATAAATGCATTTTCAGTTAAAAATTTTTTAGAGTGGAAAATATAAATAGATGTTTTAATGGAAAGCAAGGACATTTATTATTGGTAATTAAATATGAGATGGAATGACGAATAATTGAAAAAGGAGACAATTCCATAGTTTTTTTTTAAAGAAGGCTTAACTTCATTTTGACATGTATTTGATTAAATTGTATGACAAAGAAACCAATAGCAATACTAAATACTAGATTCCAATACTTTCAGTAGTGTGAATTCAATCAAGTGTCATATAGATGAACTGTAGACAACGTTTACCTAAATATTAAATAATAAAATTGAGATTCGTGTCTTTAGACATTTACAATATAACTATATTTCTTTAAAAGCCTTGCTTAGAAAGTAGCAAGACATATAGATTCTTGTTTATAAATTGGAATAATGAATGTAAAAATATATATCTCGTAGGGTACAAATTATGCATCTTTTTTCAGGAACTACTCCAACTTCCGTGTCAGGCCCTGATGGAAAACATATACCAGTTGTACAAGCAGGCCCGGGAACTACGCCTGGTACAATCACGGGACCAGATGGAAAGCCTAATAAATTTGTAGTACCTAAAGGAGCTTTCACCACTCCAGGTTCCATACCAGGCCCTAACGGAAAACCACTGCCAGTTGGACCAGCTGGTCCAGGTACTACTCCAGGAGCACAAACAGGCCCAGATGGTAAAATCAATAAATTAGTTCTACCAACCACACCCAAAGATACAAGTTCATCCAGTGAATATGAAACTTCTGAGTATTCATCTTCGGAATACAGAAGTTCAGAATATCAAACCTATGAATCTGGAAGCGGTTCATATGAAACCGATGAATATGAATCTGGTTCATACGACACAGTTTCCGTGTCAGGCCCTGATGGAAAACCAGTGCAAGTCGTCCCAGCCGGTCCAGGTACAACGCCTGGAACCATTACAGGTCCGGATGGAAAACCGAAAAAATTCGTAGTACCAAAGGGAGCATTCACTACTCCAGGTTCAATACCTGGTCCTCATGGAAAGCCTCTGCCAGTCGGCCCAGCAGGCCCTGGAACTACTCCAGGAACAGAGACAGGCCCGGATGGACAAGTCAAAAGACTAATACTACCGTCGACACCAAAGCACCCGTCAGAATCACATCCTAAAGGTATAAAATGCAATATTTTAAATAAATTATTCCTTCAATTCACAAACAATTGAAACTCTGATTTAAAAATTAAAATTTGCCTTTATTAAATAATTAAAATAAGTCATAGTAAATTTAGTGACATAAGATCTATTTTTTATGCGTTTAATATTTTCAAAATATTTTCAAAACTCAAAATATATTTGAGAAGTGGTATGACATAAAAATACTAAGTTTTAAATTGTACGTACACCTATTTTAGATTTATGTAACAGTCAATTTGTTTTTGTTATTTCGGACAACTTCTCATTGAAATGTCAACTGGTAGTACTTACATGATTTTTTTTTAAATTTAAATTAACTTTTCTAAATTATTAAAAAATATAATATTTTTATCGCAGTTTGACAGCCGATTCATAAGTTAAATGGACACGGTACTCTAAAAATGACATCAATTTACTTTGTTAGCTCAAATTTCCTGTACGGCATTTCTAAACATGTATGACAATTTTTAGAGCAAAAATTTATATACTTGTGAAGGTATTTGTTATTATATTGAGTGACAAACGGTTAAAAGTTCAATACAGTTTGGGAAAATTTATGTGCCAGAATGACAGCTAAATGATACACTGACTTAATCATATTTTTTTGCTTAGAATTAAGATATGAAGTGAGGTAATAATTCGACAGTATTCGTGACTGTTCTAGTGTTCATTCTTCAGTGTTGTTTATATTTTTCCCCAGGCTCACGCGTTTCCCCAGGTATTATATTCGAAATACTAATACTATTAGTACATGATAAATTTGAAATACTTCGAAATAGAAAAGACGTAAATGTACTTTCACATGAAAATGAATATAGAACACTAAAATGTAAAAAAAAATAGCTTTTACTTATGAAGTTACATATATTTTAACTATATAGTGAAACAAGAATATAATTTTAACTTAAAAGAAAGTTCCCTAAAATTATATATTGACCAAGTATAAAATTTTTTTTTTATAAATATACTTTTATTAATACAAAATATAATATATTTTGATAATAGTATAATAATACGTGTACCATAAAAAGTTTTTTTTTTACGCTTGAAAACTTTAATGCGCTTTTTTCTCAGTTAATGTTTTTGAATTTTCACGCGTCTAAAATGCTGAGACTTTTTTCTTAATATAGATAAAACTTATCTGAATATTGTCATATATACGTTTTATATAATTGCGCAAGGAATAAACTGTGGGACAAATGGTTATATTAAAAAAAAAATCAAAATGAGAATTTGTAATTTTTCGTAATTTTTTGGCTTTCTAAAAGAAAAAACAAATCTAATGAAATCTAATTCTAGTACCATTAAATATTCCAAGAGCAGTTTTGTTTAATATAAGAAGATAACATATACAAAGAATACAAAGAATATAAAAACCAAATTTAGTGATACAAATTAAAAAGTAAAAACATAATTGAAATTATGATTTTTGATAATTGATGATTTTTGTTAATGGGCACCAACTTCAAAAAGTTGTAATAAGTATACAATTGATATTAAATAATTTAATTTTTCAACTAGTTCGTAAAAAAAATAGTTTTTACTTTTTAACGCATTTTCCTTAAAGTCAATTTTTTTTTAAAGGATAAATTTAATATTTTATTTTTAATTTATCAGGGGGCTTTGCCCTGCTATATTTCACCAAGAAATTCAAAACATAGTTGATGATTTTTGTTAATGGGCACCAACTTCAAAAAGTTGTAATGTATATTGTAAAACAATCCTTATCCATGCCAATAAATGCTATGTGAATGAAATGTCACTGTTGTACAATGGCATTCCACAATGAAACTATTTTGAAAAATGTTAAATTGTTTAAAAGAACTCCGGTTAATTGATATTTCTGGATATATAACAGCCGGATAATCGATTATTTTTTGCAGTTTTTGCCTAAGTGGATTTTTCTTTATTCAACAAATAATGAATTTTCGAAATGGGACAATATTTTTTTTCAAACTTTCCGGTTACTTGAGAATTTTGGAGTGTTAAATGCCGGATAACGGATATATTTTTCAAAAGGTAACCAAGTGAAACATCCCCTATCCAACAACAACAAAAAAAATTTCAAAAATATCTGAATTAGAACAGAAACCTTGCGCGAACACACATAAAAATAAATAAATACATAACTGTCGAATTGTTAACATCTCCCCTTGGCGTGCGATTTGGCGGTTTTAACTTAAATTTCTGGCGGTTTTAATTTAACCTTTTGGTTGGCGATCAGTTCAGTGGGTTAAAAATAACTTCTTTTGTTCCACTTACGCAATGCATACTGGATAAATTATGCAATCGTATTGCTTTGATCTGGGTTTCAAATCTTGTCCAATGTTAAAATTTTTACCTAGAAACCTATTTGCAATCGAATGAGTTCACGATTCCAGTATAAAAAAAGAATAAAAGCATTTGATGAGCGTCCTTCAAACGGTTTTTACCTTAAAATAGTACACATAAACTTATACACATTCAGAAATACACATAACAATCCTTACCTCATGGTTAGGTAATATGAAAATATTATTAAATTTTAGTATAAAATAATGTTTTATTTATTATTTCACATGTAAATAGAATTAAAAAAATCTTATTAGTTAGCGCGTCTATTTGGACAATATAAGGAAATTCAGGAAATGTTTTTTACAAACATCAAATTAATTAAAAATGTAGATATACATTAAACTATTTTTAATTATGTTCAAAATTTTGAAATGTAAGAAAAAATTGAGATTGTAATAGACACTTTGTGACACATAGAAAAATTACGCTATCATAACGGAGATAAAGTAATGAATGACATTACATAAGATATTATTCCTAATTTTGACAGTTTTATTTCGTTTAGAAATAATTTTAAATAATTAAGACCAAATTTTATTTTTTGTAATAATCTTTATAATGAAGCACAAATCGTTATTTGACATTGATTGTAATTTTTTTTCTTCAATTGACTCATGATATCGAGTAGAATTTTTGTGAATTGGAGAAACCCCATAAATCTAAGTGAGGGAAATAAATTTATTTGAATTTGTATCGCATGGGAATGTTTAAGATGATTTTTAAAGAACTGCACCACAAACGCATCCAGCAGACCCATCGGGGGAAAATAATTTTCAATGAAATATTTTTGAAGTTGTGTTTGTTTTGTGAGTCAAATTCTCTGGAAATGTTAAACGGTATTACTATAGATAATTAGATAATTAACCAATCGTTAAGAAGCCATTTCTAAAGTTAACAAAATGGAGAAAATGGAATATCCTGTTATCTTTGAACCTTGTGTTAAGTACGAAAATTGAAGACGGATGGACTAGTTAAATAAAAAAAGGGACAATTCTGAGAGCTGACTAGAAGAACATGTAAAATGACGATTTAGTGAATTGAAAAAAAATAGCCCTACATTTTATAAGATAACAGTACCACAACGCGTTAATAACACCTTTTTTTTTATGGAAAATCCCTTTATTTGAAAACTTAGAAAAATAAACGAGCGTTCTGTAGTTACAGTAGTCTATGGCACGTTCTTTCACCAGGAAATATGTATATTTTCGAAAATGTCACTTCTTTAAATGTCACTGCTTTTATCCACTCAGCTCTTCAATTATGCTCGGATCTGGATTTGAGAAGTTTATGTATGATCCATATTATAATAATACATTTTTGATATTGAATGTATCAGTGTATTGACGTAAATAAATTAAATATTAATTCCAATTCTTATTATCTAAGAAAATTAAACTCTATTTAACAAAAAATAAAGAAATACATTTTATCTTCTTAAATTTCACAAAAAAATATTTTTTTTCTAATCTTATTTTAGTTAACTTCATATGTACTATTTTCTTAACTTTCTAAGTGGTTTAATAAATCTAAGTAAAACAAATAAATCGTGTGGTGTAAAAGTATTTATATTTGGATAGGTACAACACCAACGTCTGTGCCTGGCCCTGATGGAAAACACATCCCAGTTGTCCAAGCAGGCCCTGGAACAACACCTGGAACTATCACAGGACCTGATGGCAAACCGAAAAAATTCATCGTGCCAAAAGGAGCTTTTACTACTCCAGGTTCGATTCCAGGTCCTGATGGAAAACCACTGCCAGTTGGACCAGCAGGCCCAGGCACCACTCCTGGAACAGAAACAGGTCCAGATGGAAAAATCAATAAATTGGTGCTACCCACGACACCAAAGAGTTCAAAGGGTCCACATGGTGCAGGTAACTTAAATAAAAGTACTACTTAAAAATATTTTCAATGCAATATCACAGAAAATAAATGCATTTTCTGTTAAAATTTTTTTAGAGTGGAAAATATAAATAAATGTTTTAATGGGAAGCAAGGATATTTATTATTGCTAAATAAATATGATATGTATTATATGCAGATGGAATGACGAATAAGTGAAAAAGGAGACAATTATTTTTTTAAAGAAGGTTTTAACTACATTTTGACATGTATTTGATTAAATTGTATGACAAAAAAACCAATAGCAATATTA
Organism: Troglohyphantes excavatus; assembly: GCA_963932185.1. NCBI lineage: Eukaryota > Metazoa > Arthropoda > Arachnida > Araneae > Linyphiidae > Troglohyphantes > Troglohyphantes excavatus. Next base: position 21,982,561 of record OZ010674.1, read on the forward strand.
AATACCAGATTCCAATACTTTCAGTAGTTTGAAATCAATCAAGTGTCATATAGATGAACTGTAGACAACGTTTACCTAAATAATAAATAATAAAATTGAGATTCGTGTCTTTAGACATTTACAATATAACTATATTTCTTTAAATACCTTTCTTAGAAAGTAGCAAGACATATAGATTCTTGTTTATAAATTGGAATAATGAATGTAAAAAAATATATCTCGTAGGGTACAAATTATGCATCTTTTTTCAGGAACTACTCCAACTTCCGTGTCAGGCCCTGATGGGAAACATATACCAGTTGTTCAAGCAGGACCGGGAACCACGCCTGGTACAATCACAGGACCAGATGGAAAGCCTAATAAATTCGTAGTACCTAAAGGAGCTTTCACCACTCCAGGTTCCATACCAGGCCCTAACGGAAAACCACTGCCAGTTGGACCAGCTGGTCCAGGTACTACTCCAGGAGCACAAACAGGCCCAGATGGTAAAATCAATAAATTAGTTCTACCAACCACACCCAAAGATACAAGTTCATCCAGTGAATATGATACTTCTGAGTATTCACCTTCGGAATACAGAAGTTCAGAATATCAAACCTATGAATCTGGAAGCGGTTCATATGAAACCGATGAATACGAATCTGGTTCATACGACACAGTTTCCGTGTCAGGCCCTGATGGAAAACCAGTACAAGTCGTCCCAGCCGGTCCAGGTACAACGCCTGGAACCATTACAGGTCCGGATGGAAAACCGAAAAAATTCGTAGTACCAAAGGGAGCATTCACCACTCCAGGTTCAATACCTGGTCCTCATGGAAAGCCCCTGCCAGTTGGCCCAGTAGGCCCTGGAACTACTCCAGGAACAGAGACAGGTCCGGATGGACAAGTCAAAAGACTTATACTACCGTCGACACCAAACCACCCGTCAGGATCACATCCTAAAGGTATGAATTATATTTTTAATAAGTTATTTTTATAAATGAGATTTCTTACCTTATTCCGTGAATGAATTGAGTTTAAACGTTTATCAGCAGTGTAAATTCTAATATATCAGAAGTATTAAAAAATGTTGTGAATTAAAACTTTTTCATGTAATTCTTTTAATTATACTTTTCTTGTGCTAAATCGCTGTATTTCAATAATTTTCTTTAAAATGGAACTAACTGTAACCTTTGGTATTGGTCTAAAATGCTGCCTCTCCGTTGACAAGTAGGTACAAATTATATCGTCGCTTTGAATTTTTTTTACATATAATGCCTTGTTACCGTTTTCACGATTGTTCATCCAAATAAACTCCAATCTTTAATTTATGATTTTATCATGAAAGTACTGTGCAAAAACTGATAGACCTACATTTCGTTTAGAAGTCCTTTTAAATAATCAAGGCCAAATTTTAATTTTTGTAATAATCCTTATAATGAAGTACAAATCATTATTTGACATTAATTATAATTTTTTTTGTTCCATTGACTCATGATATCGAGTAGAATTTTAGTGCATTTAAGAAACCCCATAAATCGTGGTGAGGGAAATAAATTTATTTGAATTTGTATCGTATGGGAACGTTTAAGATGATTTTTGAAGAACTGCACCACGAAACGCATCCAGTAGAAACATTGGGGAAAAATAATTTTCAACGAAATATTTTTGAAGTTGTGTTTGTTTTGTGAATCAAATTATCTGGAAATCAGGAAACGTGTTATTATTGATAATGAGATAATTAACCAATCGTTAAGAAGCCATTCCTAAAGTTAACAAAATGGAGAAAATGGAATACCTGTTTATACCTTGTATAAAGTATGAAAATTGATTGTATTAGATGTGGATGGAACTAGTTATAATACACTAAGGAACAACTGGATAGCTGCGTAGATAAACATGTTAATTGACGATTTAGTGAATTGCAAAAAAATAGCTTTATATTTTATAAGATAACAGTACAATAACGTCTAAATAAAACCTTTTTTTAATAAAAACGAATTAGAAGACTTAGAAGAATAAATTAGTGTTCTATACTTACAGCAGACCATTACGCGTTCTCTCATCAGGAAATATATATTTTTCGAAAATGTCACTTAACATGTTCATCCCCTCAGCTCTTCAATTCTGTTGTCACGTTCGGAGCTGGATTCGAGAAGTTTATGTATCCATATTACAATAATGCATCATCGATATTGAATGTATCAGTGTATCGACTTAAACAAATTAAATATTAATTCCAATTCTTATTAACTAAGAAAATTAAATTATAATTTAAAAAATAAAAATTTATACATTTTACCTTCTTAAATTTCTCCCAAACTATATTTTTTATAATCTTTGTTTATAAAGTAACTTTATATGTACTATTTTCTTAACTTTTTAAGTGGTTTAATCTAAATAAAGCAAATAAATCGTGTGGTGTAAAAATAGTTATATTTGGTTAGGTACAACTCCAACTTCTGTGTCTGGCCCTGATGGAAAACACATCCCAGTTGTTCAAGCAGGACCTGGAACAACACCTGGAACTATCACTGGACCTGATGGCAAACCGAACAAGTTCATCGTGCCAAAAGGAGCTTTTACTACTCCAGGTTCGATTCCAGGTCCTGATGGAAAACCACTGCCAGTTGGACCAGCAGGCCCAGGCACCACTCCTGGAACAGAAACAGGTCCAGATGGAAAAATCAATAAATTGGTGCTACCCACGACACCAAAGAGTTCAAAGGCACCACATGGTGAAGGTAAATTAATTAAAAATAGTACTTAAAAGTATTTTCAATCCAATATCACAGAAAATAAATAAATTTTCAGTTCTAATTTTGTTAGAATGGAAAATATAAGTAGATATTTTAACGGAAGCTCGTAGGTAAGGAAGAAAATTTTGTATTAGTAAATAAATATGAGATGTTTTATAATGATGAAATGAAGGATAAGTGAAAAAGGATGCAATTCTACAGGTTTTATTAAAGAAAGTTTAACAACTTTTTGACATGAATTTGATTAAATTGCATGACAAAAACAAATGGCAATACTAAATACAAGATATCCATACTTTCAGTAAATTGAATTCAATCAAGAGTCATACATATGAATTGTAGACAGCGTTTACCTAAATAATAAATAATAAAATTGAGATTCGTGTCTTTAGACATTTACAATATAACTATATTTCTTTAAAAGCCTTGCTTAGAAATTAGTGAGACGTATAGATTCTTGATTATAAATTGGAATAATGAATGTAAAAAAATTATAGCTTTTAGGGTACACATTATGCATTTTTTTCAGGAACTACTCCAACTTCTGTGTCTGGCCCTGATGGAAAACACATCCCAGTTGTTCAAGCAGGCCCTGGAACAACACCTGGAACTATCACTGGACCTGATGGCAAACCGAACAAGTTCATCGTGCCAAAAGGAGCTTTCACCACTCCAGGTTCGATACCTGGTCCCGATGGAAAACCACTGCCAGTTGGACCAGCAGGCCCAGGTACAACTCCTGGAACAGAAACAGGCCCAGATGGGAAAGTGAATAAACTTGTGCTGCCGACAACGCCAAAGGGATCTAAAGGACCACACAGTGGAGGTAAGTTAGTTAATATAAAAAAAAATCTATTTTTTAAAAAAAAGTTATTTTATTAAAAATTAATTTATTTGCATTTTTATTTTAATAAAACGTTGACATTGAAGTATTATAACGTATAAATAAGTGTTTAAATTGAACTGCTAGGACGAATAAACGTCCTTCCAAGTTTATTTCGAGCGGCTACGGTTAATGGTTATTGTTTTTTTTATATACTTTATATATTCATACACGCATAAATTAGTTTCAAAATAAATTTCGAAAAATTAATTTTTAACGTCACAAATTATCTAGATATTATGTTATCTTTGTTTTGAAAGAAATTTAAATTTACTATTTGCTAAATTTAATAATTGATTCAATGATTCTAAATAAAAAATAATAATTGTGTTGTGTAAAAATATTTGTATTCCATTAGCTACAACTCCAACTTCTGTGTCTGGTCCCGATGGTCGACATATCCCAGTTATTCCAGCAGGTCCAGGAACTACTCCCGGCACAATCACAGGACCAGACGGAAAGCCGAACAAATTTATTGTTCCAAAAGGCGCATTCACTACTCCAGGTTCCATACCAGGCCCAGATGGAAAACAACTGCCAGTTGGTCCAGCAGGTCCAGGTACCACTCCAGGAACGGAAACAGGCCCAGACGGAAAAGTTAATAAGCTGGTGCTTCCAACAACACCGAAAGGTACCAGTTCATCTAGTGAATATGAAACATCTGAATATACATCTTCAGAATATAGAAGCTCCGAATATCAAACCTATGAATCTGAAAGTGGTTCCTACTTGACAGCCTCATCTGAATCCGGTTCTTCTGAACCAACTTCTGTGTCAGGCCCTGATGGACCGATACCAGTCGTTCCAGCAGGTCCAGGAACGACTCCTGGAACCATCACTGGACCAGATGGCAAACCAAAAAAGTTTGTCGTGCCAAAAGGAGCGTTCACTACTCCAGGTACGATACCTGGCCCCGATGGAAAACCACTGCCAGTTGGACCAGCAGGTCCAGGTACAACTCCTGGAACAGAAACAGGCCCAGATGGGAAAGTGAATAAACTTGTGCTGCCAACAACACCGAAGGGTGCTAAAGGGCCACATGGTGAAGGTAAGCATAATTTTTAAAACAATTTTTTTAATATTTCACGCGTTTAGTGGCTTTTGATAAATATAAATTCGTCCTTAACTTGAAAATATATATTAACATTGCATTAGTTACATATGCTCGTCTCCAACGTTATTCTAATGCATATATTCTTCATTTGGATGGGTGTCGCAAACAGAGTGTTAAAAAAATAAAATTATTAAATATACTGATCAGGAGTACGACAATTAAAAACGTGTAAAAATCAAGAACGTTTCAATTATTTTCTGAAACATATAAAAATCTTCAGAATTAAGTTTTATTTATACTCAATATGTTTTATTCATTGCAACGCAAGCTCATAAAATAGTTCAATATAAAATACTTTGTCATAATATACAAATATATTTACATTTACTTTATGATTTTGATTCGATTATGTAGAGGTCAAATGCTAATGTATGAATGTGGTATCTCTACGATTCATAATGATATATTTTGCAAACTATGCGTTTCTTTAAAATTAGTTATTATTGAGGAACAATTGTGTTTTTTTTCTACTAAGTTATAGGTAGACACCTTTTTGATGTGGTTTACAAAACAAACTTACTTTACTATGCTAGAATATTTGTGAGGAGCAAACATTTTAAACGTGTTTGTCACATTCAGGTGATTCAAATTAAAGCTAGAATAACTTTTCCCCAATGCATTGACTCCTATACATATTCCAATATTTGCAAATTAAATTCAATCGAAAAAAAAAATTAGTTCCATAGAAAATTTAAAAGAGAATTATGTGATGTAATAATCTGCTTTTTTAAAATTTTGAACACAACGAGTTTTGATTGTTTGTTTCTCAATTGTAAATAATGAGGATATTAATAAACGTTTACAAGACTTTAAACAAAAAAATGGAATATTTGTTTTATAGTTATGTGTGAAGAAATCCTTAATATTTCAATATTTATACACACTTGAAAGTTTCAATTAAAAAGACTGTCTTTTCATAAAGCGCAAGTGAAGAAAATATTTTATTGTTAAGCAGGTACAACTCCAACTTCTGTGTCTGGCCCTGATGGAAAACACATCCCAGTTGTTCAAGCAGGCCCTGGAACGACACCTGGTACAATCACAGGACCAGATGGCAAACCGAAAAAATTCGTCGTGCCAAAAGGAGCTTTTACTACTCCAGGTTCGATTCCAGGTCCTGATGGAAAACCACTGCCAGTTGGCCCAGCAGGCCCAGGTACCACTCCTGGAACAGAAACAGGCCCAGATGGTAAAATTAATAAACTTGTCCTGCCAACAACACCGAAGAGTTCAAATGGACCACATGATGAAGGTAACTTAAATAAAAATAGTAATAATAAAACTATAAATATTATAGTATAAATAAAAGTATTTTCAATGCTATATCACAGAAATAAATGCATATTAAGTTTCAATTTACTTAGAGTGGAAAATATAAATAGATGTTTTAATGGAAGATCGCGGGAAAGCAAGGACATTTGTTATTGGAAAATAAATACGAGATGTATATATGCAGATGGAATGACGAAAAAGTGAAAAAGTAGACAATTCTGCATTTTTTTTTAAAAGAAGGTTTAACTACTTTTGACATGTATTTGATTAAATTGTATGACAGAAACAAATAGCAGCAGTGCGAAATACCAGAGATCAATACTTTCATTAAATTGAATTCAAGCAAGTGTCATATATCTGAATTGTAGAACACCTTTACTTATGTAATGGGTAATAAAATGGAGATTGGTGCCCCCCTTTAGATATTTACAAAATAACTATATTTCTTTAAAAACCTTGCTTAGAAAGTAGCAAGACACATAGATTATTGTTTATAAATTGGAATAATGAATGTATATCTTGTTGATTACAAATTATGCATCTTTTTTCAGGAACAACTCCAACTTCCGTGTCAGGCCCTGATGGGAAACATATACCAGTTGTTCAAGCAGGACCGGGAACTACGCCTGGTACAATCACAGGACCAGATGGAAAGCCTAATAAATTCGTAGTACCTAAAGGAGCATTCACCACTCCAGGTTCGATACCTGGTCCCGATGGAAAACCACTGCCAGTTGGACCAGCAGGCCCAGGTACAACTCCTGGAACAGAAACAGGCCCAGATGGGAAAGTGAATAAACTTGTGCTGCCGACAACGCCGAAGGGTTCTAAAGGACCACACAGTGGAGGTGAGTTTCTTAACTTAAGAAAATTTCTAATATTTTTAAGAAGTTATTTTATTAAAAAAAATTATTTGCATTATTAATTTAATTAAAATGTTGGCATTGAAATATTGTAAAGTATAAATAAGTGTTTAAATTGAACTTCTAGGAAGATTAAACAAACTTCCAATTTCTTTTCAAGATGCAATGGCTCCTGGCCATTGCTTTTTTACATCTTTTATCTTTGTTTTGAAAGAAATTTAAATTTAATATTTTCTGTCTTATTAATTGTTTCAATGATTTTAAATAAAAAAATAATTGTGGTTGTGTAAAACTATTTGTATTTTATTAGCTACCACTCCAACTTCTGTGTCTGGTCCCGATGGTCAACAGATCCCAGTTATTTCAGCAGGTCCAGGAACTACCCCCGGCACAATCACAGGACCAGATGGAAAGCCGAACAAATTTATTGTTCCAAAAGGCGCATTCACTACTCCAGGTTCCATACCAGGCCCAGATGGAAAACAACTGCCAGTTGGTCCAGCAGGTCCAGGTACCACTCCAGGAACGGAAACAGGCCCAGACGGAAAAGTTAATAAGCTGGTGCTTCCAACAACACCGAAAGGTACCAGTTCATCTAGTGAATATGAAACATCTGAATATACATCTTCAGAATATAGAAGCTCCGAATATCAAACCTATGAATCTGAAAGTGGTTCCTACTTGACAGCCTCATCTGAATCCGGTTCTTCTGAACCAACTTCTGTGTCAGGCCCTGATGGACCGATACCAGTCGTTCCAGCAGGTCCAGGAACGACTCCTGGAACCATCACTGGACCAGATGGCAAACCAAAAAAGTTTGTCGTGCCAAAAGGAGCGTTCACTACTCCAGGTACGATACCTGGCCCCGATGGAAAACCACTACCAGTTGGACCAGCAGGTCCAGGTACAACTCCAGGAACGGAAACAGGCCCAGATGGTAAAGTCAAAAAACTTGTGCTGCCTACCACACCGAAGGGCACAAAGGGACCACATGGTGGAAGTAAGCAGAATTAAATTAAAAAAAAAATATTCACGCGTTTAGTGGCTCTTGATAAATTTAAATTATTCCTTAACTTGAATATATATATTAACATTGCATTAGTAACATATGCTGGTCTCCAATGTTATTCTAATGCATGTATTCGTCATTTGGATAGGTGTTGCTAACGCAGTGTTAAAAAATAAAATTATTAAATGTTCTAATAACGAATACGACATTTAAAAACGTGTAAATATCAAGAATTTTTCAATTATTTTCTGAAAAATAGAAAAATCTTCACAATTAAGTTTTATTTATACTCAAAATGTTTTATTCATTGCAACGCAAGCCCACAAAATATAAATGTAACATATTTTATACAAATATATTTACATTTACTTGATGATTTTGATTCGAATTTATAGAGGTCAAGTGCTAATGTGTAAATGTGGTACCTTTACGATTCATAATGATATTTTTTTGCAAACTATCCATTTCTTTGATATAAATTATTATTGAGGAACAATTGTGCTTTTTTCCACTTTTTTTTTAAGTTATAGGGTGACACCTTTTTAATGTAGTTAACAAAACAAACAAACTTACTTTACTTTTCCAGCATATTTGAGGATCAAACATTCGAAACTTGTTTGTCACATTAATGTGATTCAAATAAAAGCTCAAATAACTTTTCCCCAATGCGTTGATTCCTATACATATTCCAATCTTCGCCAATTAAATTCAATCGGAAAAAGATAGTTAGTTCCATAGAACATCTGGTGGAGAATTGGGTGATGTAATAATCTGCTTTTTTAAAATTTAAAGTTTTGATTTTTTACTTCTCATTTGTAAATATTGAGGATATTAGTAAATGTTTACAATACTTTAAACAAAAAAATTGAATATTTGTTTTATAATCATGTGTGAAGAAATCCTTAACATTTCAATATTTAGAAACATTTACAAATCTCAATTAAAAAGACTGTCTTTCATAAAAGGCCAGTGAAGTAATTATTTTATTGTTCATCAGGTACAACTCCAACTTCTGTATCTGGCCCTGATGGAAAACACATCCCAGTTGTTCAAGCAGGCCCTGGAACAACACCTGGAACCATCACTGGACCAGATGGCAAACCGAAAAAATTCGTCGTACCGAAAGGAGCATTTACTACACCAGGTTCAATTCCAGGTCCTGATGGGAAACCGTTGCCAGTTGGTCCAGCAGGTCCAGGCACAACTCCAGGAACAGAAACCGGTCCAGATGGAAAAATCAATAAATTGGTGCTACCCACGACACCAAAGAGTTCAGAGGGACCAAATGCAGGAGGTTTGTTGAATTTTTTTTAAGAAACGGAAATGAAAATTAATTGTTGAAGAAAAACAAATGTTAAAGTTTTAATTTAGTACATTTCTAGAATACTTGAAAAACGTTTAAATTACTTGTTTTATTCAAGGCTTTTTTATATTAAGAATGAAAAATTTCTCTTGATGAGTAAATGAATATACAACAATTAGGAGGCAATTAGGCCAACCGTCGGAGAATGTCTACGCAATCCTTCTCAGTTTGCTTAGCAAACATATTCTGGCTTCGCTCGTTGTGAGCTAGGACACAATAACAATGTTTCCTAGTAACGATACTTTTTTTTAATTATATAAATCAATACTGATTACTTTAAATGTTGAATCTGCAAATTCATGTATCAATTCATCTCGGAATCAATACTTTTTTCGCCATGTAAATCAATATAAAAAGATTTAAACTAATGTTTTTTTTTAAAAAAACTCTGAATGGGAAAGAATAATACCACTGACATGATTATAAGTACTTTACACGGTATTTCCTGTGTTTTAACTGAATATCTAACATTATTGGTATTTAGGTAAAAATATTTGCTAAGCTTTCTATAATTTTGTCTACCGGAATTGTTCAATTTACTAAGCAATGACGTCATAAAGAAAGATGGAGAGAGTTTAAGGAAATATAGTTCGTCAAACTTCCAACAGATTGCGCCACCCAAATTTTTCGTTCATCATAGTTTCAATATATTTTTTAAAACTTCTTTTTTAAATAATAAAGATAATTTTCTTTTAAATTTTAGCCGACATTATCAAAAGTAATATTCACCAATGAATTTAAATAGTTCCTCGTCAAAATAGCAAACATAACGGAAAAATTCAATAGAGGACACTACGGATTTTTGTAAATAAAATTTGATGTTTCCAATCCTCGGAAAGAAAAACAGCGGTTTTTGATCACCGCGTTAGAGAATTATATATATATATATAGCTTTTAGAAAATAAACATAAATGAGCAATTTTTGGGAAGGCAGACGTGTGTACTCTCGTGACTGAGCAATGTTCGGGGATGAAAATACCAGCACACTCGTGACGTCATTTAGTTATAAGTACACAGTTAGCTTTATTATACAGAATAGGGTTTAATTTAATATTAGTGCATTGAAGCCATAAATTATTATATTAAATTATATATATTATTTAATATCTTTCAAATTTATGAAAACATAAAGTTTTATTATGCGAGACAAACTTGTAAATTTGTTTAAAAATGGTGAGCTTTTCATAGCACCCTCACATTTAAGTACATTTTTTGTTCATCAGGTACTACTCCAACTTCTGTGTCTGGCCCTGATGGTCAGCATATTCCAGTTGTTCCAGCAGGACCGGGAACGACACCTGGTACAATCACAGGACCAGATGGCAAACCGAAACAATTCGTCGTACCACAGGGAGCATTCACTACTCCAGGTACAATTCCAGGTCCTGATGGAAAACAGTTGCCAGTTGGACCAGCCGGTCCAGGTACAACTCCAGGAACGGAAACAGGTCCAGATGGTAAAATCAATAAATTGGTGTTACCTACGACTCCTGAGGGTTCTAAGGAACCACACGCTAAAAGTAAGTTAGTTTTGCTTAAGAAAATTATCTAAAAAGGACATGTTTAAACAGAAAATAGTCCTTTTGTAATAATATATTAAACATATTCAATATACAATTACATTGTTTAAAATAGTAGTTGTTTTTTTTGCGAAAAACTTTTTACTATTTGAAAGACCTGCTGAATTTAATGTTACAATTAGATAAGGTAATAAAAGTTCTTAACATATGAATTAACAAAAAAAAACTTTTTTAGAATGACTATTAAATGTTAGGTTTCTCTACTTTTTAAAGGTGGTTTTAACATTTATAACTTATTTATACCAATTGTAAAAAACATCGTCGTTGTAATGCGACGTAAACAGTACATATGTGCAACAAATACAGATCAGCACAAAATTTTAGTCATACAACAAAATTTGAATTTTTTGGAATTACAATTCAGGATAAAATATAATTAATTAATATTTTATTTTAAATCGATACCGTCAATTGGGAGGGAGGGGTGTGTATTTTACTTCATTATTTTGCATTTCGCGATTGACTTTAGTAAAGTATTTTATTAACATGTAGTGCAGCTAAAATTATGTTCTGGGTATCAATATATTCTGTGGTAACTGAAGCTTCTGATAATCTATCATTATTTTATAGTAGACTTGATTACTATTTTTTTTTCTCTGTGGAGTAAAGTAGGAAGCGGACGGAGGTAGGATACTTTTCCCCCTTGTCCGACATTTTCTTTTTTCAATTGTAAAGCTTGGTTGGAGTAAATTAAACCATTCGTTTCTTATTTAACACCATTTAAAATGTATGCTCTAATTTTCGGTCCAAAAAAAATCAATTTTCACTTAAAAAAAAAAAGATTTCTAAAGGTCCCTTTTTTTTATAACAATCGGCGAATTCGGATTGTTTTGTTCATACAGTGTTTGCTCGTACACTTCTGGGGGTAAATAAAAATACGTGAACTATTAATTAATAAAAAACTCATAATATATTTTAAGAAATAATCGCATTTTATTGCAAATTCTTCACTTGCGGCAAAACATGGACCAACACAGTGAACACCTTATAAAGGCATAGAACTTAAGTTTTCCCCCTTGACTAGTAAGTTAGAAGAGCATTAAGGTTTCTACTAAGGTTTACTATACTATTGTAAGGTTTATTTAACTTTAACTGGTGGATTAAAGTAACCCCAAATGTTGGACTGGAATTAGGTTGATGAACAAAATAATTCGTAACCTGAATTAGAAGCAAAAGATCAGAAAGCCCATTAGTACACTTTTAAATTGTTTATTATATAACACAATTGTGCACTTACCTTATTCAGGATACACGTGGTTATCGTAAAATATACAATTTTTTCCACTCGAAGAAAATACTTGTTTTCCCTTCACAACAATACTTTTAGCTGCAAACGTCCATAACAGAAAGGGAGGGAAAAAAACAGCCTTCCCTACTATAAGCGAAGTCTCTCTGCATGTTGTCTACTACATGAATCCCGTAGACCGTTTCTTAATTGATATCAGTAGTGAGAAAAGTCATCTGGCATATTCTATTTATTTTACCTGTTAAAGTGAACATTTATATATTAATCGTGATAGGACATATATTGACAGATACTAATTTAGCCTCGCTTGTTTATGACGGTGATTTTAGGCAAGAAAGAGCCATCTTGGTCCGATTTACAGAATTCATCTCCGAATATTTTCGTTACAATACTAAAACCCATGTGATTTTTTTAAGTTTAATGATTTTGATTTGAGGCCAGTCTTTATTTTTCTATCTTCATTTAAAATGTTCACTTGCGGTCATCCACATCATAACTTTGGTTTGTAATTACTTTCACGAGCTAAACTTCATTAAATGAGTCGTTTCAATATGTTTAATTCGGTTGGAATTAAAAAAAAATTGGTTTATCTTTTGCTTTCTGTGTTTATATTTTCACTACTTTTTCATTAGAGAACAGTACAACCTTTTTTAATGTGCCTACTTTCGTAAATTATTCTTATAGGTTTATGTTAACTAGATGTAATGCCTTCGTGATTTAAAATTTGCGTGACTCCTCGAAATTTGCATATATTTTTTGTGTGCTTTTTTTTGTGTTGGGCAATGTTCAAACCTTTTCGTAGTTTGTAATTTTATTTATTACAAATTCTTCACTTGATTTGTTTTTATATTTATTTTGCTGCACTTTGAGTAATATTAGTAACAAAAATACGTGAGTTGACTCTGCTTACGAATTACTTCTGTAAATAAACTTTCGTGCCGCACTGCATGTTGTCATCCAGAAACACATTGTAGAGCACAGCCAAAAGTCAAAATGGTTATCTACAATAGCATATGAGGGGTACAAGCCAAGATGTATAAGTGACAATTTACTCATTTTGTGAAAACACAGTTTAAAGTTAAAACAAAACAGCTGATTCTTAAAGTAGTTAATTCTTACACCGCTAAATCTCAGCCCATGACAGACATTTACTTGTATCCCTTTGTCACCAGCATTTATATGTATTAACTATCCAATAATGCATCGAACTATATTTTAAAAAAAAATCTCTTGTACCTCTTGGTTTCTCACCTCCTCATATAACTTCAATCGTTAGCATACTTACTCCTATTTTATTTAACTTAATTTAGTATGTTTTAAAATTACTCAGCAATTACGATTCCTTGTCAATTTACTCAGGTACTACACCAACTTCTGTATCTGGCCCTGATGGTCAACGTGTACCAGTTGTTCAAGCAGGCCCAGGAACAACACCCGGAACTGTCACTGGAAAGGATGGAAAACCGAAAGAATTTGTCGTACCTAAGGGAGCATTCACCACTCCAGGTTCGATACCAGGTCCTAATGGAAAACTCATTCCAGTTGGACCAGCAGGGCCCGGAACTACTCCTGGCACAGAAACAGGTCCAGATGGTAAAGTCAACAAAGTAGTGCTTCCAACAACTCCTAGTGGAACTAGTTCATCCAGTGAATACCAAACGTATGAATATACATCATCAGAGTACAAAAGTTCTGAATATAAAACCTACGAGTATGAATACGGCTCATCTGAATACGGCTCATATGAATCCGGTTCTTCTGAACCAACTTCTGTGTCAGGTCCTGATGGACCGATTCCAGTCGTTCAAGCAGGTCCAGGAACGACTCCTGGAACCATCACCGGACCCGATGGCAAACCGAATAAATTTGTTGTACCGAAGGGAGCATTTACAACACCAGGGTCAATTCCAGGACCTGGTGGGAAACCCCTGCCAGTGGGACCAGCAGGGCCAGGTACAACTCCTGGAACTGAAACAGGTCCAGATGGTAAAGTCAACAAATTGGTGTTACCGACAACTCCTAAGGGTTCTAAGGGACCACACGCTGGAAGTAAGTTAATTTTTCTAAGAAAAATTATTTGAAAGTCACATGTTTAAACCGAAGGCAATCCTTTTGTGAAAATATTGTAAAAAAGCGTAACACATCAATGTTGCAAATAATTGTTTTATTGCAAGAAAACTATTTTTGATATGAAATTTTTTCTGCTGACAAGTTAAGAAAATTAAAAATTATTTGTAGAACATAAATCGGTAGAATCATAAATAGACTAAAATTTTTTACCATATGCGCTTTTTTAAAGACTTTTATAGAATGACTATTGGATGTTAGGTTTATCTCATTTTTAAAAGTGTTTGTATACAATTTTTATAACAATTGTAAAAGAATATTATAGTTGTAGTGCGACTAACTAACAAAGTATTACTTCTGAGATAATCAACGGTTAAGATCTTGGACATAATTTTAGGCTCTAGTAAAATAATTTTGTATAAAAATTCTCCTAAAAGGGTCATGTTATACATATACTGACATTATACGTTCATAATAAATATATTCGAAAGTATTCATATCCTAATAACACATTTCCCTCCAAAAATGGTAGTTACTGGCTTTTCACACTACGACGACGGTATATACATAAGTTCCTCGAAATCTATTGTATATTACAAATATATTTATTATTTTCTTCTATCTATTATGTGTTATAGCTATTATATAACAATGTAAACTCGTACAAAGGTTTGGTTTGGTTCGGTTAATTAATATCGCACTAGAACTGCACAGTGGGCTATTGGCGACGGTTCGGGGTCTATCTAAAAGGAAAGACCCGGGAACACATACACATTCACACACACATTCATACATGCACCTCGTTATTTTAGAACCATGATCAGATGACGAGGAAACACCTGAAATGGCGCCCAACGCCTTCAATAGACGTCGGGACTTTGGACTCCGTTCAAATTTATCGTGCACCAGTCCCGTATACACGCCGTTAATTTTTGTGGATGTTCAGAACGACTTTTGTAGTATTTTGTAGGGAAGCTGGCAACCCTCCGGTCACAAGATAGATCAGTACTTTTTTTACTTTTCTTTGTCAAGTGCATTGCCTAGGATCGAACCAGGAATCTTCGGATTCCCAGCTGACGCCTTTAACCGCTCAGCCATGGCTCAACTCGCACAAAGACTATCTTTGTTAAAACGAGATAAAAAAAATTCAAATACTTGATAAATTTTAAGTAGATGTCGATTCTTCTTAAACTTCTAGAGAGGTTTAAGTGCAAGTATATTTGAAATATGTTGTTTCGGATGTATATAAGTCCTATGAATATATGAATCATGACAAACACTGAGGTTACCGGTTTTAAGATTCTATTAAACATGTAAGACGTGTTAGGCTAAAGCATTATTGTTCAATAATGAGAAGTTATTATATCTGTAAGATTCAGTAACGTACCTTTCTGTATCTCAGTGATGTCAAACTATCATTCAGCCGGATTTAGTAGGACTTGAACAGTACATATGTGCAAAAATTGCATTGTAACACAAAATTTTTGACATCAAAGTAAATTGGAATTTTAGAAATTACATTTTAGGATAAAATATAATGAATATTTTAAAATTTATATCCGAAATAAAAATTTTATACTTTAAATTTTTATTCGAAAATTTCTAAATCAAAATTATCTGCAAGATTTTATTAAAACAGGGAAAACGTATGTCACAAAAATTTAGGCGCAAATATAATTTTTTGTTTTTTTTTAAAACAAAATTAATAACTTTAAATAATTTATTGATTGCCATTATTGCTATTTGATTCCCACAAAAAGTAAAACTGTGTGTAATATTTCTAGATCAATATTAAACCAAATTGTTTGAAACACTTCCTTCAGTTATAAAACTGATAAATGTTGGTAATTTCGCCAAAAATCAGATATTGGCTTTCAAGTGTTTCATAGTAATTCACGAAGGTCTGTCTACCATTTAAAAATAAGAAGATCTGTCCGTTGCATCCAAAGTTCCCCTTCTCGTAAGCTAAACATCTCAATAAGATAAAAACTCGTCTTATAGAAGATTGCGTTAAGAATATTAAAATACAAATACAACGTTAAAATACGCAATAAAAGTCCATAAAATCTGGACATGTTTTGGGAGATACATCTCCCTTCATCAGCAGAAAATGAAAAGTCTGTGTGTAATAAAATATAAATAAACACAGAATTGAAAGTGTTGCCAAAGAACAAAAAACAAAAACTATTTCAATCGGTTGGAGTTAACTATTGTGTGTTCTAGATCAATATTAAACCAAGTTGTTTGAAACACTTCCTTCAGTTATGAAACTGATAAATGTTGATAATTTCGCCAAAAATCAGATATTGGCTTTCAAGTGTTTCATAGTTATCCACGAAGGTCTGTCTACCATTTAAAAATAAGAAGGTCTGTCCGTTGCATCCAAAGTCCCCCTTCTCGTAAGCTAAACCTCTCAATAAGATAAAAACTCGTCTTATAGAAGATTGCGTTAAGAATATTAAAATACAAATACAACGTTAAAATACGCAATAAAAGTCCGTAAAATCTGGACATGTTTCGGGAGATACATCTCCCTTCATCAGCAGAAAATGAAAAGTCTGTGTGTATTAAAATATAAATAAACACAGAATTGAAAGTGTTGCCAAAGAACAAAAAACAAAAACTATTTCAATCGGTTGGAGTTAACTATTGTGTGCCAACAGGCGGGGAATACTGGGACCGCAAATGTTTCATTGACAATCGAATCAATATTGGTAAAAATATGAAACGCCTCCAGGAAGTCAAGTTAAAAGGAGATTTGGGTTTGTAAATTAAATGTGGGTTAGAAAAATCAAATATATGACCATGTTCCCAAGAGTGCTTGGAAATGGAGGACTTCTTTATTTCTTGTTTACCTCTCAATGTTATCTGCTACATAAATTACATTAACTATTCCTAAACTATACCAATAATGTGAAAAGCCATCTGGCACATTCTTTTCTATATATTTTCCAGTGTAAAGTGTACATTTTTATTTTAATCGTGTTTGGATATATATCAACATGATAAATTTAATCTCGCTTGTTTATGATTGGGATTTTAGGCAAAGTATATGAGTCATTTTGCATTTTTTAATGTATCCAATTTTCTGGATTCGTCTTTACCTTAAAGTACTCAATTAATTAAAAAAAATTGAGATCGTTTTCAGAACGATTTTGATTTGAGGTCAGTTTAAACTGGCCACTCGATGTCTTTAACGTCAATATTTTTGTTTATAATTATAGCCAAAAGCTCAAACTCTATTAATGAGTCATTTTGATATTTTTAATTCAGTCGAGATTTTATAAACCGGACAATTTTCTGCTTTCCGTTTCTATATGTTCACTATTTTCTCATGCAAGAATAATACTTACTTTGGTATTGTGCATACTTTTGAAAACTCTTCGTACATGTTTATAGTAAATAGATGTAACGCATTTCTGATTTGAAATTGGTACGACTCCTCGAAATTTGCATATATTTTTGTGACTTTATTTTTGTGGTGGGCGAATTTTGAAATTTCCTTTTCCTAGTTCATAATTTTATTAATTACAAATTCTTTTCTTCATATGTTTTATATTTATTTTTTACACTTTGAGTAAATTTATTAGCAAAAATACATTAGTTATTTTTGATTCTGTTGAAGAGCTACGTATGTACATAAATTTGTGTGCATATATTATAACAATATCTAAATTAAAAAATGATTTAACTGCAATAGCATACAATCTCTAATAGTTAGGATATAGGTATATTTTATTTAACTTGATTTGTGTGATATGCTTTAAAATTTGACATGCTTTTTAACTATACCTCCCCCAAAACATCGGAGGGCTCTATTAAGCATCTGTATATGCATAGAACGCAATAATATGTATTTCCATTTAATAAAAAAAAATGCATCTATGTTAATTTGTAAAAGAACATAGCTTCTTTTTAAAGAATTATTCAAGTAATATGATGGTAGTAAACAGTGAATTCAAGGTATGATTGTAGCATCGAAATTATGATTTTTTAGATTAGCTGTTTTAATATTTGCTTCATAAATCACAAAAAACATACAAAAAATATTTGAAGTTTGTGTGATATTTTTTTAATATTCAACTTATAAAATCTTTTTGTTTGAATATAAGAAAAATCACCAAATAAATTAGCAATAGGCTACAAATTTTTGTTTTAGTGTTTAAATTTTTTTATCCATTTTTAATGAGATGGAGAAGAAATATTTAATCAAATTTAAAACTACATTATTCATTAAATTTGTTACTATATATATGGATTACTATGAATTAGTTTATTTCTATTTCAAATAAAAAAAATATATGTAAAAAGAATATATTTAGTCGAATATTATATATATATATATATATATATATATATATATATATATATTTTATTACAGTACACAAGAATATATTATTAAAATGTTATTTACAGTACTATTGTTAAATTTCTGGTAAAGTAGGAAGTTATACTCTTTACGATGAATGCAAACTTTTTAACTGGATTTTTTAATACATTTATTTTACTTTTGTAAGTCAAAACAAATTCTGGATTCTTTTTGGATTGTCAATTTTTTTTCAATCTGAAAAGAAATTCGTTGATTTCATTTAAAAACTATAATTTTTTTGTGTGCTGTACGGTGTTAATCTTAAACAGCTCAATTTTAAAAACTCGTTTGAATTTGCTTCGTTTGTTTTTCAATTTCCCTTATCCGATGATTTGCATCTTAGTAAATTGCAGCTCACAAGAACACAATAATTTACAACTTGGTGTATTGAAAGTATGTGACTAACATCAATCAATCTCTTTATGACTTAACTATTGCTTTATCTTAGAATATTTCAGAACATTTTTGATTTTCCCATAACAGTAGTTATATTCGCGGTAAAAAATATCCCTCTTTCTTTTATGCATTTCAGCTGGAAACTTTCTTTGTCCACACTTTTTTAAATTTCATATTACAAATGCAGATAGTTATCTGATTATATTGCTTGACAGAATGCTGTTGGGGTGTTGATGGTTTTTATAATTTGGATCGTATTTAATATGCTACAAAAGTCACTGAATCATTTACCTAATAATTCACTTAGCATTTCTTTTATAGAACTTCTCTGCTGGTACCGTAACCAAACGTACCTTTAAAGGCTTATTACGTTTGATTCAGGAAAAACAATATAACAGGCCAAATAATTAAGTTTTAAATTTATTGTATTTTCTTAACGGCGAATTTTGAATTATGGACTGCATGATGGGATGAATTTATTGTTTCTAGATAATTTCGCAACTATTAAAAAAGTTATCAAATTTATCTGCCTGCTGTTTTTAAAATAATAAAAATATACTCTGTTTTACCTATCATTTTCATTGTAGAAGTAATTAAAGATATTACCACAAAAAAAAAATTAATATTTAAAAACAAAACGAACTGCATATATTTTAAGTTTTTTTTTTATAGTGCAAAGGTTTTTAAAGTTTTGGTATTATCTTGGTCTTAAAAATATTGTAATAATGTTTTAAATCCATGATCAACAATGGTTTAAAGTTATCTGGACTAAAAACTGGTGCAATTAAGATTGTTGGCGGTAGACTTTTATATGGAATAGTTTAATTTGTACAAAATGCTAATATGTAAGGTAAAATTACTTATTTCTTGTTCAGCTACTACTCCAACGTCAGTTTCTGGCCCTGGTGGTCAACATATCCCAGTGGTTTCAGCAGGCCCGGGAACAACACCTGGAACTATTACTGGACCAGATGGCAAACCGAAAACCTTCGTTGTACCGAAAGGAGCATTCACCACACCAGGTTCAATTCCAGGTCCCGATGGTAAACCTTTGCCAGTGGGTCCAGCAGGTCCAGGAACTACCCCAGGCACGGAAACTGGCCCTGATGGAAAAATCAATAAATTGGTGTTACCAACGACACCGAAGAGTCCGAAAGGACCGAAATCAGGCAGTGAGTTTATTTTTGAATTACGGAATAATTTTTCATTATAATGGGCAGAATCCAACAAATCTACATAAGCTTTAGAAACAAAAAACCGAGTTTTTATTATTTTATAACGGATCTATTTTCATGCAAACTAATTCTAATGTTTTTAAAAATAACATAGTTTTATTTAATTTGTTTTTGCAAAGTAGTTTTGTTTTATAACTTTTGTTTCTTATATAAAAGTAAAATATAATTTTCGGAACATTTTGCGAGTAGAGAAGTCCTTATTCCAAAAAATACTTTTTTTTTCAATTGCAGATTTTTTTTTTAAAAAACCTATCAATCGGTATTTTTGGATTACTGAATGCCGGAGAACTAGAAAAATTGCATATTATTTTGAGTTTCCGGGTCTTTTCTGTCCTGAAACACCGACACCCTAGGCCACACAAGGACTTTCTAACCCATAACACTAACCCTAAAGTTCTTGTAATGGCTATTATCTCCAAAAACACAACCGTACCAATCTGTTGGGAAGAACCATATTGGACCCCACACAATCCACATACAGCAAAGTGGTCGTCCCAACAAATTTCGACTGTCAGTGTTGGTCATACCCCTATGAAAACTATCACAGTACGTTGGAAAGTACACCTACTACACCTCGCGCCAAAAATTTAGATATCACTATTTTAAGCTAATGAAATTTCAATTAAAGCATTCACAGCTATGTAAATCAGCGGTTTAGAAAAATAAAGACATAATTTATTCGAAAATAATAGTTTGAATCAGTTAAAATTTTTATATAAAAGTGTGTAGTTGGCGCTACGAATAGGGTTCCTCGATGGTCAAGACAGGAATGGCCATTTGTGTTTTGGTGTAACAAATTTAATTAAAAATGAATATTACACACAGCACACACATAAAATTGGATACAAGTCAACATCAACCTGCGCATGATTAAATATGGCTCACGACTGACGATTTCATTCATAGACCAGAAGAGGGCGCTACAGTCGCTATAGAGGGCGCTTCGTAAACAGGGTGTTACGGAAGGAAATAAAGTAAAATTACGTGTCCCAAAAGCTTAGAAGCTAACTCCTTATTGGTGAATTGAAATTTTTTTTTCTTGTTTTAAATCGATTGAAAGTGTTCTAAAACGATCGAAAAATTAGGTTTCTCATTTTTGCGACACATATATAATATTTTTTATTTAATATTAAAAAACGCGAGTTTCGGAATCGCCCTGAAACAAGAAGCACGTGTCAAACGACGGAGTGACGAACTATGATTCTAAACAGACCAACGCCATTCAACCACGGTGGTTTCAACGCTTAGTAACTTTACATAAATACCTGAAGCATAAAATTAAAGAATAAATATTCGTTAGTGATACAATACTTTTTCAATGTAACTTTCTTATTGTAATGTAATAAGGTATTTTCATGTATTTTATTTTTATAACATATTATGCAAAAATACTAAAGAATAAACTATTATTTTAAAATTTTTTTATCTAAGCTTTTGATGTGTACATATAATTAGCTGAATGCCAAAGTTTCACCCACAAAAAATAAATGTATAACCGAAGAGTTTTTAACAGCAAAACAGCTACACAAGCACAGTTTAATTTCAAGTAGTTAAAAATTATTTTTTTACGTGCCAAGCGGTTCTGTAAAATGAAAGTTTGAACTTAAAATAATATAAAAATAGACGACAAAATATTATTATAATATTTTTTTTAAAATATAAGATAGCAGTTGTGTTTTTTAAAGTAAATTCTAGGAATTATTAAGTATAAATTGCAAATTTTACTCCCATCTAAGTATTGTTTACAATAATATTAATAAAATGTATCAGAACCTTCTTGGAATAATTGAACAAAAAAAAACCTGTATTTTTAACATAAAATAATCAGATATTGCACAAATGTGCTGCCTCTATTTAAAAAAGCACAAATATAAGTTTCAAAGGCTTTAATACCGATTGCACTTAAATATTATAAACTTTTTTAACAAAATTACATAAAATAATTACATTTCTTAATATTAAAAACCACTCAAAAAGTTTATTCAGGAGTTAATTGCTTTATCATCGCAAAATAACCAATCAATTAGCTTTTCATAATTTTGAGATTTAAACACTAAAACACTGAAAGATATTTACATCTAAACTCCTAATTAAATGATACATGCAGAATTTACTGAGATAATTACTGGCATGATATGAGGAAGGTGTCCCATTTTTAGCCAGCATCAAGGTTATTGATAGTTTAGGGCGCATTTTGATTCAACGAACATTTACCCTTACAAATCCCCAATAGTCATCAAACCTTGAACGACTATATAGACACATTAGGGGCAGTTTTGGTACCATTTGCTGAAACGTTAACCGGTTCCCAGTGGCAGTTTCAACAGGGGAAAGTTTTAATCCATGGGTCCAATGCAACGAAATAGTGGTTTTGCTTACATAATATCTCTGTGTTAGGTTGGCCAGCCTGTAGTTCAGATCTTAATCTAATGTAGAACATCTAGGGAATACTTGTCCGTCAAGTGCATGCTGGTTTTAGACAGTTCTCTAATGTGACAGATTTGAATTCGATCATAGGACAAACTTAGAGTAATATTGAGCCAGGGATTATACAAATGCCAATTCTTTCAATGATAAACGCATATTTCAGGTCATAAGAAAAAAAATGGCAGAGCTTCTTCTTATTAAACTGTTAATATTTCTTTAAATTCAAGATTTATCTAAACTTTGGGGACAATGCTAATTTATTTTACATAATTTAGAAAACATTGATCGCTGCTGATTATTATTTATTGTTCTTACAAGGAAGTAATGTGTTTATAATAATAAAGTTATAATTGTTTTTGTAAATATATCTAACTTTTTAAGCAATTTGTAACTTTTTTTCCTATTTTCTAAACTTTTGGCGCTCAGTGTAACACAAAACCCACACATTCCACCTTTACTTACTTGTAAGATCAACACAAAACACATATTAGCTGGGTTTCAAGTTCAAAAATTCGCTTAAGGCACGCACCTCGTCAGAAAGGAAAAGTGTGCGTAGCAAGGCCCACTGGGGTGGACGAGTGTCAGCGAGTAGGAGGCGGAGCTTTTCACCTTTACTTAGTGGATAGACCAAGACGTGTGAGTTTCATGTTTAAAATTCGCTTGAGCCATGCTCCTCGTCAGAAGGCAAATCAACAAGGATCACGGGGGTGGACGAGCATCAGCGAGTAAGGGGACGAGCTGGCTAGTTTTAGAAGAAAAAAAATATTAATTCTTTAAGATGTTTTGAAACTGCTGATTTGGTTTGATATTTATTTCACAACAATTATATTGTCAATGCTTTCTCGTATATTTTCGAAAACTATGTTTCATTATTTAATTTTTTGATTTGAGAAAGTTAATATTTCTTTATATACGCTCTCTACAGTTCTCAAAGTTTTTACCAATGTCACTCAGTTATCAGAAAAAAATAATAAATTTAATTGAAAAAAGTGTTTTAATACGTGATTGTATAAAAAAAGTTATCAATCTAAGTTAATTTTTTTATTTGTTTACCAGGTACTACACCTACTTCAGTGTCTGGCCCTAATGGTAAAAACATTCCAGTTGTTCAAGCAGGACCGGGAACCACACCGGGTACTATCACTGGACCAGATGGCAAACCTGAAAAATTCGTTGTACCAAAAGGAGCATTTACCACGCCAGGTTCAATACCAGGTCCCGATGGAAAACCTTTGCCAGTTGGTCCAGCAGGCCCGGGAACAACGCCTGGTACTCAAACAGGTCCAGACGGCAAAGTCAATAAATTAGTGCTTCCAACAACACCAAGTGGAACAAGTTCATCCAGCGAATACGAAACGTATGAATACACATCATCAGAGTACAAAAGTTCAGAATATAAAACCTACGAGTATGAATATGGTTCGTCTGAATACGGCTCATATGAATCTGGTTCTTCTGAACCAACTTCTGTGTCAGGCCCTGATGGACCAATACCAGTCGTTTCAGCAGGTCCAGGAACGACTCCTGGAACCATCACAGGACCCGATGGCAAACCGAAGAAATTTGTCGTACCAAAGGGAGCATTCACCACACCAGGTTCAATTCCAGGTCCTGACGGGAAACCATTGCCAGTTGGACCAGCAGGTCCAGGTACAACTCCAGGAACTGAAACGGGTCCTGATGGTAAAGTCAATAAAGTGGTGCTGCCGACAACGCCGAAGGGTTCTAATGGACCAAACGCTAGCGGTGAGTTAAATTTTTATTTCAATCAATTATCAAATTTGACAGTGACGTTGTAACTTTATTTATTATCGGGATGTAAAGTGTACTTTAAAATCTTTTTTTAACATTCTTCCTAAGAGATTAATGTATTTTTAGTAGTAAGATAATAGAAAATATGCTTTAAACTAGGAATAAGTATAATAATAATGAACTGTTTTAATGTGTACTACCTTTGAGCAAAATAAAAGTACTTCGATCACTATATTTACTTTAAATGATTACTTAAAGACTATTCAATGACTGATAAACAATGCAGTGACTGATATAAATCTTCACGTTTTTTATTGTTAATATCATTGAAGGGTTTTAAATTCGTTACATTAAATATAAATTTTAAAAATTTATTCTTAATTGTTTTCGTTAAATACGTCCTTGTACATCAGTGAAAAAATAAACAAAGTTTTTTTTTAATAATCTTCTAAAACTATTATGTTGGATATATACGAACGCGTTTGCAAGTTAACATGTTTTCATACTCAGTTAAAATAGTTTATGTTGTATATGGGGATACTTTAAAGAATATATTGTATTTTCATTAATTACTTTTTAAAGATAAATCGATTTATTTTTATTATATTTTGTACATACCCCTAAAATTCGAAACTTCTTGATGTAGGCCAAAAGTAATCAAAGCATTTAAAATATCTCTTATTTAAGAAACATATAAACTATTGACATTTTAAATTTTGGAATTTTTTAAAAAAGGTTTAAGATTGCTGATTTATTTACATCATAAAAATATATTGCCCAAGCTACCTTATATATTTTAGAATTTTTTTTAAATATTTTATTTTGTTATTTGAAAAAGTTAATAATTTTAATACCTACGTTTTCTTCGTCTTCTTGCATTTCCCGAAGTTTTTCCTTCTGTAACTCAGTTATCAGAAAAAAAAAATTTAAACACAAAGAGTCTTAATTCATCTTTGTGTAAAAAAATTATTAATATAAGTTAAATATCTTCTAAGTAACGTTTATTTGTTCATCAGGTACTACTCCAACTTCTGTGCCTGGCCCTGATGGTCAGCATATTCCAGTCGTTCCAGCAGGACCGGGTACGACACCTGGTACAATCACAGGACCAGATGGCAAACCTAAAAAATTCGTTGTACCAAAAGGAGCATTCACTACTCCAGGTTCAATACCAGGTCCCGATGGAAAGCCTTTGCCAGTTGGCCCAGCAGGCCCAGGTACAACTCCAGGTACGCAAACAGGTCCAGACGGCAAAGTCAATAAATTAGTGCTTCCAACAACACCGAGTGGAACAAGTTCATCCAGTGAATACCAAACGTATGAGTATACATCATCAGAGTATGAAAGTTCAGAGTATAAAACATACGAGTATGAATATGGGTCTTCTGAATACGGCTCATATGAATCCGGCTCATCTGAATCCGGTTCATCTGAACCAACTTCTGTGTCAGGCCCTGATGGCCCAATTCCAGTCGTCTCAGCAGGTCCGGGAACGACTCCCGGAACTATCACAGGACCCGATGGCAAGCCGAAGAAATTCGTCGTACCAAAGGGAGCATTCACAACTCCAGGTTCAATACCAGGTCCCGATGGCAAACCTTTGCCAGTGGGTCCAGCAGGTCCAGGAACTACCCCAGGCACAGAAACGGGCCCAGATGGTAAAATCAATAGAGTAAGATTGCCGACTACGCCAGAGAAATCGGAAAGAACAAGTCCTTCAGGTACTTTTATACTTTTTATGCTTCAATAGTTTGAATGTGCAATTAAGATGAATTAAAACGTACTTTTTGTAAATAAATATGTATGAGAGAGATAATTTAAAAGCTTTCGATATTTGAATGATAATGGTATCGTAATTTGAGGAGGTGACAAGAAGAATATTGCCCAATAAAACATAGAAGCAAATATTTTTTGGGAATCTATATATTAGAAATAAAAAATAAAATAACAAGAAATTCCAAATATTAGTAACTAGAATTCACAGAACAGGCATCAATATTAACATCAAATTCCAATATCCCAGAGGGCTATATGTTAATTTTTTTAATTTTGTAAGGCAGCATGTCTATACTAAAATTAATTAGGGACTTCGTAATTTTTTCACTACCTGGGAAAAAGAAAATTAATATATATAAAAGAAATAAAAGAAATCTCATTTCAAAGTTAATACCATTACCACGGAGGTAAACTAATAATTATAAGACGCATATCGTTGAATTTTTTTAATTAAAGAGCCAATGCCTATTTTGTGTAAAATTAAAAACTGTATTTAGGTGGAAGTCCTTTTTGTTTTTCCAATAATTTTAAACAATAAAATAATATAAAATATGAATACCTTATTTTGAAAATTTAAAATAATGTATTTTTTTTTATAAAATCTTCACAAATATTTTTCTACAAATGTGCTAAATAAGCATATATGTGGCTTGAAACATGAAGGACAAATGCTATAGTGGAGAGTTTCGAAAAATAAAATGGCTTCAAAGTTTGAGGTTCAGCTTTCATGCAACGTTACGTAAGTTACGGAATTGTTTGATTTGAAGCGTTATAGAAGCCTGATGACATTGATTTATATTTCATTTTAAATTTAAGATATATTTTTTACTTTTTGACATATACTTATTAAAATTGATAAAACTGGCTGTATTTTTTTTATTCCAAGCCACAGATATTTCAGACACGGGGAAAATATCGACAGTTTGTTTTTATGTAGATACAAGTCGTTCCAATTCTTAAAATTGTCAATTTTCGACGATTTGTTTCAAATTTACGCATGCCCAATTAAGTTATGGTTGCTCGGTCGAGTCGGCCCTGGATATGGCAAAAATCAACATAGGATGACATCTTTTTACTTATCTTGTATTTGCTATTTCCCATTGAACGATGTGTTGCTAGTTTGAAAGATTGCTAGTAAATATGTCGATTAGGGTGGAGTGAAAAAGGCCCAAAAAATAATTTAGAATTTTACTGTTTCCTGACCTAACAAATGGTTCTCTTTGATAAAAAAAACACTGTTAGAAATCCCAACGCAATCGCTCATCTTCTTCAGGTGCCAAAAAAGGGTGTAAAAATAATAATATTCGAGTTAAACACTAAAAACATCAGTTTATTTAAATTTTTACAATAGTTTTGTTTCCTGACACAAAAACGGTTTTAGTTGTTAAAAATAAACAAGAAATAAAATTTCACCTAATCACTCGTCATTTTCAGATTCCATATGAGGTGAAAAAAATGCATCTTTGTGCCAAATTTCGGAAGTTCGTTTCGGGACTTGATTCTACTGAGAATGATCCCATCTCTGGCTTATGCACTACAAATTATAATAATCCTTGTGTTACCAGTCTGACATGCATCCGTACTGTTTGAGATTGGCAAGGGAGTTTCCCTATTTCAAATTGTTAACAGCTTTTGATAAAACTTGTTGTCTTTGTCGATGAGGTTCATGTTAACCGGCAGTTCCAAAGGATTGTCTCAGTAAATTATCTCAAAACAGTCTTCTGCTTTGAAACTCAAACAGGGAAGATCAAGTTGTTGTCTTTACCCCTTCCAGTCTGTTTTTTGAATTTCAGTATTATTCTGAGGCCAAGTTCTCAAATATGTGCCCAGAATCACCAACAGAATGTTCTCATAGTGAGCAAAATAAGAGTTCCTTTGAAATACTTCGTGAACGAATGTCTTAAACTGTTCCGGCAAGAATGAACTTTTTTATCACTCCATGAAGGTGATGTGCTCCATGAGTGGCTTTTGATATTATCTTTATATTCTTGTACTTTTTATTGTAATTCCTTATGTGTCGAATAATTTCTTGTTGGGCTTGCGGCTTTTTTTCTAAATATTGCAATGTCACGAGAAACAATTTCGCTGATATCTTCGACTAAAGGATCTTTCTTGTTCCCTTTCCATTATAAATCATTTCTAATCTACAGGAAATACTTAATTAAATCAACATAATTGGTAAAACTGTCTCCTTCAGATGTATTGCAGCTCCAAATACAATACAAAAAGTATTACTTCCAGTTAAAGTCACGTTTGTTTATATAGTCCAACATAAATTACTATTGTTAATAGATAAAACTTGTCACTTCATATTACCAACTAGACCAGTTGATGAAACGAAGAAAAACATCAAACAGAACAACAGTCACAAAGACGATAATCATCCCACCCAATGGAAGCTAAGCGCAAGCTACATCATGGTAAAATTAGGGTTTGAAAATAGTGGTCTTAGTCGTATTTTGCACTAAACAAATTTAATTTTAACTACCTTAATTTTTCACCCAGTCGTCACTTTTGACTTTTAAAAAAATTCAGTCTGACAACCGTATTTTTACATCATGTCGTCATTTTTTTTATATATATATAACGTTGGTTTTCAAGATTTGCTCTCATACTTTTTAGTAATCTGTCAGTAACACGGTTACATTTTAAAGTTTTCTTCCGCACAAATGGAAACATGCTTCTAAATTTATGCAAAAGAAGTTTGCTTTAATTATTACAAAATATTGTAACGGTTGGCAACTCTGCTTAAGCAATTTGAATTATTTTAAAATTTCGCATAAGCAGAACATTTTACAATTAAAAATATTGCTAAATGCTAACGAAGCCTAACTTTTTTTCATAATTTCGAACCTTAGGTAAAATGGTTATCAGATTAGAACACGCGCTGCCATTTAATAGCATTTTTTGGAGTAAAATTGGTTATATACGTACGTTGTGGAAAGTATTTCTATATAACATCTGATAATAACGTGTTATCAAAGTAACTAATTAATGAAAACATAATAAATTAATACTAATTATATATATTAATTAACACGTTTATTAATAAAAAATATTTATTTAAAATTTTTTAAATAAAGGCAGTTTAAATATGCACTTGAGGTGTGGAACCTTAAGATGACAATATTTTGGACTGAAATTTGGAGACAATTAGTTCTAGTGAGTATAAAACCATTTAATAACTCAGGTAATATGACTTTTCAGAAAAAGTTTTTTCGCTCTACCCTAATGCCAATGTCACTTCACTTAGGACAGTTAATAAAATATTTTTTCCTCAATACATATTATGTATATACCTTTTACTTTCCAATACTTTTATATTTTCTTAAAATTTTTATTTTATATTATATCTGAGGAATTATTTTAATCGATTAGTAAGAAAATAAGCGTTTTTATAACTTATTTGTATATCTGGTTGTGTTTGTCAATCACCTTAAGAACGTATTATAACGCATGGGTATCTTCGCAAAGAACTTAAAAAAAGTAATACATTATATTAAAATACTTTTTAAAAAACGTGCTTTTATTAAAATGATTAAAAAACACTTTTATTTTATTTCTTTCTTTCACATAAAGTAGCCAAATTCTATGATAAATTGAAAATTTGCAATAAACTTTAGTTTTATTTTATTAAATAATTTCTTAAATTTTTGGCAAACGCCATTGTGCTAAGATGTTAAGATGGTTAACGCGATATGGAACCTAGAAATATCCTTAATAAAGTACATTAGGTTCGTACGCGACCCGCTTCTGCTAAAGATTGCCTAGACTTATCCTAAAACTGGATCTTTTCTTCAATCAAATATTATAATTATTATATGTTTAGTATTTTAGTTCATAAAATGGAAGTTTTATAGTAAATTAATATTTAATAAATGTTTAAAAAAATACTTGAGGAAATGCAAGTAATAATAATATTTTTTTAGAAGCTTAGATTAGATTAGAGAATGATGGAAAGACGATACTAAAAATCTGATAATCTAAACAAACATCCGATTGCTTTAATATATTAAAGTAATATTTATTTGTTGTTTCCACTGATCTTAAATATAATAAATGGTGCGAAGACTCCCATTGAATGAAATATACATTACCGTGCCTTTTTATTTTGCCTTACTACTTTTCAAAAAATTGTGTTCAAATGTTGTTTATTGCTTTAGTCATTATTTCATATATATATAACATTACTGCAAACACAAATTATTTCTTACCAGGAATTTTAAAAGTACACATTTTCTAGAAACTTTGCTTTTATCGCTTTCTCATTATGAGTAAGTAAACCAAAATATTACGCTTAGTCTACACTCCAGAGATAATTTGAACTCGGTGGTTGCTTCAGATTTATATTACTAAATAATTTTTTTAGTCATATAATCTAATTAAATAAGGTCAAAACATAGTAATTCTTAATTTGACAAAAATCAATAACATTTAAATAAAAAATAACATATATTATTTTTAATGTGAAATAGAAGTCAATTGCAGTATTTTAGATCATTTATAAATTTTACTGGCTTAACTTTTATAAAACAGGAAGTCCATCAAATTTACAGCATTGAAGCTACAAACTAGAAATTTTATTACACATTTTAAAAATATTCAAATTAATAAATATTTTGACCTATTTCGAATACAACTTTCTTTGTTTTAATATTTTTTTAAATTGAAATCTAGCCTGATCCATTCGGTTTTCGTAGGATTAAAAATTAAATAAATTGCACTTAACAGCCAATCTGAGACATTTCTTCAGATTTTAGAATATACCTATGCTTTGGTAAGCTTGTAAGCAATAGGCAAGGAAAGTGAACCATATATTGAAATGAGTATTCGAAAATTATAGTTTTTTACATGGTTTGGATTTCAATTTATATATCTGTATATAATTTTAATTCGTTTAAAGAAAATACTTCAATGAATTGAAAGCGACAACTTTTAATTTCACAGCCACTACTCCATCATCCGTGTCTGGACCTAAAGGTCAACCAGTTCCAGTTGTAGAGGCTGGACCCGGAACAACTCCAGGCACAGTCACTGGCCCAGACGGACAGCCAACTCAATACGTTGTACCTAAAGGAGCATTCACAACACCAGGTTCTGTACCAGGACCTGATGGAAAATCTGTTCCAGTTGGACCAGCAGGCCCAGGAACAACTCCAGGAACCGAAACGGGATCCGACGGCAAAACAAAGCAGATCGTACTTCCAAGTACTCCAAGCAGTCCAAATGCACCAGGTGGATCTTCGCCTAGCGGACCAAACGCACCAACTCAAGGTAAACAAAAAAGCTAACAAGATATATAAAAGAAATCAATAACTTTATTTGCGAAAATGATGTCACCTCCAGTACTTTATATCTTCCATTACACTTCAATAGATTTCTTTTTATAATTAAAGTAATCCATTAAATTTCCTAGCTCTTGCAATATTTCTTTGAAACTTTGAACCGAAAAATCTTATTTAACTTTTCTCCAAATAGTTATATTTCCTCTAATTTCAAAAATTCTTAATATTTAGTGTTTGTGGAATTTGCATTTGAATTAGCCATCATACACCTATTTGAGTAAATATTTTTTGTTAATATTTTTTTTAATTGAAATCTAGCCTGATCCATTCGGTTTTGGTAGGACTAAAAATTAAATAAATTGCACTTAACAGTCAATATGAGACATTTCTTCAGATTTTAGAATATACCTATGCTCTGGTAAGCTTGTAAGCAATAGGCAAGGAAAGTGAACCATATATTGAAATGAGTATTCGAAAATTATAGTTTTTTACATGGTTTGGATTTCAATTTATATATCTGTATATAATTTTAATTCGTTTAAAGAAAATACTTCAATGAATTGAAAGCGACAACTTTTAATTTCACAGCCACTACTCCATCATCCGTGTCTGGACCTAAAGGTCAACCAGTTCCAGTTGTAGAGGCAGGACCCGGAACAACTCCAGGCACAGTCACTGGCCCAGACGGACAGCCAACTCAATACGTTGTACCTAAAGGAGCATTCACAACACCAGGTTCTGTACCAGGACCTGATGGAAAATCTGTTCCAGTTGGACCAGCAGGCCCAGGAACAACTCCAGGAACCGAAACAGGACCCGACGGCAAAACAAAGCAGATCGTACTTCCAAGTACTCCAAGCAGTCCAAATGCACCAGGTGGATCTTCGCCTAGCGGACCAAACGCACCAACTCAAGGTAAACAAAAAAGCTAACAAGATATATAAAAGAAATCAATAACTTTATTTGCGAAAATGATGTCACCTCCAGTACTTTATATCTTCCATTACACTTCAATAAATTTCTTTTTATAATTAAAGTAATCCATTAAATTTCCTAGCTCTTGCAATATTTCTTTGAAACTTTGAACTCATAAATCTTATTTAACTTTTCTTCAAATAGTTATATTTCCTCCAATTTCAAAGCATTCTTAATATTTAGTGTTTGTAGAATTTGCATTTGAATTAGCCATCATATGCCTATTTGGAATACCTATTTTTTGTTAATATTTTTTTAATTGAAATCTAGCCTGATCCATTCGGTTTTGGTAGGACTAAAAATTAAATAAATTGCGCTTAACAATCAATGAGAGACATATCTTCAGATTTTAGAACATTCCTATGCTCTGGTAAGCTTGTAAGCAATAGGCAAGGAAAGTGAACCATATATTGAAAAAAGTATTCGAAGATTATAGTTTTTTACATGGTTTGGATTTCAATTTATATATCTGTATATAATTTTAATTCGTTTAAAGAAAATACTTCAATGAATTGAAAGCGACAACTTTTAATTTCACAGCCACTACTCCATCATCCGTGTCTGGACCTAAAGGTCAACCAGTTCCAGTTGTAGAGGCTGGACCCGGAACAACTCCAGGCACAGTCACTGGCCCAGACGGACAGCCAACTCAATACGTTGTACCTAAAGGAGCATTCACAACACCAGGTTCTGTACCAGGACCTGATGGAAAATCTGTTCCAGTTGGACCAGCAGGCCCAGGAACAACTCCAGGAACCGAAACAGGACCCGACGGCAAAACAAAGCAGATCGTACTTCCAAGTACTCCAAGCAGTCCAAATGCACCAGGTGGATCTTCGCCTAGCGGACCAAACGCGCCAACTCAAGGTAAACAAAAAATCTAACAAGATATATAAAAGAAATCAATAACTTTATTTGCGAAAATGATGTCACCTCCAGTACTTTATATCTTCCATTACACTTCAATAGATTTCTTTTTATAATTAAAGTAATCCATTAAATTTCCTAGCTCTTGCAATATTTCTTTGAAACTTTGAACTCATAAATCTTATTTAACTTTTCTCCAAATAGTTATATTTCCTCCAATTTCAAAGCATTCTTAATATTTAGTGTTTGTGGAATTTGCATTTGAATTAGCCATCATATGCCTATTTGAGTAAATATTTTTTGTTAATATT
The DNA here is from genome assembly GCA_963932185.1 of Troglohyphantes excavatus. Lineage (NCBI taxonomy): Eukaryota > Metazoa > Arthropoda > Arachnida > Araneae > Linyphiidae > Troglohyphantes > Troglohyphantes excavatus. Next base: position 22,016,089 of record OZ010674.1, read on the forward strand.
TTTTTTAATTGAAATCTAGCCTGATCCATTCGGTTTTGGTAGGATTAAAAATTAAATAAATTGCGCTTAACAATCAATGAGAGACATATCTTCAGATTTTAGAATATACCTATGCTCTGGTAAGCTTGTAAGCAATAGGCAAGGAAAGTGAACCATATATTGAAATGAGTATTCGAAAATTATAGTTTTTTACATGGTTTGGATTTCAATTTATATATCTGTATATAATTTTAATTCGTTTAAAGAAAATACTTCAATGAATTGAAAGCAACAACTTTTAATTTCACAGCCACTACTCCATCATCCGTGTCTGGACCTAAAGGTCAACCAGTTCCAGTTGTAGAGGCTGGACCCGGAACAACTCCAGGCACAGTCACTGGCCCAGACGGACAGCCAACTCAATACGTTGTACCTAAAGGAGCATTCACAACACCAGGTTCTGTACCAGGACCTGATGGAAAATCTGTTCCAGTTGGACCAGCAGGCCCAGGAACAACTCCAGGAACCGAAACAGGACCCGACGGCAAAACAAAGCAGATCGTACTTCCAAGTACTCCAAGCAGTCCAAATGCACCAGGTGGATCTTCGCCTAGCGGACCAAACGCGCCAACTCAAGGTAAACAAAAGAGCTAACAAGATATATAAAAGAAATCAATAACTTTATTTGCGAAAATGATGTCACCTCCAGTACTTTATATCTTCCATTACACTTCAATAGATTTCTTTTTATAATTAAAGTAATCCATTAAATTTCCTAGCTCTTGCAATATTTCTTTGAAACTTTGAACCGAAAACTCTTATTTAACTTTTCTCCAAATAGTTATATTTCCTCCAATTTCAAAGCATTCTTAATATTTAGTGTTTGTGGAATTTGCATTTGAATTAGCCATCATATACCTATTTGAGTAAATATTTTTTGTTAATATTTTTTTTAATTGAAATCTAGCCTGATCCATTCGGTTTTGGTAGGACTATAAATTAAATAAATTGCACTTAACAGTCAATATGAGACATTTCTTCAGATTTTAGAATATACCTATGCTCTGGTAAGCTTGTAAGCAATAGGCAAGGAAAGTGAACCATATATTGAAATGAGTATTCGAAAATTATAGTTTTTTACATGGTTTGGATTTCAATTTATATATCTGTATATAATTTTAATTCGTTTAAAGAAAATACTTCAATGAATTGAAAGCAACAACTTTTAATTTCACAGCCACTACTCCATCATCCGTGTCTGGACCTAAAGGTCAACCAGTTCCAGTTGTAGAGGCTGGACCCGGAACAACTCCAGGCACAGTCACTGGCTCAGACGGACAGCCAACTCAATACGTTGTACCTAAAGGAGCATTCACAACACCAGGTTCTGTACCAGGACCTGATGGAAAATCTGTTCCAGTTGGACCAGCAGGCCCAGGAACAACTCCAGGAACCGAAACAGGACCCGACGGCAAAACAAAGCAGATCGTACTTCCAAGTACTCCAAGCAGTCCAAATGCACCAGGTGGATCTTCGCCTAGCGGACCAAACGCGCCAACTCAAGGTAAACAAAAAAGCTAACAAGATATATAAAAGAAATCAATAACTTTATTTGCGAAAATGATGTCACCTCCAGTACTTTATATCTTCCATTACACTTCAATAGATTTCTTTTTATAATTAAAGTAATCCATTAAATTTCCTAGCTCTTGCAATATTTCTTTGAAACTTTGAACCGAAAAATCTTATTTAACTTTTCTCCAAATAGTTATATTTCCTCCAATTTCAAAGCATTCTTAATATTTAGTGTTTGTGGAATTTGCATTTGAATTAGCCATCATAATACCTATTTGAGTAAATATTTTTTGTTAATATTTTTTTTAATTGAAATCTAGCCTGATACATTCGGTTTTGGTAGGACTAAAAATTAAATAAATTGCACTTAACAGTCAATATGAGACATTTCTTCAGATTTTAGAATATACCTATGCTCTGGTAAGCTTGTAAGCAATAGGCAAGGAAAGTGAACCATATATTGAAATGAGTATTCGAAAATTATAGTTTTTTACATGGTTTGGATTTCAATTTATATATCTGTATATAGTTTTAATTCGTTTAAAGAAAATACTTCAATGAATTGAAAGCGACAACTTTTAATTTCACAGCCACTACTCCATCATCCGTGTCTGGACCTAAAGGTCAACCAGTTCCAGTTGTAGAGGCTGGACCCGGAACAACTCCAGGCACAGTCACTGGCCCAGACGGACAGCCAACTCAATACGTTGTACCTAAAGGAGCATTCACAACACCAGGTTCTGTACCAGGACCTGATGGAAAATCTGTTCCAGTTGGACCAGCAGGCCCAGGAACAACTCCAGGAACCGAAACAGGACCCGACGGCAAAACAAAGCAGATCGTACTTCCAAGTACACCAAGCAGTCCAAATGCACCAGGTGGATCTTCGCCTAGCGGACCAAACGCACCAACTCAAGGTAAACAAAAAAGCTAACAAGATATATAAAAGAAATCAATAACTTTATTTGCGAAAATGATGTCACCTCCAGTACTTTATATCTTCCATTACACTTCAATAGATTTCTTTTTATAATTAAAGTAATCCATTAAATTTCCTAGCTCTTGCAATATTTCTTTGAAACTTTGAACCGAAAAATCTTATTTAACTTTTCTCCAATTAGTTATATTTCCTCCAATTTCAAAGCATTCTTAATATTTAGTGTTTGTGGAATTTGCATTTGAATTAGCCATCATATACCTATTTGAGTAAATATTTTTTGTTAATATTTTTTTTAATTGAAATCTAGCCTGATCCATTCGGTTTTGGTAGGACTAAAAATTAAATAAATTGCACTTAACAGTCAATATGAGACATTTCTTCAGATTTTAGAATATACCTATGCTCTGGTAAGCTTGTAAGCAATAGGCAAGGAAAGTGAACCATATATTGAAATGAGTATTCGAAAATTATAGTTTTTTACATGGTTTGGATTTCAATTTATATATCTGTATATAATTTTAATTCGTTTAAAGAAAATACTTCAATGAATTGAAAGCGACAACTTTTAATTTCACAGCCACTACTCCATCATCCGTGTCTGGACCTAAAGGTCAACCAGTTCCAGTTGTAGAGGCTGGACCCGGAACAACTCCAGGCACAGTCACTGGCCCAGACGGACAGCCAACTCAATACGTTGTACCTAAAGGAGCATTCACAACACCAGGTTCTGTACCAGGACCTGATGGAAAATCTGTTCCAGTTGGACCAGCAGGCCCAGGAACAACTCCAGGAACCGAAACAGGACCCGACGGCAAAACAAAGCAGATCGTACTTCCAAGTACTCCAAGCAGTCCAAATGCACCAGGTGGATCTTCGCCTAGCGGACCAAACGCACCAACTCAAGGTAAACAAAAAAGCTAACAAGATATATAAAAGAAATCAATAACTTTATTTGCGAAAATGATGTCACCTCCAGTACTTTATATCTTCCATTACACTTCAATAGATTTCTTTTTATAATTAAAGTAATCCATTAAATTTCCTAGCTCTTGCAATATTTCTTTGAAACTTTGAACTCATAAATCTTATTTAACTTTTCTTCAAATAGTTATATTTCCTCCAATTTCAAAGCATTCTTAATATTTAGTGTTTGTAGAATTTGCATTTGAATTAGCCATCATATGCCTATTTGGAATACCTATTTTTTGTTAATATTTTTTTAATTGAAATCTAGCCTGATCCATTCGGTTTTGGTAGGATTAAAAATTAAATAAATTGCGCTTAACAATCAATGAGAGACATATCTTCAGATTTTAGAACATACCTATGCTCTGGTAAGCTTGTAAGCAATAGGCAAGGAAAGTGAACCATATATTGAAATGAGTATTCGAAAATTATAGTTTTTTACATGGTTTGGATTTCAATTTATATATCTGTATATAATTTTAATTCGTTTAAAGAAAATACTTCAATGAATTGAAAGCGACAACTTTTAATTCCACAGCCACTACTCCATCATCCGTGTCTGGACCTAAAGGTCAACCAGTTCCAGTTGTAGAGGCTGGACCCGGAACAACTCCAGGCACAGTGACTGGCCCAGACGGACAGCCAACTCAATACGTTGTACCTAAAGGAGCATTCACAACACCAGGTTCTGTACCAGGACCTGATGGAAAATCTGTTCCAGTTGGACCAGCAGGCCCAGGAACAACTCCAGGAACCGAAACAGGACCCGACGGCAAAACAAAGCAGATCGTACTTCCAAGTACTCCAAGCAGTCCAAATGCACCAGGTGGATCTTCGCCTAGCGGACCAAACGCACCAACTCAAGGTAAACAAAAAAGCTAACAAGATATATAAAAGAAATCAATAACTTTATTTGCGAAAATGATGTCACCTCCAGTACTTTATATCTTCCATTACACTTCAATAGATTTCTTTTTATAATTAAAGTAATCCATTAAATTTCCTAGCTCTTGCAATATTTCTTTGAAACTTTGAACCGAAAAATCTTATTTAACTTTTCTCCAATTAGTTATATTTCCTCCAATTTCAAAGCATTCTTAATATTTAGTGTTTGTGGAATTTGCATTTGAATTAGCCATCATATACCTATTTGAGTAAATATTTTTTGTTAATATTTTTTTTAATTGAAATCTAGCCTGATCCATTCGGTTTTGGTAGGACTAAAAATTAAATAAATTGCACTTAACAGTCAATATGAGACATTTCTTCAGATTTTAGAATATACCTATGCTCTGGTAAGCTTGTAAGCAATAGGCAAGGAAAGTGAACCATATATTGAAATGAGTATTCGAAAATTATAGTTTTTTACATGGTTTGGATTTCAATTTATATATCTGTATATAATTTTAATTCGTTTAAAGAAAATACTTCAATGAATTGAAAGCGACAACTTTTAATTTCACAGCCACTACTCCATCATCCGTGTCTGGACCTAAAGGTCAACCAGTTCCAGTTGTAGAGGCTGGACCCGGAACAACTCCAGGCACAGTGACTGGCCCAGACGGACAGCCAACTCAATACGTTGTACCTAAAGGAGCATTCACAACACCAGGTTCTGTACCAGGACCTGATGGAAAATCTGTTCCAGTTGGACCAGCAGGCCCAGGAACAACTCCAGGAACCGAAACAGGACCCGACGGCAAAACAAAGCAGATCGTACTTCCAAGTACTCCAAGCAGTCCAAATGCACCAGGTGGATCTTCGCCTAGCGGACCAAACGCACCAACTCAAGGTAAACAAAAAAGCTAACAAGATATATAAAAGAAATCAATAACTTTATTTGCGAAAATGATGTCACCTCCAGTACTTTATATCTTCCATTACACTTCAATAGATTTCTTTTTATAATTAAAGTAATCCATTAAATTTCCTAGCTCTTGCAATATTTCTTTGAAACTTTGAACCGAAAAATCTTATTTAACTTTTCTCCAATTAGTTATATTTCCTCCAATTTCAAAGCATTCTTAATATTTAGTGTTTGTGGAATTTGCATTTGAATTAGCCATCATATACCTATTTGAGTAAATATTTTTTGTTAATATTTTTTTTAATTGAAATCTAGCCTGATCCATTCGGTTTTGGTAGGACTAAAAATTAAATAAATTGCACTTAACAGTCAATATGAGACATTTCTTCAGATTTTAGAATATACCTATGCTCTGGTAAGCTTGTAAGCAATAGGCAAGGAAAGTGAACCATATATTGAAATGAGTATTCGAAAATTATAGTTTTTTACATGGTTTGGATTTCAATTTATATATCTGTATATAATTTTAATTCGTTTAAAGAAAATACTTCAATGAATTGAAAGCGACAACTTTTAATTTCACAGCCACTACTCCATCATCCGTGTCTGGACCTAAAGGTCAACCAGTTCCAGTTGTAGAGGCTGGACCCGGAACAACTCCAGGCACAGTCACTGGCCCAGACGGACAGCCAACTCAATACGTTGTACCTAAAGGAGCATTCACAACACCAGGTTCTGTACCAGGACCTGATGGAAAATCTGTTCCAGTTGGACCAGCAGGCCCAGGAACAACTCCAGGAACCGAAACAGGACCCGACGGCAAAACAAAGCAGATCGTACTTCCAAGTACTCCAAGCAGTCCAAATGCACCAGGTGGATCTTCGCCTAGCGGACCAAACGCACCAACTCAAGGTAAACAAAAAAGCTAACAAGATATATAAAAGAAATCAATAACTTTATTTGCGAAAATGATGTCACCTCCAGTACTTTATATCTTCCATTACACTTCAATAGATTTCTTTTTATAATTAAAGTAATCCATTAAATTTCCTAGCTCTTGCAATATTTCTTTGAAACTTTGAACCGAAAAATCTTATTTAACTTTTCTCCAAATAGTTATATTTCCTCCAATTTCAAAGCATTCTTAATATTTAGTGTTTGTAGAATTTGCATTTGAATTAGCCATCATATGCCAATTTGGAATACCTATTTTTTGTTAATATTTTTTTAATTGAAATCTAGCCTGATCCATTCGGTTTTGGTAGGATTAAAAATTAAATAAATTGCGCTTAACAATCAATGAGAGACATATCTTCAGATTTTAGAACATACCTATGCTCTGGTAAGCTTGTAAGCAATAGGCAAGGAAAGTGAACCATATATTGAAAAAAGTATTCGAAAATTATAGTTTTTTACATGGTTTGGATTTCAATTTATATATCTGTATATAATTTTCATTCGTTTAAAGAAAATACTTCAATGAATTGAAAGCGACATTTTTTAATTTCACAGCCACTACTCCATCATCCGTGTCTGGACCTAAAGGTCAACCAGTTCCAGTTGTAGAGGCTGGACCCGGAACAACTCCAGGCACAGTCACTGGCCCAGACGGACAGCCAACTCAATACGTTGTACCTAAAGGAGCATTCACAACACCAGGTTCTGTACCAGGACCTGATGGAAAATCTGTTCCAGTTGGACCAGCAGGCCCAGGAACAACTCCAGGAACCGAAACAGGACCCGACGGCAAAACAAAGCAGATCGTACTTCCAAGTACTCCAAGCAGTCCAAATGCACCAGGTGGATCTTCGCCTAGCGGACCAAACGCGCCAACTCAAGGTAAACAAAAAAGCTAACAAGATATATAAAAGAAATCAATAACTTTATTTGCGAAAATGATGTCACATCCAGTACTTTATATCTTCCATTACACTTCAATAGATTTCTTTTTATAATTAAAGTAATCCATTAAATTTCCTAGCTCTTGCAATATTTCTTTGAAACTTTGAACCGAAAAATCTTATTTAACTTTTCTCCAAATAGTTATATTTCCTCCAATTTCAAAGCATTCTTAATATTTAGTGTTTGTGGAATTTGCATTTGAATTAGCCATCATATACCTATTTGAGTAAATATTTTTTGTTAATATTTTTTTTAATTGAAATCTAGCCTGATCCATTCGGTTTTGGTAGGACTAAAAATTAAATAAATTGCACTTAACAGTCAATATGAGACATTTCTTCAGATTTTAGAATATACCTATGCTCTGGTAAGCTTGTAAGCAATAGGCAAGGAAAGTGAACCATATATTGAAATGAGTATTCGAAAATTATAGTTTTTTACATGGTTTGGATTTCAATTTATATATCTGTATATAATTTTAATTCGTTTAAAGAAAATACTTCAATGAATTGAAAGCGACAACTTTTAATTTCACAGCCACTACTCCATCATCCGTGTCTGGACCTAAAGGTCAACCAGTTCCAGTTGTAGAGGCTGGACCCGGAACAACTCCAGGCACAGTCACTGGCCCAGACGGACAGCCAACTCAATACGTTGTACCTAAAGGAGCATTCACAACACCAGGTTCTGTACCAGGACCTGATGGAAAATCTGTTCCAGTTGGACCAGCAGGCCCAGGAACAACTCCAGGAACCGAAACAGGACCCGACGGCAAAACAAAGCAGATCGTACTTCCAAGTACTCCAAGCAGTCCAAATGCACCAGGTGGATCTTCGCCTAGCGGACCAAACGCGCCAACTCAAGGTAAACAAAAAAGCTAACAAGATATATAAAAGAAATCAATAACTTTATTTGCGAAAATGATGTCACCTCCAGTACTTTATATCTTCCATTACACTTCAATAGATTTCTTTTTATAATTAAAGTAATCCATTAAATTTCCTAGCTCTTGCAATATTTCTTTGAAACTTTGAACCGAAAAATCTTATTTAACTTTTCTCCAAATAGTTATATTTCCTCCAATTTCAAAGCATTCTTAATATTTAGTGTTTGTGGAATTTGCATTTGAATTAGCCATCATAATACCTATTTGAGTAAATATTTTTTGTTAATATTTTTTTTAATTGAAATCTAGCCTGATCCATTCGGTTTTGGTAGGACTAAAAATTAAATAAATTGCACTTAACAGTCAATATGAGACATTTCTTCAGATTTTAGAATATACCTATGCTCTGGTAAGCTTGTAAGCAATAGGCAAGGAAAGTGAACCATATATTGAAATGAGTATTCGAAAATTATAGTTTTTTACATGGTTTGGATTTCAATTTATATATCTGTATATAGTTTTAATTCGTTTAAAGAAAATACTTCAATGAATTGAAAGCGACAACTTTTAATTTCACAGCCACTACTCCATCATCCGTGTCTGGACCTAAAGGTCAACCAGTTCCAGTTGTAGAGGCTGGACCCGGAACAACTCCAGGCACAGTCACTGGCCCAGACGGACAGCCAACTCAATACGTTGTACCTAAAGGAGCATTCACAACACCAGGTTCTGTACCAGGACCTGATGGAAAATCTGTTCCAGTTGGACCAGCAGGCCCAGGAACAACTCCAGGAACCGAAACAGGACCCGACGGCAAAACAAAGCAGATCGTACTTCCAAGTACTCCAAGCAGTCCAAATGCACCAGGTGGATCTTCGCCTAGCGGACCAAACGCGCCAACTCAAGGTAAACAAAAAAGCTAACAAGATATATAAAAGAAATCAATAACTTTATTTGCGAAAATGATGTCACCTCCAGTACTTTATATCTTCCATTACACTTCAATAGATTTCTTTTTATAATTAAAGTAATCCATTAAATTTCCTAGCTCTTGCAATATTTCTTTGAAACTTTGAACCGAAAAATCTTATTTAACTTTTCTCCAAATAGTTATATTTCCTCCAATTTCAAAGCATTCTTAATATTTAGTGTTTGTGGAATTTGCATTTGAATTAGCCATCATAATACCTATTTGAGTAAATATTTTTTGTTAATATTTTTTTTAATTGAAATCTAGCCTGATCCATTCGGTTTTGGTAGGACTAAAAATTAAATAAATTGCACTTAACAGTCAATATGAGACATTTCTTCAGATTTTAGAATATACCTATGCTCTGGTAAGCTTGTAAGCAATAGGCAAGGAAAGTGAACCATATATTGAAATGAGTATTCGAAAATTATAGTTTTTTACATGGTTTGGATTTCAATTTATATATCTGTATATAGTTTTAATTCGTTTAAAGAAAATACTTCAATGAATTGAAAGCGACAACTTTTAATTTCACAGCCACTACTCCATCATCCGTGTCTGGACCTAAAGGTCAACCAGTTCCAGTTGTAGAGGCTGGACCCGGAACAACTCCAGGCACAGTCACTGGCCCAGACGGACAGCCAACTCAATACGTTGTACCTAAAGGAGCATTCACAACACCAGGTTCTGTACCAGGACCTGATGGAAAATCTGTTCCAGTTGGACCAGCAGGCCCAGGAACAACTCCAGGAACCGAAACAGGACCCGACGGCAAAACAAAGCAGATCGTACTTCCAAGTACTCCAAGCAGTCCAAATGCACCAGGTGGATCTTCGCCTAGCGGACCAAACGCGCCAACTCAAGGTAAACAAAAAAAGCTAACAAGATATATAAAAGAAATCAATAACTTTATTTGCGAAAATGATGTCACCTCCAGTACTTTATATCTTCCATTACACTTCAATAGATTTCTTTTTATAATTAAAGTAATCCATTAAATTTCCTAGCTCTTGCAATATTTCTTTGAAACTTTGAACTCATAAATCTTATTTAACTTTTCTTCAAATAGTTATATTTCCTCCAATTTCAAAGCATTCTTAATATTTAGTGTTTGTACAATTTGCATTTGAATTAGCCATCATATGCCTATTTGGAATACCTATTTTTTGTTAATATTTTTTTAATTGAAATCTAGCCTGATCCATTCGGTTTTGGTAGGATTAAAAATTAAATAAATTGCGCTTAACAATCAATGAGAGACATATCTTCAGATTTTAGAACATACCTATGCTCTGGTAAGCTTGTAAGCAATAGGCAAGGAAAGTGAACCATATATTGAAATGAGTATTCGAAAATTATAGTTTTTTACATGGTTTGGATTTCAATTTATATATCTGTATATAATTTTCATTCGTTTAAAGAAAATACTTCAATGAATTGAAAGCGACAACTTTTAATTCCACAGCCACTACTCCATCATCCGTGTCTGGACCTAAAGGTCAACCAGTTCCAGTTGTAGAGGCTGGACCCGGAACAACTCCAGGCACAGTGACTGGCCCAGACGGACAGCCAACTCAATACGTTGTACCTAAAGGAGCATTCACAACACCAGGTTCTGTACCAGGACCTGATGGAAAATCTGTTCCAGTTGGACCAGCAGGCCCAGGAACAACTCCAGGAACCGAAACAGGACCCGACGGCAAAACAAAGCAGATCGTACTTCCAAGTACTCCAAGCAGTCCAAATGCACCAGGTGGATCTTCGCCTAGCGGACCAAACGCACCAACTCAAGGTAAACAAAAAAGCTAACAAGATATATAAAAGAAATCAATAACTTTATTTGCGAAAATGATGTCACCTCCAGTACTTTATATCTTCCATTACACTTCAATAGATTTCTTTTTATAATTAAAGTAATCCATTAAATTTCCTAGCTCTTGCAATATTTCTTTGAAACTTTGAACTCATAAATCTTATTTAACTTTTCTTCAAATAGTTATATTTCCTCCAATTTCAAAGCATTCTTAATATTTAGTGTTTGTAGAATTTGCATTTGAATTAGCCATCATATGCCAATTTGGAATACCTATTTTTTGTTAATATTTTTTTAATTGAAATCTAGCCTGATCCATTCGGTTTTGGTAGGATTAAAAATTAAATAAATTGCGCTTAACAATCAATGAGAGACATATCTTCAGATTTTAGAACATACCTATGCTCTGGTAAGCTTGTAAGCAATAGGCAAGGAAAGTGAACCATATATTGAAAAAAGTATTCGAAAATTATAGTTTTTTACATGGTTTGGATTTCAATTTATATATCTGTATATAATTTTCATTCGTTTAAAGAAAATACTTCAATGAATTGAAAGCGACAACTTTTAATTTCACAGCCACTACTCCATCATCCGTGTCTGGACCTAAAGGTCAACCAGTTCCAGTTGTAGAGGCTGGACCCGGAACAACTCCAGGCACAGTCACTGGCCCAGACGGACAGCCAACTCAATACGTTGTACCTAAAGGAGCATTCACAACACCAGGTTCTGTACCAGGACCTGATGGAAAATCTGTTCCAGTTGGACCAGCAGGCCCAGGAACAACTCCAGGAACCGAAACAGGACCCGACGGCAAAACAAAGCAGATCGTACTTCCAAGTACTCCAAGCAGTCCAAATGCACCAGGTGGATCTTCGCCTAGCGGACCAAACGCGCCAACTCAAGGTAAACAAAAAAGCTAACAAGATATATAAAAGAAATCAATAACTTTATTTGCGAAAATGATGTCACATCCAGTACTTTATATCTTCCATTACACTTCAATAGATTTCTTTTTATAATTAAAGTAATCCATTAAATTTCCTAGCTCTTGCAATATTTCTTTGAAACTTTGAACTCATAAATCTTATTTAACTTTTCTTCAAATAGTTATATTTCCTCCAATTTCAAAGCATTCTTAATATTTAGTGTTTGTAGAATTTGCATTTGAATTAGCCATCATATGCCTATTTGGAATACCTATTTTTTGTTAATATTTTTTTAATTGAAATCTAGCCTGATCCATTCGGTTTTGGTAGGATTAAAAATTAAATAAATTGCGCTTAACAATCAATGAGAGACATATCTTCAGATTTTAGAACATACCTATGCTCTGGTAAGCTTGTAAGCAATAGGCAAGGAAAGTGAACCATATATTGAAATGAGTATTCGAAAATTATAGTTTTTTACATGGTTTGGATTTCAATTTATATATCTGTATATAATTTTAATTCGTTTAAAGAAAATACTTCAATGAATTGAAAGCGACAACTTTTAATTCCACAGCCACTACTCCATCATCCGTGTCTGGACCTAAAGGTCAACCAGTTCCAGTTGTAGAGGCTGGACCCGGAACAACTCCAGGCACAGTGACTGGCCCAGACGGACAGCCAACTCAATACGTTGTACCTAAAGGAGCATTCACAACACCAGGTTCTGTACCAGGACCTGATGGAAAATCTGTTCCAGTTGGACCAGCAGGCCCAGGAACAACTCCAGGAACCGAAACAGGACCCGACGGCAAAACAAAGCAGATCGTACTTCCAAGTACTCCAAGCAGTCCAAATGCACCAGGTGGATCTTCGCCTAGCGGACCAAACGCACCAACTCAAGGTAAACAAAAAAGCTAACAAGATATATAAAAGAAATCAATAACTTTATTTGCGAAAATGATGTCACCTCCAGTACTTTATATCTTCCATTACACTTCAATAGATTTCTTTTTATAATTAAAGTAATTCATTAAATTTCCTAGCTCTTGCAATATTTCTTTGAAACTTTGAACCGAAAAATCTTATTTAACTTTTCTCCAATTAGTTATATTTCCTCCAATTTCAAAGCATTCTTAATATTTAGTGTTTGTGGAATTTGCATTTGAATTAGCCATCATATACCTATTTGAGTAAATATTTTTTGTTAATATTTTTTTTAATTGAAATCTAGCCTGATCCATTCGGTTTTGGTAGGACTAAAAATTAAATAAATTGCACTTAACAGTCAATATGAGACATTTCTTCAGATTTTAGAATATACCTATGCTCTGGTAAGCTTGTAAGCAATAGGCAAGGAAAGTGAACCATATATTGAAATGAGTATTCGAAAATTATAGTTTTTTACATGGTTTGGATTTCAATTTATATATCTGTATATAATTTTAATTCGTTTAAAGAAAATACTTCAATGAATTGAAAGCGACAACTTTTAATTTCACAGCCACTACTCCATCATCCGTGTCTGGACCTAAAGGTCAACCAGTTCCAGTTGTAGAGGCTGGACCCGGAACAACTCCAGGCACAGTCACTGGCCCAGACGGACAGCCAACTCAATACGTTGTACCTAAAGGAGCATTCACAACACCAGGTTCTGTACCAGGACCTGATGGAAAATCTGTTCCAGTTGGACCAGCAGGCCCAGGAACAACTCCAGGAACCGAAACAGGACCCGACGGCAAAACAAAGCAGATCGTACTTCCAAGTACTCCAAGCAGTCCAAATGCACCAGGTGGATCTTCGCCTAGCGGACCAAACGCACCAACTCAAGGTAAACAAAAAAGCTAACAAGATATATAAAAGAAATCAATAACTTTATTTGCGAAAATGATGTCACCTCCAGTACTTTATATCTTCCATTACACTTCAATAGATTTCTTTTTATAATTAAAGTAATCCATTAAATTTCCTAGCTCTTGCAATATTTCTTTGAAACTTTGAACCGAAAAATCTTATTTAACTTTTCTCCAAATAGTTATATTTCCTCCAATTTCAAAGCATTCTTAATATTTAGTGTTTGTGGAATTTGCATTTGAATTAGCCATCATATACCTATTTGAGTAAATATTTTTTGTTAATATTTTTTTTTATTGAAATCTAGCCTGATCCATTCGGTTTTGGTAGGACTAAAAATTAAATAAATTGCACTTAACAGTCAATATGAGACATTTCTTCAGATTTTAGAATATACCTATGCTCTGGTAAGCTTGTAAGCAATAGGCAAGGAAAGTGAACCATATATTGAAATGAGTATTCGTCAATTATAGTTTTTTACATGGTTTGGATTTCAATTTATATATCTGTATATAATTTTAATTCGTTTAAAGAAAATACTTCAATGAATTGAAAGCGACAACTTTTAATTTCACAGCCACTACTCCATCATCCGTGTCTGGACCTAAAGGTCAACCAGTTCCAGTTGTAGAGGCTGGACCCGGAACAACTCCAGGCACAGTCACTGGCCCAGACGGACAGCCAACTCAATACGTTGTACCTAAAGGAGCATTCACAACACCAGGTTCTGTACCAGGACCTGATGGAAAATCTGTTCCAGTTGGACCAGCAGGCCCAGGAACAACTCCAGGAACCGAAACAGGACCCGACGGCAAAACAAAGCAGATCGTACTTCCAAGTACTCCAAGCAGTCCAAATGCACCAGGTGGATCTTCGCCTAGCGGACCAAACGCACCAACTCAAGGTAAACAAAAAAGCTAACAAGATATATAAAAGAAATCAATAACTTTATTTGCGAAAATGATGTCACCTCCAGTACTTTATATCTTCCATTACACTTCAATAGATTTCTTTTTATAATTAAAGTAATCCATTAAATTTCCTAGCTCTTGCAATATTTCTTTGAAACTTTGAACCGAAAAATCTTATTTAACTTTTCTCCAAATAGTTATATTTCCTCCAATTTCAAAGCATTCTTAATATTTAGTGTTTGTGGAATTTGCATTTGAATTAGCCATCATATACCTATTTGAGTAAATATTTTTTGTTAATATTTTTTTTTATTGAAATCTAGCCTGATCCATTCGGTTTTGGTAGGACTAAAAATTAAATAAATTGCACTTAACAGTCAATATGAGACATTTCTTCAGATTTTAGAATATACCTATGCTCTGGTAAGCTTGTAAGCAATAGGCAAGGAAAGTGAACCATATATTGAAATGAGTATTCGAAAATTATAGTTTTTTACATGGTTTGGATTTCAATTTATATATCTGTATATAATTTTAATTCGTTTAAAGAAAATACTTCAATGAATTGAAAGCGACAACTTTTAATTTCACAGCCACTACTCCATCATCCGTGTCTGGACCTAAAGGTCAACCAGTTCCAGTTGTAGAGGCTGGACCCGGAACAACTCCAGGCACAGTCACTGGCCCAGACGGACAGCCAACTCAATACGTTGTACCTAAAGGAGCATTCACAACACCAGGTTCTGTACCAGGACCTGATGGAAAATCTGTTCCAGTTGGACCAGCAGGCCCAGGAACAACTCCAGGAACCGAAACAGGACCCGACGGCAAAACAAAGCAGATCGTACTTCCAAGTACTCCAAGCAGTCCAAATGCACCAGGTGGATCTTCGCCTAGCGGACCAAACGCACCAACTCAAGGTAAACAAAAAAGCTAACAAGATATATAAAAGAAATCAATAACTTTATTTGCGAAAATGATGTCACCTCCAGTACTTTATATCTTCCATTACACTTCAATAGATTTCTTTTTATAATTAAAGTAATCCATTAAATTTCCTAGCTCTTGCAATATTTCTTTGAAACTTTGAACCGAAAAATCTTATTTAACTTTTCTCCAAATAGTTATATTTCCTCCAATTTCAAAGCATTCTTAATATTTAGTGTTTGTGGAATTTGCATTTGAATTAGCCATCATATACCTATTTGAGTAAATATTTTTTGTTAATATTTTTTTTTATTGAAATCTAGCCTGATCCATTCGGTTTTGGTAGGACTAAAAATTAAATAAATTGCACTTAACAGTCAATATGAGACATTTCTTCAGATTTTAGAATATACCTATGCTCTGGTAAGCTTGTAAGCAATAGGCAAGGAAAGTGAACCATATATTGAAATGAGTATTCGAAAATTATAGTTTTTTACATGGTTTGGATTTCAATTTATATATCTGTATATAATTTTAATTCGTTTAAAGAAAATACTTCAATGAATTGAAAGCGACAACTTTTAATTTCACAGCCACTACTCCATCATCCGTGTCTGGACCTAAAGGTCAACCAGTTCCAGTTGTAGAGGCTGGACCCGGAACAACTCCAGGCACAGTCACTGGCCCAGACGGACAGCCAACTCAATACGTTGTACCTAAAGGAGCATTCACAACACCAGGTTCTGTACCAGGACCTGATGGAAAATCTGTTCCAGTTGGACCAGCAGGCCCAGGAACAACTCCAGGAACCGAAACAGGACCCGACGGCAAAACAAAGCAGATCGTACTTCCAAGTACTCCAAGCAGTCCAAATGCACCAGGTGGATCTTCGCCTAGCGGACCAAACGCACCAACTCAAGGTAAACAAAAAAGCTAACAAGATATATAAAAGAAATCAATAACTTTATTTGCGAAAATGATGTCACCTCCAGTACTTTATATCTTCCATTACACTTCAATAGATTTCTTTTTATAATTAAAGTAATCCATTAAATTTCCTAGCTCTTGCAATATTTCTTTGAAACTTTGAACCGAAAATCTTATTTAACTTTTCTCCAATTAGTTATATTTCCTCCAAATTTCAAAGCATTCTTAATATTTAGTGTTTGTGGAATTTGCATTTGAATTAGCCATCATATACCTATTTGAGTAAATATTTTTTGTTAATATTTTTTTTAATTGAAATCTAGCCTGATCCATTCGGTTTTGGTAGGACTAAAAATTAAATAAATTGCACTTAACAGTCAATATGAGACATTTCTTCAGATTTTAAAATATACCTATGCTCTGGTAAGCTTGTAAGCAATAGGCAAGGAAAGTGAACCATATATTGAAATGAGTATTCGAAAATTATAGTTTTTTACATGGTTTGGATTTCAATTTATATATCTGTATATAATTTTAATTCGTTTAAAGAAAATACTTCAATGAATTGAAAGCGACAACTTTTAATTTCACAGCCACTACTCCATCATCCGTGTCTGGACCTAAAGGTCAACCAGTTCCAGTTGTAGAGGCTGGACCCGGAACAACTCCAGGCACAGTCACTGGCCCAGACGGACAGCCAACTCAATACGTTGTACCTAAAGGAGCATTCACAACACCAGGTTCTGTACCAGGACCTGATGGAAAATCTGTTCCAGTTGGACCAGCAGGCCCAGGAACAACTCCAGGAACCGAAACAGGACCCGACGGCAAAACAAAGCAGATCGTACTTCCAAGTACTCCAAGCAGTCCAAATGCACCAGGTGGATCTTCGCCTAGCGGACCAAACGCACCAACTCAAGGTAAACAAAAAAGCTAACAAGATATATAAAAGAAATCAATAACTTTATTTGCGAAAATGATGTCACCTCCAGTACTTTATATCTTCCATTACACTTCAATAGATTTCTTTTTATAATTAAAGTAATCCATTAAATTTCCTAGCTCTTGCAATATTTCTTTGAAACTTTGAACCGAAAAATCTTATTTAACTTTTCTCCAAATAGTTATATTTCCTCCAATTTCAAAGCATTCTTAATATTTAGGGTTTGTGGAATTTGCATTTGAATTAGCCATCATATACCTATTTGAGTAAATATTTTTTGTTAATATTTTTTTTTATTGAAATCTAGCCTGATCCATTCGGTTTTGGTAGGACTAAAAATTAAATAAATTGCACTTAACAGTCAATATGAGACATTTCTTCAGATTTTAGAATATACCTATGCTCTGGTAAGCTTGTAAGCAATAGGCAAGGAAAGTGAACCATATATTGAAATGAGTATTCGAAAATTATAGTTTTTTACATGGTTTGGATTTCAATTTATATATCTGTATATAATTTTAATTCGTTTAAAGAAAATACTTCAATGAATTGAAAGCGACAACTTTTAATTTCACAGCCACTACTCCATCATCCGTGTCTGGACCTAAAGGTCAACCAGTTCCAGTTGTAGAGGCTGGACCCGGAACAACTCCAGGCACAGTCACTGGCCCAGACGGACAGCCAACTCAATACGTTGTACCTAAAGGAGCATTCACAACACCAGGTTCTGTACCAGGACCTGATGGAAAATCTGTTCCAGTTGGACCAGCAGGCCCAGGAACAACTCCAGGAACCGAAACAGGACCCGACGGCAAAACAAAGCAGATCGTACTTCCAAGTACTCCAAGCAGTCCAAATGCACCAGGTGGATCTTCGCCTAGCGGACCAAACGCACCAACTCAAGGTAAACAAAAAAGCTAACAAGATATATAAAAGAAATCAATAACTTTATTTGCGAAAATGATGTCACCTCCAGTACTTTATATCTTCCATTACACTTCAATAGATTTCTTTTTATAATTAAAGTAATCCATTAAATTTCCTAGCTCTTGCAATATTTCTTTGAAACTTTGAACCGAAAAATCTTATTTAACTTTTCTCCAATTAGTTATATTTCCTCCAAATTTCAAAGCATTCTTAATATTTAGTGTTTGTGGAATTTGCATTTGAATTAGCCATCATATACCTATTTGAGTAAATATTTTTTGTTAATATTTTTTTTAATTGAAATCTAGCCTGATCCATTCGGTTTTGGTAGGACTAAAAATTAAATAAATTGCACTTAACAGTCAATATGAGACATTTCTTCAGATTTTAGAATATACCTATGCTCTGGTAAGCTTGTAAGCAATAGGCAAGGAAAGTGAACCATATATTGAAATGAGTATTCGAAAATTATAGTTTTTTACATGGTTTGGATTTCAATTTATATATCTGTATATAATTTTAATTCGTTTAAAGAAAATACTTCAATGAATTGAAAGCGACAACTTTTAATTTCACAGCCACTACTCCATCATCCGTGTCTGGACCTAAAGGTCAACCAGTTCCAGTTGTAGAGGCTGGACCCGGAACAACTCCAGGCACAGTCACTGGCCCAGACGGACAGCCAACTCAATACGTTGTACCTAAAGGAGCATTCACAACACCAGGTTCTGTACCAGGACCTGATGGAAAATCTGTTCCAGTTGGACCAGCAGGCCCAGGAACAACTCCAGGAACCGAAACAGGACCCGACGGCAAAACAAAGCAGATCGTACTTCCAAGTACTCCAAGCAGTCCAAATGCACCAGGTGGATCTTCGCCTAGCGGACCAAACGCGCCAACTCAAGGTAAACAAAAAAGCTAACAAGATATATAAAAGAAATCAATAACTTTATTTGCGAAAATGATGTCACCTCCAGTACTTTATATCTTCCATTACACTTCAATAGATTTCTTTTTATAATTAAAGTAATCCATTAAATTTCCTAGCTCTTGCAATATTTCTTTGAAACTTTGAACCGAAAAATCTTATTTAACTTTTCTCCAAATAGTTATATTTCCTCCAATTTCAAAGCATTCTTAATATTTAGTGTTTGTGGAATTTGCATTTGAATTAGCCATCATAATACCTATTTGAGTAAATATTTTTTGTTAATATTTTTTTTAATTGAAATCTAGCCTGATCCATTCGGTTTTGGTAGGACTAAAAATTAAATAAATTGCACTTAACAGTCAATATGAGACATTTCTTCAGATTTTAGAATATACCTATGCTCTGGTAAGCTTGTAAGCAATAGGCAAGGAAAGTGAACCATATATTGAAATGAGTATTCGAAAATTATAGTTTTTTACATGGTTTGGATTTCAATTTATATATCTGTATATAGTTTTAATTCGTTTAAAGAAAATACTTCAATGAATTGAAAGCGACAACTTTTAATTTCACAGCCACTACTCCATCATCCGTGTCTGGACCTAAAGGTCAACCAGTTCCAGTTGTAGAGGCTGGACCCGGAACAACTCCAGGCACAGTCACTGGCCCAGACGGACAGCCAACTCAATACGTTGTACCTAAAGGAGCATTCACAACACCAGGTTCTGTACCAGGACCTGATGGAAAATCTGTTCCAGTTGGACCAGCAGGCCCAGGAACAACTCCAGGAACCGAAACAGGACCCGACGGCAAAACAAAGCAGATCGTACTTCCAAGTACACCAAGCAGTCCAAATGCACCAGGTGGATCTTCGCCTAGCGGACCAAACGCACCAACTCAAGGTAAACAAAAAAGCTAACAAGATATATAAAAGAAATCAATAACTTTATTTGCGAAAATGATGTCACCTCCAGTACTTTATATCTTCCATTACACTTCAATAGATTTCTTTTTATAATTAAAGTAATCCATTAAATTTCCTAGCTCTTGCAATATTTCTTTGAAACTTTGAACTCATAAATCTTATTTAACTTTTCTTCAAATAGTTATATTTCCTCCAATTTCAAAGCATTCTTAATATTTAGTGTTTGTAGAATTTGCATTTGAATTAGCCATCATATGCCTATTTGGAATACCTATTTTTTGTTAATATTTTTTTAATTGAAATCTAGCCTGATCCATTCGGTTTTGGTAGGATTAAAAATTAAATAAATTGCGCTTAACAATCAATGAGAGACATATCTTCAGATTTTAGAACATACCTATGCTCTGGTAAGCTTGTAAGCAATAGGCAAGGAAAGTGAACCATATATTGAAATGAGTATTCGAAAATTATAGTTTTTTACATGGTTTGGATTTCAATTTATATATCTGTATATAATTTTAATTCGTTTAAAGAAAATACTTCAATGAATTGAAAGCGACAACTTTTAATTCCACAGCCACTACTCCATCATCCGTGTCTGGACCTAAAGGTCAACCAGTTCCAGTTGTAGAGGCTGGACCCGGAACAACTCCAGGCACAGTGACTGGCCCAGACGGACAGCCAACTCAATACGTTGTACCTAAAGGAGCATTCACAACACCAGGTTCTGTACCAGGACCTGATGGAAAATCTGTTCCAGTTGGACCAGCAGGCCCAGGAACAACTCCAGGAACCGAAACAGGACCCGACGGCAAAACAAAGCAGATCGTACTTCCAAGTACTCCAAGCAGTCCAAATGCACCAGGTGGATCTTCGCCTAGCGGACCAAACGCACCAACTCAAGGTAAACAAAAAAGCTAACAAGATATATAAAAGAAATCAATAACTTTATTTGCGAAAATGATGTCACCTCCAGTACTTTATATCTTCCATTACACTTCAATAGATTTCTTTTTATAATTAAAGTAATCCATTAAATTTCCTAGCTCTTGCAATATTTCTTTGAAACTTTGAACCGAAAAATCTTATTTAACTTTTCTCCAATTAGTTATATTTCCTCCAATTTCAAAGCATTCTTAATATTTAGTGTTTGTGGAATTTGCATTTGAATTAGCCATCATATACCTATTTGAGTAAATATTTTTTGTTAATATTTTTTTTAATTGAAATCTAGCCTGATCCATTCTGTTTTGGTAGGACTAAAAATTAAATAAATTGCACTTAACAGTCAATATGAGACATTTCTTCAGATTTTAGAATATACCTATGCTCTGGTAAGCTTGTAAGCAATAGGCAAGGAAAGTGAACCATATATTGAAATGAGTATTCGAAAATTATAGTTTTTTACATGGTTTGGATTTCAATTTATATATCTGTATATAATTTTAATTCGTTTAAAGAAAATACTTCAATGAATTGAAAGCGACAACTTTTAATTTCACAGCCACTACTCCATCATCCGTGTCTGGACCTAAAGGTCAACCAGTTCCAGTTGTAGAGGCTGGACCCGGAACAACTCCAGGCACAGTCACTGGCCCAGACGGACAGCCAACTCAATACGTTGTACCTAAAGGAGCATTCACAACACCAGGTTCTGTACCAGGACCTGATGGAAAATCTGTTCCAGTTGGACCAGCAGGCCCAGGAACAACTCCAGGAACCGAAACAGGACCCGACGGCAAAACAAAGCAGATCGTACTTCCAAGTACTCCAAGCAGTCCAAATGCACCAGGTGGATCTTCGCCTAGCGGACCAAACGCACCAACTCAAGGTAAACAAAAAAGCTAACAAGATATATAAAAGAAATCAATAACTTTATTTGCGAAAATGATGTCACCTCCAGTACCTTATATCTTCCATTACACTTCAATAGATTTCTTTTTATAATTAAAGTAATCCATTAAATTTCCTAGCTCTTGCAATATTTCTTTGAAACTTTGAACCGAAAAATCTTATTTAACTTTTCTCCAAATAGTTATATTTCCTCCAATTTCAAAGCATTCTTAATATTTAGTGTTTGTGGAATTTGCATTTGAATTAGCCATCATATACCTATTTGAGTAAATATTTTTTGTTAATATTTTTTTTTATTGAAATCTAGCCTGATCCATTCGGTTTTGGTAGGACTAAAAATTAAATAAATTGCACTTAACAGTCAATATGAGACATTTCTTCAGATTTTAGAATATACCTATGCTCTGGTAAGCTTGTAAGCAATAGGCAAGGAAAGTGAACCATATATTGAAATGAGTATTCGAAAATTATAGTTTTTTACATGGTTTGGATTTCAATTTATATATCTGTATATAATTTTAATTCGTTTAAAGAAAATACTTCAATGAATTGAAAGCGACAACTTTTAATTTCACAGCCACTACTCCATCATCCGTGTCTGGACCTAAAGGTCAACCAGTTCCAGTTGTAGAGGCTGGACCCGGAACAACTCCAGGCACAGTCACTGGCCCAGACGGACAGCCAACTCAATACGTTGTACCTAAAGGAGCATTCACAACACCAGGTTCTGTACCAGGACCTGATGGAAAATCTGTTCCAGTTGGACCAGCAGGCCCAGGAACAACTCCAGGAACCGAAACAGGACCCGACGGCAAAACAAAGCAGATCGTACTTCCAAGTACTCCAAGCAGTCCAAATGCACCAGGTGGATCTTCGCCTAGCGGACCAAACGCACCAACTCAAGGTAAACAAAAAAGCTAACAAGATATATAAAAGAAATCAATAACTTTATTTGCGAAAATGATGTCACCTCCAGTACTTTATATCTTCCATTACACTTCAATAGATTTCTTTTTATAATTAAAGTAATCCATTAAATTTCCTAGCTCTTGCAATATTTCTTTGAAACTTTGAACCGAAAAATCTTATTTAACTTTTCTCCAAATAGTTATATTTCCTCCAATTTCAAAGCATTCTTAATATTTAGTGTTTGTGGAATTTGCATTTGAATTAGCCATCATATACCTATTTGAGTAAATATTTTTTGTTAATATTTTTTTTTATTGAAATCTAGCCTGATCCATTCGGTTTTGGTAGGACTAAAAATTAAATAAATTGCACTTAACAGTCAATATGAGACATTTCTTCAGATTTTAGAATATACCTATGCTCTGGTAAGCTTGTAAGCAATAGGCAAGGAAAGTGAACCATATATTGAAATGAGTATTCGAAAATTATAGTTTTTTACATGGTTTGGATTTCAATTTATATATCTGTATATAATTTTAATTCGTTTAAAGAAAATACTTCAATGAATTGAAAGCGACAACTTTTAATTTCACAGCCACTACTCCATCATCCGTGTCTGGACCTAAAGGTCAACCAGTTCCAGTTGTAGAGGCTGGACCCGGAACAACTCCAGGCACAGTCACTGGCCCAGACGGACAGCCAACTCAATACGTTGTACCTAAAGGAGCATTCACAACACCAGGTTCTGTACCAGGACCTGATGGAAAATCTGTTCCAGTTGGACCAGCAGGCCCAGGAACAACTCCAGGAACCGAAACAGGACCCGACGGCAAAACAAAGCAGATCGTACTTCCAAGTACTCCAAGCAGTCCAAATGCACCAGGTGGATCTTCGCCTAGCGGACCAAACGCACCAACTCAAGGTAAACAAAAAAGCTAACAAGATATATAAAAGAAATCAATAACTTTATTTGCGAAAATGATGTCACCTCCAGTACTTTATATCTTCCATTACACTTCAATAGATTTCTTTTTATAATTAAAGTAATCCATTAAATTTCCTAGCTCTTGCAATATTTCTTTGAAACTTTGAACCGAAAAATCTTATTTAACTTTTCTCCAATTAGTTATATTTCCTCCAAATTTCAAAGCATTCTTAATATTTAGTGTTTGTGGAATTTGCATTTGAATTAGCCATCATATACCTATTTGAGTAAATATTTTTTGTTAATATTTTTTTTAATTGAAATCTAGCCTGATCCATTCGGTTTTGGTAGGACTAAAAATTAAATAAATTGCACTTAACAGTCAATATGAGACATTTCTTCAGATTTTAGAATATACCTATGCTCTGGTAAGCTTGTAAGCAATAGGCAAGGAAAGTGAACCATATATTGAAATGAGTATTCGAAAATTATAGTTTTTTACATGGTTTGGATTTCAATTTATATATCTGTATATAATTTTAATTCGTTTAAAGAAAATACTTCAATGAATTGAAAGCGACAACTTTTAATTTCACAGCCACTACTCCATCATCCGTGTCTGGACCTAAAGGTCAACCAGTTCCAGTTGTAGAGGCTGGACCCGGAACAACTCCAGGCACAGTCACTGGCCCAGACGGACAGCCAACTCAATACGTTGTACCTAAAGGAGCATTCACAACACCAGGTTCTGTACCAGGACCTGATGGAAAATCTGTTCCAGTTGGACCAGCAGGCCCAGGAACAACTCCAGGAACCGAAACAGGACCCGACGGCAAAACAAAGCAGATCGTACTTCCAAGTACTCCAAGCAGTCCAAATGCACCAGGTGGATCTTCGCCTAGCGGACCAAACGCACCAACTCAAGGTAAACAAAAAAGCTAACAAGATATATAAAAGAAATCAATAACTTTATTTGCGAAAATGATGTCACCTCCAGTACTTTATATCTTCCATTACACTTCAATAGATTTCTTTTTATAATTAAAGTAATCCATTAAATTTCCTAGCTCTTGCAATATTTCTTTGAAACTTTGAACCGAAAAATCTTATTTAACTTTTCTCCAAATAGTTATATTTCCTCCAATTTCAAAGCATTCTTAATATTTAGTGTTTGTGGAATTTGCATTTGAAATAGCCATCATATACCTATTTGAGTAAATATTTTTTGTTACTATTTTTTTTAATTGAAATCTAGCCTGATCCATTCGGTTTTGGTAGGACTAAAAAATAAATAAATTGCACTTAACAGTCAATATGAGACATTTCTTCAGATTTTAGAATATACCTATGCTCTGGTAAGCTTGTAAGCAATAGGCAAGGAAAGTGAACCATATATTGAAATGAGTATTCGAAAATTATAGTTTTTTACATGGTTTGGATTTCAATTTATATATCTGTATATAGTTTTAATTCGTTTAAAGAAAATACTTCAATGAATTGAAAGCGACAACTTTTAATTTCACAGCCACTACTCCATCATCCGTGTCTGGACCTAAAGGTCAACCAGTTCCAGTTGTAGAGGCTGGACCCGGAACAACTCCAGGCACAGTCACTGGCCCAGACGGACAGCCAACTCAATACGTTGTACCTAAAGGAGCATTCACAACACCAGGTTCTGTACCAGGACCTGATGGAAAATCTGTTCCAGTTGGACCAGCAGGCCCAGGAACAACTCCAGGAACCGAAACAGGACCCGACGGCAAAACAAAGCAGATCGTACTTCCAAGTACACCAAGCAGTCCAAATGCACCAGGTGGATCTTCGCCTAGCGGACCAAACGCACCAACTCAAGGTAAACAAAAAAGCTAACAAGATATATAAAAGAAATCAATAACTTTATTTGCGAAAATGATGTCACCTCCAGTACTTTATATCTTCCATTACACTTCAATAGATTTCTTTTTATAATTAAAGTAATCCATTAAATTTCCTAGCTCTTGCAATATTTCTTTGAAACTTTGAACTCATAAATCTTATTTAACTTTTCTTCAAATAGTTATATTTCCTCCAATTTCAAAGCATTCTTAATATTTAGTGTTTGTAGAATTTGCATTTGAATTAGCCATCATATGCCTATTTGGAATACCTATTTTTTGTTAATATTTTTTTAATTGAAATCTAGCCTGATCCATTCGGTTTTGGTAGGATTAAAAATTAAATAAATTGCGCTTAACAATCAATGAGAGACATATCTTCAGATTTTAGAACATACCTATGCTCTGGTAAGCTTGTAAGCAATAGGCAAGGAAAGTGAACCATATATTGAAATGAGTATTCGAAAATTATAGTTTTTTACATGGTTTGGATTTCAATTTATATATCTGTATATAATTTTAATTCGTTTAAAGAAAATACTTCAATGAATTGAAAGCGACAACTTTTAATTCCACAGCCACTACTCCATCATCCGTGTCTGGACCTAAAGGTCAACCAGTTCCAGTTGTAGAGGCTGGACCCGGAACAACTCCAGGCACAGTGACTGGCCCAGACGGACAGCCAACTCAATACGTTGTACCTAAAGGAGCATTCACAACACCAGGTTCTGTACCAGGACCTGATGGAAAATCTGTTCCAGTTGGACCAGCAGGCCCAGGAACAACTCCAGGAACCGAAACAGGACCCGACGGCAAAACAAAGCAGATCGTACTTCCAAGTACTCCAAGCAGTCCAAATGCACCAGGTGGATCTTCGCCTAGCGGACCAAACGCACCAACTCAAGGTAAACAAAAAAGCTAACAAGATATATAAAAGAAATCAATAACTTTATTTGCGAAAATGATGTCACCTCCAGTACTTTATATCTTCCATTACACTTCAATAGATTTCTTTTTATAATTAAAGTAATCCATTAAATTTCCTAGCTCTTGCAATATTTCTTTGAAACTTTGAACCGAAAAATCTTATTTAACTTTTCTCCAATTAGTTATATTTCCTCCAATTTCAAAGCATTCTTAATATTTAGTGTTTGTGGAATTTGCATTTGAATTAGCCATCATAATACCTATTTGAGTAAATATTTTTTGTTAATATTTTTTTTAATTGAAATCTAGCCTGATCCATTCGGTTTTGGTAGGACTAAAAATTAAATAAATTGCACTTAACAGTCAATATGAGACATTTCTTCAGATTTTAGAATATACCTATGCTCTGGTAAGCTTGTAAGCAATAGGCAAGGAAAGTGAACCATATATTGAAATGAGTATTCGAAAATTATAGTTTTTTACATGGTTTGGATTTCAATTTATATATCTGTATATAGTTTTAATTCGTTTAAAGAAAATACTTCAATGAATTGAAAGCGACAACTTTTAATTTCACAGCCACTACTCCATCATCCGTGTCTGGACCTAAAGGTCAACCAGTTCCAGTTGTAGAGGCTGGACCCGGAACAACTCCAGGCACAGTCACTGGCCCAGACGGACAGCCAACTCAATACGTTGTACCTAAAGGAGCATTCACAACACCAGGTTCTGTACCAGGACCTGATGGAAAATCTGTTCCAGTTGGACCAGCAGGCCCAGGAACAACTCCAGGAACCGAAACAGGACCCGACGGCAAAACAAAGCAGATCGTACTTCCAAGTACACCAAGCAGTCCAAATGCACCAGGTGGATCTTCGCCTAGCGGACCAAACGCACCAACTCAAGGTAAACAAAAAAGCTAACAAGATATATAAAAGAAATCAATAACTTTATTTGCGAAAATGATGTCACCTCCAGTACTTTATATCTTCCATTACACTTCAATAGATTTCTTTTTATAATTAAAGTAATCCATTAAATTTCCTAGCTCTTGCAATATTTCTTTGAAACTTTGAACTCATAAATCTTATTTAACTTTTCTTCAAATAGTTATATTTCCTCCAATTTCAAAGCATTCTTAATATTTAGTGTTTGTAGAATTTGCATTTGAATTAGCCATCATATGCCTATTTGGAATACCTATTTTTTGTTAATATTTTTTTAATTGAAATCTAGCCTGATCCATTCGGTTTTGGTAGGATTAAAAATTAAATAAATTGCGCTTAACAATCAATGAGAGACATATCTTCAGATTTTAGAACATACCTATGCTCTGGTAAGCTTGTAAGCAATAGGCAAGGAAAGTGAACCATATATTGAAATGAGTATTCGAAAATTATAGTTTTTTACATGGTTTGGATTTCAATTTATATATCTGTATATAATTTTAATTCGTTTAAAGAAAATACTTCAATGAATTGAAAGCGACAACTTTTAATTCCACAGCCACTACTCCATCATCCGTGTCTGGACCTAAAGGTCAACCAGTTCCAGTTGTAGAGGCTGGACCCGGAACAACTCCAGGCACAGTGACTGGCCCAGACGGACAGCCAACTCAATACGTTGTACCTAAAGGAGCATTCACAACACCAGGTTCTGTACCAGGACCTGATGGAAAATCTGTTCCAGTTGGACCAGCAGGCCCAGGAACAACTCCAGGAACCGAAACAGGACCCGACGGCAAAACAAAGCAGATCGTACTTCCAAGTACTCCAAGCAGTCCAAATGCACCAGGTGGATCTTCGCCTAGCGGACCAAACGCACCAACTCAAGGTAAACAAAAAAGCTAACAAGATATATAAAAGAAATCAATAACTTTATTTGCGAAAATGATGTCACCTCCAGTACTTTATATCTTCCATTACACTTCAATAGATTTCTTTTTATAATTAAAGTAATCCATTAAATTTCCTAGCTCTTGCAATATTTCTTTGAAACTTTGAACCGAAAAATCTTATTTAACTTTTCTCCAATTAGTTATATTTCCTCCAATTTCAAAGCATTCTTAATATTTAGTGTTTGTGGAATTTGCATTTGAATTAGCCATCATATACCTATTTGAGTAAATATTTTTTGTTAATATTTTTTTTAATTGAAATCTAGCCTGATCCATTCTGTTTTGGTAGGACTAAAAATTAAATAAATTGCACTTAACAGTCAATATGAGACATTTCTTCAGATTTTAGAATATACCTATGCTCTGGTAAGCTTGTAAGCAATAGGCAAGGAAAGTGAACCATATATTGAAATGAGTATTCGAAAATTATAGTTTTTTACATGGTTTGGATTTCAATTTATATATCTGTATATAATTTTAATTCGTTTAAAGAAAATACTTCAATGAATTGAAAGCGACAACTTTTAATTTCACAGCCACTACTCCATCATCCGTGTCTGGACCTAAAGGTCAACCAGTTCCAGTTGTAGAGGCTGGACCCGGAACAACTCCAGGCACAGTCACTGGCCCAGACGGACAGCCAACTCAATACGTTGTACCTAAAGGAGCATTCACAACACCAGGTTCTGTACCAGGACCTGATGGAAAATCTGTTCCAGTTGGACCAGCAGGCCCAGGAACAACTCCAGGAACCGAAACAGGACCCGACGGCAAAACAAAGCAGATCGTACTTCCAAGTACTCCAAGCAGTCCAAATGCACCAGGTGGATCTTCGCCTAGCGGACCAAACGCACCAACTCAAGGTAAACAAAAAAGCTAACAAGATATATAAAAGAAATCAATAACTTTATTTGCGAAAATGATGTCACCTCCAGTACCTTATATCTTCCATTACACTTCAATAGATTTCTTTTTATAATTAAAGTAATCCATTAAATTTCCTAGCTCTTGCAATATTTCTTTGAAACTTTGAACCGAAAAATCTTATTTAACTTTTCTCCAAATAGTTATATTTCCTCCAATTTCAAAGCATTCTTAATATTTAGTGTTTGTGGAATTTGCATTTGAATTAGCCATCATATACCTATTTGAGTAAATATTTTTTGTTAATATTTTTTTTTATTGAAATCTAGCCTGATCCATTCGGTTTTGGTAGGACTAAAAATTAAATAAATTGCACTTAACAGTCAATATGAGACATTTCTTCAGATTTTAGAATATACCTATGCTCTGGTAAGCTTGTAAGCAATAGGCAAGGAAAGTGAACCATATATTGAAATGAGTATTCGAAAATTATAGTTTTTTACATGGTTTGGATTTCAATTTATATATCTGTATATAATTTTAATTCGTTTAAAGAAAATACTTCAATGAATTGAAAGCGACAACTTTTAATTTCACAGCCACTACTCCATCATCCGTGTCTGGACCTAAAGGTCAACCAGTTCCAGTTGTAGAGGCTGGACCCGGAACAACTCCAGGCACAGTCACTGGCCCAGACGGACAGCCAACTCAATACGTTGTACCTAAAGGAGCATTCACAACACCAGGTTCTGTACCAGGACCTGATGGAAAATCTGTTCCAGTTGGACCAGCAGGCCCAGGAACAACTCCAGGAACCGAAACAGGACCCGACGGCAAAACAAAGCAGATCGTACTTCCAAGTACTCCAAGCAGTCCAAATGCACCAGGTGGATCTTCGCCTAGCGGACCAAACGCACCAACTCAAGGTAAACAAAAAAGCTAACAAGATATATAAAAGAAATCAATAACTTTATTTGCGAAAATGATGTCACCTCCAGTACTTTATATCTTCCATTACACTTCAATAGATTTCTTTTTATAATTAAAGTAATCCATTAAATTTCCTAGCTCTTGCAATATTTCTTTGAAACTTTGAACCGAAAAATCTTATTTAACTTTTCTCCAAATAGTTATATTTCCTCCAATTTCAAAGCATTCTTAATATTTAGTGTTTGTGGAATTTGCATTTGAATTAGCCATCATATACCTATTTGAGTAAATATTTTTTGTTAATATTTTTTTTTATTGAAATCTAGCCTGATCCATTCGGTTTTGGTAGGACTAAAAATTAAATAAATTGCACTTAACAGTCAATATGAGACATTTCTTCAGATTTTAGAATATACCTATGCTCTGGTAAGCTTGTAAGCAATAGGCAAGGAAAGTGAACCATATATTGAAATGAGTATTCGAAAATTATAGTTTTTTACATGGTTTGGATTTCAATTTATATATCTGTATATAATTTTAATTCGTTTAAAGAAAATACTTCAATGAATTGAAAGCGACAACTTTTAATTTCACAGCCACTACTCCATCATCCGTGTCTGGACCTAAAGGTCAACCAGTTCCAGTTGTAGAGGCTGGACCCGGAACAACTCCAGGCACAGTCACTGGCCCAGACGGACAGCCAACTCAATACGTTGTACCTAAAGGAGCATTCACAACACCAGGTTCTGTACCAGGACCTGATGGAAAATCTGTTCCAGTTGGACCAGCAGGCCCAGGAACAACTCCAGGAACCGAAACAGGACCCGACGGCAAAACAAAGCAGATCGTACTTCCAAGTACTCCAAGCAGTCCAAATGCACCAGGTGGATCTTCGCCTAGCGGACCAAACGCACCAACTCAAGGTAAACAAAAAAGCTAACAAGATATATAAAAGAAATCAATAACTTTATTTGCGAAAATGATGTCACCTCCAGTACTTTATATCTTCCATTACACTTCAATAGATTTCTTTTTATAATTAAAGTAATCCATTAAATTTCCTAGCTCTTGCAATATTTCTTTGAAACTTTGAACCGAAAAATCTTATTTAACTTTTCTCCAATTAGTTATATTTCCTCCAAATTTCAAAGCATTCTTAATATTTAGTGTTTGTGGAATTTGCATTTGAATTAGCCATCATATACCTATTTGAGTAAATATTTTTTGTTAATATTTTTTTTAATTGAAATCTAGCCTGATCCATTCGGTTTTGGTAGGACTAAAAATTAAATAAATTGCACTTAACAGTCAATATGAGACATTTCTTCAGATTTTAGAATATACCTATGCTCTGGTAAGCTTGTAAGCAATAGGCAAGGAAAGTGAACCATATATTGAAATGAGTATTCGAAAATTATAGTTTTTTACATGGTTTGGATTTCAATTTATATATCTGTATATAATTTTAATTCGTTTAAAGAAAATACTTCAATGAATTGAAAGCGACAACTTTTAATTTCACAGCCACTACTCCATCATCCGTGTCTGGACCTAAAGGTCAACCAGTTCCAGTTGTAGAGGCTGGACCCGGAACAACTCCAGGCACAGTCACTGGCCCAGACGGACAGCCAACTCAATACGTTGTACCTAAAGGAGCATTCACAACACCAGGTTCTGTACCAGGACCTGATGGAAAATCTGTTCCAGTTGGACCAGCAGGCCCAGGAACAACTCCAGGAACCGAAACAGGACCCGACGGCAAAACAAAGCAGATCGTACTTCCAAGTACTCCAAGCAGTCCAAATGCACCAGGTGGATCTTCGCCTAGCGGACCAAACGCACCAACTCAAGGTAAACAAAAAAGCTAACAAGATATATAAAAGAAATCAATAACTTTATTTGCGAAAATGATGTCACCTCCAGTACTTTATATCTTCCATTACACTTCAATAGATTTCTTTTTATAATTAAAGTAATCCATTAAATTTCCTAGCTCTTGCAATATTTCTTTGAAACTTTGAACCGAAAAATCTTATTTAACTTTTCTCCAAATAGTTATATTTCCTCCAATTTCAAAGCATTCTTAATATTTAGTGTTTGTGGAATTTGCATTTGAAATAGCCATCATATACCTATTTGAGTAAATATTTTTTGTTACTATTTTTTTTAATTGAAATCTAGCCTGATCCATTCGGTTTTGGTAGGACTAAAAAATAAATAAATTGCACTTAACAGTCAATATGAGACATTTCTTCAGATTTTAGAATATACCTATGCTCTGGTAAGCTTGTAAGCAATAGGCAAGGAAAGTGAACCATATATTGAAATGAGTATTCGAAAATTATAGTTTTTTACATGGTTTGGATTTCAATTTATATATCTGTATATAGTTTTAATTCGTTTAAAGAAAATACTTCAATGAATTGAAAGCGACAACTTTTAATTTCACAGCCACTACTCCATCATCCGTGTCTGGACCTAAAGGTCAACCAGTTCCAGTTGTAGAGGCTGGACCCGGAACAACTCCAGGCACAGTCACTGGCCCAGATGGACAGCCAACTCAATACGTTGTACCTAAAGGAGCATTCACAACACCAGGTTCTGTACCAGGACCTGATGGAAAATCTGTTCCAGTTGGACCAGCAGGCCCAGGAACAACTCCAGGAACCGAAACAGGACCCGACGGCAAAACAAAGCAGATCGTACTTCCAAGTACACCAAGCAGTCCAAATGCACCAGGTGGATCTTCGCCTAGCGGACCAAACGCACCAACTCAAGGTAAACAAAAAAGCTAACAAGATATATAAAAGAAATCAATAACTTTATTTGCGAAAATGATGTCACCTCCAGTACTTTATATCTTCCATTACACTTCAATAGATTTCTTTTTATAATTAAAGTAATCCATTAAATTTCCTAGCTCTTGCAATATTTCTTTGAAACTTTGAACTCATAAATCTTATTTAACTTTTCTTCAAATAGTTATATTTCCTCCAATTTCAAAGCATTCTTAATATTTAGTGTTTGTAGAATTTGCATTTGAATTAGCCATCATATGCCTATTTGGAATACCTATTTTTTGTTAATATTTTTTTAATTGAAATCTAGCCTGATCCATTCGGTTTTGGTAGGATTAAAAATTAAATAAATTGCGCTTAACAATCAATGAGAGACATATCTTCAGATTTTAGAACATACCTATGCTCTGGTAAGCTTGTAAGCAATAGGCAAGGAAAGTGAACCATATATTGAAATGAGTATTCGAAAATTATAGTTTTTTACATGGTTTGGATTTCAATTTATATATCTGTATATAATTTTAATTCGTTTAAAGAAAATACTTCAATGAATTGAAAGCGACAACTTTTAATTCCACAGCCACTACTCCATCATCCGTGTCTGGACCTAAAGGTCAACCAGTTCCAGTTGTAGAGGCTGGACCCGGAACAACTCCAGGCACAGTGACTGGCCCAGACGGACAGCCAACTCAATACGTTGTACCTAAAGGAGCATTCACAACACCAGGTTCTGTACCAGGACCTGATGGAAAATCTGTTCCAGTTGGACCAGCAGGCCCAGGAACAACTCCAGGAACCGAAACAGGACCCGACGGCAAAACAAAGCAGATCGTACTTCCAAGTACTCCAAGCAGTCCAAATGCACCAGGTGGATCTTCGCCTAGCGGACCAAACGCACCAACTCAAGGTAAACAAAAAAGCTAACAAGATATATAAAAGAAATCAATAACTTTATTTGCGAAAATGATGTCACCTCCAGTACTTTATATCTTCCATTACACTTCAATAGATTTCTTTTTATAATTAAAGTAATCCATTAAATTTCCTAGCTCTTGCAATATTTCTTTGAAACTTTGAACCGAAAAATCTTATTTAACTTTTCTCCAATTAGTTATATTTCCTCCAATTTCAAAGCATTCTTAATATTTAGTGTTTGTGGAATTTGCATTTGAATTAGCCATCATATACCTATTTGAGTAAATATTTTTTGTTAATATTTTTTTTAATTGAAATCTAGCCTGATCCATTCGGTTTTGGTAGGACTAAAAATTAAATAAATTGCACTTAACAGTCAATATGAGACATTTCTTCAGATTTTAGAATATACCTATGCTCTGGTAAGCTTGTAAGCAATAGGCAAGGAAAGTGAACCATATATTGAAATGAGTATTCGAAAATTATAGTTTTTTACATGGTTTGGATTTCAATTTATATATCTGTATATAATTTTAATTCGTTTAAAGAAAATACTTCAATGAATTGAAAGCGACAACTTTTAATTTCACAGCCACTACTCCATCATCCGTGTCTGGACCTAAAGGTCAACCAGTTCCAGTTGTAGAGGCTGGACCCGGAACAACTCCAGGCACAGTCACTGGCCCAGACGGACAGCCAACTCAATACGTTGTACCTAAAGGAGCATTCACA
Organism: Troglohyphantes excavatus; assembly: GCA_963932185.1. Classification (NCBI taxonomy): domain Eukaryota; kingdom Metazoa; phylum Arthropoda; class Arachnida; order Araneae; family Linyphiidae; genus Troglohyphantes; species Troglohyphantes excavatus. Next base: position 22,050,826 of record OZ010674.1, read on the forward strand.
ACACCAGGTTCTGTACCAGGACCTGATGGAAAATCTGTTCCAGTTGGACCAGCAGGCCCAGGAACAACTCCAGGAACCGAAACAGGACCCGACGGCAAAACAAAGCAGATCGTACTTCCAAGTACTCCAAGCAGTCCAAATGCACCAGGTGGATCTTCGCCTAGCGGACCAAACGCACCAACTCAAGGTAAACAAAAAAGCTAACAAGATATATAAAAGAAATCAATAACTTTATTTGCGAAAATGATGTCACCTCCAGTACTTTATATCTTCCATTACACTTCAATAGATTTCTTTTTATAATTAAAGTAATCCATTAAATTTCCTAGCTCTTGCAATATTTCTTTGAAACTTTGAACCGAAAAATCTTATTTAACTTTTCTCCAATTAGTTATATTTCCTCCAAATTTCAAAGCATTCTTAATATTTAGTGTTTGTGGAATTTGCATTTGAATTAGCCATCATATACCTATTTGAGTAAATATTTTTTGTTAATATTTTTTTTAATTGAAATCTAGCCTGATCCATTCGGTTTTGGTAGGACTAAAAATTAAATAAATTGCACTTAAGAGTCAATATGAGACATTTCTTCAGATTTTAGAATATACCTATGCTCTGGTAAGCTTGTAAGCAATAGGCAAGGAAAGTGAACCATATATTGAAATGAGTATTCGAAAATTATAGTTTTTTACATGGTTTGGATTTCAATTTATATATCTGTATATAATTTTAATTCGTTTAAAGAAAATACTTCAATGAATTGAAAGCGACAACTTTTAATTTCACAGCCACTACTCCATCATCCGTGTCTGGACCTAAAGGTCAACCAGTTCCAGTTGTAGAGGCTGGACCCGGAACAACTCCAGGCACAGTCACTGGCCCAGACGGACAGCCAACTCAATACGTTGTACCTAAAGGAGCATTCACAACACCAGGTTCTGTACCAGGACCTGATGGAAAATCTGTTCCAGTTGGACCAGCAGGCCCAGGAACAACTCCAGGAACCGAAACAGGACCCGACGGCAAAACAAAGCAGATCGTACTTCCAAGTACTCCAAGCAGTCCAAATGCACCAGGTGGATCTTCGCCTAGCGGACCAAACGCACCAACTCAAGGTAAACAAAAAAGCTAACAAGATATATAAAAGAAATCAATAACTTTATTTGCGAAAATGATGTCACCTCCAGTACTTTATATCTTCCATTACACTTCAATAGATTTCTTTTTATAATTAAAGTAATCCATTAAATTTCCTAGCTCTTGCAATATTTCTTTGAAACTTTGAACCGAAAAATCTTATTTAACTTTTCTCCAAATAGTTATATTTCCTCCAATTTCAAAGCATTCTTAATATTTAGTGTTTGTGGAATTTGCATTTGAAATAGCCATCATATACCTATTTGAGTAAATATTTTTTGTTACTATTTTTTTTAATTGAAATCTAGCCTGATCCATTCGGTTTTGGTAGGACTAAAAAATAAATAAATTGCACTTAACAGTCAATATGAGACATTTCTTCAGATTTTAGAATATACCTATGCTCTGGTAAGCTTGTAAGCAATAGGCAAGGAAAGTGAACCATATATTGAAATGAGTATTCGAAAATTATAGTTTTTTACATGGTTTGGATTTCAATTTATATATCTGTATATAATTTTAATTCGTTTAAAGAAAATACTTCAATGAATTGAAAGCGACAACTTTTAATTTCACAGCCACTACTCCATCATCCGTGTCTGGACCTAAAGGTCAACCAGTTCCAGTTGTAGAGGCTGGACCCGGAACAACTCCAGGCACAGTCACTGGCCCAGACGGACAGCCAACTCAATACGTTGTACCTAAAGGAGCATTCACAACACCAGGTTCTGTACCAGGACCTGATGGAAAATCTGTTCCAGTTGGACCAGCAGGCCCAGGAACAACTCCAGGAACCGAAACAGGACCCGACGGCAAAACAAAGCAGATCGTACTTCCAAGTACTCCAAGCAGTCCAAATGCACCAGGTGGATCTTCGCCTAGCGGACCAAACGCACCAACTCAAGGTAAACAAAAAAGCTAACAAGATATATAAAAGAAATCAATAACTTTATTTGCGAAAATGATGTCACCTCCAGTACTTTATATCTTCCATTACACTTCAATAGATTTCTTTTTATAATTAAAGTAATCCATTAAATTTCCTAGCTCTTGCAATATTTCTTTGAAACTTTGAACCGAAAAATCTTATTTAACTTTTCTCCAAATAGTTATATTTCCTCCAATTTCAAAGCATTCTTAATATTTAGTGTTTGTGGAATTTGCATTTGAATTAGCCATCATATACCTATTTGAGTAAATATTTTTTGTTAATATTTTTTTTTATTGAAATCTAGCCTGATCCATTCGGTTTTGGTAGGACTAAAAATTAAATAAATTGCACTTAACAGTCAATATGAGACATTTCTTCAGATTTTAGAATATACCTATGCTCTGGTAAGCTTGTAAGCAATAGGCAAGGAAAGTGAACCATATATTGAAATGAGTATTCGAAAATTATAGTTTTTTACATGGTTTGGATTTCAATTTATATATCTGTATATAATTTTAATTCGTTTAAAGAAAATACTTCAATGAATTGAAAGCGACAACTTTTAATTTCACAGCCACTACTCCATCATCCGTGTCTGGACCTAAAGGTCAACCAGTTCCAGTTGTAGAGGCTGGACCCGGAACAACTCCAGGCACAGTCACTGGCCCAGACGGACAGCCAACTCAATACGTTGTACCTAAAGGAGCATTCACAACACCAGGTTCTGTACCAGGACCTGATGGAAAATCTGTTCCAGTTGGACCAGCAGGCCCAGGAACAACTCCAGGAACCGAAACAGGACCCGACGGCAAAACAAAGCAGATCGTACTTCCAAGTACTCCAAGCAGTCCAAATGCACCAGGTGGATCTTCGCCTAGCGGACCAAACGCACCAACTCAAGGTAAACAAAAAAGCTAACAAGATATATAAAAGAAATCAATAACTTTATTTGCGAAAATGATGTCACCTCCAGTACTTTATATCTTCCATTACACTTCAATAGATTTCTTTTTATAATTAAAGTAATCCATTAAATTTCCTAGCTCTTGCAATATTTCTTTGAAACTTTGAACCGAAAAATCTTATTTAACTTTTCTCCAAATAGTTATATTTCCTCCAATTTCAAAGCATTCTTAATATTTAGTGTTTGTGGAATTTGCATTTGAATTAGCCATCATATACCTATTTGAGTAAATATTTTTTGTTAATATTTTTTTTTATTGAAATCTAGCCTGATCCATTCGGTTTTGGTAGGACTAAAAATTAAATAAATTGCACTTAACAGTCAATATGAGACATTTCTTCAGATTTTAGAATATACCTATGCTCTGGTAAGCTTGTAAGCAATAGGCAAGGAAAGTGAACCATATATTGAAATGAGTATTCGAAAATTATAGTTTTTTACATGGTTTGGATTTCAATTTATATATCTGTATATAATTTTAATTCGTTTAAAGAAAATACTTCAATGAATTGAAAGCGACAACTTTTAATTTCACAGCCACTACTCCATCATCCGTGTCTGGACCTAAAGGTCAACCAGTTCCAGTTGTAGAGGCTGGACCCGGAACAACTCCAGGCACAGTCACTGGCCCAGACGGACAGCCAACTCAATACGTTGTACCTAAAGGAGCATTCACAACACCAGGTTCTGTACCAGGACCTGATGGAAAATCTGTTCCAGTTGGACCAGCAGGCCCAGGAACAACTCCAGGAACCGAAACAGGACCCGACGGCAAAACAAAGCAGATCGTACTTCCAAGTACTCCAAGCAGTCCAAATGCACCAGGTGGATCTTCGCCTAGCGGACCAAACGCACCAACTCAAGGTAAACAAAAAAGCTAACAAGATATATAAAAGAAATCAATAACTTTATTTGCGAAAATGATGTCACCTCCAGTACTTTATATCTTCCATTACACTTCAATAGATTTCTTTTTATAATTAAAGTAATCCATTAAATTTCCTAGCTCTTGCAATATTTCTTTGAAACTTTGAACCGAAAAATCTTATTTAACTTTTCTCCAAATAGTTATATTTCCTCCAATTTCAAAGCATTCTTAATATTTAGTGTTTGTGGAATTTGCATTTGAATTAGCCATCATATACCTATTTGAGTAAATATTTTTTGTTAATATTTTTTTTTATTGAAATCTAGCCTGATCCATTCGGTTTTGGTAGGACTAAAAATTAAATAAATTGCACTTAATAGTCAATATGAGACATTTCTTCAGATTTTAGAATATATCTATGCTCTGGTAAGCTTGTAAGCAATAGGCAAGGAAAGTGAACCATATATTGAAATGAGTATTCGAAAATTATAGTTTTTTACATGGTTTGGATTTCAATTTATATATCTGTATATAATTTTAATTCGTTTAAAGAAAATACTTCAATGAATTGAAAGCGACAACTTTTAATTTCACAGCCACTACTCCATCATCCGTGTCTGGACCTAAAGGTCAACCAGTTCCAGTTGTAGAGGCTGGACCCGGAACAACTCCAGGCACAGTCACTGGCCCAGACGGACAGCCAACTCAATACGTTGTACCTAAAGGAGCATTCACAACACCAGGTTCTGTACCAGGACCTGATGGAAAATCTGTTCCAGTTGGACCAGCAGGCCCAGGAACAACTCCAGGAACCGAAACAGGACCCGACGGCAAAACAAAGCAGATCGTACTTCCAAGTACTCCAAGCAGTCCAAATGCACCAGGTGGATCTTCGCCTAGCGGACCAAACGCACCAACTCAAGGTAAACAAAAAAGCTAACAAGATATATAAAAGAAATCAATAACTTTATTTGCGAAAATGATGTCACCTCCAGTACTTTATATCTTCCATTACACTTCAATAGATTTCTTTTTATAATTAAAGTAATCCATTAAATTTCCTAGCTCTTGCAATATTTCTTTGAAACTTTGAACCGAAAAATCTTATTTAACTTCTCTCCAAATAGTTATATTTCCTCCAATTTCAAAGCATTCTTAATATTTAGTGTTTGTGGAATTTGCATTTGAATTAGCCATCATATACCTATTTGAGTAAATATTTTTTGTTAATATTTTTTTTTATTGAAATCTAGCCTGATCCATTCGGTTTTGGTAGGACTAAAAATTAAATAAATTGCACTTAACAGTCAATATGAGACATTTCTTCAGATTTTAGAATATACCTATGCTCTGGTAAGCTTGTAAGCAATAGGCAAGGAAAGTGAACCATATATTGAAATGAGTATTCGAAAATTATAGTTTTTTACATGGTTTGGATTTCAATTTATATATCTGTATATAATTTTAATTCGTTTAAAGAAAATACTTCAATGAATTGAAAGCGACAACTTTTAATTTCACAGCCACTACTCCATCATCCGTGTCTGGACCTAAAGGTCAACCAGTTCCAGTTGTAGAGGCTGGACCCGGAACAACTCCAGGCACAGTCACTGGCCCAGACGGACAGCCAACTCAATACGTTGTACCTAAAGGAGCATTCACAACACCAGGTTCTGTACCAGGACCTGATGGAAAATCTGTTCCAGTTGGACCAGCAGGCCCAGGAACAACTCCAGGAACCGAAACAGGACCCGACGGCAAAACAAAGCAGATCGTACTTCCAAGTACTCCAAGCAGTCCAAATGCACCAGGTGGATCTTCGCCTAGCGGACCAAACGCACCAACTCAAGGTAAACAAAAAAGCTAACAAGATATATAAAAGAAATCAATAACTTTATTTGCGAAAATGATGTCACCTCCAGTACTTTATATCTTCCATTACACTTCAATAGATTTCTTTTTATAATTAAAGTAATCCATTAAATTTCCTAGCTCTTGCAATATTTCTTTGAAACTTTGAACCGAAAAATCTTATTTAACTTTTCTCCAAATAGTTATATTTCCTCCAATTTCAAAGCATTCTTAATATTTAGTGTTTGTGGAATTTGCATTTGAATTAGCCATCATATACCTATTTGAGTAAATATTTTTTGTTAATATTTTTTTTTATTGAAATCTAGCCTGATCCATTCGGTTTTGGTAGGACTAAAAATTAAATAAATTGCACTTAACAGTCAATATGAGACATTTCTTCAGATTTTAGAATATACCTATGCTCTGGTAAGCTTGTAAGCAATAGGCAAGGAAAGTGAACCATATATTGAAATGAGTATTCGAAAATTATAGTTTTTTACATGGTTTGGATTTCAATTTATATATCTGTATATAATTTTAATTCGTTTAAAGAAAATACTTCAATGAATTGAAAGCGACAACTTTTAATTTCACAGCCACTACTCCATCATCCGTGTCTGGACCTAAAGGTCAACCAGTTCCAGTTGTAGAGGCTGGACCCGGAACAACTCCAGGCACAGTCACTGGCCCAGACGGACAGCCAACTCAATACGTTGTACCTAAAGGAGCATTCACAACACCAGGTTCTGTACCAGGACCTGATGGAAAATCTGTTCCAGTTGGACCAGCAGGCCCAGGAACAACTCCAGGAACCGAAACAGGACCCGACGGCAAAACAAAGCAGATCGTACTTCCAAGTACTCCAAGCAGTCCAAATGCACCAGGTGGATCTTCGCCTAGCGGACCAAACGCACCAACTCAAGGTAAACAAAAAAGCTAACAAGATATATAAAAGAAATCAATAACTTTATTTGCGAAAATGATGTCACCTCCAGTACTTTATATCTTCCATTACACTTCAATAGATTTCTTTTTATAATTAAAGTAATCCATTAAATTTCCTAGCTCTTGCAATATTTCTTTGAAACTTTGAACCGAAAAATCTTATTTAACTTTTCTCCAAATAGTTATATTTCCTCCAATTTCAAAGCATTCTTAATATTTAGTGTTTGTGGAATTTGCATTTGAATTAGCCATCATATACCTATTTGAGTAAATATTTTTTGTTAATATTTTTTTTTATTGAAATCTAGCCTGATCCATTCGGTTTTGGTAGGACTAAAAATTAAATAAATTGCACTTAACAGTCAATATGAGACATTTCTTCAGATTTTAGAATATACCTATGCTCTGGTAAGCTTGTAAGCAATAGGCAAGGAAAGTGAACCATATATTGAAATGAGTATTCGAAAATTATAGTTTTTTACATGGTTTGGATTTCAATTTATATATCTGTATATAATTTTAATTCGTTTAAAGAAAATACTTCAATGAATTGAAAGCGACAACTTTTAATTTCACAGCCACTACTCCATCATCCGTGTCTGGACCTAAAGGTCAACCAGTTCCAGTTGTAGAGGCTGGACCCGGAACAACTCCAGGCACAGTGACTGGCCCAGACGGACAGCCAACTCAATACGTTGTACCTAAAGGAGCATTCACAACACCAGGTTCTGTACCAGGACCTGATGGAAAATCTGTTCCAGTTGGACCAGCAGGCCCAGGAACAACTCCAGGAACCGAAACAGGACCCGACGGCAAAACAAAGCAGATCGTACTTCCAAGTACTCCAAGCAGTCCAAATGCACCAGGTGGATCTTCGCCTAGCGGACCAAACGCACCAACTCAAGGTAAACAAAAAAGCTAACAAGATATATAAAAGAAATCAATAACTTTATTTGCGAAAATGATGTCACCTCCAGTACTTTATATCTTCCATTACACTTCAATAGATTTCTTTTTATAATTAAAGTAATCCATTAAATTTCCTAGCTCTTGCAATATTTCTTTGAAACTTTGAACCGAAAAATCTTATTTAACTTTTCTCCAAATAGTTATATTTCCTCCAATTTCAAAGCATTCTTAATATTTAGTGTTTGTGGAATTTGCATTTGAATTAGCCATCATATACCTATTTGAGTAAATATTTTTTGTTAATATTTTTTTTAATTGAAATCTAGCCTGATCCATTCGGTTTTGGTAGGACTAAAAATTAAATAAATTGCACTTAACAGTCAATATGAGACATTTCTTCAGATTTTAGAATATACCTATGCTCTGGTAAGCTTGTAAGCAATAGGCAAGGAAAGTGAACCATATATTGAAATGAGTATTCGAAAATTATAGTTTTTTACATGGTTTGGATTTCAATTTATATATCTGTATATAATTTTAATTCGTTTAAAGAAAATACTTCAATGAATTGAAAGCGACAACTTTTAATTTCACAGCCACTACTCCATCATCCGTGTCTGGACCTAAAGGTCAACCAGTTCCAGTTGTAGAGGCTGGACCCGGAACAACTCCAGGCACAGTCACTGGCCCAGACGGACAGCCAACTCAATACGTTGTACCTAAAGGAGCATTCACAACACCAGGTTCTGTACCAGGACCTGATGGAAAATCTGTTCCAGTTGGACCAGCAGGCCCAGGAACAACTCCAGGAACCGAAACAGGACCCGACGGCAAAACAAAGCAGATCGTACTTCCAAGTACTCCAAGCAGTCCAAATGCACCAGGTGGATCTTCGCCTAGCGGACCAAACGCACCAACTCAAGGTAAACAAAAAAGCTAACAAGATATATAAAAGAAATCAATAACTTTATTTGCGAAAATGATGTCACCTCCAGTACTTTATATCTTCCATTACACTTCAATAGATTTCTTTTTATAATTAAAGTAATCCATTAAATTTCCTAGCTCTTGCAATATTTCTTTGAAACTTTGAACCGAAAAATCTTATTTAACTTTTCTCCAAATAGTTATATTTCCTCCAATTTCAAAGCATTCTTAATATTTAGTGTTTGTGGAATTTGCATTTGAATTAGCCATCATATACCTATTTGAGTAAATATTTTTTGTTAATATTTTTTTTTATTGAAATCTAGCCTGATCCATTCGGTTTTGGTAGGACTAAAAATTAAATAAATTGCACTTAACAGTCAATATGAGACATTTCTTCAGATTTTAGAATATACCTATGCTCTGGTAAGCTTGTAAGCAATAGGCAAGGAAAGTGAACCATATATTGAAATGAGTATTCGAAAATTATAGTTTTTTACATGGTTTGGATTTCAATTTATATATCTGTATATAATTTTAATTCGTTTAAAGAAAATACTTCAATGAATTGAAAGCGACAACTTTTAATTTCACAGCCACTACTCCATCATCCGTGTCAGGACCTAAAGGTCAACCAGTTCCAGTTGTAGAGGCTGGACCCGGAACAACTCCAGGCACAGTCACTGGCCCAGACGGACAGCCAACTCAATACGTTGTACCTAAAGGAGCATTCACAACACCAGGTTCTGTACCAGGACCTGATGGAAAATCTGTTCCAGTTGGACCAGCAGGCCCAGGAACAACTCCAGGAACCGAAACAGGACCCGACGGCAAAACAAAGCAGATCGTACTTCCAAGTACTCCAAGCAGTCCAAATGCACCAGGTGGATCTTCGCCTAGCGGACCAAACGCACCAACTCAAGGTAAACAAAAAAGCTAACAAGATATATAAAAGAAATCAATAACTTTATTTGCGAAAATGATGTCACCTCCAGTACTTTATATCTTCCATTACACTTCAATAGATTTCTTTTTATAATTAAAGTAATCCATTAAATTTCCTAGCTCTTGCAATATTTCTTTGAAACTTTGAACCGAAAAATCTTATTTAACTTTTCTCCAAATAGTTATATTTCCTCCAATTTCAAAGCATTCTTAATATTTAGTGTTTGTGGAATTTGCATTTGAATTAGCCATCATATACCTATTTGAGTAAATATTTTTTGTTAATATTTTTTTTTATTGAAATCTAGCCTGATCCATTCGGTTTTGGTAGGACTAAAAATTAAATAAATTGCACTTAACAGTCAATATGAGACATTTCTTCAGATTTTAGAATATACCTATGCTCTGGTAAGCTTGTAAGCAATAGGCAAGGAAAGTGAACCATATATTGAAATGAGTATTCGAAAATTATAGTTTTTTACATGGTTTGGATTTCAATTTATATATCTGTATATAATTTTAATTCGTTTAAAGAAAATACTTCAATGAATTGAAAGCGACAACTTTTAATTTCACAGCCACTACTCCATCATCCGTGTCAGGACCTAAAGGTCAACCAGTTCCAGTTGTAGAGGCTGGACCCGGAACAACTCCAGGCACAGTCACTGGCCCAGACGGACAGCCAACTCAATACGTTGTACCTAAAGGAGCATTCACAACACCAGGTTCTGTACCAGGACCTGATGGAAAATCTGTTCCAGTTGGACCAGCAGGCCCAGGAACAACTCCAGGAACCGAAACAGGACCCGACGGCAAAACAAAGCAGATCGTACTTCCAAGTACTCCAAGCAGTCCAAATGCACCAGGTGGATCTTCGCCTAGCGGACCAAACGCACCAACTCAAGGTAAACAAAAAAGCTAACAAGATATATAAAAGAAATCAATAACTTTATTTGCGAAAATGATGTCACCTCCAGTACTTTATATCTTCCATTACACTTCAATAGATTTCTTTTTATAATTAAAGTAATCCATTAAATTTCCTAGCTCTTGCAATATTTCTTTGAAACTTTGAACCGAAAAATCTTATTTAACTTTTCTCCAAATAGTTATATTTCCTCCAATTTCAAAGCATTCTTAATATTTAGTGTTTGTGGAATTTGCATTTGAATTAGCCATCATATACCTATTTGAGTAAATATTTTTTGTTAATATTTTTTTTTATTGAAATCTAGCCTGATCCATTCGGTTTTGGTAGGACTAAAAATTAAATAAATTGCACTTAACAGTCAATATGAGACATTTCTTCAGATTTTAGAATATACCTATGCTCTGGTAAGCTTGTAAGCAATAGGCAAGGAAAGTGAACCATATATTGAAATGAGTATTCGAAAATTATAGTTTTTTACATGGTTTGGATTTCAATTTATATATCTGTATATAATTTTAATTCGTTTAAAGAAAATACTTCAATGAATTGAAAGCGACAACTTTTAATTTCACAGCCACTACTCCATCATCCGTGTCAGGACCTAAAGGTCAACCAGTTCCAGTTGTAGAGGCTGGACCCGGAACAACTCCAGGCACAGTCACTGGCCCAGACGGACAGCCAACTCAATACGTTGTACCTAAAGGAGCATTCACAACACCAGGTTCTGTACCAGGACCTGATGGAAAATCTGTTCCAGTTGGACCAGCAGGCCCAGGAACAACTCCAGGAACCGAAACAGGACCCGACGGCAAAACAAAGCAGATCGTACTTCCAAGTACTCCAAGCAGTCCAAATGCACCAGGTGGATCTTCGCCTAGCGGACCAAACGCACCAACTCAAGGTAAACAAAAAAGCTAACAAGATATATAAAAGAAATCAATAACTTTATTTGCGAAAATGATGTCACCTCCAGTACTTTATATCTTCCATTACACTTCAATAGATTTCTTTTTATAATTAAAGTAATCCATTAAATTTCCTAGCTCTTGCAATATTTCTTTGAAACTTTGAACCGAAAAATCTTATTTAACTTTTCTCCAAATAGTTATATTTCCTCCAATTTCAAAGCATTCTTAATATTTAGTGTTTGTGGAATTTGCATTTGAATTAGCCATCATATACCTATTTGAGTAAATATTTTTTGTTAATATTTTTTTTTATTGAAATCTAGCCTGATCCATTCGGTTTTGGTAGGACTAAAAATTAAATAAATTGCACTTAACAGTCAATATGAGACATTTCTTCAGATTTTAGAATATACCTATGCTCTGGTAAGTTTGTAAGCAATAGGCAAGGAAAGTGAACCATATATTGAAATGAGTATTCGAAAATTATAGTTTTTTACATGGTTTGGATTTCAATTTATATATCTGTATATAATTTTAATTCGTTTAAAGAAAATACTTCAATGAATTGAAAGCGACAACTTTTAATTTCACAGCCACTACTCCATCATCCGTGTCTGGACCTAAAGGTCAACCAGTTCCAGTTGTAGAGGCTGGACCCGGAACAACTCCAGGCACAGTCACTGGCCCAGACGGACAGCCAACTCAATACGTTGTACCTAAAGGAGCATTCACAACACCAGGTTCTGTACCAGGACCTGATGGAAAATCTGTTCCAGTTGGACCAGCAGGCCCAGGAACAACTCCAGGAACCGAAACAGGACCCGACGGCAAAACAAAGCAGATCGTACTTCCAAGTACTCCAAGCAGTCCAAATGCACCAGGTGGATCTTCGCCTAGCGGACCAAACGCACCAACTCAAGGTAAACAAAAAAGCTAACAAGATATATAAAAGAAATCAATAACTTTATTTGCGAAAATGATGTCACCTCCAGTACTTTATATCTTCCATTACACTTCAATAGATTTCTTTTTATAATTAAAGTAATCCATTAAATTTCCTAGCTCTTGCAATATTTCTTTGAAACTTTGAACCGAAAAATCTTATTTAACTTTTCTCCAATTAGTTATATTTCCTCCAATTTCAAAGCATTCTTAATATTTAGTGTTTGTGGAATTTGCATTTGAATTAGCCATCATATACCTATTTGAGTAAATATTTTTTGTTAATATTTTTTTTAATTGAAATCTAGCCTGATCCATTCGGTTTTGGTAGGACTAAAAATTAAATAAATTGCACTTAACAGTCAATATGAGACATTTCTTCAGATTTTAGAATATACCTATGCTCTGGTAAGCTTGTAAGCAATAGGCAAGGAAAGTGAACCATATATTGAAATGAGTATTCGAAAATTATAGTTTTTTACATGGTTTGGATTTCAATTTATATATCTGTATATAATTTTAATTCGTTTAAAGAAAATACTTCAATGAATTGAAAGCGACAACTTTTAATTTCACAGCCACTACTCCATCATCCGTGTCTGGACCTAAAGGTCAACCAGTTCCAGTTGTAGAGGCTGGACCCGGAACAACTCCAGGCACAGTCACTGGCCCAGACGGACAGCCAACTCAATACGTTGTACCTAAAGGAGCATTCACAACACCAGGTTCTGTACCAGGACCTGATGGAAAATCTGTTCCAGTTGGACCAGCAGGCCCAGGAACAACTCCAGGAACCGAAACAGGACCCGACGGCAAAACAAAGCAGATCGTACTTCCAAGTACTCCAAGCAGTCCAAATGCACCAGGTGGATCTTCGCCTAGCGGACCAAACGCACCAACTCAAGGTAAACAAAAAAGCTAACAAGATATATAAAAGAAATCAATAACTTTATTTGCGAAAATGATGTCACCTCCAGTACTTTATATCTTCCATTACACTTCAATAGATTTCTTTTTATAATTAAAGTAATCCATTAAATTTCCTAGCTCTTGCAATATTTCTTTGAAACTTTGAACCGAAAAATCTTATTTAACTTTTCTCCAAATAGTTATATTTCCTCCAATTTCAAAGCATTCTTAATATTTAGTGTTTGTGGAATTTGCATTTGAATTAGCCATCATATACCTATTTGAGTAAATATTTTTTGTTAATATTTTTTTTTATTGAAATCTAGCCTGATCCATTCGGTTTTGGTAGGACTAAAAATTAAATAAATTGCACTTAACAGTCAATATGAGACATTTCTTCAGATTTTAGAATATACCTATGCTCTGGTAAGCTTGTAAGCAATAGGCAAGGAAAGTGAACCATATATTGAAATGAGTATTCGAAAATTATAGTTTTTTACATGGTTTGGATTTCAATTTATATATCTGTATATAATTTTAATTCGTTTAAAGAAAATACTTCAATGAATTGAAAGCGACAACTTTTAATTTCACAGCCACTACTCCATCATCCGTGTCTGGACCTAAAGGTCAACCAGTTCCAGTTGTAGAGGCTGGACCCGGAACAACTCCAGGCACAGTGACTGGCCCAGACGGACAGCCAACTCAATACGTTGTACCTAAAGGAGCATTCACAACACCAGGTTCTGTACCAGGACCTGATGGAAAATCTGTTCCAGTTGGACCAGCAGGCCCAGGAACAACTCCAGGAACCGAAACAGGACCCGACGGCAAAACAAAGCAGATCGTACTTCCAAGTACTCCAAGCAGTCCAAATGCACCAGGTGGATCTTCGCCTAGCGGACCAAACGCACCAACTCAAGGTAAACAAAAAAGCTAACAAGATATATAAAAGAAATCAATAACTTTATTTGCGAAAATGATGTCACCTCCAGTACTTTATATCTTCCATTACACTTCAATAGATTTCTTTTTATAATTAAAGTAATCCATTAAATTTCCTAGCTCTTGCAATATTTCTTTGAAACTTTGAACCGAAAAATCTTATTTAACTTTTCTCCAAATAGTTATATTTCCTCCAATTTCAAAGCATTCTTAATATTTAGTGTTTGTGGAATTTGCATTTGAATTAGCCATCATATACCTATTTGAGTAAATATTTTTTGTTAATATTTTTTTTAATTGAAATCTAGCCTGATCCATTCGGTTTTGGTAGGACTAAAAATTAAATAAATTGCACTTAACAGTCAATATGAGACATTTCTTCAGATTTTAGAATATACCTATGCTCTGGTAAGCTTGTAAGCAATAGGCAAGGAAAGTGAACCATATATTGAAATGAGTATTCGAAAATTATAGTTTTTTACATGGTTTGGATTTCAATTTATATATCTGTATATAATTTTAATTCGTTTAAAGAAAATACTTCAATGAATTGAAAGCGACAACTTTTAATTTCACAGCCACTACTCCATCATCCGTGTCTGGACCTAAAGGTCAACCAGTTCCAGTTGTAGAGGCTGGACCCGGAACAACTCCAGGCACAGTCACTGGCCCAGACGGACAGCCAACTCAATACGTTGTACCTAAAGGAGCATTCACAACACCAGGTTCTGTACCAGGACCTGATGGAAAATCTGTTCCAGTTGGACCAGCAGGCCCAGGAACAACTCCAGGAACCGAAACAGGACCCGACGGCAAAACAAAGCAGATCGTACTTCCAAGTACTCCAAGCAGTCCAAATGCACCAGGTGGATCTTCGCCTAGCGGACCAAACGCACCAACTCAAGGTAAACAAAAAAGCTAACAAGATATATAAAAGAAATCAATAACTTTATTTGCGAAAATGATGTCACCTCCAGTACTTTATATCTTCCATTACACTTCAATAGATTTCTTTTTATAATTAAAGTAATCCATTAAATTTCCTAGCTCTTGCAATATTTCTTTGAAACTTTGAACCGAAAAATCTTATTTAACTTTTCTCCAAATAGTTATATTTCCTCCAATTTCAAAGCATTCTTAATATTTAGTGTTTGTGGAATTTGCATTTGAATTAGCCATCATATACCTATTTGAGTAAATATTTTTTGTTAATATTTTTTTTTATTGAAATCTAGCCTGATCCATTCGGTTTTGGTAGGACTAAAAATTAAATAAATTGCACTTAACAGTCAATATGAGACATTTCTTCAGATTTTAGAATATACCTATGCTCTGGTAAGCTTGTAAGCAATAGGCAAGGAAAGTGAACCATATATTGAAATGAGTATTCGAAAATTATAGTTTTTTACATGGTTTGGATTTCAATTTATATATCTGTATATAATTTTAATTCGTTTAAAGAAAATACTTCAATGAATTGAAAGCGACAACTTTTAATTTCACAGCCACTACTCCATCATCCGTGTCAGGACCTAAAGGTCAACCAGTTCCAGTTGTAGAGGCTGGACCCGGAACAACTCCAGGCACAGTCACTGGCCCAGACGGACAGCCAACTCAATACGTTGTACCTAAAGGAGCATTCACAACACCAGGTTCTGTACCAGGACCTGATGGAAAATCTGTTCCAGTTGGACCAGCAGGCCCAGGAACAACTCCAGGAACCGAAACAGGACCCGACGGCAAAACAAAGCAGATCGTACTTCCAAGTACTCCAAGCAGTCCAAATGCACCAGGTGGATCTTCGCCTAGCGGACCAAACGCACCAACTCAAGGTAAACAAAAAAGCTAACAAGATATATAAAAGAAATCAATAACTTTATTTGCGAAAATGATGTCACCTCCAGTACTTTATATCTTCCATTACACTTCAATAGATTTCTTTTTATAATTAAAGTAATCCATTAAATTTCCTAGCTCTTGCAATATTTCTTTGAAACTTTGAACCGAAAAATCTTATTTAACTTTTCTCCAAATAGTTATATTTCCTCCAATTTCAAAGCATTCTTAATATTTAGTGTTTGTGGAATTTGCATTTGAATTAGCCATCATATACCTATTTGAGTAAATATTTTTTGTTAATATTTTTTTTTATTGAAATCTAGCCTGATCCATTCGGTTTTGGTAGGACTAAAAATTAAATAAATTGCACTTAACAGTCAATATGAGACATTTCTTCAGATTTTAGAATATACCTATGCTCTGGTAAGCTTGTAAGCAATAGGCAAGGAAAGTGAACCATATATTGAAATGAGTATTCGAAAATTATAGTTTTTTACATGGTTTGGATTTCAATTTATATATCTGTATATAATTTTAATTCGTTTAAAGAAAATACTTCAATGAATTGAAAGCGACAACTTTTAATTTCACAGCCACTACTCCATCATCCGTGTCAGGACCTAAAGGTCAACCAGTTCCAGTTGTAGAGGCTGGACCCGGAACAACTCCAGGCACAGTCACTGGCCCAGACGGACAGCCAACTCAATACGTTGTACCTAAAGGAGCATTCACAACACCAGGTTCTGTACCAGGACCTGATGGAAAATCTGTTCCAGTTGGACCAGCAGGCCCAGGAACAACTCCAGGAACCGAAACAGGACCCGACGGCAAAACAAAGCAGATCGTACTTCCAAGTACTCCAAGCAGTCCAAATGCACCAGGTGGATCTTCGCCTAGCGGACCAAACGCACCAACTCAAGGTAAACAAAAAAGCTAACAAGATATATAAAAGAAATCAATAACTTTATTTGCGAAAATGATGTCACCTCCAGTACTTTATATCTTCCATTACACTTCAATAGATTTCTTTTTATAATTAAAGTAATCCATTAAATTTCCTAGCTCTTGCAATATTTCTTTGAAACTTTGAACCGAAAAATCTTATTTAACTTTTCTCCAAATAGTTATATTTCCTCCAATTTCAAAGCATTCTTAATATTTAGTGTTTGTGGAATTTGCATTTGAATTAGCCATCATATACCTATTTGAGTAAATATTTTTTGTTAATATTTTTTTTTATTGAAATCTAGCCTGATCCATTCGGTTTTGGTAGGACTAAAAATTAAATAAATTGCACTTAACAGTCAATATGAGACATTTCTTCAGATTTTAGAATATACCTATGCTCTGGTAAGTTTGTAAGCAATAGGCAAGGAAAGTGAACCATATATTGAAATGAGTATTCGAAAATTATAGTTTTTTACATGGTTTGGATTTCAATTTATATATCTGTATATAATTTTAATTCGTTTAAAGAAAATACTTCAATGAATTGAAAGCGACAACTTTTAATTTCACAGCCACTACTCCATCATCCGTGTCTGGACCTAAAGGTCAACCAGTTCCAGTTGTAGAGGCTGGACCCGGAACAACTCCAGGCACAGTCACTGGCCCAGACGGACAGCCAACTCAATACGTTGTACCTAAAGGAGCATTCACAACACCAGGTTCTGTACCAGGACCTGATGGAAAATCTGTTCCAGTTGGACCAGCAGGCCCAGGAACAACTCCAGGAACCGAAACAGGACCCGACGGCAAAACAAAGCAGATCGTACTTCCAAGTACTCCAAGCAGTCCAAATGCACCAGGTGGATCTTCGCCTAGCGGACCAAACGCACCAACTCAAGGTAAACAAAAAAGCTAACAAGATATATAAAAGAAATCAATAACTTTATTTGCGAAAATGATGTCACCTCCAGTACTTTATATCTTCCATTACACTTCAATAGATTTCTTTTTATAATTAAAGTAATCCATTAAATTTCCTAGCTCTTGCAATATTTCTTTGAAACTTTGAACCGAAAAATCTTATTTAACTTTTCTCCAATTAGTTATATTTCCTCCAATTTCAAAGCATTCTTAATATTTAGTGTTTGTGGAATTTGCATTTGAATTAGCCATCATATACCTATTTGAGTAAATATTTTTTGTTAATATTTTTTTTAATTGAAATCTAGCCTGATCCATTCGGTTTTGGTAGGACTAAAAATTAAATAAATTGCACTTAACAGTCAATATGAGACATTTCTTCAGATTTTAGAATATACCTATGCTCTGGTAAGCTTGTAAGCAATAGGCAAGGAAAGTGAACCATATATTGAAATGAGTATTCGAAAATTATAGTTTTTTACATGGTTTGGATTTCAATTTATATATCTGTATATAATTTTAATTCGTTTAAAGAAAATACTTCAATGAATTGAAAGCGACAACTTTTAATTTCACAGCCACTACTCCATCATCCGTGTCTGGACCTAAAGGTCAACCAGTTCCAGTTGTAGAGGCTGGACCCGGAACAACTCCAGGCACAGTCACTGGCCCAGACGGACAGCCAACTCAATACGTTGTACCTAAAGGAGCATTCACAACACCAGGTTCTGTACCAGGACCTGATGGAAAATCTGTTCCAGTTGGACCAGCAGGCCCAGGAACAACTCCAGGAACCGAAACAGGACCCGACGGCAAAACAAAGCAGATCGTACTTCCAAGTACTCCAAGCAGTCCAAATGCACCAGGTGGATCTTCGCCTAGCGGACCAAACGCACCAACTCAAGGTAAACAAAAAAGCTAACAAGATATATAAAAGAAATCAATAACTTTATTTGCGAAAATGATGTCACCTCCAGTACTTTATATCTTCCATTACACTTCAATAGATTTCTTTTTATAATTAAAGTAATCCATTAAATTTCCTAGCTCTTGCAATATTTCTTTGAAACTTTGAACCGAAAAATCTTATTTAACTTTTCTCCAAATAGTTATATTTCCTCCAATTTCAAAGCATTCTTAATATTTAGTGTTTGTGGAATTTGCATTTGAATTAGCCATCATATACCTATTTGAGTAAATATTTTTTGTTAATATTTTTTTTTATTGAAATCTAGCCTGATCCATTCGGTTTTGGTAGGACTAAAAATTAAATAAATTGCACTTAACAGTCAATATGAGACATTTCTTCAGATTTTAGAATATACCTATGCTCTGGTAAGCTTGTAAGCAATAGGCAAGGAAAGTGAACCATATATTGAAATGAGTATTCGAAAATTATAGTTTTTTACATGGTTTGGATTTCAATTTATATATCTGTATATAATTTTAATTCGTTTAAAGAAAATACTTCAATGAATTGAAAGCGACAACTTTTAATTTCACAGCCACTACTCCATCATCCGTGTCAGGACCTAAAGGTCAACCAGTTCCAGTTGTAGAGGCTGGACCCGGAACAACTCCAGGCACAGTCACTGGCCCAGACGGACAGCCAACTCAATACGTTGTACCTAAAGGAGCATTCACAACACCAGGTTCTGTACCAGGACCTGATGGAAAATCTGTTCCAGTTGGACCAGCAGGCCCAGGAACAACTCCAGGAACCGAAACAGGACCCGACGGCAAAACAAAGCAGATCGTACTTCCAAGTACTCCAAGCAGTCCAAATGCACCAGGTGGATCTTCGCCTAGCGGACCAAACGCACCAACTCAAGGTAAACAAAAAAGCTAACAAGATATATAAAAGAAATCAATAACTTTATTTGCGAAAATGATGTCACCTCCAGTACTTTATATCTTCCATTACACTTCAATAGATTTCTTTTTATAATTAAAGTAATCCATTAAATTTCCTAGCTCTTGCAATATTTCTTTGAAACTTTGAACCGAAAAATCTTATTTAACTTTTCTCCAAATAGTTATATTTCCTCCAATTTCAAAGCATTCTTAATATTTAGTGTTTGTGGAATTTGCATTTGAATTAGCCATCATATACCTATTTGAGTAAATATTTTTTGTTAATATTTTTTTTTATTGAAATCTAGCCTGATCCATTCGGTTTTGGTAGGACTAAAAATTAAATAAATTGCACTTAACAGTCAATATGAGACATTTCTTCAGATTTTAGAATATACCTATGCTCTGGTAAGTTTGTAAGCAATAGGCAAGGAAAGTGAACCATATATTGAAATGAGTATTCGAAAATTATAGTTTTTTACATGGTTTGGATTTCAATTTATATATCTGTATATAATTTTAATTCGTTTAAAGAAAATACTTCAATGAATTGAAAGCGACAACTTTTAATTTCACAGCCACTACTCCATCATCCGTGTCTGGACCTAAAGGTCAACCAGTTCCAGTTGTAGAGGCTGGACCCGGAACAACTCCAGGCACAGTCACTGGCCCAGACGGACAGCCAACTCAATACGTTGTACCTAAAGGAGCATTCACAACACCAGGTTCTGTACCAGGACCTGATGGAAAATCTGTTCCAGTTGGACCAGCAGGCCCAGGAACAACTCCAGGAACCGAAACAGGACCCGACGGCAAAACAAAGCAGATCGTACTTCCAAGTACTCCAAGCAGTCCAAATGCACCAGGTGGATCTTCGCCTAGCGGACCAAACGCACCAACTCAAGGTAAACAAAAAAGCTAACAAGATATATAAAAGAAATCAATAACTTTATTTGCGAAAATGATGTCACCTCCAGTACTTTATATCTTCCATTACACTTCAATAGATTTCTTTTTATAATTAAAGTAATCCATTAAATTTCCTAGCTCTTGCAATATTTCTTTGAAACTTTGAACCGAAAAATCTTATTTAACTTTTCTCCAATTAGTTATATTTCCTCCAATTTCAAAGCATTCTTAATATTTAGTGTTTGTGGAATTTGCATTTGAATTAGCCATCATATACCTATTTGAGTAAATATTTTTTGTTAATATTTTTTTTAATTGAAATCTAGCCTGATCCATTCGGTTTTGGTAGGACTAAAAATTAAATAAATTGCACTTAACAGTCAATATGAGACATTTCTTCAGATTTTAGAATATACCTATGCTCTGGTAAGCTTGTAAGCAATAGGCAAGGAAAGTGAACCATATATTGAAATGAGTATTCGAAAATTATAGTTTTTTACATGGTTTGGATTTCAATTTATATATCTGTATATAATTTTAATTCGTTTAAAGAAAATACTTCAATGAATTGAAAGCGACAACTTTTAATTTCACAGCCACTACTCCATCATCCGTGTCTGGACCTAAAGGTCAACCAGTTCCAGTTGTAGAGGCTGGACCCGGAACAACTCCAGGCACAGTCACTGGCCCAGACGGACAGCCAACTCAATACGTTGTACCTAAAGGAGCATTCACAACACCAGGTTCTGTACCAGGACCTGATGGAAAATCTGTTCCAGTTGGACCAGCAGGCCCAGGAACAACTCCAGGAACCGAAACAGGACCCGACGGCAAAACAAAGCAGATCGTACTTCCAAGTACTCCAAGCAGTCCAAATGCACCAGGTGGATCTTCGCCTAGCGGACCAAACGCACCAACTCAAGGTAAACAAAAAAGCTAACAAGATATATAAAAGAAATCAATAACTTTATTTGCGAAAATGATGTCACCTCCAGTACTTTATATCTTCCATTACACTTCAATAGATTTCTTTTTATAATTAAAGTAATCCATTAAATTTCCTAGCTCTTGCAATATTTCTTTGAAACTTTGAACCGAAAAATCTTATTTAACTTTTCTCCAAATAGTTATATTTCCTCCAATTTCAAAGCATTCTTAATATTTAGTGTTTGTGGAATTTGCATTTGAATTAGCCATCATATACCTATTTGAGTAAATATTTTTTGTTAATATTTTTTTTTATTGAAATCTAGCCTGATCCATTCGGTTTTGGTAGGACTAAAAATTAAATAAATTGCACTTAACAGTCAATATGAGACATTTCTTCAGATTTTAGAATATACCTATGCTCTGGTAAGCTTGTAAGCAATAGGCAAGGAAAGTGAACCATATATTGAAATGAGTATTCGAAAATTATAGTTTTTTACATGGTTTGGATTTCAATTTATATATCTGTATATAATTTTAATTCGTTTAAAGAAAATACTTCAATGAATTGAAAGCGACAACTTTTAATTTCACAGCCACTACTCCATCATCCGTGTCTGGACCTAAAGGTCAACCAGTTCCAGTTGTAGAGGCTGGACCCGGAACAACTCCAGGCACAGTCACTGGCCCAGACGGACAGCCAACTCAATACGTTGTACCTAAAGGAGCATTCACAACACCAGGTTCTGTACCAGGACCTGATGGAAAATCTGTTCCAGTTGGACCAGCAGGCCCAGGAACAACTCCAGGAACCGAAACAGGACCCGACGGCAAAACAAAGCAGATCGTACTTCCAAGTACTCCAAGCAGTCCAAATGCACCAGGTGGATCTTCGCCTAGCGGACCAAACGCACCAACTCAAGGTAAACAAAAAAGCTAACAAGATATATAAAAGAAATCAATAACTTTATTTGCGAAAATGATGTCACCTCCAGTACTTTATATCTTCCATTACACTTCAATAGATTTCTTTTTATAATTAAAGTAATCCATTAAATTTCCTAGCTCTTGCAATATTTCTTTGAAACTTTGAACCGAAAAATCTTATTTAACTTTTCTCCAATTAGTTATATTTCCTCCAATTTCAAAGCATTCTTAATATTTAGTGTTTGTGGAATTTGCATTTGAATTAGCCATCATATACCTATTTGAGTAAATATTTTTTGTTAATATTTTTTTTAATTGAAATCTAGCCTGATCCATTCGGTTTTGGTAGGACTAAAAATTAAATAAATTGCACTTAACAGTCAATATGAGACATTTCTTCAGATTTTAGAATATACCTATGCTCTGGTAAGCTTGTAAGCAATAGGCAAGGAAAGTGAACCATATATTGAAATGAGTATTCGAAAATTATAGTTTTTTACATGGTTTGGATTTCAATTTATATATCTGTATATAATTTTAATTCGTTTAAAGAAAATACTTCAATGAATTGAAAGCGACAACTTTTAATTTCACAGCCACTACTCCATCATCCGTGTCTGGACCTAAAGGTCAACCAGTTCCAGTTGTAGAGGCTGGACCCGGAACAACTCCAGGCACAGTCACTGGCCCAGACGGACAGCCAACTCAATACGTTGTACCTAAAGGAGCATTCACAACACCAGGTTCTGTACCAGGACCTGATGGAAAATCTGTTCCAGTTGGACCAGCAGGCCCAGGAACAACTCCAGGAACCGAAACAGGACCCGACGGCAAAACAAAGCAGATCGTACTTCCAAGTACTCCAAGCAGTCCAAATGCACCAGGTGGATCTTCGCCTAGCGGACCAAACGCACCAACTCAAGGTAAACAAAAAAGCTAACAAGATATATAAAAGAAATCAATAACTTTATTTGCGAAAATGATGTCACCTCCAGTACTTTATATCTTCCATTACACTTCAATAGATTTCTTTTTATAATTAAAGTAATCCATTAAATTTCCTAGCTCTTGCAATATTTCTTTGAAACTTTGAACCGAAAAATCTTATTTAACTTTTCTCCAAATAGTTATATTTCCTCCAATTTCAAAGCATTCTTAATATTTAGTGTTTGTGGAATTTGCATTTGAATTAGCCATCATATACCTATTTGAGTAAATATTTTTTGTTAATATTTTTTTTTATTGAAATCTAGCCTGATCCATTCGGTTTTGGTAGGACTAAAAATTAAATAAATTGCACTTAACAGTCAATATGAGACATTTCTTCAGATTTTAGAATATACCTATGCTCTGGTAAGCTTGTAAGCAATAGGCAAGGAAAGTGAACCATATATTGAAATGAGTATTCGAAAATTATAGTTTTTTACATGGTTTGGATTTCAATTTATATATCTGTATATAATTTTAATTCGTTTAAAGAAAATACTTCAATGAATTGAAAGCGACAACTTTTAATTTCACAGCCACTACTCCATCATCCGTGTCTGGACCTAAAGGTCAACCAGTTCCAGTTGTAGAGGCTGGACCCGGAACAACTCCAGGCACAGTGACTGGCCCAGACGGACAGCCAACTCAATACGTTGTACCTAAAGGAGCATTCACAACACCAGGTTCTGTACCAGGACCTGATGGAAAATCTGTTCCAGTTGGACCAGCAGGCCCAGGAACAACTCCAGGAACCGAAACAGGACCCGACGGCAAAACAAAGCAGATCGTACTTCCAAGTACTCCAAGCAGTCCAAATGCACCAGGTGGATCTTCGCCTAGCGGACCAAACGCACCAACTCAAGGTAAACAAAAAAGCTAACAAGATATATAAAAGAAATCAATAACTTTATTTGCGAAAATGATGTCACCTCCAGTACTTTATATCTTCCATTACACTTCAATAGATTTCTTTTTATAATTAAAGTAATCCATTAAATTTCCTAGCTCTTGCAATATTTCTTTGAAACTTTGAACCGAAAAATCTTATTTAACTTTTCTCCAAATAGTTATATTTCCTCCAATTTCAAAGCATTCTTAATATTTAGTGTTTGTGGAATTTGCATTTGAATTAGCCATCATATACCTATTTGAGTAAATATTTTTTGTTAATATTTTTTTTAATTGAAATCTAGCCTGATCCATTCGGTTTTGGTAGGACTAAAAATTAAATAAATTGCACTTAACAGTCAATATGAGACATTTCTTCAGATTTTAGAATATACCTATGCTCTGGTAAGCTTGTAAGCAATAGGCAAGGAAAGTGAACCATATATTGAAATGAGTATTCGAAAATTATAGTTTTTTACATGGTTTGGATTTCAATTTATATATCTGTATATAATTTTAATTCGTTTAAAGAAAATACTTCAATGAATTGAAAGCGACAACTTTTAATTTCACAGCCACTACTCCATCATCCGTGTCTGGACCTAAAGGTCAACCAGTTCCAGTTGTAGAGGCTGGACCCGGAACAACTCCAGGCACAGTCACTGGCCCAGACGGACAGCCAACTCAATACGTTGTACCTAAAGGAGCATTCACAACACCAGGTTCTGTACCAGGACCTGATGGAAAATCTGTTCCAGTTGGACCAGCAGGCCCAGGAACAACTCCAGGAACCGAAACAGGACCCGACGGCAAAACAAAGCAGATCGTACTTCCAAGTACTCCAAGCAGTCCAAATGCACCAGGTGGATCTTCGCCTAGCGGACCAAACGCACCAACTCAAGGTAAACAAAAAAGCTAACAAGATATATAAAAGAAATCAATAACTTTATTTGCGAAAATGATGTCACCTCCAGTACTTTATATCTTCCATTACACTTCAATAGATTTCTTTTTATAATTAAAGTAATCCATTAAATTTCCTAGCTCTTGCAATATTTCTTTGAAACTTTGAACCGAAAAATCTTATTTAACTTTTCTCCAAATAGTTATATTTCCTCCAATTTCAAAGCATTCTTAATATTTAGTGTTTGTGGAATTTGCATTTGAATTAGCCATCATATACCTATTTGAGTAAATATTTTTTGTTAATATTTTTTTTTATTGAAATCTAGCCTGATCCATTCGGTTTTGGTAGGACTAAAAATTAAATAAATTGCACTTAACAGTCAATATGAGACATTTCTTCAGATTTTAGAATATACCTATGCTCTGGTAAGCTTGTAAGCAATAGGCAAGGAAAGTGAACCATATATTGAAATGAGTATTCGAAAATTATAGTTTTTTACATGGTTTGGATTTCAATTTATATATCTGTATATAATTTTAATTCGTTTAAAGAAAATACTTCAATGAATTGAAAGCGACAACTTTTAATTTCACAGCCACTACTCCATCATCCGTGTCTGGACCTAAAGGTCAACCAGTTCCAGTTGTAGAGGCTGGACCCGGAACAACTCCAGGCACAGTCACTGGCCCAGACGGACAGCCAACTCAATACGTTGTACCTAAAGGAGCATTCACAACACCAGGTTCTGTACCAGGACCTGATGGAAAATCTGTTCCAGTTGGACCAGCAGGCCCAGGAACAACTCCAGGAACCGAAACAGGACCCGACGGCAAAACAAAGCAGATCGTACTTCCAAGTACTCCAAGCAGTCCAAATGCACCAGGTGGATCTTCGCCTAGCGGACCAAACGCACCAACTCAAGGTAAACAAAAAAGCTAACAAGATATATAAAAGAAATCAATAACTTTATTTGCGAAAATGATGTCACCTCCAGTACTTTATATCTTCCATTACACTTCAATAGATTTCTTTTTATAATTAAAGTAATCCATTAAATTTCCTAGCTCTTGCAATATTTCTTTGAAACTTTGAACCGAAAAATCTTATTTAACTTTTCTCCAATTAGTTATATTTCCTCCAATTTCAAAGCATTCTTAATATTTAGTGTTTGTGGAATTTGCATTTGAATTAGCCATCATATACCTATTTGAGTAAATATTTTTTGTTAATATTTTTTTTAATTGAAATCTAGCCTGATCCATTCGGTTTTGGTAGGACTAAAAATTAAATAAATTGCACTTAACAGTCAATATGAGACATTTCTTCAGATTTTAGAATATACCTATGCTCTGGTAAGCTTGTAAGCAATAGGCAAGGAAAGTGAACCATATATTGAAATGAGTATTCGAAAATTATAGTTTTTTACATGGTTTGGATTTCAATTTATATATCTGTATATAATTTTAATTCGTTTAAAGAAAATACTTCAATGAATTGAAAGCGACAACTTTTAATTTCACAGCCACTACTCCATCATCCGTGTCTGGACCTAAAGGTCAACCAGTTCCAGTTGTAGAGGCTGGACCCGGAACAACTCCAGGCACAGTCACTGGCCCAGACGGACAGCCAACTCAATACGTTGTACCTAAAGGAGCATTCACAACACCAGGTTCTGTACCAGGACCTGATGGAAAATCTGTTCCAGTTGGACCAGCAGGCCCAGGAACAACTCCAGGAACCGAAACAGGACCCGACGGCAAAACAAAGCAGATCGTACTTCCAAGTACTCCAAGCAGTCCAAATGCACCAGGTGGATCTTCGCCTAGCGGACCAAACGCACCAACTCAAGGTAAACAAAAAAGCTAACAAGATATATAAAAGAAATCAATAACTTTATTTGCGAAAATGATGTCACCTCCAGTACTTTATATCTTCCATTACACTTCAATAGATTTCTTTTTATAATTAAAGTAATCCATTAAATTTCCTAGCTCTTGCAATATTTCTTTGAAACTTTGAACCGAAAAATCTTATTTAACTTTTCTCCAAATAGTTATATTTCCTCCAATTTCAAAGCATTCTTAATATTTAGTGTTTGTGGAATTTGCATTTGAATTAGCCATCATATACCTATTTGAGTAAATATTTTTTGTTAATATTTTTTTTTATTGAAATCTAGCCTGATCCATTCGGTTTTGGTAGGACTAAAAATTAAATAAATTGCACTTAACAGTCAATATGAGACATTTCTTCAGATTTTAGAATATACCTATGCTCTGGTAAGCTTGTAAGCAATAGGCAAGGAAAGTGAACCATATATTGAAATGAGTATTCGAAAATTATAGTTTTTTACATGGTTTGGATTTCAATTTATATATCTGTATATAATTTTAATTCGTTTAAAGAAAATACTTCAATGAATTGAAAGCGACAACTTTTAATTTCACAGCCACTACTCCATCATCCGTGTCTGGACCTAAAGGTCAACCAGTTCCAGTTGTAGAGGCTGGACCCGGAACAACTCCAGGCACAGTGACTGGCCCAGACGGACAGCCAACTCAATACGTTGTACCTAAAGGAGCATTCACAACACCAGGTTCTGTACCAGGACCTGATGGAAAATCTGTTCCAGTTGGACCAGCAGGCCCAGGAACAACTCCAGGAACCGAAACAGGACCCGACGGCAAAACAAAGCAGATCGTACTTCCAAGTACTCCAAGCAGTCCAAATGCACCAGGTGGATCTTCGCCTAGCGGACCAAACGCACCAACTCAAGGTAAACAAAAAAGCTAACAAGATATATAAAAGAAATCAATAACTTTATTTGCGAAAATGATGTCACCTCCAGTACTTTATATCTTCCATTACACTTCAATAGATTTCTTTTTATAATTAAAGTAATCCATTAAATTTCCTAGCTCTTGCAATATTTCTTTGAAACTTTGAACCGAAAAATCTTATTTAACTTTTCTCCAAATAGTTATATTTCCTCCAATTTCAAAGCATTCTTAATATTTAGTGTTTGTGGAATTTGCATTTGAATTAGCCATCATATACCTATTTGAGTAAATATTTTTTGTTAATATTTTTTTTAATTGAAATCTAGCCTGATCCATTCGGTTTTGGTAGGACTAAAAATTAAATAAATTGCACTTAACAGTCAATATGAGACATTTCTTCAGATTTTAGAATATACCTATGCTCTGGTAAGCTTGTAAGCAATAGGCAAGGAAAGTGAACCATATATTGAAATGAGTATTCGAAAATTATAGTTTTTTACATGGTTTGGATTTCAATTTATATATCTGTATATAATTTTAATTCGTTTAAAGAAAATACTTCAATGAATTGAAAGCGACAACTTTTAATTTCACAGCCACTACTCCATCATCCGTGTCTGGACCTAAAGGTCAACCAGTTCCAGTTGTAGAGGCTGGACCCGGAACAACTCCAGGCACAGTCACTGGCCCAGACGGACAGCCAACTCAATACGTTGTACCTAAAGGAGCATTCACAACACCAGGTTCTGTACCAGGACCTGATGGAAAATCTGTTCCAGTTGGACCAGCAGGCCCAGGAACAACTCCAGGAACCGAAACAGGACCCGACGGCAAAACAAAGCAGATCGTACTTCCAAGTACTCCAAGCAGTCCAAATGCACCAGGTGGATCTTCGCCTAGCGGACCAAACGCACCAACTCAAGGTAAACAAAAAAGCTAACAAGATATATAAAAGAAATCAATAACTTTATTTGCGAAAATGATGTCACCTCCAGTACTTTATATCTTCCATTACACTTCAATAGATTTCTTTTTATAATTAAAGTAATCCATTAAATTTCCTAGCTCTTGCAATATTTCTTTGAAACTTTGAACCGAAAAATATTATTTAACTTTTCTCCAAATAGTTATATTTCCTCCAATTTCAAAGCATTCTTAATATTTAGTGTTTGTGGAATTTGCATTTGAATTAGCCATCATATACCTATTTGAGTAAATATTTTTTGTTAATATTTTTTTTTATTGAAATCTAGCCTGATCCATTCGGTTTTGGTAGGACTAAAAATTAAATAAATTGCACTTAACAGTCAATATGAGACATTTCTTCAGATTTTAGAATATACCTATGCTCTGGTAAGCTTGTAAGCAATAGGCAAGGAAAGTGAACCATATATTGAAATGAGTATTCGAAAATTATAGTTTTTTACATGGTTTGGATTTCAATTTATATATCTGTATATAATTTTAATTCGTTTAAAGAAAATACTTCAATGAATTGAAAGCGACAACTTTTAATTTCACAGCCACTACTCCATCATCCGTGTCTGGACCTAAAGGTCAACCAGTTCCAGTTGTAGAGGCTGGACCCGGAACAACTCCAGGCACAGTCACTGGCCCAGACGGACAGCCAACTCAATACGTTGTACCTAAAGGAGCATTCACAACACCAGGTTCTGTACCAGGACCTGATGGAAAATCTGTTCCAGTTGGACCAGCAGGCCCAGGAACAACTCCAGGAACCGAAACAGGACCCGACGGCAAAACAAAGCAGATCGTACTTCCAAGTACTCCAAGCAGTCCAAATGCACCAGGTGGATCTTCGCCTAGCGGACCAAACGCACCAACTCAAGGTAAACAAAAAAGCTAACAAGATATATAAAAGAAATCAATAACTTTATTTGCGAAAATGATGTCACCTCCAGTACTTTATATCTTCCATTACACTTCAATAGATTTCTTTTTATAATTAAAGTAATCCATTAAATTTCCTAGCTCTTGCAATATTTCTTTGAAACTTTGAACCGAAAAATCTTATTTAACTTTTCTCCAATTAGTTATATTTCCTCCAATTTCAAAGCATTCTTAATATTTAGTGTTTGTGGAATTTGCATTTGAATTAGCCATCATATACCTATTTGAGTAAATATTTTTTGTTAATATTTTTTTTAATTGAAATCTAGCCTGATCCATTCGGTTTTGGTAGGACTAAAAATTAAATAAATTGCACTTAACAGTCAATATGAGACATTTCTTCAGATTTTAGAATATACCTATGCTCTGGTAAGCTTGTAAGCAATAGGCAAGGAAAGTGAACCATATATTGAAATGAGTATTCGAAAATTATAGTTTTTTACATGGTTTGGATTTCAATTTATATATCTGTATATAATTTTAATTCGTTTAAAGAAAATACTTCAATGAATTGAAAGCGACAACTTTTAATTTCACAGCCACTACTCCATCATCCGTGTCTGGACCTAAAGGTCAACCAGTTCCAGTTGTAGAGGCTGGACCCGGAACAACTCCAGGCACAGTCACTGGCCCAGACGGACAGCCAACTCAATACGTTGTACCTAAAGGAGCATTCACAACACCAGGTTCTGTACCAGGACCTGATGGAAAATCTGTTCCAGTTGGACCAGCAGGCCCAAGAACAACTCCAGGAACCGAAACAGGACCCGACGGCAAAACAAAGCAGATCGTACTTCCAAGTACTCCAAGCAGTCCAAATGCACCAGGTGGATCTTCGCCTAGCGGACCAAACGCACCAACTCAAGGTAAACAAAAAAGCTAACAAGATATATAAAAGAAATCAATAACTTTATTTGCGAAAATGATGTCACCTCCAGTACTTTATATCTTCCATTACACTTCAATAGATTTCTTTTTATAATTAAAGTAATCCATTAAATTTCCTAGCTCTTGCAATATTTCTTTGAAACTTTGAACTCATAAATCTTATTTAACTTTTCTTCAAATAGTTATATTTCCTCCAATTTCAAAGCATTCTTAATATTTAGTGTTTGTAGAATTTGCATTTGAATTAGCCATCATATACCTATTTGGAATACCTATTTTTTGTTAATATTTTTTTAATTGAAATCTAGCCTGATCCATTCGGTTTTGGTAGGATTAAAAATTAAATAAATTGCGCTTAACAATCAATGAGAGACATATCTTCAGATTTTAGAACATACCTATGCTCTGGTAAGCTTGTAAGCAATAGGCAAGGAAAGTGAACCATATATTGAAAAAAGTATTCGAAAATTATAGTTTTTTACATGGTTTGGATTTCAATTTATATATCTGTATATAATTTTCATTCGTTTAAAGAAAATACTTCAATGAATTGAAAGCGACAACTTTTAATTTCACAGCCACTACTCCATCATCCGTGTCTGGACCTAAAGGTCAACCAGTTCCAGTTGTAGAGGCTGGACCCGGAACAACTCCAGGCACAGTCACTGGCCCAGACGGACAGCCAACTCAATACGTTGTACCTAAAGGAGCATTCACAACACCAGGTTCTGTACCAGGACCTGATGGAAAATCTGTTCCAGTTGGACCAGCAGGCCCAGGAACAACTCCAGGAACCGAAACAGGACCCGACGGCAAAACAAAGCAGATCGTACTTCCAAGTACTCCAAGCAGTCCAAATGCACCAGGTGGATCTTCGCCTAGCGGACCAAACGCACCAACTCAAGGTAAACAAAAAAGCTAACAAGATATATAAAAGAAATCAATAACTTTATTTGCGAAAATGATGTCACCTCCAGTACTTTATATCTTCCATTACACTTCAATAGATTTCTTTTTATAATTAAAGTAATCCATTAAATTTCCTAGCTCTTGCAATATTTCTTTGAAACTTTGAACCGAAAAATCTTATTTAACTTTTCTCCAAATAGTTATATTTCCTCCAATTTCAAAGCATTCTTAATATTTAGTGTTTGTGGAATTTGCATTTGAAATAGCCATCATATACCTATTTGAGTAAATATTTTTTGTTAATATTTTTTTTAATTGAAATCTAGCCTGATCCATTCGGTTTTGGTAGGACTAAAAAATAAATAAATTGCACTTAACAGTCAATATGAGACATTTCTTCAGATTTTAGAATATACCTATGCTCTGGTAAGCTTGTAAGCAATAGGCAAGGAAAGTGAACCATATATTGAAATGAGTATTCGAAAATTATAGTTTTTTACATGGTTTGGATTTCAATTTATATATCTGTATATAATTTTAATTCGTTTAAAGAAAATACTTCAATGAATTGAAAGCGACAACTTTTAATTTCACAGCCACTACTCCATCATCCGTGTCTGGACCTAAAGGTCAACCAGTTCCAGTTGTAGAGGCTGGACCCGGAACAACTCCAGGCACAGTCACTGGCCCAGACGGACAGCCAACTCAATACGTTGTACCTAAAGGAGCATTCACAACACCAGGTTCTGTACCAGGACCTGATGGAAAATCTGTTCCAGTTGGACCAGCAGGCCCAGGAACAACTCCAGGAACCGAAACAGGACCCGACGGCAAAACAAAGCAGATCGTACTTCCAAGTACTCCAAGCAGTCCAAATGCACCAGGTGGATCTTCGCCTAGCGGACCAAACGCACCAACTCAAGGTAAACAAAAAAGCTAACAAGATATATAAAAGAAATCAATAACTTTATTTGCGAAAATGATGTCACCTCCAGTACTTTATATCTTCCATTACACTTCAATAGATTTCTTTTTATAATTAAAGTAATCCATTAAATTTCCTAGCTCTTGCAATATTTCTTTGAAACTTTGAACCGAAAAATCTTATTTAACTTTTCTCCAATTAGTTATATTTCCTCCAATTTCAAAGCATTCTTAATATTTAGTGTTTGTGGAATTTGCATTTGAATTAGCCATCATATACCTATTTGAGTAAATATTTTTTGTTAATATTTTTTTTTATTGAAATCTAGCCTGATCCATTCGGTTTTGGTAGGACTAAAAATTAAATAAATTGCACTTAACAGTCAATATGAGACATTTCTTCAGATTTTAGAATATACCTATGCTCTGGTAAGCTTGTAAGCAATAGGCAAGGAAAGTGAACCATATATTGAAATGAGTATTCGAAAATTATAGTTTTTTACATGGTTTGGATTTCAATTTATATATCTGTATATAATTTTAATTCGTTTAAAGAAAATACTTCAATGAATTGAAAGCGACAACTTTTAATTTCACAGCCACTACTCCATCATCCGTGTCAGGACCTAAAGGTCAACCAGTTCCAGTTGTAGAGGCTGGACCCGGAACAACTCCAGGCACAGTCACTGGCCCAGACGGACAGCCAACTCAATACGTTGTACCTAAAGGAGCATTCACAACACCAGGTTCTGTACCAGGACCTGATGGAAAATCTGTTCCAGTTGGACCAGCAGGCCCAGGAACAACTCCAGGAACCGAAACAGGACCCGACGGCAAAACAAAGCAGATCGTACTTCCAAGTACTCCAAGCAGTCCAAATGCACCAGGTGGATCTTCGCCTAGCGGACCAAACGCACCAACTCAAGGTAAACAAAAAAGCTAACAAGATATATAAAAGAAATCAATAACTTTATTTGCGAAAATGATGTCACCTCCAGTACTTTATATCTTCCATTACACTTCAATAGATTTATTTTTATAATTAAAGTAATCCATTAAATTTCCTAGCTCTTGCAATATTTCTTTGAAACTTTGAACCGAAAAATCTTATTTAACTTTTCTCCAAATAGTTATATTTCCTCCAATTTCAAAGCATTCTTAATATTTAGTGTTTGTGGAATTTGCATTTGAATTAGCCATCATATACCTATTTGAGTAAATATTTTTTGTTAATATTTTTTTTTATTGAAATCTAGCCTGATCCATTCGGTTTTGGTAGGACTAAAAATTAAATAAATTGCACTTAACAGTCAATATGAGACATTTCTTCAGATTTTAGAATATACCTATGCTCTGGTAAGCTTGTAAGCAATAGGCAAGGAAAGTGAACCATATATTGAAATGAGTATTCGAAAATTATAGTTTTTTACATGGTTTGGATTTCAATTTATATATCTGTATATAATTTTAATTCGTTTAAAGAAAATACTTCAATGAATTGAAAGCGACAACTTTTAATTTCACAGCCACTACTCCATCATCCGTGTCTGGACCTAAAGGTCAACCAGTTCCAGTTGTAGAGGCTGGACCCGGAACAACTCCAGGCACAGTCACTGGCCCAGACGGACAGCCAACTCAATACGTTGTACCTAAAGGAGCATTCACAACACCAGGTTCTGTACCAGGACCTGATGGAAAATCTGTTCCAGTTGGACCAGCAGGCCCAGGAACAACTCCAGGAACCGAAACAGGACCCGACGGCAAAACAAAGCAGATCGTACTTCCAAGTACTCCAAGCAGTCCAAATGCACCAGGTGGATCTTCGCCTAGCGGACCAAACGCACCAACTCAAGGTAAACAAAAAAGCTAACAAGATATATAAAAGAAATCAATAACTTTATTTGCGAAAATGATGTCACCTCCAGTACTTTATATCTTCCATTACACTTCAATAGATTTCTTTTTATAATTAAAGTAATCCATTAAATTTCCTATCTCTTGCAATATTTCTTTGAAACTTTGAACCGAAAAATCTTATTTAACTTTTCTCCAATTAGTTATATTTCCTCCAATTTCAAAGCATTCTTAATATTTAGTGTTTGTGGAATTTGCATTTGAATTAGCCATCATATACCTATTTGAGTAAATATTTTTTGTTAATATTTTTTTTAATTGAAATCTAGCCTGATCCATTCGGTTTTGGTAGGACTAAAAATTAAATAAATTGCACTTAACAGTCAATATGAGACATTTCTTCAGATTTTAGAATATACCTATGCTCTGGTAAGCTTGTAAGCAATAGGCAAGGAAAGTGAACCATATATTGAAATGAGTATTCGAAAATTATAGTTTTTTACATGGTTTGGATTTCAATTTATATATCTGTATATAATTTTAATTCGTTTAAAGAAAATACTTCAATGAATTGAAAGCGACAACTTTTAATTTCACAGCCACTACTCCATCATCCGTGTCTGGACCTAAAGGTCAACCAGTTCCAGTTGTAGAGGCTGGACCCGGAACAACTCCAGGCACAGTCACTGGCCCAGACGGACAGCCAACTCAATACGTTGTACCTAAAGGAGCATTCACAACACCAGGTTCTGTACCAGGACCTGATGGAAAATCTGTTCCAGTTGGACCAGCAGGCCCAGGAACAACTCCAGGAACCGAAACAGGACCCGACGGCAAAACAAAGCAGATCGTACTTCCAAGTACTCCAAGCAGTCCAAATGCACCAGGTGGATCTTCGCCTAGCGGACCAAACGCACCAACTCAAGGTAAACAAAAAAGCTAACAAGATATATAAAAGAAATCAATAACTTTATTTGCGAAAATGATGTCACCTCCAGTACTTTATATCTTCCATTACACTTCAATAGATTTCTTTTTATAATTAAAGTAATCCATTAAATTTCCTAGCTCTTGCAATATTTCTTTGAAACTTTGAACCGAAAAATCTTATTTAACTTTTCTCCAAATAGTTATATTTCCTCCAATTTCAAAGCATTCTTAATATTTAGTGTTTGTGGAATTTGCATTTGAAATAGCCATCATATACCTATTTGAGTAAATATTTTTTGTTAATATTTTTTTTAATTGAAATCTAGCCTGATCCATTCGGTTTTGGTAGGACTAAAAATTAAATAAATTGCACTTAACAGTCAATATGAGACATTTCTTCAGATTTTAGAATATACCTATGCTCTGGTAAGCTTGTAAGCAATAGGCAAGGAAAGTGAACCATATATTGAAATGAGTATTCGAAAATTATAGTTTTTTACATGGTTTGGATTTCAATTTATATATCTGTATATAATTTTAATTCGTTTAAAGAAAATACTTCAATGAATTGAAAGCGACAACTTTTAATTTCACAGCCACTACTCCATCATCCGTGTCTGGACCTAAAGGTCAACCAGTTCCAGTTGTAGAGGCTGGACCCGGAACAACTCCAGGCACAGTCACTGGCCCAGACGGACAGCCAACTCAATACGTTGTACCTAAAGGAGCATTCACAACACCAGGTTCTGTACCAGGACCTGATGGAAAATCTGTTCCAGTTGGACCAGCAGGCCCAGGAACAACTCCAGGAACCGAAACAGGACCCGACGGCAAAACAAAGCAGATCGTACTTCCAAGTACTCCAAGCAGTCCAAATGCACCAGGTGGATCTTCGCCTAGCGGACCAAACGCACCAACTCAAGGTAAACAAAAAAGCTAACAAGATATATAAAAGAAATCAATAACTTTATTTGCGAAAATGATGTCACCTCCAGTACTTTATATCTTCCATTACACTTCAATAGATTTCTTTTTATAATTAAAGTAATCCATTAAATTTCCTAGCTCTTGCAATATTTCTTTGAAACTTTGAACCGAAAAATCTTATTTAACTTTTCTCCAAATAGTTATATTTCCTCCAATTTCAAAGCATTCTTAATATTTAGTGTTTGTGGAATTTGCATTTGAATTAGCCATCATATACCTAATTGAGTAAATATTTTTTGTTAATATTTTTTTTTATTGAAATCTAGCCTGATCCATTCGGTTTTGGTAGGACTAAAAATTAAATAAATTGCACTTAACAGTCAATATGAGACATTTCTTCAGATTTTTGAATATACCTATGCTCTGGTAAGCTTGTAAGCAATAGGCAAGGAAAGTGAA
The DNA here is from genome assembly GCA_963932185.1 of Troglohyphantes excavatus. Lineage (NCBI taxonomy): Eukaryota > Metazoa > Arthropoda > Arachnida > Araneae > Linyphiidae > Troglohyphantes > Troglohyphantes excavatus. Next base: position 22,087,630 of record OZ010674.1, read on the forward strand.
CCATATATTGAAATGAGTATTCGAAAATTATAGTTTTTTACATGGTTTGGATTTCAATTTATATATCTGTATATAATTTTAATTCGTTTAAAGAAAATACTTCAATGAATTGAAAGCGACAACTTTTAATTTCACAGCCACTACTCCATCATCCGTGTCTGGACCTAAAGGTCAACCAGTTCCAGTTGTAGAGGCTGGACCCGGAACAACTCCAGGCACAGTCACTGGCCCAGACGGACAGCCAACTCAATACGTTGTACCTAAAGGAGCATTCACAACACCAGGTTCTGTACCAGGACCTGATGGAAAATCTGTTCCAGTTGGACCAGCAGGCCCAGGAACAACTCCAGGAACCGAAACAGGACCCGACGGCAAAACAAAGCAGATCGTACTTCCAAGTACTCCAAGCAGTCCAAATGCACCAGGTGGATCTTCGCCTAGCGGACCAAACGCACCAACTCAAGGTAAACAAAAAAGCTAACAAGATATATAAAAGAAATCAATAACTTTATTTGCGAAAATGATGTCACCTCCAGTACTTTATATCTTCCATTACACTTCAATAGATTTCTTTTTATAATTAAAGTAATCCATTAAATTTCCTAGCTCTTGCAATATTTCTTTGAAACTTTGAACCGAAAAATCTTATTTAACTTTTCTCCAAATAGTTATATTTCCTCCAATTTCAAAGCATTCTTAATATTTAGTGTTTGTGGAATTTGCATTTGAAATAGCCATCATATACCTATTTGAGTAAATATTTTTTGTTAATATTTTTTTTAATTGAAATCTAGCCTGATCCATTCGGTTTTGGTAGGACTAAAAATTAAATAAATTGCACTTAACAGTCAATATGAGACATTTCTTCAGATTTTAGAATATACCTATGCTCTGGTAAGCTTGTAAGCAATAGGCAAGGAAAGTGAACCATATATTGAAATGAGTATTCGAAAATTATAGTTTTTTACATGGTTTGGATTTCAATTTATATATCTGTATATAATTTTAATTCGTTTAAAGAAAATACTTCAATGAATTGAAAGCGACAACTTTTAATTTCACAGCCACTACTCCATCATCCGTGTCTGGACCTAAAGGTCAACCAGTTCCAGTTGTAGAGGCTGGACCCGGAACAACTCCAGGCACAGTCACTGGCCCAGACGGACAGCCAACTCAATACGTTGTACCTAAAGGAGCATTCACAACACCAGGTTCTGTACCAGGACCTGATGGAAAATCTGTTCCAGTTGGACCAGCAGGCCCAGGAACAACTCCAGGAACCGAAACAGGACCCGACGGCAAAACAAAGCAGATCGTACTTCCAAGTACTCCAAGCAGTCCAAATGCACCAGGTGGATCTTCGCCTAGCGGACCAAACGCACCAACTCAAGGTAAACAAAAAAGCTAACAAGATATATAAAAGAAATCAATAACTTTATTTGCGAAAATGATGTCACCTCCAGTACTTTATATCTTCCATTACACTTCAATAGATTTCTTTTTATAATTAAAGTAATCCATTAAATTTCCTAGCTCTTGCAATATTTCTTTGAAACTTTGAACCGAAAAATCTTATTTAACTTTTCTCCAAATAGTTATATTTCCTCCAATTTCAAAGCATTCTTAATATTTAGTGTTTGTGGAATTTGCATTTGAATTAGCCATCATATACCTAATTGAGTAAATATTTTTTGTTAATATTTTTTTTTATTGAAATCTAGCCTGATCCATTCGGTTTTGGTAGGACTAAAAATTAAATAAATTGCACTTAACAGTCAATATGAGACATTTCTTCAGATTTTAGAATATACCTATGCTCTGGTAAGCTTGTAAGCAATAGGCAAGGAAAGTGAACCATATATTGAAATGAGTATTCGAAAATTATAGTTTTTTACATGGTTTGGATTTCAATTTATATATCTGTATATAATTTTAATTCGTTTAAAGAAAATACTTCAATGAATTGAAAGCGACAACTTTTAATTTCACAGCCACTACTCCATCATCCGTGTCTGGACCTAAAGGTCAACCAGTTCCAGTTGTAGAGGCTGGACCCGGAACAACTCCAGGCACAGTCACTGGCCCAGACGGACAGCCAACTCAATACGTTGTACCTAAAGGAGCATTCACAACACCAGGTTCTGTACCAGGACCTGATGGAAAATCTGTTCCAGTTGGACCAGCAGGCCCAGGAACAACTCCAGGAACCGAAACAGGACCCGACGGCAAAACAAAGCAGATCGTACTTCCAAGTACTCCAAGCAGTCCAAATGCACCAGGTGGATCTTCGCCTAGCGGACCAAACGCACCAACTCAAGGTAAACAAAAAAGCTAACAAGATATATAAAAGAAATCAATAACTTTATTTGCGAAAATGATGTCACCTCCAGTACTTTATATCTTCCATTACACTTCAATAGATATCTTTTTATAATTAAAGTAATCCATTAAATTTCCTAGATCTTGCAATATTTCTTTGAAACTTTGAACTCATAAATCTTATTTAACTTTTCTTCAAATAGTTATATTTCCTCCAATTTCAAAGCATTCTTAATATTTAGTGTTTGTAGAATTTGCATTTGAATTAGCCATCATATACCTATTTGGAATACCTATTTTTTGTTAATATTTTTTTAATTGAAATCTAGCCTGATCCATTCGGTTTTGGTAGGATTAAAAATTAAATAAATTGCGCTTAACAATCAATGAGAGACATATCTTCAGATTTTAGAACATACCTATGCTCTGGTAAGCTTGTAAGCAATAGGCAAGGAAAGTGAACCATATATTGAAAAAAGTATTCGAAAATTATAGTTTTTTACATGGTTTGGATTTCAATTTATATATCTGTATATAATTTTCATTCGTTTAAAGAAAATACTTCAATGAATTGAAAGCGACAACTTTTAATTTCACAGCCACTACTCCATCATCCGTGTCTGGACCTAAAGGTCAACCAGTTCCAGTTGTAGAGGCTGGACCCGGAACAACTCCAGGCACAGTCACTGGCCCAGACGGACAGCCAACTCAATACGTTGTACCTAAAGGAGCATTCACAACACCAGGTTCTGTACCAGGACCTGATGGAAAATCTGTTCCAGTTGGACCAGCAGGCCCAGGAACAACTCCAGGAACCGAAACAGGACCCGACGGCAAAACAAAGCAGATCGTACTTCCAAGTACTCCAAGCAGTCCAAATGCACCAGGTGGATCTTCGCCTAGCGGACCAAACGCACCAACTCAAGGTAAACAAAAAAGCTAACAAGATATATAAAAGAAATCAATAACTTTATTTGCGAAAATGATGTCACCTCCAGTACTTTATATCTTCCATTACACTTCAATAGATTTCTTTTTATAATTAAAGTAATCCATTAAATTTCCTAGCTCTTGCAATATTTCTTTGAAACTTTGAACCGAAAAATCTTATTTAACTTTTCTCCAAATAGTTATATTTCCTCCAATTTCAAAGCATTCTTAATATTTAGTGTTTGTGGAATTTGCATTTGAAATAGCCATCATATACCTATTTGAGTAAATATTTTTTGTTAATATTTTTTTTAATTGAAATCTAGCCTGATCCATTCGGTTTTGGTAGGACTAAAAAATAAATAAATTGCACTTAACAGTCAATATGAGACATTTCTTCAGATTTTAGAATATACCTATGCTCTGGTAAGCTTGTAAGCAATAGGCAAGGAAAGTGAACCATATATTGAAATGAGTATTCGAAAATTATAGTTTTTTACATGGTTTGGATTTCAATTTATATATCTGTATATAATTTTAATTCGTTTAAAGAAAATACTTCAATGAATTGAAAGCGACAACTTTTAATTTCACAGCCACTACTCCATCATCCGTGTCTGGACCTAAAGGTCAACCAGTTCCAGTTGTAGAGGCTGGACCCGGAACAACTCCAGGCACAGTCACTGGCCCAGACGGACAGCCAACTCAATACGTTGTACCTAAAGGAGCATTCACAACACCAGGTTCTGTACCAGGACCTGATGGAAAATCTGTTCCAGTTGGACCAGCAGGCCCAGGAACAACTCCAGGAACCGAAACAGGACCCGACGGCAAAACAAAGCAGATCGTACTTCCAAGTACTCCAAGCAGTCCAAATGCACCAGGTGGATCTTCGCCTAGCGGACCAAACGCACCAACTCAAGGTAAACAAAAAAGCTAACAAGATATATAAAAGAAATCAATAACTTTATTTGCGAAAATGATGTCACCTCCAGTACTTTATATCTTCCATTACACTTCAATAGATTTCTTTTTATAATTAAAGTAATCCATTAAATTTCCTAGCTCTTGCAATATTTCTTTGAAACTTTGAACCGAAAAATCTTATTTAACTTTTCTCCAAATAGTTATATTTCCTCCAATTTCAAAGCATTCTTAATATTTAGTGTTTGTGGAATTTGCATTTGAAATAGCCATCATATACCTATTTGAGTAAATATTTTTTGTTAATATTTTTTTTAATTGAAATCTAGCCTGATCCATTCGGTTTTGGTAGGACTAAAAAATAAATAAATTGCACTTAACAGTCAATATGAGACATTTCTTCAGATTTTAGAATATACCTATGCTCTGGTAAGCTTGTAAGCAATAGGCAAGGAAAGTGAACCATATATTGAAATGAGTATTCGAAAATTATAGTTTTTTACATGGTTTGGATTTCAATTTATATATCTGTATATAATTTTCATTCGTTTAAAGAAAATACTTCAATGAATTGAAAGCGACAACTTTTAATTTCACAGCCACTACTCCATCATCCGTGTCTGGACCTAAAGGTCAACCAGTTCCAGTTGTAGAGGCTGGACCTGGAACAACTCCAGGCACAGTCACTGGCCCAGACGGACAGCCAACTCAATACGTTGTACCTAAAGGAGCATTCACAACACCAGGTTCTGTACCAGGACCTGATGGAAAATCTGTTCCAGTTCGACCAGCAGGCCCAGGAACAACTCCAGGAACCGAAACAGGACCCGACGGCAAAACAAAGCAGATCGTACTTCCAAGTACTCCAAGCAGTCCAAATGCACCAGGTGGATCTTCGCCTAGCGGACCAAACGCACCAACTCAAGGTAAACAAAAAAGCTAACAAGATATATAAAAGAAATCAATAACTTTATTTGCGAAAATGATGTCACCTCCAGTACTTTATATCTTCCATTACACTTCAATAGATTTCTTTTTATAATTAAAGTAATCCATTAAATTTCCTAGCTCTTGCAATATTTCTTTGAAACTTTGAACCGAAAAATCTTATTTAACTTTTCTCCAAATAGTTATATTTCCTCCAATTTCAAAGCATTCTTAATATTTAGTGTTTGTGGAATTTGCATTTGAATTAGCAATCATATACCTATTTGAGTAAATATTTTTTGTTAATATTTTTTTAATTGAAATCTAGCCTGATCCATTCGGTTTTGGTAGGACTAAAAATTAAATAAATTGCACTTAACAGTCAATATGAGACATTTCTTCAGATTTTAGAATATACCTATGCTCTGGTAAGCTTGTAAGCAATAGGCAAGGAAAGTGAACCATATATTGAAATGAGTATTCGAAAATTATAGTTTTTTACATGGTTTGGATTTCAATTTATATATCTGTATATAATTTTAATTCGTTTAAAGAAAATACTTCAATGAATTGAAAGCGACAACTTTTAATTTCACAGCCACTACTCCATCATCCGTGTCTGGACCTAAAGGTCAACCAGTTCCAGTTGTAGAGGCTGGACCCGGAACAACTCCAGGCACAGTCACTGGCCCAGACGGACAGCCAACTCAATACGTTGTACCTAAAGGAGCATTCACAACACCAGGTTCTGTACCAGGACCTGATGGAAAATCTGTTCCAGTTGGACCAGCAGGCCCAGGAACAACTCCAGGAACCGAAACAGGACCCGACGGCAAAACAAAGCAGATCGTACTTCCAAGTACTCCAAGCAGTCCAAATGCACCAGGTGGATCTTCGCCTAGCGGACCAAACGCACCAACTCAAGGTAAACAAAAAAGCTAACAAGATATATAAAAGAAATCAATAACTTTATTTGCGAAAATGATGTCACCTCCAGTACTTTATATCTTCCATTACACTTCAATAGATTTCTTTTTATAATTAAAGTAATCCATTAAATTTCCTAGCTCTTGCAATATTTCTTTGAAACTTTGAACCGAAAAATCTTATTTAACTTTTCTCCAAATAGTTATATTTCCTCCAATTTCAAAGCATTCTTAATATTTAGTGTTTGTGGAAATTGCATTTGAATTAGCCATCATATACCTATTTGAGTAAATATTTTTTGTTAATATTTTTTTTTATTGAAATCTAGCCTGATCCATTCGGTTTTGGTAGGACTAAAAATTAAATAAATTGCACTTAACAGTCAATATGAGACATTTCTTCAGATTTTAGAATATACCTATGCTCTGGTAAGCTTGTAAGCAATAGGCAAGGAAAGTGAACCATATATTGAAATGAGTATTCGAAAATTATAGTTTTTTACATGGTTTGGATTTCAATTTATATATCTGTATATAATTTTCATTCGTTTAAAGAAAATACTTCAATGAATTGAAAGCGACAACTTTTAATTTCACAGCCACTACTCCATCATCCGTGTCTGGACCTAAAGGTCAACCAGTTCCAGTTGTAGAGGCTGGACCTGGAACAACTCCAGGCACAGTCACTGGCCCAGACGGACAGCCAACTCAATACGTTGTACCTAAAGGAGCATTCACAACACCAGGTTCTGTACCAGGACCTGATGGAAAATCTGTTCCAGTTCGACCAGCAGGCCCAGGAACAACTCCAGGAACCGAAACAGGACCCGACGGCAAAACAAAGCAGATCGTACTTCCAAGTACTCCAAGCAGTCCAAATGCACCAGGTGGATCTTCGCCTAGCGGACCAAACGCACCAACTCAAGGTAAACAAAAAAGCTAACAAGATATATAAAAGAAATCAATAACTTTATTTGCGAAAATGATGTCACCTCCAGTACTTTATATCTTCCATTACACTTCAATAGATTTCTTTTTATAATTAAAGTAATCCATTAAATTTCCTAGCTCTTGCAATATTTCTTTGAAACTTTGAACCGAAAAATCTTATTTAACTTTTCTCCAAATAGTTATATTTCCTCCAATTTCAAAGCATTCTTAATATTTAGTGTTTGTGGAATTTGCATTTGAATTAGCAATCATATACCTATTTGAGTAAATATTTTTTGTTAATATTTTTTTAATTGAAATCTAGCCTGATCCATTCGGTTTTGGTAGGACTAAAAATTAAATAAATTGCACTTAACAGTCAATATGAGACATTTCTTCAGATTTTAGAATATACCTATGCTCTGGTAAGCTTGTAAGCAATAGGCAAGGAAAGTGAACCATATATTGAAATGAGTATTCGAAAATTATAGTTTTTTACATGGTTTGGATTTCAATTTATATATCTGTATATAATTTTAATTCGTTTAAAGAAAATACTTCAATGAATTGAAAGCGACAACTTTTAATTTCACAGCCACTACTCCATCATCCGTGTCTGGACCTAAAGGTCAACCAGTTCCAGTTGTAGAGGCTGGACCCGGAACAACTCCAGGCACAGTCACTGGCCCAGACGGACAGCCAACTCAATACGTTGTACCTAAAGGAGCATTCACAACACCAGGTTCTGTACCAGGACCTGATGGAAAATCTGTTCCAGTTGGACCAGCAGGCCCAGGAACAACTCCAGGAACCGAAACAGGACCCGACGGCAAAACAAAGCAGATCGTACTTCCAAGTACTCCAAGCAGTCCAAATGCACCAGGTGGATCTTCGCCTAGCGGACCAAACGCACCAACTCAAGGTAAACAAAAAAGCTAACAAGATATATAAAAGAAATCAATAACTTTATTTGCGAAAATGATGTCACCTCCAGTACTTTATATCTTCCATTACACTTCAATAGATTTCTTTTTATAATTAAAGTAATCCATTAAATTTCCTAGCTCTTGCAATATTTCTTTGAAACTTTGAACCGAAAAATCTTATTTAACTTTTCTCCAAATAGTTATATTTCCTCCAATTTCAAAGCATTCTTAATATTTAGTGTTTGTGGAATTTGCATTTGAAATAGCCATCATATACCTATTTGAGTAAATATTTTTTGTTAATATTTTTTTTAATTGAAATCTAGCCTGATCCATTCGGTTTTGGTAGGACTAAAAAATAAATAAATTGCACTTAACAGTCAATATGAGACATTTCTTCAGATTTTAGAATATACCTATGCTCTGGTAAGCTTGTAAGCAATAGGCAAGGAAAGTGAACCATATATTGAAATGAGTATTCGAAAATTATAGTTTTTTACATGGTTTGGATTTCAATTTATATATCTGTATATAATTTTAATTCGTTTAAAGAAAATACTTCAATGAATTGAAAGCGACAACTTTTAATTTCACAGCCACTACTCCATCATCCGTGTCTGGACCTAAAGGTCAACCAGTTCCAGTTGTAGAGGCTGGACCCGGAACAACTCCAGGCACAGTCACTGGCCCAGACGGACAGCCAACTCAATACGTTGTACCTAAAGGAGCATTCACAACACCAGGTTCTGTACCAGGACCTGATGGAAAATCTGTTCCAGTTGGACCAGCAGGCCCAGGAACAACTCCAGGAACCGAAACAGGACCCGACGGCAAAACAAAGCAGATCGTACTTCCAAGTACTCCAAGCAGTCCAAATGCACCAGGTGGATCTTCGCCTAGCGGACCAAACGCACCAACTCAAGGTAAACAAAAAAGCTAACAAGATATATAAAAGAAATCAATAACTTTATTTGCGAAAATGATGTCACCTCCAGTACTTTATATCTTCCATTACACTTCAATAGATTTCTTTTTATAATTAAAGTAATCCATTAAATTTCCTAGCTCTTGCAATATTTCTTTGAAACTTTGAACCGAAAAATCTTATTTAACTTTTCTCCAAATAGTTATATTTCCTCCAATTTCAAAGCATTCTTAATATTTAGTGTTTGTGGAATTTGCATTTGAATTAGCCATCATATACCTATTTGAGTAAATATTTTTTGTTAATATTTTTTTTTATTGAAATCTAGCCTGATCCATTCGGTTTTGGTAGGACTAAAAATTAAATAAATTGCACTTAACAGTCAATATGAGACATTTCTTCAGATTTTAGAATATACCTATGCTCTGGTAAGCTTGTAAGCAATAGGCAAGGAAAGTGAACCATATATTGAAATGAGTATTCGAAAATTATAGTTTTTTACATGGTTTGGATTTCAATTTATATATCTGTATATAATTTTCATTCGTTTAAAGAAAATACTTCAATGAATTGAAAGCGACAACTTTTAATTTCACAGCCACTACTCCATCATCCGTGTCTGGACCTAAAGGTCAACCAGTTCCAGTTGTAGAGGCTGGACCTGGAACAACTCCAGGCACAGTCACTGGCCCAGACGGACAGCCAACTCAATACGTTGTACCTAAAGGAGCATTCACAACACCAGGTTCTGTACCAGGACCTGATGGAAAATCTGTTCCAGTTCGACCAGCAGGCCCAGGAACAACTCCAGGAACCGAAACAGGACCCGACGGCAAAACAAAGCAGATCGTACTTCCAAGTACTCCAAGCAGTCCAAATGCACCAGGTGGATCTTCGCCTAGCGGACCAAACGCACCAACTCAAGGTAAACAAAAAAGCTAACAAGATATATAAAAGAAATCAATAACTTTATTTGCGAAAATGATGTCACCTCCAGTACTTTATATCTTCCATTACACTTCAATAGATTTCTTTTTATAATTAAAGTAATCCATTAAATTTCCTAGCTCTTGCAATATTTCTTTGAAACTTTGAACCGAAAAATCTTATTTAACTTTTCTCCAAATAGTTATATTTCCTCCAATTTCAAAGCATTCTTAATATTTAGTGTTTGTGGAATTTGCATTTGAATTAGCAATCATATACCTATTTGAGTAAATATTTTTTGTTAATATTTTTTTAATTGAAATCTAGCCTGATCCATTCGGTTTTGGTAGGACTAAAAATTAAATAAATTGCACTTAACAGTCAATATGAGACATTTCTTCAGATTTTAGAATATACCTATGCTCTGGTAAGCTTGTAAGCAATAGGCAAGGAAAGTGAACCATATATTGAAATGAGTATTCGAAAATTATAGTTTTTTGCATGGTTTGGATTTCAATTTATATATCTGTATATAATTTTAATTCGTTTAAAGAAAATACTTCAATGAATTGAAAGCGACAACTTTTAATTTCACAGCCACTACTCCATCATCCGTGTCTGGACCTAAAGGTCAACCAGTTCCAGTTGTAGAGGCTGGACCCGGAACAACTCCAGGCACAGTCACTGGCCCAGACGGACAGCCAACTCAATACGTTGTACCTAAAGGAGCATTCACAACACCAGGTTCTGTACCAGGACCTGATGGAAAATCTGTTCCAGTTGGACCAGCAGGCCCAGGAACAACTCCAGGAACCGAAACAGGACCCGACGGCAAAACAAAGCAGATCGTACTTCCAAGTACTCCAAGCAGTCCAAATGCACCAGGTGGATCTTCGCCTAGCGGACCAAACGCACCAACTCAAGGTAAACAAAAAAGCTAACAAGATATATAAAAGAAATCAATAACTTTATTTGCGAAAATGATGTCACCTCCAGTACTTTATATCTTCCATTACACTTCAATAGATTTCTTTTTATAATTAAAGTAATCCATTAAATTTCCTAGCTCTTGCAATATTTCTTTGAAACTTTGAACCGAAAAATCTTATTTAACTTTTCTCCAAATAGTTATATTTCCTCCAATTTCAAAGCATTCTTAATATTTAGTGTTTGTGGAATTTGCATTTGAAATAGCCATCATATACCTATTTGAGTAAATATTTTTTGTTAATATTTTTTTTAATTGAAATCTAGCCTGATCCATTCGGTTTTGGTAGGACTAAAAAATAAATAAATTGCACTTAACAGTCAATATGAGACATTTCTTCAGATTTTAGAATATACCTATGCTCTGGTAAGCTTGTAAGCAATAGGCAAGGAAAGTGAACCATATATTGAAATGAGTATTCGAAAATTATAGTTTTTTACATGGTTTGGATTTCAATTTATATATCTGTATATAATTTTAATTCGTTTAAAGAAAATACTTCAATGAATTGAAAGCGACAACTTTTAATTTCACAGCCACTACTCCATCATCCGTGTCTGGACCTAAAGGTCAACCAGTTCCAGTTGTAGAGGCTGGACCCGGAACAACTCCAGGCACAGTCACTGGCCCAGACGGACAGCCAACTCAATACGTTGTACCTAAAGGAGCATTCACAACACCAGGTTCTGTACCAGGACCTGATGGAAAATCTGTTCCAGTTGGACCAGCAGGCCCAGGAACAACTCCAGGAACCGAAACAGGACCTGACGGCAAAACAAAGCAGATCGTACTTCCAAGTACTCCAAGCAGTCCAAATGCACCAGGTGGATCTTCGCCTAGCGGACCAAACGCACCAACTCAAGGTAAACAAAAAAGCTAACAAGATATATAAAAGAAATCAATAACTTTATTTGCGAAAATGATGTCACCTCCAGTACTTTATATCTTCCATTACACTTCAATAGATTTCTTTTTATAATTAAAGTAATCCATTAAATTTCCTAGCTCTTGCAATATTTCTTTGAAACTTTGAACCGAAAAATCTTATTGAACTTTTCTCCAAATAGTTATATTTCCTCCAATTTCAAAGCATTCTTAATATTTAGTGTTTGTGGAATTTGCATTTGAATTAGCCATCATATACCTATTTGAGTAAATATTTTTTGTTAATATTTTTTTTATTGAAATCTAGCCTGATCCATTCGGTTTTGGTAGGACTAAAAATTAAATAAATTGCACTTAACAGTCAATATGAGACATTTCTTCAGATTTTAGAATATACCTATGCTCTGGTAAGCTTGTAAGCAATAGGCAAGGAAAGTGAACCATATATTGAAATGAGTATTCGAAAATTATAGTTTTTTACATGGTTTGGATTTCAATTTATATATCTGTATATAATTTTAATTCGTTTAAAGAAAATACTTCAATGAACTGAAAGCGACAACTTTTAATTTCACAGCCACTACTCCATCATCCGTGTCTGGACCTAAAGGTCAACCAGTTCCAGTTGTAGAGGCTGGACCCGGAACAACTCCAGGCACAGTCACTGGCCCAGACGGACAGCCAACTCAATACGTTGTACCTAAAGGAGCCTTCACAACACCAGGTTCTGTACCAGGACCTGATGGAAAATCTGTTCCAGTTGGACCAGCAGGCCCAGGAACAACTCCAGGAACCGAAACAGGACCCGACGGCAAAACAAAGCAGATCGTACTTCCAAGTACTCCAAGCAGTCCAAATGCACCAGGTGGATCTTCGCCTAGCGGACCAAACGCACCAACTCAAGGTAAACAAAAAAGCTAACAAGATATATAAAAGAAATCAATAACTTTATTTGCGAAAATGATGTCACCTCCAGTACTTTATATCTTCCATTACACTTCAATAGATTTCTTTTTATAATTAAAGTAATCCATTAAATTTCCTAGCTCTTGCAATATTTCTTTGAAACTTTGAACCGAAAAATCTTATTTAACTTTTCTCCAAATAGTTATATTTCCTCCAATTTCAAAGCATTCTTAATATTTAGTGTTTGTGGAATTTGCATTTGAATTAGCCATCATATACCTATTTGAGTAAATATTTTTTGTTAATATTTTTTTTTATTGAAATCTAGCCTGATCCATTCGGTTTTGGTAGGACTAAAAATTAAATAAATTGCACTTAACAGTCAATATGAGACATTTCTTCAGATTTTAGAATATACCTATGCTCTGGTAAGCTTGTAAGCAATAGGCAAGGAAACTGAACCATATATTGAAATGAGTATTCGAAAATTATAGTTTTTTACATGGTTTGGATTTCAATTTATATATCTGTATATAATTTTAATTCGTTTAAAGAAAATACTTCAATGAACTGAAAGCGACAACTTTTAATTTCACAGCCACTACTCCATCATCCGTGTCTGGACCTAAAGGTCAACCAGTTCCAGTTGTAGAGGCTGGACCCGGAACAACTCCAGGCACAGTCACTGGCCCAGACGGACAGCCAACTCAATACGTTGTACCTAAAGGAGCATTCACAACACCAGGTTCTGTACCAGGACCTGATGGAAAATCTGTTCCAGTTGGACCAGCAGGCCCAGGAACAACTCCAGGAACCGAAACAGGACTCGACGGCAAAACAAAGCAGATCGTACTTCCAAGTACTCCAAGCAGTCCAAATGCACCAGGTGGATCTTCGCCTAGCGGACCAAACGCACCAACTCAAGGTAAACAAAAAAGCTAACAAGATATATAAAAGAAATCAATAACTTTATTTGCGAAAATAATGTCACCTCCAGTACTTTATATCTTCCATTACACTTCAATAGATTTCTTTTTATAATTAAAGTAATCCATTAAATTTCCTAGCTCTTGCAATATTTCTTTGAAACTTTGAACTCATAAATCTTATTTAACTTTTCTTCAAATAGTTATATTTCCTCCAATTTCAAAGCATTCTTAATATTTAGTGTTTGTAGAATTTGCATTTGAATTAGCCATCATATACCTATTTGGAATACCTATTTTTTGTTAATATTTTTTTAATTGAAATCTAGCCTGATCCATTCGGTTTTGGTAGGATTAAAAATTAAATAAATTGCGCTTAACAATCAATGAGAGACATATCTTCAGATTTTAGAACATACCTATGCTCTGGTAAGCTTGTAAGCAATAGGCAAGGAAAGTGAACCATATATTGAAAAAAGTATTCGAAAATTATAGTTTTTTACATGGTTTGGATTTCAATTTATATATCTGTATATAATTTTCATTCGTTTAAAGAAAATACTTCAATGAATTGAAAGCGACAACTTTTAATTTCACAGCCACTACTCCATCATCCGTGTCTGGACCTAAAGGTCAACCAGTTCCAGTTGTAGAGGCTGGACCCGGAACAACTCCAGGCACAGTCACTGGCCCAGACGGACAGCCAACTCAATACGTTGTACCTAAAGGAGCATTCACAACACCAGGTTCTGTACCAGGACCTGATGGAAAATCTGTTCCAGTTGGACCAGCAGGCCCAGGAACAACTCCAGGAACCGAAACAGGACCCGACGGCAAAACAAAGCAGATCGTACTTCCAAGTACTCCAAGCAGTCCAAATGCACCAGGTGGATCTTCGCCTAGCGGACCAAACGCACCAACTCAAGGTAAACAAAAAAGCTAACAAGATATATAAAAGAAATCAATAACTTTATTTGCGAAAATGATGTCACCTCCAGTACTTTATATCTTCCATTACACTTCAATAGATTTCTTTTTATAATTAAAGTAATCCATTAAATTTCCTAGCTCTTGCAATATTTCTTTGAAACTTTGAACTCATAAATCTTATTTAACTTTTCTTCAAATAGTTATATTTCCTCCAATTTCAAAGCATTCTTAATATTTAGTGTTTGTAGAATTTGCATTTGAATTAGCCATCATATACCTATTTGGAATACCTATTTTTTGTTAATATTTTTTTAATTGAAATCTAGCCTGATCCATTCGGTTTTGGTAGGATTAAAAATTAAATAAATTGCGCTTAACAATCAATGAGAGACATATCTTCAGATTTTAGAACATACCTATGCTCTGGTAAGCTTGTAAGCAATAGGCAAGGAAAGTGAACCATATATTGAAAAAAGTATTCGAAAATTATAGTTTTTTACATGGTTTGGATTTCAATTTATATATCTGTATATAATTTTCATTCGTTTAAAGAAAATACTTCAATGAATTGAAAGCGACAACTTTTAATTTCACAGCCACTACTCCATCATCCGTGTCTGGACCTAAAGGTCAACCAGTTCCAGTTGTAGAGGCTGGACCTGGAACAACTCCAGGCACAGTCACTGGCCCAGACGGACAGCCAACTCAATACGTTGTACCTAAAGGAGCATTCACAACACCAGGTTCTGTACCAGGACCTGATGGAAAATCTGTTCCAGTTGGACCAGCAGGCCCAGGAACAACTCCAGGAACCGAAACAGGACCCGACGGCAAAACAAAGCAGATCGTACTTCCAAGTACTCCAAGCAGTCCAAATGCACCAGGTGGATCTTCGCCTAGCGGACCAAACGCACCAACTCAAGGTAAACAAAAAAGCTAACAAGATATATAAAAGAAATCAATAACTTTATTTGCGAAAATGATGTCACCTCCAGTACTTTATATCTTCCATTACACTTCAATAGATTTCTTTTTATAATTAAAGTAATCCATTAAATTTCCTAGCTCTTGCAATATTTCTTTGAAACTTTGAACTCATAAATCTTATTTAACTTTTCTTCAAATAGTTATATTTCCTCCAATTTCAAAGCATTCTTAATATTTAGTGTTTGTAGAATTTGCATTTGAATTAGCCATCATATGCCTATTTGGAATACCTATTTTTTGTTAATATTTTTTTAATTGAAATCTAGCCTGATCCATTCGGTTTTGGTAGGATTAAAAATTAAATAAATTGCGCTTAACAATCAATGAGAGACATATCTTCAGATTTTAGAACATACCTATGCTCTGGTAAGCTTGTAAGCAATAGGCAAGGAAAGTGAACCATATATTGAAAAAAGTATTCGAAAATTATAGTTTTTTACATGGTTTGGATTTCAATTTATATATCTGTATATAATTTTCATTCGTTTAAAGAAAATACTTCAATGAATTGAAAGCGACAACTTTTAATTTCACAGCCACTACTCCATCATCCGTGTCTGGACCTAAAGGTCAACCAGTTCCAGTTGTAGAGGCTGGACCCGGAACAACTCCAGGCACAGTCACTGGCCCAGACGGACAGCCAACTCAATACGTTATACCTAAAGGAGCCTTCACAACACCAGGTTCTGTACCAGGACCTGATGGAAAATCTGTTCCAGTTGGACCAGCAGGCCCAGGAACAACTCCAGGAACCGAAACAGGACCCGACGGCAAAACAAAGCAGATCGTACTTCCAAGTACTCCAAGCAGTCCAAATGCACCAGGTGGATCTTCGCCTAGCGGACCAAACGCACCAACTCAAGGTAAACAAAAAAGCTAACAAGATATATAAAAGAAATCAATAACTTTATTTGCGAAAATGATGTCACCTCCAGTACTTTATATCTTCCATTACACTTCAATAGATTTCTTTTTATAATTAAAGTAATCCATTAAATTTCCTAGCTCTTGCAATATTTCTTTGAAACTTTGAACCGAAAAATCTTATTTAACTTTTCTCCAAATAGTTATATTTCCTCCAATTTCAAAGCATTCTTAATATTTAGTGTTTGTGGAATTTGCATTTGAATTAGCCATCATATACCTATTTGAGTAAATATTTTTTGTTAATATTTTTTTTAATTGAAATCTAGCCTGATCCATTCGGTTTTGGTAGGACTAAAAATTAAATAAATTGCACTTAACAGTCAATATGAGACATTTCTTCAGATTTTAGAATATACCTATGCTCTGGTAAGCTTGTAAGCAATAGGCAAGGAAAGTGAACCATATATTGAAATGAGTATTCGAAAATTATAGTTTTTTACATGGTTTGGATTTCAATTTATATATCTGTATATAATTTTAATTCGTTTAAAGAAAATACTTCAATGAATTGAAAGCGACAACTTTTAATTTCACAGCCACTACTCCATCATCCGTGTCTGGACCTAAAGGTCAACCAGTTCCAGTTGTAGAGGCTGGACCCGGAACAACTCCAGGCACAGTCACTGGCCCAGACGGACAGCCAACTCAATACGTTGTACCTAAAGGAGCATTCACAACACCAGGTTCTGTACCAGGACCTGATGGAAAATCTGTTCCAGTTGGACCAGCAGGCCCAGGAACAACTCCAGGAACCGAAACAGGACCCGACGGCAAAACAAAGCAGATCGTACTTCCAAGTACTCCAAGCAGTCCAAATGCACCAGGTGGATCTTCGCCTAGCGGACCAAACGCACCAACTCAAGGTAAACAAAAAAGCTAACAAGATATATAAAAGAAATCAATAACTTTATTTGCGAAAATGATGTCACCTCCAGTACTTTATATCTTCCATTACACTTCAATAGATTTCTTTTTATAATTAAAGTAATCCATTAAATTTCCTAGCTCTTGCAATATTTCTTTGAAACTTTGAACTCATAAATCTTATTTAACTTTTCTTCAAATAGTTATATTTCCTCCAATTTCAAAGCATTCTTAATATTTAGTGTTTGTAGAATTTGCATTTGAATTAGCCATCATATACCTATTTGGAATACCTATTTTTTGTTAATATTTTTTTAATTGAAATCTAGCCTGATCCATTCGGTTTTGGTAGGATTAAAAATTAAATAAATTGCGCTTAACAATCAATGAGAGACATATCTTCAGATTTTAGAACATACCTATGCTCTGGTAAGCTTGTAAGCAATAGGCAAGGAAAGTGAACCATATATTGAAAAAAGTATTCGAAAATTATAGTTTTTTACATGGTTTGGATTTCAATTTATATATCTGTATATAATTTTCATTCGTTTAAAGAAAATACTTCAATGAATTGAAAGCGACAACTTTTAATTTCACAGCCACTACTCCATCATCCGTGTCTGGACCTAAAGGTCAACCAGTTCCAGTTGTAGAGGCTGGACCTGGAACAACTCCAGGCACAGTCACTGGCCCAGACGGACAGCCAACTCAATACGTTGTACCTAAAGGAGCATTCACAACACCAGGTTCTGTACCAGGACCTGATGGAAAATCTGTTCCAGTTGGACCAGCAGGCCCAGGAACAACTCCAGGAACCGAAACAGGACCCGACGGCAAAACAAAGCAGATCGTACTTCCAAGTACTCCAAGCAGTCCAAATGCACCAGGTGGATCTTCGCCTAGCGGACCAAACGCACCAACTCAAGGTAAACAAAAAAGCTAACAAGATATATAAAAGAAATCAATAACTTTATTTGCGAAAATGATGTCACCTCCAGTACTTTATATCTTCCATTACACTTCAATAGATTTCTTTTTATAATTAAAGTAATCCATTAAATTTCCTAGCTCTTGCAATATTTCTTTGAAACTTTGAACTCATAAATCTTATTTAACTTTTCTTCAAATAGTTATATTTCCTCCAATTTCAAAGCATTCTTAATATTTAGTGTTTGTAGAATTTGCATTTGAATTAGCCATCATATGCCTATTTGGAATACCTATTTTTTGTTAATATTTTTTTAATTGAAATCTAGCCTGATCCATTCGGTTTTGGTAGGATTAAAAATTAAATAAATTGCGCTTAACAATCAATGAGAGACATATCTTCAGATTTTAGAACATACCTATGCTCTGGTAAGCTTGTAAGCAATAGGCAAGGAAAGTGAACCATATATTGAAAAAAGTATTCGAAAATTATAGTTTTTTACATGGTTTGGATTTCAATTTATATATCTGTATATAATTTTCATTCGTTTAAAGAAAATACTTCAATGAATTGAAAGCGACAACTTTTAATTTCACAGCCACTACTCCATCATCCGTGTCTGGACCTAAAGGTCAACCAGTTCCAGTTGTAGAGGCTGGACCCGGAACAACTCCAGGCACAGTCACTGGCCCAGACGGACAGCCAACTCAATACGTTATACCTAAAGGAGCCTTCACAACACCAGGTTCTGTACCAGGACCTGATGGAAAATCTGTTCCAGTTGGACCAGCAGGCCCAGGAACAACTCCAGGAACCGAAACAGGACCCGACGGCAAAACAAAGCAGATCGTACTTCCAAGTACTCCAAGCAGTCCAAATGCACCAGGTGGATCTTCGCCTAGCGGACCAAACGCACCAACTCAAGGTAAACAAAAAAGCTAACAAGATATATAAAAGAAATCAATAACTTTATTTGCGAAAATGATGTCACCTCCAGTACTTTATATCTTCCATTACACTTCAATAGATTTCTTTTTATAATTAAAGTAATCCATTAAATTTCCTAGCTCTTGCAATATTTCTTTGAAACTTTGAACCGAAAAATCTTATTTAACTTTTCTCCAAATAGTTATATTTCCTCCAATTTCAAAGCATTCTTAATATTTAGTGTTTGTGGAATTTGCATTTGAATTAGCCATCATATACCTATTTGAGTAAATATTTTTTGTTAATATTTTTTTTAATTGAAATCTAGCCTGATCCATTCGGTTTTGGTAGGACTAAAAATTAAATAAATTGCACTTAACAGTCAATATGAGACATTTCTTCAGATTTTAGAATATACCTATGCTCTGGTAAGCTTGTAAGCAATAGGCAAGGAAAGTGAACCATATATTGAAATGAGTATTCGAAAATTATAGTTTTTTACATGGTTTGGATTTCAATTTATATATCTGTATATAATTTTAATTCGTTTAAAGAAAATACTTCAATGAATTGAAAGCGACAACTTTTAATTTCACAGCCACTACTCCATCATCCGTGTCTGGACCTAAAGGTCAACCAGTTCCAGTTGTAGAGGCTGGACCCGGAACAACTCCAGGCACAGTCACTGGCCCAGACGGACAGCCAACTCAATACGTTGTACCTAAAGGAGCATTCACAACACCAGGTTCTGTACCAGGACCTGATGGAAAATCTGTTCCAGTTGGACCAGCAGGCCCAGGAACAACTCCAGGAACCGAAACAGGACCCGACGGCAAAACAAAGCAGATCGTACTTCCAAGTACTCCAAGCAGTCCAAATGCACCAGGTGGATCTTCGCCTAGCGGACCAAACGCACCAACTCAAGGTAAACAAAAAAGCTAACAAGATATATAAAAGAAATCAATAACTTTATTTGCGAAAATGATGTCCCCTCCAGTACTTTATATCTTCCATTACACTTCAATAGATTTCTTTTTATAATTAAAGTAATCCATTAAATTTCCTAGCTCTTGCAATATTTCTTTGAAACTTTGAACCGAAAAATCTTATTTAACTTTTCTCCAATTAGTTATATTTCCTCCAATTTCAAAGCATTCTTAATATTTAGTGTTTGTGGAATTTGCATTTGAATTATCCATCATATACCTATTTGAGTAAATATTTTTTGTTAATATTTTTTTTAATTGAAATCTAGCCTGATCCATTCGGTTTTGGTAGGACTAAAAATTAAATAAATTGCACTTAACAGTCAATATGAGACATTTCTTCAGATTTTAGAATATACCTATGCTCTGGTAAGCTTGTAAGCAATAGGCAAGGAAAGTGAACCATATATTGAAATGAGTATTCGAAAATTATAGTTTTTTACATGGTTTGGATTTCAATTTATATATCTGTATATAATTTTAATTCGTTTAAAGAAAATACTTCAATGAATTGAAAGCGACAACTTTTAATTTCACAGCCACTACTCCATCCTCCGTGTCTGGACCTAAAGGTCAACCAGTTCCAGTTGTAGAGGCTGGACCCGGAACAACTCCAGGCACAGTCACTGGCCCAGACGGACAGCCAACTCAATACGTTGTACCTAAAGGAGCATTCACAACACCAGGTTCTGTACCAGGACCTGATGGAAAATCTGTTCCAGTTGGACCAGCAGGCCCAGGAACAACTCCAGGAACCGAAACAGGACCCGACGGCAAAACAAAGCAGATCGTACTTCCAAGTACTCCAAGCAGTCCAAATGCACCAGGTGGATCTTCGCCTAGCGGACCAAACGCACCAACTCAAGGTAAACAAAAAAGCTAACAAGATATATAAAAGAAATCAATAACTTTATTTGCGAAAATGATGTCACCTCCAGTACTTTATATCTTCCATTACACTTCAATAGATTTCTTTTTATAATTAAAGTAATCCATTAAATTTCCTAGCTCTTGCAATATTTCTTTGAAACTTTGAACTCATAAATCTTATTTAACTTTTCTTCAAATAGTTATATTTCCTCCAATTTCAAAGCATTCTTAATATTTAGTGTTTGTAGAATTTGCATTTGAATTAGCCATCATATACCTATTTGGAATACCTATTTTTTGTTAATATTTTTTTAATTGAAATCTAGCCTGATCCATTCGGTTTTGGTAGGATTAAAAATTAAATAAATTGCGCTTAACAATCAATGAGAGACATATCTTCAGATTTTAGAACATACCTATGCTCTGGTAAGCTTGTAAGCAATAGGCAAGGAAAGTGAACCATATATTGAAAAAAGTATTCGAAAATTATAGTTTTTTACATGGTTTGGATTTCAATTTATATATCTGTATATAATTTTCATTCGTTTAAAGAAAATACTTCAATGAATTGAAAGCGACAACTTTTAATTTCACAGCCACTACTCCATCATCCGTGTCTGGACCTAAAGGTCAACCAGTTCCAGTTGTAGAGGCTGGACCTGGAACAACTCCAGGCACAGTCACTGGCCCAGACGGACAGCCAACTCAATACGTTGTACCTAAAGGAGCATTCACAACACCAGGTTCTGTACCAGGACCTGATGGAAAATCTGTTCCAGTTGGACCAGCAGGCCCAGGAACAACTCCAGGAACCGAAACAGGACCCGACGGCAAAACAAAGCAGATCGTACTTCCAAGTACTCCAAGCAGTCCAAATGCACCAGGTGGATCTTCGCCTAGCGGACCAAACGCACCAACTCAAGGTAAACAAAAAAGCTAACAAGATATATAAAAGAAATCAATAACTTTATTTGCGAAAATGATGTCACCTCCAGTACTTTATATCTTCCATTACACTTCAATAGATTTCTTTTTATAATTAAAGTAATCCATTAAATTTCCTAGCTCTTGCAATATTTCTTTGAAACTTTGAACTCATAAATCTTATTTAACTTTTCTTCAAATAGTTATATTTCCTCCAATTTCAAAGCATTCTTAATATTTAGTGTTTGTAGAATTTGCATTTGAATTAGCCATCATATACCTATTTGGAATACCTATTTTTTGTTAATATTTTTTTAATTGAAATCTAGCCTGATCCATTCGGTTTTGGTAGGATTAAAAATTAAATAAATTGCGCTTAACAATCAATGAGAGACATATCTTCAGATTTTAGAACATACCTATGCTCTGGTAAGCTTGTAAGCAATAGGCAAGGAAAGTGAACCATATATTGAAAAAAGTATTCGAAAATTATAGTTTTTTACATGGTTTGGATTTCAATTTATATATCTGTATATAATTTTCATTCGTTTAAAGAAAATACTTCAATGAATTGAAAGCGACAACTTTTAATTTCACAGCCACTACTCCATCATCCGTGTCTGGACCTAAAGGTCAACCAGTTCCAGTTGTAGAGGCTGGACCCGGAACAACTCCAGGCACAGTCACTGGCCCAGACGGACAGCCAACTCAATACGTTGTACCTAAAGGAGCATTCACAACACCAGGTTCTGTACCAGGACCTGATGGAAAATCTGTTCCAGTTGGACCAGCAGGCCCAGGAACAACTCCAGGAACCGAAACAGGACCCGACGGCAAAACAAAGCAGATCGTACTTCCAAGTACTCCAAGCAGTCCAAATGCACCAGGTGGATCTTCGCCTAGCGGACCAAACGCACCAACTCAAGGTAAACAAAAAAGCTAACAAGATATATAAAAGAAATCAATAACTTTATTTGCGAAAATGATGTCACCTCCAGTACTTTATATCTTCCATTACACTTCAATAGATTTCTTTTTATAATTAAAGTAATCCATTAAATTTCCTAGCTCTTGCAATATTTCTTTGAAACTTTGAACTCATAAATCTTATTTAACTTTTCTTCAAATAGTTATATTTCCTCCAATTTCAAAGCATTCTTAATATTTAGTGTTTGTAGAATTTGCATTTGAATTAGCCATCATATACCTATTTGGAATACCTATTTTTTGTTAATATTTTTTTAATTGAAATCTAGCCTGATCCATTCGGTTTTGGTAGGATTAAAAATTAAATAAATTGCGCTTAACAATCAATGAGAGACATATCTTCAGATTTTAGAACATACCTATGCTCTGGTAAGCTTGTAAGCAATAGGCAAGGAAAGTGAACCATATATTGAAAAAAGTATTCGAAAATTATAGTTTTTTACATGGTTTGGATTTCATATTATATATCTGTATATAATTTTCATTCGTTTAAAGAAAATACTTCAATGAATTGAAAGCGACAACTTTTAATTTCACAGCCACTACTCCATCATCCGTGTCTGGACCTAAAGGTCAACCAGTTCCAGTTGTAGAGGCTGGACCTGGAACAACTCCAGGCACAGTCACTGGCCCAGACGGACAGCCAACTCAATACGTTGTACCTAAAGGAGCATTCACAACACCAGGTTCTGTACCAGGACCTGATGGAAAATCTGTTCCAGTTGGACCAGCAGGCCCAGGAACAACTCCAGGAACCGAAACAGGACCCGACGGCAAAACAAAGCAGATCGTACTTCCAAGTACTCCAAGCAGTCCAAATGCACCAGGTGGATCTTCGCCTAGCGGACCAAACGCACCAACTCAAGGTAAACAAAAAAGCTAACAAGATATATAAAAGAAATCAATAACTTTATTTGCGAAAATGATGTCACCTCCAGTACTTTATATCTTCCATTACACTTCAATAGATTTCTTTTTATAATTAAAGTAATCCATTAAATTTCCTAGCTCTTGCAATATTTCTTTGAAACTTTGAACTCATAAATCTTATTTAACTTTTCTTCAAATAGTTATATTTCCTCCAATTTCAAAGCATTCTTAATATTTAGTGTTTGTAGAATTTGCATTTGAATTAGCCATCATATGCCTATTTGGAATACCTATTTTTTGTTAATATTTTTTTAATTGAAATCTAGCCTGATCCATTCGGTTTTGGTAGGATTAAAAATTAAATAAATTGCGCTTAACAATCAATGAGAGACATATCTTCAGATTTTAGAACATACCTATGCTCTGGTAAGCTTGTAAGCAATAGGCAAGGAAAGTGAACCATATATTGAAAAAAGTATTCGAAAATTATAGTTTTTTACATGGTTTGGATTTCAATTTATATATCTGTATATAATTTTCATTCGTTTAAAGAAAATACTTCAATGAATTGAAAGCGACAACTTTTAATTTCACAGCCACTACTCCATCATCCGTGTCTGGACCTAAAGGTCAACCAGTTCCAGTTGTAGAGGCTGGACCCGGAACAACTCCAGGCACAGTCACTGGCCCAGACGGACAGCCAACTCAATACGTTGTACCTAAAGGAGCATTCACAACACCAGGTTCTGTACCAGGACCTGATGGAAAATCTGTTCCAGTTGGACCAGCAGGCCCAGGAACAACTCCAGGAACCGAAACAGGACCCGACGGCAAAACAAAGCAGATCGTACTTCCAAGTACTCCAAGCAGTCCAAATGCACCAGGTGGATCTTCGCCTAGCGGACCAAACGCACCAACTCAAGGTAAACAAAAAAGCTAACAAGATATATAAAAGAAATCAATAACTTTATTTGCGAAAATGATGTCACCTCCAGTACTTTATATCTTCCATTACACTTCAATAGATTTCTTTTTATAATTAAAGTAATCCATTAAATTTCCTAGCTCTTGCAATATTTCTTTGAAACTTTGAACTCATAAATCTTATTTAACTTTTCTTCAAATAGTTATATTTCCTCCAATTTCAAAGCATTCTTAATATTTAGTGTTTGTAGAATTTGCATTTGAATTAGCCATCATATGCCTATTTGGAATACCTATTTTTTGTTAATATTTTTTTAATTGAAATCTAGCCTGATCCATTCGGTTTTGGTAGGATTAAAAATTAAATAAATTGCGCTTAACAATCAATGAGAGACATATCTTCAGATTTTAGAACATACCTATGCTCTGGTAAGCTTGTAAGCAATAGGCAAGGAAAGTGAACCATATATTGAAAAAAGTATTCGAAAATTATAGTTTTTTACATGGTTTGGATTTCAATTTATATATCTGTATATAATTTTCATTCGTTTAAAGAAAATACTTCAATGAATTGAAAGCGACAACTTTTAATTTCACAGCCACTACTCCATCATCCGTGTCTGGACCTAAAGGTCAACCAGTTCCAGTTGTAGAGGCTGGACCCGGAACAACTCCAGGCACAGTCACTGGCCCAGACGGACAGCCAACTCAATACGTTATACCTAAAGGAGCCTTCACAACACCAGGTTCTGTACCAGGACCTGATGGAAAATCTGTTCCAGTTGGACCAGCAGGCCCAGGAACAACTCCAGGAACCGAAACAGGACCCGACGGCAAAACAAAGCAGATCGTACTTCCAAGTACTCCAAGCAGTCCAAATGCACCAGGTGGATCTTCGCCTAGCGGACCAAACGCACCAACTCAAGGTAAACAAAAAAGCTAACAAGATATATAAAAGAAATCAATAACTTTATTTGCGAAAATGATGTCACCTCCAGTACTTTATATCTTCCATTACACTTCAATAGATTTCTTTTTATAATTAAAGTAATCCATTAAATTTCCTAGCTCTTGCAATATTTCTTTGAAACTTTGAACCGAAAAATCTTATTTAACTTTTCTCCAAATAGTTATATTTCCTCCAATTTCAAAGCATTCTTAATATTTAGTGTTTGTGGAATTTGCATTTGAATTAGCCATCATATACCTATTTGAGTAAATATTTTTTGTTAATATTTTTTTTAATTGAAATCTAGCCTGATCCATTCGGTTTTGGTAGGACTAAAAATTAAATAAATTGCACTTAACAGTCAATATGAGACATTTCTTCAGATTTTAGAATATACCTATGCTCTGGTAAGCTTGTAAGCAATAGGCAAGGAAAGTGAACCATATATTGAAATGAGTATTCGAAAATTATAGTTTTTTACATGGTTTGGATTTCAATTTATATATCTGTATATAATTTTAATTCGTTTAAAGAAAATACTTCAATGAATTGAAAGCGACAACTTTTAATTTCACAGCCACTACTCCATCATCCGTGTCTGGACCTAAAGGTCAACCAGTTCCAGTTGTAGAGGCTGGACCCGGAACAACTCCAGGCACAGTCACTGGCCCAGACGGACAGCCAACTCAATACGTTGTACCTAAAGGAGCATTCACAACACCAGGTTCTGTACCAGGACCTGATGGAAAATCTGTTCCAGTTGGACCAGCAGGCCCAGGAACAACTCCAGGAACCGAAACAGGACCCGACGGCAAAACAAAGCAGATCGTACTTCCAAGTACTCCAAGCAGTCCAAATGCACCAGGTGGATCTTCGCCTAGCGGACCAAACGCACCAACTCAAGGTAAACAAAAAAGCTAACAAGATATATAAAAGAAATCAATAACTTTATTTGCGAAAATGATGTCACCTCCAGTACTTTATATCTTCCATTACACTTCAATAGATTTCTTTTTATAATTAAAGTAATCCATTAAATTTCCTAGCTCTTGCAATATTTCTTTGAAACTTTGAACTCATAAATCTTATTTAACTTTTCTTCAAATAGTTATATTTCCTCCAATTTCAAAGCATTCTTAATATTTAGTGTTTGTAGAATTTGCATTTGAATTAGCCATCATATACCTATTTGGAATACCTATTTTTTGTTAATATTTTTTTAATTGAAATCTAGCCTGATCCATTCGGTTTTGGTAGGATTAAAAATTAAATAAATTGCGCTTAACAATCAATGAGAGACATATCTTCAGATTTTAGAACATACCTATGCTCTGGTAAGCTTGTAAGCAATAGGCAAGGAAAGTGAACCATATATTGAAAAAAGTATTCGAAAATTATAGTTTTTTACATGGTTTGGATTTCATATTATATATCTGTATATAATTTTCATTCGTTTAAAGAAAATACTTCAATGAATTGAAAGCGACAACTTTTAATTTCACAGCCACTACTCCATCATCCGTGTCTGGACCTAAAGGTCAACCAGTTCCAGTTGTAGAGGCTGGACCTGGAACAACTCCAGGCACAGTCACTGGCCCAGACGGACAGCCAACTCAATACGTTGTACCTAAAGGAGCATTCACAACACCAGGTTCTGTACCAGGACCTGATGGAAAATCTGTTCCAGTTGGACCAGCAGGCCCAGGAACAACTCCAGGAACCGAAACAGGACCCGACGGCAAAACAAAGCAGATCGTACTTCCAAGTACTCCAAGCAGTCCAAATGCACCAGGTGGATCTTCGCCTAGCGGACCAAACGCACCAACTCAAGGTAAACAAAAAAGCTAACAAGATATATAAAAGAAATCAATAACTTTATTTGCGAAAATGATGTCACCTCCAGTACTTTATATCTTCCATTACACTTCAATAGATTTCTTTTTATAATTAAAGTAATCCATTAAATTTCCTAGCTCTTGCAATATTTCTTTGAAACTTTGAACTCATAAATCTTATTTAACTTTTCTTCAAATAGTTATATTTCCTCCAATTTCAAAGCATTCTTAATATTTAGTGTTTGTAGAATTTGCATTTGAATTAGCCATCATATGCCTATTTGGAATACCTATTTTTTGTTAATATTTTTTTAATTGAAATCTAGCCTGATCCATTCGGTTTTGGTAGGATTAAAAATTAAATAAATTGCGCTTAACAATCAATGAGAGACATATCTTCAGATTTTAGAACATACCTATGCTCTGGTAAGCTTGTAAGCAATAGGCAAGGAAAGTGAACCATATATTGAAAAAAGTATTCGAAAATTATAGTTTTTTACATGGTTTGGATTTCAATTTATATATCTGTATATAATTTTCATTCGTTTAAAGAAAATACTTCAATGAATTGAAAGCGACAACTTTTAATTTCACAGCCACTACTCCATCATCCGTGTCTGGACCTAAAGGTCAACCAGTTCCAGTTGTAGAGGCTGGACCCGGAACAACTCCAGGCACAGTCACTGGCCCAGACGGACAGCCAACTCAATACGTTGTACCTAAAGGAGCATTCACAACACCAGGTTCTGTACCAGGACCTGATGGAAAATCTGTTCCAGTTGGACCAGCAGGCCCAGGAACAACTCCAGGAACCGAAACAGGACCCGACGGCAAAACAAAGCAGATCGTACTTCCAAGTACTCCAAGCAGTCCAAATGCACCAGGTGGATCTTCGCCTAGCGGACCAAACGCACCAACTCAAGGTAAACAAAAAAGCTAACAAGATATATAAAAGAAATCAATAACTTTATTTGCGAAAATGATGTCACCTCCAGTACTTTATATCTTCCATTACACTTCAATAGATTTCTTTTTATAATTAAAGTAATCCATTAAATTTCCTAGCTCTTGCAATATTTCTTTGAAACTTTGAACTCATAAATCTTATTTAACTTTTCTTCAAATAGTTATATTTCCTCCAATTTCAAAGCATTCTTAATATTTAGTGTTTGTAGAATTTGCATTTGAATTAGCCATCATATACCTATTTGGAATACCTATTTTTTGTTAATATTTTTTTAATTGAAATCTAGCCTGATCCATTCGGTTTTGGTAGGATTAAAAATTAAATAAATTGCGCTTAACAATCAATGAGAGACATATCTTCAGATTTTAGAACATACCTATGCTCTGGTAAGCTTGTAAGCAATAGGCAAGGAAAGTGAACCATATATTGAAAAAAGTATTCGAAAATTATAGTTTTTTACATGGTTTGGATTTCATATTATATATCTGTATATAATTTTCATTCGTTTAAAGAAAATACTTCAATGAATTGAAAGCGACAACTTTTAATTTCACAGCCACTACTCCATCATCCGTGTCTGGACCTAAAGGTCAACCAGTTCCAGTTGTAGAGGCTGGACCTGGAACAACTCCAGGCACAGTCACTGGCCCAGACGGACAGCCAACTCAATACGTTGTACCTAAAGGAGCATTCACAACACCAGGTTCTGTACCAGGACCTGATGGAAAATCTGTTCCAGTTGGACCAGCAGGCCCAGGAACAACTCCAGGAACCGAAACAGGACCCGACGGCAAAACAAAGCAGATCGTACTTCCAAGTACTCCAAGCAGTCCAAATGCACCAGGTGGATCTTCGCCTAGCGGACCAAACGCACCAACTCAAGGTAAACAAAAAAGCTAACAAGATATATAAAAGAAATCAATAACTTTATTTGCGAAAATGATGTCACCTCCAGTACTTTATATCTTCCATTACACTTCAATAGATTTCTTTTTATAATTAAAGTAATCCATTAAATTTCCTAGCTCTTGCAATATTTCTTTGAAACTTTGAACTCATAAATCTTATTTAACTTTTCTTCAAATAGTTATATTTCCTCCAATTTCAAAGCATTCTTAATATTTAGTGTTTGTAGAATTTGCATTTGAATTAGCCATCATATGCCTATTTGGAATACCTATTTTTTGTTAATATTTTTTTAATTGAAATCTAGCCTGATCCATTCGGTTTTGGTAGGATTAAAAATTAAATAAATTGCGCTTAACAATCAATGAGAGACATATCTTCAGATTTTAGAACATACCTATGCTCTGGTAAGCTTGTAAGCAATAGGCAAGGAAAGTGAACCATATATTGAAAAAAGTATTCGAAAATTATAGTTTTTTACATGGTTTGGATTTCAATTTATATATCTGTATATAATTTTCATTCGTTTAAAGAAAATACTTCAATGAATTGAAAGCGACAACTTTTAATTTCACAGCCACTACTCCATCATCCGTGTCTGGACCTAAAGGTCAACCAGTTCCAGTTGTAGAGGCTGGACCCGGAACAACTCCAGGCACAGTCACTGGCCCAGACGGACAGCCAACTCAATACGTTATACCTAAAGGAGCCTTCACAACACCAGGTTCTGTACCAGGACCTGATGGAAAATCTGTTCCAGTTGGACCAGCAGGCCCAGGAACAACTCCAGGAACCGAAACAGGACCCGACGGCAAAACAAAGCAGATCGTACTTCCAAGTACTCCAAGCAGTCCAAATGCACCAGGTGGATCTTCGCCTAGCGGACCAAACGCACCAACTCAAGGTAAACAAAAAAGCTAACAAGATATATAAAAGAAATCAATAACTTTATTTGCGAAAATGATGTCACCTCCAGTACTTTATATCTTCCATTACACTTCAATAGATTTCTTTTTATAATTAAAGTAATCCATTAAATTTCCTAGCTCTTGCAATATTTCTTTGAAACTTTGAACCGAAAAATCTTATTTAACTTTTCTCCAAATAGTTATATTTCCTCCAATTTCAAAGCATTCTTAATATTTAGTGTTTGTGGAATTTGCATTTGAATTAGCCATCATATACCTATTTGAGTAAATATTTTTTGTTAATATTTTTTTTAATTGAAATCTAGCCTGATCCATTCGGTTTTGGTAGGACTAAAAATTAAATAAATTGCACTTAACAGTCAATATGAGACATTTCTTCAGATTTTAGAATATACCTATGCTCTGGTAAGCTTGTAAGCAATAGGCAAGGAAAGTGAACCATATATTGAAATGAGTATTCGAAAATTATAGTTTTTTACATGGTTTGGATTTCAATTTATATATCTGTATATAATTTTAATTCGTTTAAAGAAAATACTTCAATGAATTGAAAGCGACAACTTTTAATTTCACAGCCACTACTCCATCATCCGTGTCTGGACCTAAAGGTCAACCAGTTCCAGTTGTAGAGGCTGGACCCGGAACAACTCCAGGCACAGTCACTGGCCCAGACGGACAGCCAACTCAATACGTTGTACCTAAAGGAGCATTCACAACACCAGGTTCTGTACCAGGACCTGATGGAAAATCTGTTCCAGTTGGACCAGCAGGCCCAGGAACAACTCCAGGAACCGAAACAGGACCCGACGGCAAAACAAAGCAGATCGTACTTCCAAGTACTCCAAGCAGTCCAAATGCACCAGGTGGATCTTCGCCTAGCGGACCAAACGCACCAACTCAAGGTAAACAAAAAAGCTAACAAGATATATAAAAGAAATCAATAACTTTATTTGCGAAAATGATGTCACCTCCAGTACTTTATATCTTCCATTACACTTCAATAGATTTCTTTTTATAATTAAAGTAATCCATTAAATTTCCTAGCTCTTGCAATATTTCTTTGAAACTTTGAACTCATAAATCTTATTTAACTTTTCTTCAAATAGTTATATTTCCTCCAATTTCAAAGCATTCTTAATATTTAGTGTTTGTAGAATTTGCATTTGAATTAGCCATCATATGCCTATTTGGAATACCTATTTTTTGTTAATATTTTTTTAATTGAAATCTAGCCTGATCCATTCGGTTTTGGTAGGATTAAAAATTAAATAAATTGCGCTTAACAATCAATGAGAGACATATCTTCAGATTTTAGAACATACCTATGCTCTGGTAAGCTTGTAAGCAATAGGCAAGGAAAGTGAACCATATATTGAAATGAGTATTCGAAAATTATAGTTTTTTACATGGTTTGGATTTCAATTTATATATCTGTATATAATTTTAATTCGTTTAAAGAAAATACTTCAATGAATTGAAAGCGACAACTTTTAATTTCACAGCCACTACTCCATCATCCGTGTCTGGACCTAAAGGTCAACCAGTTCCAGTTGTAGAGGCTGGACCTGGAACAACTCCAGGCACAGTCACTGGCCCAGACGGACAGCCAACTCAATACGTTGTACCTAAAGGAGCATTCACAACACCAGGTTCTGTACCAGGACCTGATGGAAAATCTGTTCCAGTTGGACCAGCAGGCCCAGGAACAACTCCAGGAACCGAAACAGGACCCGACGGCAAAACAAAGCAGATCGTACTTCCAAGTACTCCAAGCAGTCCAAATTCACCAGGTGGATCTTCGCCTAGCGGACCAAACGCACCAACTCAAGGTAAACAAAAAAGCTAACAAGATATATAAAAGAAATCAATAACTTTATTTGCGAAAATGATGTCACCTCCAGTACTTTATATCTTCCATTACACTTCAATAGATTTCTTTTTATAATTAAAGTAATCCATTAAATTTCCTAGCTCTTGCAATATTTCTTTGAAACTTTGAACTCATAAATCTTATTTAACTTTTCTTCAAATAGTTATATTTCCTCCAATTTCAAAGCATTCTTAATATTTAGTGTTTGTAGAATTTGCATTTGAATTAGCCATCATATGCCTATTTGGAATACCTATTTTTTGTTAATATTTTTTTAATTGAAATCTAGCCTGATCCATTCGGTTTTGGTAGGATTAAAAATTAAATAAATTGCGCTTAACAATCAATGAGAGACATATCTTCAGATTTTAGAACATACCTATGCTCTGGTAAGCTTGTAAGCAATAGGCAAGGAAAGTGAACCATATATTGAAAAAAGTATTCGAAAATTATAGTTTTTTACATGGTTTGGATTTCAATTTATATATCTGTATATAATTTTCATTCGTTTAAAGAAAATACTTCAATGAATTGAAAGCGACAACTTTTAATTTCACAGCCACTACTCCATCATCCGTGTCTGGACCTAAAGGTCAACCAGTTCCAGTTGTAGAGGCTGGACCCGGAACAACTCCAGGCACAGTCACTGGCCCAGACGGACAGCCAACTCAATACGTTATACCTAAAGGAGCCTTCACAACACCAGGTTCTGTACCAGGACCTGATGGAAAATCTGTTCCAGTTGGACCAGCAGGCCCAGGAACAACTCCAGGAACCGAAACAGGACCCGACGGCAAAACAAAGCAGATCGTACTTCCAAGTACTCCAAGCAGTCCAAATGCACCAGGTGGATCTTCGCCTAGCGGACCAAACGCACCAACTCAAGGTAAACAAAAAAGCTAACAAGATATATAAAAGAAATCAATAACTTTATTTGCGAAAATGATGTCACCTCCAGTACTTTATATCTTCCATTACACTTCAATAGATTTCTTTTTATAATTAAAGTAATCCATTAAATTTCCTAGCTCTTGCAATATTTCTTTGAAACTTTGAACCGAAAAATCTTATTTAACTTTTCTCCAAATAGTTATATTTCCTCCAATTTCAAAGCATTCTTAATATTTAGTGTTTGTGGAATTTGCATTTGAATTAGCCATCATATACCTATTTGAGTAAATATTTTTTGTTAATATTTTTTTTAATTGAAATCTAGCCTGATCCATTCGGTTTTGGTAGGACTAAAAATTAAATAAATTGCACTTAACAGTCAATATGAGACATTTCTTC
The DNA here is from genome assembly GCA_963932185.1 of Troglohyphantes excavatus. Classification (NCBI taxonomy): domain Eukaryota; kingdom Metazoa; phylum Arthropoda; class Arachnida; order Araneae; family Linyphiidae; genus Troglohyphantes; species Troglohyphantes excavatus. The sequence continues at coordinate 22,120,939 of OZ010674.1, forward strand.
AGATTTTAGAATATACCTATGCTCTGGTAAGCTTGTAAGCAATAGGCAAGGAAAGTGAACCATATATTGAAATGAGTATTCGAAAATTATAGTTTTTTACATGGTTTGGATTTCAATTTATATATCTGTATATAATTTTAATTCGTTTAAAGAAAATACTTCAATGAATTGAAAGCGACAACTTTTAATTTCACAGCCACTACTCCATCATCCGTGTCTGGACCTAAAGGTCAACCAGTTCCAGTTGTAGAGGCTGGACCCGGAACAACTCCAGGCACAGTCACTGGCCCAGACGGACAGCCAACTCAATACGTTGTACCTAAAGGAGCATTCACAACACCAGGTTCTGTACCAGGACCTGATGGAAAATCTGTTCCAGTTGGACCAGCAGGCCCAGGAACAACTCCAGGAACCGAAACAGGACCCGACGGCAAAACAAAGCAGATCGTACTTCCAAGTACTCCAAGCAGTCCAAATGCACCAGGTGGATCTTCGCCTAGCGGACCAAACGCACCAACTCAAGGTAAACAAAAAAGCTAACAAGATATATAAAAGAAATCAATAACTTTATTTGCGAAAATGATGTCACCTCCAGTACTTTATATCTTCCATTACACTTCAATAGATTTCTTTTTATAATTAAAGTAATCCATTAAATTTCCTAGCTCTTGCAATATTTCTTTGAAACTTTGAACCGAAAAATCTTATTTAACTTTTCTCCAATTAGTTATATTTCCTCCAATTTCAAAGCATTCTTAATATTTAGTGTTTGTGGAATTTGCATTTGAATTAGCCATCATATACCTATTTGAGTAAATATTTTTTGTTAATATTTTTTTTAATTGAAATCTAGCCTGATCCATTCGGTTTTGGTAGGACTAAAAATTAAATAAATTGCACTTAACAGTCAATATGAGACATTTCTTCAGATTTTAGAATATACCTATGCTCTGGTAAGCTTGTAAGCAATAGGCAAGGAAAGTGAACCATATATTGAAATGAGTATTCGAAAATTATAGTTTTTTACATGGTTTGGATTTCAATTTATATATCTGTATATAATTTTAATTCGTTTAAAGAAAATACTTCAATGAATTGAAAGCGACAACTTTTAATTTCACAGCCACTACTCCATCATCCGTGTCTGGACCTAAAGGTCAACCAGTTCCAGTTGTAGAGGCTGGACCCGGAACAACTCCAGGCACAGTCACTGGCCCAGACGGACAGCCAACTCAATACGTTGTACCTAAAGGAGCATTCACAACACCAGGTTCTGTACCAGGACCTGATGGAAAATCTGTTCCAGTTGGACCAGCAGGCCCAGGAACAACTCCAGGAACCGAAACAGGACCCGACGGCAAAACAAAGCAGATCGTACTTCCAAGTACTCCAAGCAGTCCAAATGCACCAGGTGGATCTTCGCCTAGCGGACCAAACGCGCCAACTCAAGGTAAACAAAAAAGCTAACAAGATATATAAAAGAAATCAATAACTTTATTTGCGAAAATGATGTCACCTCCAGTACTTTATATCTTCCATTACACTTCAATAGATTTCTTTTTATAATTAAAGTAATCCATTAAATTTCCTAGCTCTTGCAATATTTCTTTGAAACTTTGAACTCATAAATCTTATTTAACTTTTCTTCAAATAGTTATATTTCCTCCAATTTCAAAGCATTCTTAATATTTAGTGTTTGTAGAATTTGCATTTGAATTAGCCATCATATACCTATTTGGAATACCTATTTTTTGTTAATATTTTTTTAATTGAAATCTAGCCTGATCCATTCGGTTTTGGTAGGATTAAAAATTAAATAAATTGCGCTTAACAATCAATGAGAGACATATCTTCAGATTTTAGAACATACCTATGCTCTGGTAAGCTTGTAAGCAATAGGCAAGGAAAGTGAACCATATATTGAAAAAAGTATTCGAAAATTATAGTTTTTTACATGGTTTGGATTTCAATTTATATATCTGTATATAATTTTCATTCGTTTAAAGAAAATACTTCAATGAATTGAAAGCGACAACTTTTAATTTCACAGCCACTACTCCATCATCCGTGTCTGGACCTAAAGGTCAACCAGTTCCAGTTGTAGAGGCTGGACCCGGAACAACTCCAGGCACAGTCACTGGCCCAGACGGACAGCCAACTCAATACGTTGTACCTAAAGGAGCATTCACAACACCAGGTTCTGTACCAGGACCTGATGGAAAATCTGTTCCAGTTGGACCAGCAGGCCCAGGAACAACTCCAGGAACCGAAACAGGACCCGACGGCAAAACAAAGCAGATCGTACTTCCAAGTACTCCAAGCAGTCCAAATGCACCAGGTGGATCTTCGCCTAGCGGACCAAACGCACCAACTCAAGGTAAACAAAAAAGCTAACAAGATATATAAAAGAAATCAATAACTTTATTTGCGAAAATGATGTCACCTCCAGTACTTTATATCTTCCATTACACTTCAATAGATTTCTTTTTATAATTAAAGTAATCCATTAAATTTCCTAGCTCTTGCAATATTTCTTTGAAACTTTGAACTCATAAATCTTATTTAACTTTTCTTCAAATAGTTATATTTCCTCCAATTTCAAAGCATTCTTAATATTTAGTGTTTGTAGAATTTGCATTTGAATTAGCCATCATATACCTATTTGGAATACCTATTTTTTGTTAATATTTTTTTAATTGAAATCTAGCCTGATCCATTCGGTTTTGGTAGGATTAAAAATTAAATAAATTGCGCTTAACAATCAATGAGAGACATATCTTCAGATTTTAGAACATACCTATGCTCTGGTAAGCTTGTAAGCAATAGGCAAGGAAAGTGAACCATATATTGAAAAAAGTATTCGAAAATTATAGTTTTTTACATGGTTTGGATTTCAATTTATATATCTGTATATAATTTTCATTCGTTTAAAGAAAATACTTCAATGAATTGAAAGCGACAACTTTTAATTTCACAGCCACTACTCCATCATCCGTGTCTGGACCTAAAGGTCAACCAGTTCCAGTTGTAGAGGCTGGACCTGGAACAACTCCAGGCACAGTCACTGGCCCAGACGGACAGCCAACTCAATACGTTGTACCTAAAGGAGCATTCACAACACCAGGTTCTGTACCAGGACCTGATGGAAAATCTGTTCCAGTTGGACCAGCAGGCCCAGGAACAACTCCAGGAACCGAAACAGGACCCGACGGCAAAACAAAGCAGATCGTACTTCCAAGTACTCCAAGCAGTCCAAATGCACCAGGTGGATCTTCGCCTAGCGGACCAAACGCACCAACTCAAGGTAAACAAAAAAGCTAACAAGATATATAAAAGAAATCAATAACTTTATTTGCGAAAATGATGTCACCTCCAGTACTTTATATCTTCCATTACACTTCAATAGATTTCTTTTTATAATTAAAGTAATCCATTAAATTTCCTAGCTCTTGCAATATTTCTTTGAAACTTTGAACTCATAAATCTTATTTAACTTTTCTTCAAATAGTTATATTTCCTCCAATTTCAAAGCATTCTTAATATTTAGTGTTTGTAGAATTTGCATTTGAATTAGCCATCATATGCCTATTTGGAATACCTATTTTTTGTTAATATTTTTTTAATTGAAATCTAGCCTGATCCATTCGGTTTTGGTAGGATTAAAAATTAAATAAATTGCGCTTAACAATTAATGAGAGACATATCTTCAGATTTTAGAACATACCTATGCTCTGGTAAGCTTGTAAGCAATAGGCAAGGAAAGTGAACCATATATTGAAAAAAGTATTCGAAAATTATAGTTTTTTACATGGTTTGGATTTCAATTTATATATCTGTATATAATTTTTATTCGTTTAAAGAAAATACTTCAATGAATTGAAAGCGACAACTTTTAATTTCACAGCCACTACTCCATCATCCGTGTCTGGACCTAAAGGTCAACCAGTTCCAGTTGTAGAGGCTGGACCCGGAACAACTCCAGGCACAGTCACTGGCCCAGACGGACAGCCAACTCAATACGTTATACCTAAAGGAGCCTTCACAACACCAGGTTCTGTACCAGGACCTGATGGAAAATCTGTTCCAGTTGGACCAGCAGGCCCAGGAACAACTCCAGGAACCGAAACAGGACCCGACGGCAAAACAAAGCAGATCGTACTTCCAAGTACTCCAAGCAGTCCAAATGCACCAGGTGGATCTTCGCCTAGCGGACCAAACGCACCAACTCAAGGTAAACAAAAAAGCTAACAAGATATATAAAAGAAATCAATAACTTTATTTGCGAAAATGATGTCACCTCCAGTACTTTATATCTTCCATTACACTTCAATAGATTTCTTTTTATAATTAAAGTAATCCATTAAATTTCCTAGCTCTTGCAATATTTCTTTGAAACTTTGAACCGAAAAATCTTATTTAACTTTTCTCCAAATAGTTATATTTCCTCCAATTTCAAAGCATTCTTAATATTTAGTGTTTGTGGAATTTGCATTTGAATTAGCCATCATATACCTATTTGAGTAAATATTTTTTGTTAATATTTTTTTTAATTGAAATCTAGCCTGATCCTTTCGGTTTTGGTAGGACTAAAAATTAAATAAATTGCACTTAACAGTCAATATGAGACATTTCTTCAGATTTTAGAATATACCTATGCTCTGGTAAGCTTGTAAGCAATAGGCAAGGAAAGTGAACCATATATTGAAATGAGTATTCGAAAATTATAGTTTTTTACATGGTTTGGATTTCAATTTATATATCTGTATATAATTTTAATTCGTTTAAAGAAAATACTTCAATGAATTGAAAGCGACAACTTTTAATTTCACAGCCACTACTCCATCATCCGTGTCTGGACCTAAAGGTCAACCAGTTCCAGTTGTAGAGGCTGGACCCGGAACAACTCCAGGCACAGTCACTGGCCCAGACGGACAGCCAACTCAATACGTTGTACCTAAAGGAGCATTCACAACACCAGGTTCTGTACCAGGACCTGATGGAAAATCTGTTCCAGTTGGACCAGCAGGCCCAGGAACAACTCCAGGAACCGAAACAGGACCCGACGGCAAAACAAAGCAGATCGTACTTCCAAGTACTCCAAGCAGTCCAAATGCACCAGGTGGATCTTCGCCTAGCGGACCAAACGCACCAACTCAAGGTAAACAAAAAAGCTAACAAGATATATAAAAGAAATCAATAACTTTATTTGCGAAAATGATGTCACCTCCAGTACTTTATATCTTCCATTACACTTCAATAGATTTCTTTTTATAATTAAAGTAATCCATTAAATTTCCTAGCTCTTGCAATATTTCTTTGAAACTTTGAACCGAAAAATCTTATTTAACTTTTCTCCAATTAGTTATATTTCCTCCAATTTCAAAGCATTCTTAATATTTAGTGTTTGTGGAATTTGCATTTGAATTAGCCATCATATACCTATTTGAGTAAATATTTTTTGTTAATATTTTTTTTAATTGAAATCTAGCCTGATCCATTCGGTTTTGGTAGGACTAAAAATTAAATAAATTGCACTTAACAGTCAATATGAGACATTTCTTCAGATTTTAGAATATACCTATGCTCTGGTAAGCTTGTAAGTAATAGGCAAGGAAAGTGAACCATATATTGAAATGAGTATTCGAAAATTATAGTTTTTTACATGGTTTGGATTTCAATTTATATATCTGTATATAATTTTAATTCGTTTAAAGAAAATACTTCAATGAATTGAAAGCGACAACTTTTAATTTCACAGCCACTACTCCATCATCCGTGTCTGGACCTAAAGGTCAACCAGTTCCAGTTGTAGAGGCTGGACCCGGAACAACTCCAGGCACAGTCACTGGCCCAGACGGACAGCCAACTCAATACGTTGTACCTAAAGGAGCATTCACAACACCAGGTTCTGTACCAGGACCTGATGGAAAATCTGTTCCAGTTGGACCAGCAGGCCCAGGAACAACTCCAGGAACCGAAACAGGAGCCGACGGCAAAACAAAGCAGATCGTACTTCCAAGTACTCCAAGCAGTCCAAATGCACCAGGTGGATCTTCGCCTAGCGGACCAAACGCGCCAACTCAAGGTAAACAAAAAAGCTAACAAGATATATAAAAGAAATCAATAACTTTATTTGCGAAAATGATGTCACCTCCAGTACTTTATATCTTCCATTACACTTCAATAGATTTCTTTTTATAATTAAAGTAATCCATTAAATTTCCTAGCTCTTGCAATATTTCTTTGAAACTTTGAACTCATAAATCTTATTTAACTTTTCTTCAAATAGTTATATTTCCTCCAATTTCAAAGCATTCTTAATATTTAGTGTTTGTAGAATTTGCATTTGAATTAGCCATCATATGCCTATTTGGAATAACTATTTTTTGTTAATATTTTTTTAATTGAAATCTAGCCTGATCCATTCGGTTTTGGTAGGATTAAAAATTAAATAAATTGCGCTTAACAATCAATGAGAGACATATCTTCAGATTTTAGAACATACCTATGCTCTGGTAAGCTTGTAAGCAATAGGCAAGGAAAGTGAACCATATATTGAAAAAAGTATTCGAAAATTATAGTTTTTTACATGGTTTGGATTTCAATTTATATATCTGTATATAATTTTCATTCGTTTAAAGAAAATACTTCAATGAATTGAAAGCGACAACTTTTAATTTCACAGCCACTACTCCATCATCCGTGTCTGGACCTAAAGGTCAACCAGTTCCAGTTGTAGAGGCTGGACCCGGAACAACTCCAGGCACAGTCACTGGCCCAGACGGACAGCCAACTCAATACGTTGTACCTAAAGGAGCATTCACAACACCAGGTTCTGTACCAGGACCTGATGGAAAATCTGTTCCAGTTGGACCAGCAGGCCCAGGAACAACTCCAGGAACCGAAACAGGACCCGACGGCAAAACAAAGCAGATCGTACTTCCAAGTACTCCAAGCAGTCCAAATGCACCAGGTGGATCTTCGCCTAGCGGACCAAACGCACCAACTCAAGGTAAACAAAAAAGCTAACAAGATATATAAAAGAAATCAATAACTTTATTTGCGAAAATGATGTCACCTCCAGTACTTTATATCTTCCATTACACTTCAATAGATTTCTTTTTATAATTAAAGTAATCCATTAAATTTCCTAGCTCTTGCAATATTTCTTTGAAACTTTGAACCGAAAAATCTTATTTAACTTTTCTCCAATTAGTTATATTTCCTCCAATTTCAAAGCATTCTTAATATTTAGTGTTTGTGGAATTTGCATTTGAATTAGCCATCATATACCTATTTGAGTAAATATTTTTTGTTAATATATTTTTTAATTGAAATCTAGCCTGATCCATTCGGTTTTGGTAGGACTAAAAATTAAATAAATTGCACTTAACAGTCAATATGAGACATTTCTTCAGATTTTAGAATATACCTATGCTCTGGTAAGCTTGTAAGCAATAGGCAAGGAAAGTGAACCATATATTGAAATGAGTATTCGAAAATTATAGTTTTTTACATGGTTTGGATTTCAATTTATATATCTGTATATAATTTTAATTCGTTTAAAGAAAATACTTCAATGAATTGAAAGCGACAACTTTTAATTTCACAGCCACTACTCCATCATCCGTGTCTGGACCTAAAGGTCAACCAGTTCCAGTTGTAGAGGCTGGACCCGGAACAACTCCAGGCACAGTCACTGGCCCAGACGGACAGCCAACTCAATACGTTGTACCTAAAGGAGCATTCACAACACCAGGTTCTGTACCAGGACCTGATGGAAAATCTGTTCCAGTTGGACCAGCAGGCCCAGGAACAACTCCAGGAACCGAAACAGGACCCGACGGCAAAACAAAGCAGATCGTACTTCCAAGTACTCCAAGCAGTCCAAATGCACCAGGTGGATCTTCGCCTAGCGGACCAAACGCGCCAACTCAAGGTAAACAAAAAAGCTAACAAGATATATAAAAGAAATCAATAACTTTATTTGCGAAAATGATGTCACCTCCAGTACTTTATATCTTCCATTACACTTCAATAGATTTCTTTTTATAATTAAAGTAATCCATTAAATTTCCTAGCTCTTGCAATATTTCTTTGAAACTTTGAACTCATAAATCTTATTTAACTTTTCTTCAAATAGTTATATTTCCTCCAATTTCAAAGCATTCTTAATATTTAGTGTTTGTAGAATTTGCATTTGAATTAGCCATCATATACCTATTTGGAATACCTATTTTTTGTTAATATTTTTTTAATTGAAATCTAGCCTGATCCATTCGGTTTTGGTAGGATTAAAAATTAAATAAATTGCGCTTAACAATCAATGAGAGACATATCTTCAGATTTTAGAACATACCTATGCTCTGGTAAGCTTGTAAGCAATAGGCAAGGAAAGTGAACCATATATTGAAAAAAGTATTCGAAAATTATAGTTTTTTACATGGTTTGGATTTCAATTTATATATCTGTATATAATTTTCATTCGTTTAAAGAAAATACTTCAATGAATTGAAAGCGACAACTTTTAATTTCACAGCCACTACTCCATCATCCGTGTCTGGACCTAAAGGTCAACCAGTTCCAGTTGTAGAGGCTGGACCCGGAACAACTCCAGGCACAGTCACTGGCCCAGACGGACAGCCAACTCAATACGTTGTACCTAAAGGAGCATTCACAACACCAGGTTCTGTACCAGGACCTGATGGAAAATCTGTTCCAGTTGGACCAGCAGGCCCAGGAACAACTCCAGGAACCGAAACAGGAACCGACGGCAAAACAAAGCAGATCGTACTTCCAAGTACTCCAAGCAGTCCAAATGCACCAGGTGGATCTTCGCCTAGCGGACCAAACGCACCAACTCAAGGTAAACAAAAAAGCTAACAAGATATATAAAAGAAATCAATAACTTTATTTGCGAAAATGATGTCACCTCCAGTACTTTATATCTTCCATTACACTTCAATAGATTTCTTTTTATAATTAAAGTAATCCATTAAATTTCCTAGCTCTTGCAATATTTCTTTGAAACTTTGAACTCATAAATCTTATTTAACTTTTCTTCAAATAGTTATATTTCCTCCAATTTCAAAGCATTCTTAATATTTAGTGTTTGTAGAATTTGCATTTGAATTAGCCATCATATACCTATTTGGAATACCTATTTTTTGTTAATATTTTTTTAATTGAAATCTAGCCTGATCCATTCGGTTTTGGTAGGATTAAAAATTAAATAAATTGCGCTTAACAATCAATGAGAGACATATCTTCAGATTTTAGAACATACCTATGCTCTGGTAAGCTTGTAAGCAATAGGCAAGGAAAGTGAACCATATATTGAAATGAGTATTCGAAAATTATAGTTTTTTACATGGTTTGGATTTCAATTTATATATCTGTATATAATTTTAATTCGTTTAAAGAAAATACTTCAATGAATTGAAAGCGACAACTTTTAATTTCACAGCCACTACTCCATCATCCGTGTCTGGACCTAAAGGTCAACCAGTTCCAGTTGTAGAGGCTGGACCCGGAACAACTCCAGGCACAGTCACTGGCCCAGACGGACAGCCAACTCAATACGTTGTACCTAAAGGAGCATTCACAACACCAGGTTCTGTACCAGGACCTGATGGAAAATCTGTTCCAGTTGGACCAGCAGGCCCAGGAACAACTCCAGGAACCGAAACAGGACCCGACGGCAAAACAAAGCAGATCGTACTTCCAAGTACTCCAAGCAGTCCAAATGCACCAGGTGGATCTTCGCCTAGCGGACCAAACGCGCCAACTCAAGGTAAACAAAAAAGCTAACAAGATATATAAAAGAAATCAATAACTTTATTTGCGAAAATGATGTCACCTCCAGTACTTTATATCTTCCATTACACTTCAATAGATTTCTTTTTATAATTAAAGTAATCCATTAAATTTCCTAGCTCTTGCAATATTTCTTTGAAACTTTGAACTCATAAATCTTATTTAACTTTTCTTCAAATAGTTATATTTCCTCCAATTTCAAAGCATTCTTAATATTTAGTGTTTGTAGAATTTGCATTTGAATTAGCCATCATATGCCTATTTGGAATACCTATTTTTTGTTAATATTTTTTTAATTGAAATCTAGCCTGATCCATTCGGTTTTGGTAGGATTAAAAATTAAATAAATTGCGCTTAACAATCAATGAGAGACATATCTTCAGATTTTAGAACATACCTATGCTCTGGTAAGCTTGTAAGCAATAGGCAAGGAAAGTGAACCATATATTGAAAAAAGTATTCGAAAATTATAGTTTTTTACATGGTTTGGATTTCAAATTATATATCTGTATATAATTTTCATTCGTTTAAAGAAAATACTTCAATGAATTGAAAGCGACAACTTTTAATTTTACAGCCACTACTCCATCATCCGTGTCTGGACCTAAAGGTCAACCAGTTCCAGTTGTAGAGGCTGGACCCGGAACAACTCCAGGCACAGTCACTGGCCCAGACGGACAGCCAACTCAATACGTTGTACCTAAAGGAGCATTCACAACACCAGGTTCTGTACCAGGACCTGATGGAAAATCTGTTCCAGTTGGACCAGCAGGCCCAGGAACAACTCCAGGAACCGAAACAGGACCCGACGGCAAAACAAAGCAGATCGTACTTCCAAGTACTCCAAGCAGTCCAAATGCACCAGGTGGATCTTCGCCTAGCGGACCAAACGCACCAACTCAAGGTAAACAAAAAAGCTAACAAGATATATAAAAGAAATCAATAACTTTATTTGCGAAAATGATGTCACCTCCAGTACTTTATATCTTCCATTACACTTCAATAGATTTCTTTTTATAATTAAAGTAATCCATTAAATTTCCTAGCTCTTGCAATATTTCTTTGAAACTTTGAACTCATAAATCTTATTTAACTTTTCTTCAAATAGTTATATTTCCTCCAATTTCAAAGCATTCTTAATATTTAGTGTTTGTAGAATTTGCATTTGAATTAGCCATCATATGCCTATTTGGAATACCTATTTTTTGTTAATATTTTTTTAATTGAAATCTAGCCTGATCCATTCGGTTTTGGTAGGATTAAAAATTAAATAAATTGCGCTTAACAGTCAATGAGAGACATATCTTCAGATTTTAGAACATACCTATGCTCTGGTAAGCTTGTAAGCAATAGGCAAGGAAAGTGAACCATATATTGAAATGAGTATTCGAAAATTATAGTTTTTTACATGGTTTGGATTTCAATTTATATATCTGTATATAATTTTAATTCGTTTAAAGAAAATACTTCAATGAATTGAAAGCGACAACTTTTAATTTCACAGCCACTACTCCATCATCCGTGTCTGGACCTAAAGGTCAACCAGTTCCAGTTGTAGAGGCTGGACCCGGAACAACTCCAGGCACAGTCACTGGCCCAGACGGACAGCCAACTCAATACGTTGTACCTAAAGGAGCATTCACAACACCAGGTTCTGTACCAGGACCTGATGGAAAATCTGTTCCAGTTGGACCAGCAGGCCCAGGAACAACTCCAGGAACCGAAACAGGACCCGACGGCAAAACAAAGCAGATCGTACTTCCAAGTACTCCAAGCAGTCCAAATGCACCAGGTGGATCTTCGCCTAGCGGACCAAACGCGCCAACTCAAGGTAAACAAAAAAGCTAACAAGATATATAAAAGAAATCAATAACTTTATTTGCGAAAATGATGTCACCTCCAGTACTTTATATCTTCCATTACACTTCAATAGATTTCTTTTTATAATTAAAGTAATCCATTAAATTTCCTAGCTCTTGCAATATTTCTTTGAAACTTTGAACTCATAAATCTTATTTAACTTTTCTTCAAATAGTTATATTTCCTCCAATTTCAAAGCATTCTTAATATTTAGTGTTTGTAGAATTTGCATTTGAATTAGCCATCATATGCCTATTTGGAATACCTATTTTTTGTTAATATTTTTTTAATTGAAATCTAGCCTGATCCATTCGGTTTTGGTAGGATTAAAAATTAAATAAATTGCGCTTAACAATCAATGAGAGACATATCTTCAGATTTTAGAACATACCTATGCTCTGGTAAGCTTGTAAGCAATAGGCAAGGAAAGTGAACCATATATTGAAAAAAGTATTCGAAAATTATAGTTTTTTACATGGTTTGGATTTCAAATTATATATCTGTATATAATTTTCATTCGTTTAAAGAAAATACTTCAATGAATTGAAAGCGACAACTTTTAATTTTACAGCCACTACTCCATCATCCGTGTCTGGACCTAAAGGTCAACCAGTTCCAGTTGTAGAGGCTGGACCCGGAACAACTCCAGGCACAGTCACTGGCCCAGACGGACAGCCAACTCAATACGTTGTACCTAAAGGAGCATTCACAACACCAGGTTCTGTACCAGGACCTGATGGAAAATCTGTTCCAGTTGGACCAGCAGGCCCAGGAACAACTCCAGGAACCGAAACAGGACCCGACGGCAAAACAAAGCAGATCGTACTTCCAAGTACTCCAAGCAGTCCAAATGCACCAGGTGGATCTTCGCCTAGCGGACCAAACGCACCAACTCAAGGTAAACAAAAAAGCTAACAAGATATATAAAAGAAATCAATAACTTTATTTGCGAAAATGATGTCACCTCCAGTACTTTATATCTTCCATTACACTTCAATAGATTTCTTTTTATAATTAAAGTAATCCATTAAATTTCCTAGCTCTTGCAATATTTCTTTGAAACTTTGAACCGAAAAATCTTATTTAACTTTTCTCCAAATAGTTATATTTCCTCCAATTTCAAAGCATTCTTAATATTTAGTGTTTGTGGAATTTGCATTTGAATTAGCCATCATATACCTATTTGAGTAAATATTTTTTGTTAATATTTTTTTTAATTGAAATATAGCCTGATCCATTCGGTTTTGGTAGGACTAAAAATTAAATAAATTGCACTTAACAGTCAATATGAGACATTTCTTCAGATTTTAGAATATACCTATGCTCTGGTAAGCTTGTAAGCAATAGGCAAGGAAAGTGAACCATATATTGAAATGAGTATTCGAAAATTATAGTTTTTTACATGGTTTGGATTTCAATTTATATATCTGTATATAATTTTAATTCGTTTAAAGAAAATACTTCAATGAATTGAAAGCGACAACTTTTAATTTCACAGCCACTACTCCATCATCCGTGTCTGGACCTAAAGGTCAACCAGTTCCAGTTGTAGAGGCTGGACCCGGAACAACTCCAGGCACAGTCACTGGCCCAGACGGACAGCCAACTCAATACGTTGTACCTAAAGGAGCATTCACAACACCAGGTTCTGTACCAGGACCTGATGGAAAATCTGTTCCAGTTGGACCAGCAGGCCCAGGAACAACTCCAGGAACCGAAACAGGACCCGACGGCAAAACAAAGCAGATCGTACTTCCAAGTACTCCAAGCAGTCCAAATGCACCAGGTGGATCTTCGCCTAGCGGACCAAACGCGCCAACTCAAGGTAAACAAAAAAGCTAACAAGATATATAAAAGAAATCAATAACTTTATTTGCGAAAATGATGTCACCTCCAGTACTTTATATCTTCCATTACACTTCAATAGATTTCTTTTTATAATTAAAGTAATCCATTAAATTTCCTAGCTCTTGCAATATTTCTATGAAACTTTGAACTCATAAATCTTATTTAACTTTTCTTCAAATAGTTATATTTCCTCCAATTTCAAAGCATTCTTAATATTTAGTGTTTGTGGAATTTGCATTTGAATTAGCCATCATATACCTATTTGAGTAAATATTTTTTGTTAATATTTTTTTTAATTGAAATCTAGCCTGATCCATTCGGTTTTGGTAGGACTAAAAATTAAATAAATTGCACTTAACAGTCAATATGAGACATTTCTTCAGATTTTAGAATATACCTATGCTCTGGTAAGCTTGTAAGCAATAGGCAAGGAAAGTGAACCATATATTGAAATGAGTATTCGAAAATTATAGTTTTTTACATGGTTTGGATTTCAATTTATATATCTGTATATAATTTTAATTCGTTTAAAGAAAATACTTCAATGAATTGAAAGCGACAACTTTTAATTTCACAGCCACTACTCCATCATCCGTGTCTGGACCTAAAGGTCAACCAGTTCCAGTTGTAGAGGCTGGACCCGGAACAACTCCAGGCACAGTCACTGGCCCAGACGGACAGCCAACTCAATACGTTGTACCTAAAGGAGCATTCACAACACCAGGTTCTGTACCAGGACCTGATGGAAAATCTGTTCCAGTTGGACCAGCAGGCCCAGGAACAACTCCAGGAACCGAAACAGGACCCGACGGCAAAACAAAGCAGATCGTACTTCCAAGTACTCCAAGCAGTCCAAATGCACCAGGTGGATCTTCGCCTAGCGGACCAAACGCACCAACTCAAGGTAAACAAAAAAGCTAACAAGATATATAAAAGAAATCAATAACTTTATTTGCGAAAATGATGTCACCTCCAGTACTTTATATCTTCCATTACACTTCAATAGATTTCTTTTTATAATTAAAGTAATCCATTAAATTTCCTAGCTCTTGCAATATTTCTTTGAAACTTTGAACTCATAAATCTTATTTAACTTTTCTTCAAATAGTTATATTTCCTCCAATTTCAAAGCATTCTTAATATTTAGTGTTTGTAGAATTTGCATTTGAATTAGCCATCATATGCCTATTTGGAATACCTATTTTTTGTTAATATTTTTTTAATTGAAATCTAGCCTGATCCATTCGGTTTTGGTAGGATTAAAAATTAAATAAATTGCGCTTAACAGTCAATGAGAGACATATCTTCAGATTTTAGAACATACCTATGCTCTGGTAAGCTTGTAAGCAATAGGCAAGGAAAGTGAACCATATATTGAAATGAGTATTCGAAAATTATAGTTTTTTACATGGTTTGGATTTCAATTTATATATCTGTATATAATTTTAATTCGTTTAAAGAAAATACTTCAATGAATTGAAAGCGACAACTTTTAATTACACAGCCACTACTCCATCATCCGTGTCTGGACCTAAAGGTCAACCAGTTCCAGTTGTAGAGGCTGGACCCGGAACAACTCCAGGCACAGTCACTGGCCCAGACGGACAGCCAACTCAATACGTTGTACCTAAAGGAGCATTCACAACACCAGGTTCTGTACCAGGACCTGATGGAAAATCTGTTCCAGTTGGACCAGCAGGCCCAGGAACAACTCCAGGAACCGAAACAGGACCCGACGGCAAAACAAAGCAGATCGTACTTCCAAGTACTCCAAGCAGTCCAAATGCACCAGGTGGATCTTCGCCTAGCGGACCAAACGCGCCAACTCAAGGTAAACAAAAAAGCTAACAAGATATATAAAAGAAATCAATAACTTTATTTGCGAAAATGATGTCACCTCCAGTACTTTATATCTTCCATTACACTTCAATAGATTTCTTTTTATAATTAAAGTAATCCATTAAATTTCCTAGCTCTTGCAATATTTCTATGAAACTTTGAACTCATAAATCTTATTTAACTTTTCTTCAAATAGTTATATTTCCTCCAATTTCAAAGCATTCTTAATATTTAGTGTTTGTGGAATTTGCATTTGAATTAGCCATCATATACCTATTTGAGTAAATATTTTTTGTTAATATTTTTTTTAATTGAAATCTAGCCTGATCCATTCGGTTTTGGTAGGACTAAAAATTAAATAAATTGCACTTAACAGTCAATATGAGACATTTCTTCAGATTTTAGAATATACCTATGCTCTGGTAAGCTTGTAAGCAATAGGCAAGGAAAGTGAACCATATATTGAAATGAGTATTCGAAAATTATAGTTTTTTACATGGTTTGGATTTCAATTTATATATCTGTATATAATTTTAATTCGTTTAAAGAAAATACTTCAATGAATTGAAAGCGACAACTTTTAATTTCACAGCCACTACTCCATCATCCGTGTCTGGACCTAAAGGTCAACCAGTTCCAGTTGTAGAGGCTGGACCCGGAACAACTCCAGGCACAGTCACTGGCCCAGACGGACAGCCAACTCAATACGTTGTACCTAAAGGAGCATTCACAACACCAGGTTCTGTACCAGGACCTGATGGAAAATCTGTTCCAGTTGGACCAGCAGGCCCAGGAACAACTCCAGGAACCGAAACAGGACCCGACGGCAAAACAAAGCAGATCGTACTTCCAAGTACTCCAAGCAGTCCAAATGCACCAGGTGGATCTTCGCCTAGCGGACCAAACGCACCAACTCAAGGTAAACAAAAAAGCTAACAAGATATATAAAAGAAATCAATAACTTTATTTGCGAAAATGATGTCACCTCCAGTACTTTATATCTTCCATTACACTTCAATAGATTTCTTTTTATAATTAAAGTAATCCATTAAATTTCCTAGCTCTTGCAATATTTCTTTGAAACTTTGAACTCATAAATCTTATTTAACTTTTCTTCAAATAGTTATATTTCCTCCAATTTCAAAGCATTCTTAATATTTAGTGTTTGTAGAATTTGCATTTGAATTAGCCATCATATGCCTATTTGGAATACCTATTTTTTGTTAATATTTTTTTAATTGAAATCTAGCCTGATCCATTCGGTTTTGGTAGGATTAAAAATTAAATAAATTGCGCTTAACAGTCAATGAGAGACATATCTTCAGATTTTAGAACATACCTATGCTCTGGTAAGCTTGTAAGCAATAGGCAAGGAAAGTGAACCATATATTGAAATGAGTATTCGAAAATTATAGTTTTTTACATGGTTTGGATTTCAATTTATATATCTGTATATAATTTTAATTCGTTTAAAGAAAATACTTCAATGAATTGAAAGCGACAACTTTTAATTTCACAGCCACTACTCCATCATCCGTGTCTGGACCTAAAGGTCAACCAGTTCCAGTTGTAGAGGCTGGACCCGGAACAACTCCAGGCACAGTCACTGGCCCAGACGGACAGCCAACTCAATACGTTGTACCTAAAGGAGCATTCACAACACCAGGTTCTGTACCAGGACCTGATGGAAAATCTGTTCCAGTTGGACCAGCAGGCCCAGGAACAACTCCAGGAACCGAAACAGGACCCGACGGCAAAACAAAGCAGATCGTACTTCCAAGTACTCCAAGCAGTCCAAATGCACCAGGTGGATCTTCGCCTAGCGGACCAAACGCGCCAACTCAAGGTAAACAAAAAAGCTAACAAGATATATAAAAGAAATCAATAACTTTATTTGCGAAAATGATGTCACCTCCAGTACTTTATATCTTCCATTACACTTCAATAGATTTCTTTTTATAATTAAAGTAATCCATTAAATTTCCTAGCTCTTGCAATATTTCTTTGAAACTTTGAACTCATAAATCTTATTTAACTTTTCTTCAAATAGTTATATTTCCTCCAATTTCAAAGCATTCTTAATATTTAGTGTTTGTAGAATTTGCATTTGAATTAGCCATCATATGCCTATTTGGAATACCTATTTTTTGTTAATATTTTTTTAATTGAACTCTAGCCTGATCCATTCGGTTTTGGTAGGATTAAAAATTAAATAAATTGCGCTTAACAATCAATGAGAGACATATCTTCAGATTTTAGAACATACCTATGCTCTGGTAAGCTTGTAAGCAATAGGCAAGGAAAGTGAACCATATATTGAAAAAAGTATTCGAAAATTATAGTTTTTTACATGGTTTGGATTTCAAATTATATATCTGTATATAATTTTCATTCGTTTAAAGAAAATACTTCAATGAATTGAAAGCGACAACTTTTAATTTCACAGCCACTACTCCATCATCCGTGTCTGGACCTAAAGGTCAACCAGTTCCAGTTGTAGAGGCTGGACCCGGAACAACTCCAGGCACAGTCACTGGCCCAGACGGACAGCCAACTCAATACGTTGTACCTAAAGGAGCATTCACAACACCAGGTTCTGTACCAGGACCTGATGGAAAATCTGTTCCAGTTGGACCAGCAGGCCCAGGAACAACTCCAGGAACCGAAACAGGACCCGACGGCAAAACAAAGCAGATCGTACTTCCAAGTACTCCAAGCAGTCCAAATGCACCAGGTGGATCTTCGCCTAGCGGACCAAACGCACCAACTCAAGGTAAACAAAAAAGCTAACAAGATATATAAAAGAAATCAATAACTTTATTTGCGAAAATGATGTCACCTCCAGTACTTTATATCTTCCATTACACTTCAATAGATTTCTTTTTATAATTAAAGTAATCCATTAAATTTCCTAGCTCTTGCAATATTTCTTTGAAACTTTGAACTCATAAATCTTATTTAACTTTTCTTCAAATAGTTATATTTCCTCCAATTTCAAAGCATTCTTAATATTTAGTGTTTGTAGAATTTGCATTTGAATTAGCCATCATATGCCTATTTGGAATACCTATTTTTTGTTAATATTTTTTTAATTGAAATCTAGCCTGATCCATTCGGTTTTGGTAGGATTAAAAATTAAATAAATTGCGCTTAACAGTCAATGAGAGACATATCTTCAGATTTTAGAACATACCTATGCTCTGGTAAGCTTGTAAGCAATAGGCAAGGAAAGTGAACCATATATTGAAATGAGTATTCGAAAATTATAGTTTTTTACATGGTTTGGATTTCAATTTATATATCTGTATATAATTTTAATTCGTTTAAAGAAAATACTTCAATGAATTGAAAGCGACAACTTTTAATTTCACAGCCACTACTCCATCATCCGTGTCTGGACCTAAAGGTCAACCAGTTCCAGTTGTAGAGGCTGGACCCGGAACAACTCCAGGCACAGTCACTGGCCCAGACGGACAGCCAACTCAATACGTTGTACCTAAAGGAGCATTCACAACACCAGGTTCTGTACCAGGACCTGATGGAAAATCTGTTCCAGTTGGACCAGCAGGCCCAGGAACAACTCCAGGAACCGAAACAGGACCCGACGGCAAAACAAAGCAGATCGTACTTCCAAGTACTCCAAGCAGTCCAAATGCACCAGGTGGATCTTCGCCTAGCGGACCAAACGCGCCAACTCAAGGTAAACAAAAAAGCTAACAAGATATATAAAAGAAATCAATAACTTTATTTGCGAAAATGATGTCACCTCCAGTACTTTATATCTTCCATTACACTTCAATAGATTTCTTTTTATAATTAAAGTAATCCATTAAATTTCCTAGCTCTTGCAATATTTCTTTGAAACTTTGAACTCATAAATCTTATTTAACTTTTCTTCAAATAGTTATATTTCCTCCAATTTCAAAGCATTCTTAATATTTAGTGTTTGTAGAATTTGCATTTGAATTAGCCATCATATGCCTATTTGGAATACCTATTTTTTGTTAATATTTTTTTAATTGAACTCTAGCCTGATCCATTCGGTTTTGGTAGGATTAAAAATTAAATAAATTGCGCTTAACAATCAATGAGAGACATATCTTCAGATTTTAGAACATACCTATGCTCTGGTAAGCTTGTAAGCAATAGGCAAGGAAAGTGAACCATATATTGAAAAAAGTATTCGAAAATTATAGTTTTTTACATGGTTTGGATTTCAAATTATATATCTGTATATAATTTTCATTCGTTTAAAGAAAATACTTCAATGAATTGAAAGCGACAACTTTTAATTTCACAGCCACTACTCCATCATCCGTGTCTGGACCTAAAGGTCAACCAGTTCCAGTTGTAGAGGCTGGACCCGGAACAACTCCAGGCACAGTCACTGGCCCAGACGGACAGCCAACTCAATACGTTGTACCTAAAGGAGCATTCACAACACCAGGTTCTGTACCAGGACCTGATGGAAAATCTGTTCCAGTTGGACCAGCAGGCCCAGGAACAACTCCAGGAACCGAAACAGGACCCGACGGCAAAACAAAGCAGATCGTACTTCCAAGTACTCCAAGCAGTCCAAATGCACCAGGTGGATCTTCGCCTAGCGGACCAAACGCACCAACTCAAGGTAAACAAAAAAGCTAACAAGATATATAAAAGAAATCAATAACTTTATTTGCGAAAATGATGTCACCTCCAGTACTTTATATCTTCCATTACACTTCAATAGATTTCTTTTTATAATTAAAGTAATCCATTAAATTTCCTAGCTCTTGCAATATTTCTTTGAAACTTTGAACTCATAAATCTTATTTAACTTTTCTTCAAATAGTTATATTTCCTCCAATTTCAAAGCATTCTTAATATTTAGTGTTTGTAGAATTTGCATTTGAATTAGCCATCATATGCCTATTTGGAATACCTATTTTTTGTTAATATTTTTTTAATTGAAATCTAGCCTGATCCATTCGGTTTTGGTAGGATTAAAAATTAAATAAATTGCGCTTAACAGTCAATGAGAGACATATCTTCAGATTTTAGAACATACCTATGCTCTGGTAAGCTTGTAAGCAATAGGCAAGGAAAGTGAACCATATATTGAAATGAGTATTCGAAAATTATAGTTTTTTACATGGTTTGGATTTCAATTTATATATCTGTATATAATTTTAATTCGTTTAAAGAAAATACTTCAATGAATTGAAAGCGACAACTTTTAATTTCACAGCCACTACTCCATCATCCGTGTCTGGACCTAAAGGTCAACCAGTTCCAGTTGTAGAGGCTGGACCCGGAACAACTCCAGGCACAGTCACTGGCCCAGACGGACAGCCAACTCAATACGTTGTACCTAAAGGAGCATTCACAACACCAGGTTCTGTACCAGGACCTGATGGAAAATCTGTTCCAGTTGGACCAGCAGGCCCAGGAACAACTCCAGGAACCGAAACAGGACCCGACGGCAAAACAAAGCAGATCGTACTTCCAAGTACTCCAAGCAGTCCAAATGCACCAGGTGGATCTTCGCCTAGCGGACCAAACGCGCCAACTCAAGGTAAACAAAAAAGCTAACAAGATATATAAAAGAAATCAATAACTTTATTTGCGAAAATGATGTCACCTCCAGTATTTTATATCTTCCATTACACTTCAATAGATTTCTTTTTATAATTAAAGTAATCCATTAAATTTCCTAGCTCTTGCAATATTTCTTTGAAACTTTGAACTCATAAATCTTATTTAACTTTTCTTCAAATAGTTATATTTCCTCCAATTTCAAAGCATTCTTAATATTTAGTGTTTGTAGAATTTGCATTTGAATTAGCCATCATATGCCTATTTGGAATACCTATTTTTTGTTAATATTTTTTTAATTGAAATCTAGCCTGATCCATTCGGTTTTGGTAGGATTAAAAATTAAATAAATTGCGCTTAACAATCAATGAGAGACATATCTTCAGATTTTAGAACATACCTATGCTCTGGTAAGCTTGTAAGCAATAGGCAAGGAAAGTGAACCATATATTGAAAAAAGTATTCGAAAATTATAGTTTTTTACATGGTTTGGATTTCAAATTATATATCTGTATATAATTTTCATTCGTTTAAAGAAAATACTTCAATGAATTGAAAGCGACAACTTTTAATTTTACAGCCACTACTCCATCATCCGTGTCTGGACCTAAAGGTCAACCAGTTCCAGTTGTAGAGGCTGGACCCGGAACAACTCCAGGCACAGTCACTGGCCCAGACGGACAGCCAACTCAATACGTTGTACCTAAAGGAGCATTCACAACACCAGGTTCTGTACCAGGACCTGATGGAAAATCTGTTCCAGTTGGACCAGCAGGCCCAGGAACAACTCCAGGAACCGAAACAGGACCCGACGGCAAAACAAAGCAGATCGTACTTCCAAGTACTCCAAGCAGTCCAAATGCACCAGGTGGATCTTCGCCTAGCGGACCAAACGCACCAACTCAAGGTAAACAAAAAAGCTAACAAGATATATAAAAGAAATCAATAACTTTATTTGCGAAAATGATGTCACCTCCAGTACTTTATATCTTCCATTACACTTCAATAGATTTCTTTTTATAATTAAAGTAATCCATTAAATTTCCTAGCTCTTGCAATATTTCTTTGAAACTTTGAACCGAAAAATCTTATTTAACTTTTCTCCAAATAGTTATATTTCCTCCAATTTCAAAGCATTCTTAATATTTAGTGTTTGTGGAATTTGCATTTGAATTAGCCATCATATACCTATTTGAGTAAATATTTTTTGTTAATATTTTTTTTAATTGAAATCTAGCCTGATCCATTCGGTTTTGGTAGGACTAAAAATTAAATAAATTGCACTTAACAGTCAATATGAGACATTTCTTCAGATTTTAGAATATACCTATGCTCTGGTAAGCTTGTAAGCAATAGGCAAGGAAAGTGAACCATATATTGAAATGAGTATTCGAAAATTATAGTTTTTTACATGGTTTGGATTTCAATTTATATATCTGTATATAATTTTAATTCGTTTAAAGAAAATACTTCAATGAATTGAAAGCGACAACTTTTAATTTCACAGCCACTACTCCATCATCCGTGTCTGGACCTAAAGGTCAACCAGTTCCAGTTGTAGAGGCTGGACCCGGAACAACTCCAGGCACAGTCACTGGCCCAGACGGACAGCCAACTCAATACGTTGTACCTAAAGGAGCATTCACAACACCAGGTTCTGTACCAGGACCTGATGGAAAATCTGTTCCAGTTGGACCAGCAGGCCCAGGAACAACTCCAGGAACCGAAACAGGACCCGACGGCAAAACAAAGCAGATCGTACTTCCAAGTACTCCAAGCAGTCCAAATGCACCAGGTGGATCTTCGCCTAGCGGACCAAACGCACCAACTCAAGGTAAACAAAAAAGCTAACAAGATATATAAAAGAAATCAATAACTTTATTTGCGAAAATGATGTCACCTCCAGTACTTTATATCTTCCATTACACTTCAATAGATTTCTTTTTATAATTAAAGTAATCCATTAAATTTCCTAGCTCTTGCAATATTTCTTTGAAACTTTGAACCGAAAAATCTTATTTAACTTTTCTCCAAATAGTTATATTTCCTCCAATTTCAAAGCATTCTTAATATTTAGTGTTTGTGGAATTTGCATTTGAATTAGCCATCATATACCTATTTGAGTAAATATTTTTTTTTAATATTTTTTTTAATTGAAATCTAGCCTGATCCATTCGGTTTTGGTAGGACTAAAAATTAAATAAATTGCACTTAACAGTCAATATGAGACATTTCTTCAGATTTTAGAATATACCTATGCTCTGGTAAGCTTGTAAGTAATAGGCAAGGAAAGTGAACCATATATTGAAATGAGTATTCGAAAATTATAGTTTTTTACATGGTTTGGATTTCAATTTATATATCTGTATATAATTTTAATTCGTTTAAAGAAAATACTTCAATGAATTGAAAGCGACAACTTTTAATTTCACAGCCACTACTCCATCATCCGTGTCTGGACCTAAAGGTCAACCAGTTCCAGTTGTAGAGGCTGGACCCGGAACAACTCCAGGCACAGTCACTGGCCCAGACGGACAGCCAACTCAATACGTTATACCTAAAGGAGCCTTCACAACACCAGGTTCTGTACCAGGACCTGATGGAAAATCTGTTCCAGTTGGACCAGCAGGCCCAGGAACAACTCCAGGAACCGAAACAGGACCCGACGGCAAAACAAAGCAGATCGTACTTCCAAGTACTCCAAGCAGTCCAAATGCACCAGGTGGATCTTCGCCTAGCGGACCAAACGCACCAACTCAAGGTAAACAAAAAAGCTAACAAGATATATAAAAGAAATCAATAACTTTATTTGCGAAAATGATGTCACCTCCAGTACTTTATATCTTCCATTACACTTCAATAGATTTCTTTTTATAATTAAAGTAATCCATTAAATTTCCTAGCTCTTGCAATATTTCTTTGAAACTTTGAACCGAAAAATCTTATTTAACTTTTCTCCAAATAGTTATATTTCCTCCAATTTCAAAGCATTCTTAATATTTAGTGTTTGTGGAATTTGCATTTGAATTAGCCATCATATACCTATTTGAGTAAATATTTTTTGTTAATATTTTTTTTAATTGAAATCTAGCCTGATCCATTCGGTTTTGGTAGGACTAAAAATTAAATAAATTGCACTTAACAGTCAATATGAGACATTTCTTCAGATTTTAGAATATACCTATGCTCTGGTAAGCTTGTAAGCAATAGGCAAGGAAAGTGAACCATATATTGAAATGAGTATTCGAAAATTATAGTTTTTTACATGGTTTGGATTTCAATTTATATATCTGTATATAATTTTAATTCGTTTAAAGAAAATACTTCAATGAATTGAAAGCGACAACTTTTAATTTCACAGCCACTACTCCATCATCCGTGTCTGGACCTAAAGGTCAACCAGTTCCAGTTGTAGAGGCTGGACCCGGAACAACTCCAGGCACAGTCACTGGCCCAGACGGACAGCCAACTCAATACGTTGTACCTAAAGGAGCATTCACAACACCAGGTTCTGTACCAGGACCTGATGGAAAATCTGTTCCAGTTGGACCAGCAGGCCCAGGAACAACTCCAGGAACCGAAACAGGACCCGACGGCAAAACAAAGCAGATCGTACTTCCAAGTACTCCAAGCAGTCCAAATGCACCAGGTGGATCTTCGCCTAGCGGACCAAACGCGCCAACTCAAGGTAAACAAAAAAGCTAACAAGATATATAAAAGAAATCAATAACTTTATTTGCGAAAATGATGTCACCTCCAGTACTTTATATCTTCCATTACACTTCAATAGATTTCTTTTTATAATTAAAGTAATCCATTAAATTTCCTAGCTCTTGCAATATTTCTTTGAAACTTTGAACTCATAAATCTTATTTAACTTTTCTTCAAATAGTTATATTTCCTCCAATTTCAAAGCATTCTTAATATTTAGTGTTTGTAGAATTTGCATTTGAATTAGCCATCATATACCTATTTGGAATACCTATTTTTTGTTAATATTTTTTTAATTGAAATCTAGCCTGATCCATTCGGTTTTGGTAGGATTAAAAATTAAATAAATTGCGCTTAACAATCAATGAGAGACATATCTTCAGATTTTAGAACATACCTATGCTCTGGTAAGCTTGTAAGCAATAGGCAAGGAAAGTGAACCATATATTGAAAAAAGTATTCGAAAATTATAGTTTTTTACATGGTTTGGATTTCAATTTATATATCTGTATATAATTTTCATTCGTTTAAAGAAAATACTTCAATGAATTGAAAGCGACAACTTTTAATTTCACAGCCACTACTCCATCATCCGTGTCTGGACCTAAAGGTCAACCAGTTCCAGTTGTAGAGGCTGGACCCGGAACAACTCCAGGCACAGTCACTGGCCCAGACGGACAGCCAACTCAATACGTTGTACCTAAAGGAGCATTCACAACACCAGGTTCTGTACCAGGACCTGATGGAAAATCTGTTCCAGTTGGACCAGCAGGCCCAGGAACAACTCCAGGAACCGAAACAGGACCCGACGGCAAAACAAAGCAGATCGTACTTCCAAGTACTCCAAGCAGTCCAAATGCACCAGGTGGATCTTCGCCTAGCGGACCAAACGCACCAACTCAAGGTAAACAAAAAAGTTAACAAGATATATAAAAGAAATCAATAACTTTATTTGCGAAAATGATGTCACCTCCAGTACTTTATATCTTCCATTACACTTCAATAGATTTCTTTTTATAATTAAAGTAATCCATTAAATTTCCTAGCTCTTGCAATATTTCTTTGAAACTTTGAACTCATAAATCTTATTTAACTTTTCTTCAAATAGTTATATTTCCTCCAATTTCAAAGCATTCTTAATATTTAGTGTTTGTAGAATTTGCATTTGAATTAGCCATCATATACCTATTTGGAATACCTATTTTTTGTTAATATTTTTTTAATTGAAATCTAGCCTGATCCATTCGGTTTTGGTAGGATTAAAAATTAAATAAATTGCGCTTAACAATCAATGAGAGACATATCTTCAGATTTTAGAACATACCTATGCTCTGGTAAGCTTGTAAGCAATAGGCAAGGAAAGTGAACCATATATTGAAAAAAGTATTCGAAAATTATAGTTTTTTACATGGTTTGGATTTCAATTTATATATCTGTATATAGTTTTAATTCGTTTAAAGAAAATACTTCAATGAATTGAAAGCGACAACTTTTAATTTCACAGCCACTACTCCATCATCCGTGTCTGGACCTAAAGGTCAACCAGTTCCAGTTGTAGAGGCTGGACCCGGAACAACTCCAGGCACAGTCACTGGCCCAGACGGACAGCCAACTCAATACGTTGTACCTAAAGGAGCATTCACAACACCAGGTTCTGTACCAGGACCTGATGGAAAATCTGTTCCAGTTGGACCAGCAGGCCCAGGAACAACTCCAGGAACCGAAACAGGACCCGACGGCAAAACAAAGCAGATCGTACTTCCAAGTACTCCAAGCAGTCCAAATGCACCAGGTGGATCTTCGCCTAGCGGACCAAACGCACCAACTCAAGGTAAACAAAAAAGCTAACAAGATATATAAAAGAAATCAATAACTTTATTTGCGAAAATGATGTCACCTCCAGTACTTTATATCTTCCATTACACTTCAATAGATTTCTTTTTATAATTAAAGTAATCCATTAAATTTCCTAGCTCTTGCAATATTTCTTTGAAACTTTGAACTCATAAATCTTATTTAACTTTTCTTCAAATAGTTATATTTCCTCCAATTTCAAAGCATTCTTAATATTTAGTGTTTGTAGAATTTGCATTTGAATTAGCCATCATATACCTATTTGGAATACCTATTTTTTGTTAATATTTTTTTAATTGAAATCTAGCCTGATCCATTCGGTTTTGGTAGGATTAAAAATTAAATAAATTGCGCTTAACAATCAATGAGAGACATATCTTCAGATTTTAGAACATACCTATGCTCTGGTAAGCTTGTAAGCAATAGGCAAGGAAAGTGAACCATATATTGAAAAAAGTATTCGAAAATTATAGTTTTTTACATGGTTTGGATTTCAATTTATATATCTGTATATAATTTTCATTCGTTTAAAGAAAATACTTCAATGAATTGAAAGCGACAACTTTTAATTTCACAGCCACTACTCCATCATCCGTGTCTGGACCTAAAGGTCAACCAGTTCCAGTTGTAGAGGCTGGACCTGGAACAACTCCAGGCACAGTCACTGGCCCAGACGGACAGCCAACTCAATACGTTGTACCTAAAGGAGCATTCACAACACCAGGTTCTGTACCAGGACCTGATGGAAAATCTGTTCCAGTTGGACCAGCAGGCCCAGGAACAACTCCAGGAACCGAAACAGGACCCGACGGCAAAACAAAGCAGATCGTACTTCCAAGTACTCCAAGCAGTCCAAATGCACCAGGTGGATCTTCGCCTAGCGGACCAAACGCACCAACTCAAGGTAAACAAAAAAGCTAACAAGATATATAAAAGAAATCAATAACTTTATTTGCGAAAATGATGTCACCTCCAGTACTTTATATCTTCCATTACACTTCAATAGATTTCTTTTTATAATTAAAGTAATCCATTAAATTTCCTAGCTCTTGCAATATTTCTTTGAAACTTTGAACTCATAAATCTTATTTAACTTTTCTTCAAATAGTTATATTTCCTCCAATTTCAAAGCATTCTTAATATTTAGTGTTTGTAGAATTTGCATTTGAATTAGCCATCATATGCCTATTTGGAATACCTATTTTTTGTTAATATTTTTTTAATTGAAATCTAGCCTGATCCATTCGGTTTTGGTAGGATTAAAAATTAAATAAATTGCGCCTAACAATTAATGAGAGACATATCTTCAGATTTTAGAACATACCTATGCTCTGGTAAGCTTGTAAGCAATAGGCAAGGAAAGTGAACCATATATTGAAAAAAGTATTCGAAAATTATAGTTTTTTACATGGTTTGGATTTCAATTTATATATCTGTATATAATTTTCATTCGTTTAAAGAAAATACTTCAATGAATTGAAAGCGACAACTTTTAATTTCACAGCCACTACTCCATCATCCGTGTCTGGACCTAAAGGTCAACCAGTTCCAGTTGTAGAGGCTGGACCCGGAACAACTCCAGGCACAGTCACTGGCCCAGACGGACAGCCAACTAAATACGTTGTACCTAAAGGAGCATTCACAACACCAGGTTCTGTACCAGGACCTGATGGAAAATCTGTTCCAGTTGGACCAGCAGGCCCAGGAACAACTCCAGGAACCGAAACAGGACCCGACGGCAAAACAAAGCAGATCGTACTTCCAAGTACTCCAAGCAGTCCAAATGCACCAGGTGGATCTTCGCCTAGCGGACCAAACGCACCAACTCAAGGTAAACAAAAAAGCTAACAAGATATATAAAAGAAATCAATAACTTTATTTGCGAAAATGATGTCACCTCCAGTACTTTATATCTTCCATTACACTTCAATAGATTTCTTTTTATAATTAAAGTAATCCATTAAATTTCCTAGCTCTTGCAATATTTCTTTGAAACTTTGAACTCATAAATCTTATTTAACTTTTCTTCAAATAGTTATATTTCCTCCAATTTCAAAGCATTCTTAATATTTAGTGTTTGTAGAATTTGCATTTGAATTAGCCATCATATACCTATTTGGAATACCTATTTTTTGTTAATATTTTTTTAATTGAAATCTAGCCTGATCCATTCGGTTTTGGTAGGATTAAAAATTAAATAAATTGCGCTTAACAATCAATGAGAGACATATCTTCAGATTTTAGAACATACCTATGCTCTGGTAAGCTTGTAAGCAATAGGCAAGGAAAGTGAACCATATATTGAAAAAAGTATTCGAAAATTATAGTTTTTTACATGGTTTGGATTTCAATTTATATATCTGTATATAATTTTCATTCGTTTAAAGAAAATACTTCAATGAATTGAAAGCGACAACTTTTAATTTCACAGCCACTACTCCATCATCCGTGTCTGGACCTAAAGGTCAACCAGTTCCAGTTGTAGAGGCTGGACCTGGAACAACTCCAGGCACAGTCACTGGCCCAGACGGACAGCCAACTCAATACGTTGTACCTAAAGGAGCATTCACAACACCAGGTTCTGTACCAGGACCTGATGGAAAATCTGTTCCAGTTGGACCAGCAGGCCCAGGAACAACTCCAGGAACCGAAACAGGACCCGACGGCAAAACAAAGCAGATCGTACTTCCAAGTACTCCAAGCAGTCCAAATGCACCAGGTGGATCTTCGCCTAGCGGACCAAACGCACCAACTCAAGGTAAACAAAAAAGCTAACAAGATATATAAAAGAAATCAATAACTTTATTTGCGAAAATGATGTCACCTCCAGTACTTTATATCTTCCATTACACTTCAATAGATTTCTTTTTATAATTAAAGTAATCCATTAAATTTCCTAGCTCTTGCAATATTTCTTTGAAACTTTGAACTCATAAATCTTATTTAACTTTTCTTCAAATAGTTATATTTCCTCCAATTTCAAAGCATTCTTAATATTTAGTGTTTGTAGAATTTGCATTTGAATTAGCCATCATATGCCTATTTGGAATACCTATTTTTTGTTAATATTTTTTTAATTGAAATCTAGCCTGATCCATTCGGTTTTGGTAGGATTAAAAATTAAATAAATTGCGCCTAACAATTAATGAGAGACATATCTTCAGATTTTAGAACATACCTATGCTCTGGTAAGCTTGTAAGCAATAGGCAAGGAAAGTGAACCATATATTGAAAAAAGTATTCGAAAATTATAGTTTTTTACATGGTTTGGATTTCAATTTATATATCTGTATATAATTTTCATTCGTTTAAAGAAAATACTTCAATGAATTGAAAGCGACAACTTTTAATTTCACAGCCACTACTCCATCATCCGTGTCTGGACCTAAAGGTCAACCAGTTCCAGTTGTAGAGGCTGGACCCGGAACAACTCCAGGCACAGTCACTGGCCCAGACGGACAGCCAACTCAATACGTTATACCTAAAGGAGCCTTTACAACACCAGGTTCTGTACCAGGACCTGATGGAAAATCTGTTCCAGTTGGACCAGCAGGCCCAGGAACAACTCCAGGAACCGAAACAGGACCCGACGGCAAAACAAAGCAGATCGTACTTCCAAGTACTCCAAGCAGTCCAAATGCACCAGGTGGATCTTCGCCTAGCGGACCAAACGCACCAACTCAAGGTAAACAAAAAAGCTAACAAGATATATAAAAGAAATCAATAACTTTATTTGCGAAAATGATGTCACCTCCAGTACTTTATATCTTCCATTACACTTCAATAGATTTCTTTTTATAATTAAAGTAATCCATTAAATTTCCTAGCTCTTGCAATATTTCTTTGAAACTTTGAACCGAAAAATCTTATTTAACTTTTCTCCAAATAGTTATATTTCCTCCAATTTCAAAGCATTCTTAATATTTAGTGTTTGTGGAATTTGCATTTGAATTAGCCATCATATACCTATTTGAGTAAATATTTTTTGTTAATATTTTTTTTAATTGAAATCTAGCCTGATCCATTCGGTTTTGGTAGGACTAAAAATTAAATAAATTGCACTTAACAGTCAATATGAGACATTTCTTCAGATTTTAGAATATACCTATGCTCTGGTAAGCTTGTAAGCAATAGGCAAGGAAAGTGAACCATATATTGAAATGAGTATTCGAAAATTATAGTTTTTTACATGGTTTGGATTTCAATTTATATATCTGTATATAATTTTAATTCGTTTAAAGAAAATACTTCAATGAATTGAAAGCGACAACTTTTAATTTCACAGCCACTACTCCATCATCCGTGTCTGGACCTAAAGGTCAACCAGTTCCAGTTGTAGAGGCTGGACCCGGAACAACTCCAGGCACAGTCACTGGCCCAGACGGACAGCCAACTCAATACGTTGTACCTAAAGGAGCATTCACAACACCAGGTTCTGTACCAGGACCTGATGGAAAATCTGTTCCAGTTGGACCAGCAGGCCCAGGAACAACTCCAGGAACCGAAACAGGACCCGACGGCAAAACAAAGCAGATCGTACTTCCAAGTACTCCAAGCAGTCCAAATGCACCAGGTGGATCTTCGCCTAGCGGACCAAACGCGCCAACTCAAGGTAAACTAAAAAGCTAACAAGATATATAAAAGAAATCAATAACTTTATTTGCGAAAATGATGTCACCTCCAGTACTTTATATCTTCCATTACACTTCAATAGATTTCTTTTTATAATTAAAGTAATCCATTAAATTTCCTAGCTCTTGCAATATTTCTATGAAACTTTGAACTCATAAATCTTATTTAACTTTTCTTCAAATAGTTATATTTCCTCCAATTTCAAAGCATTCTTAATATTTAGTGTTTGTGGAATTTGCATTTGAATTAGCCATCATATACCTATTTGAGTAAATATTTTTTGTTAATATTTTTTTTAATTGAAATCTAGCCTGATCCATTCGGTTTTGGTAGGACTAAAAATTAAATAAATTGCACTTAACAGTCAATATGAGACATTTCTTCAGATTTTAGAATATACCTATGCTCTGGTAAGCTTGTAAGCAATAGGCAAGGAAAGTGAACCATATATTGAAATGAGTATTCGAAAATTATAGTTTTTTACATGGTTTGGATTTCAATTTATATATCTGTATATAATTTTAATTCGTTTAAAGAAAATACTTCAATGAATTGAAAGCGACAACTTTTAATTTCACAGCCACTACTCCATCATCCGTGTCTGGACCTAAAGGTCAACCAGTTCCAGTTGTAGAGGCTGGACCCGGAACAACTCCAGGCACAGTCACTGGCCCAGACGGACAGCCAACTCAATACGTTGTACCTAAAGGAGCATTCACAACACCAGGTTCTGTACCAGGACCTGATGGAAAATCTGTTCCAGTTGGACCAGCAGGCCCAGGAACAACTCCAGGAACCGAAACAGGACCCGACGGCAAAACAAAGCAGATCGTACTTCCAAGTACTCCAAGCAGTCCAAATGCACCAGGTGGATCTTCGCCTAGCGGACCAAACGCGCCAACTCAAGGTAAACAAAAAAGCTAACAAGATATATAAAAGAAATCAATAACTTTATTTGCGAAAATGATGTCACCTCCAGTACTTTATATCTTCCATTACACTTCAATAGATTTCTTTTTATAATTAAAGTAATCCATTAAATTTCCTAGCTCTTGCAATATTTCTTTGAAACTTTGAACTCATAAATCTTATTTAACTTTTCTTCAAATAGTTATATTTCCTCCAATTTCAAAGCATTCTTAATATTTAGTGTTTGTAGAATTTGCATTTGAATTAGCCATCATATACCTATTTGGAATACCTATTTTTTGTTAATATTTTTTTAATTGAAATCTAGCCTGATCCATTCGGTTTTGGTAGGATTAAAAATTAAATAAATTGCGCTTAACAATCAATGAGAGACATATCTTCAGATTTTAGAACATACCTATGCTCTGGTAAGCTTGTAAGCAATAGGCAAGGAAAGTGAACCATATATTGAAAAAAGTATTCGAAAATTATAGTTTTTTACATGGTTTGGATTTCAATTTATATATCTGTATATAATTTTAATTCGTTTAAAGAAAATACTTCAATGAATTGAAAGCGACAACTTTTAATTTCACAGCCACTACTCCATCATCCGTGTCTGGACCTAAAGGTCAACCAGTTCCAGTTGTAGAAGCTGGACCCGGAACAACTCCAGGCACAGTCACTGGCCCAGACGGACAGCCAACTCAATACGTTGTACCTAAAGGAGCATTCACAACACCAGGTTCTGTACCAGGACCTGATGGAAAATCTGTTCCAGTTGGACCAGCAGGCCCAGGAACAACTCCAGGAACCGAAACAGGACCCGACGGCAAAACAAAGCAGATCGTACTTCCAAGTACTCCAAGCAGTCCAAATGCACCAGGTGGATCTTCGCCTAGCGGACCAAACGCGCCAACTCAAGGTAAACAAAAAAGCTAACAAGATATATAAAAGAAATCAATAACTTTATTTGCGAAAATGATGTCACCTCCAGTACTTTATATCTTCCATTACACTTCAATAGATTTCTTTTTATAATTAAAGTAACCCATTAAATTTCCTAGCTCTTGCAATATTTCTTTGAAACTTTGAACTCATAAATCTTATTTAACTTTTCTTCAAATAGTTATATTTCCTCCAATTTCAAAGCATTCTTAATATTTAGTGTTTGTAGAATTTGCATTTGAATTAGCCATCATATACCTATTTGGAATACCTATTTTTTGTTAATATTTTTTTAATTGAAATCTAGCCTGATCCATTCGGTTTTGGTAGGATTAAAAATTAAATAAATTGCGCTTAACAATCAATGAGAGACATATCTTCAGATTTTAGAACATACCTATGCTCTGGTAAGCTTGTAAGCAATAGGCAAGGAAAGTGAACCATATATTGAAAAAAGTATTCGAAAATTATAGTTTTTTACATGGTTTGGATTTCAATTTATATATCTGTATATAATTTTAATTCGTTTAAAAAAAATACTTCAATGAATTGAAAGCGACAACTTTTAATTTTACAGCCACTACTCCATCATCCGTGTCTGGACCTAAAGGTCAACCAGTTCCAGTTGTAGAAGCTGGACCCGGAACAACTCCAGGCACAGTCACTGGCCCAGACGGACAGCCAACTCAATACGTTGTACCTAAAGGAGCATTCACAACACCAGGTTCTGTACCAGGACCTGATGGAAAATCTGTTCCAGTTGGACCAGCAGGCCCAGGAACAACTCCAGGAACCGAAACAGGACCCGACGGCAAAACAAAGCAGATCGTACTTCCAAGTACTCCAAGCAGTCCAAATGCACCAGGTGGATCTTCGCCTAGCGGACCAAACGCGCCAACTCAAGGTAAACAAAAAAGCTAACAAGATATATAAAAGAAATCAATAACTTTATTTGCGAAAATGATGTCACCTCCAGTACTTTATATCTTCCATTACACTTCAATAGATTTCTTTTTATAATTAAAGTAATCCATTAAATTTCCTAGCTCTTGCAATATTTCTTTGAAACTTTGAACCGAAAAATCTTATTTAACTTTTCTTCAAATAGTTATATTTCCTCCAATTTCAAAGCATTCTTAATATTTAGTGTTTGCGGAATTTGCATTTGAATTAGCCATCATATACCTATTTGAGTAAATATTTTTTGTTAATATTTTTTTTAATTGAAATCTAGCCTGATCCATTGGGTTTTGGTAGGACTAAAAATTAAATAAATTGCACTTAACAGTCAATATGAGACATTTCTTCAGATTTTAGAATATACCTATGCTCTGGTAAGCTTGTAAGCAATAGGCAAGGAAAGTGAACCATATATTGAAATGAGTATTCGAAAATTATAGTTTTTTACATGGTTTGGATTTCAATTTATATATCTGTTTATAATTTTAATTCGTTTAAAGAAAATACTTCAATGAATTGAAAGCGACAACTTTTAATTTCACAGCCACTACTCCATCATCCGTGTCTGGACCTAAAGGTCAACCAGTTCCAGTTGTAGAAGCTGGACCCGGAACAACTCCAGGCACAGTCACTGGCCCAGACGGACAGCCAACTCAATACGTTGTACCTAAAGGAGCATTCACAACACCAGGTTCTGTACCAGGACCTGATGGAAAATCTGTTCCAGTTGGACCAGCAGGCCCAGGAACAACTCCAGGAACCGAAACAGGACCCGACGGCAAAACAAAGCAGATCGTACTTCCAAGTACTCCAAGCAGTCCAAATGCACCAGGTGGATCTTCGCCTAGCGGACCAAACGCGCCAACTCAAGGTAAACAAAAAAGCTAACAAGATATATAAAAGAAATCAATAACTTTATTTGCGAAAATGATGTCACCTCCAGTACTTTATATCTTCCATTACACTTCAATAGATTTCTTTTTATAATTAAAGTAATCCATTAAATTTCCTAGCTCTTGCAATATTTCTTTGAAACTTTGAACCGAAAAATCTTATTTAACTTTTCTCCAAATAGTTATATTTCCTCCAATTTCAAAGCATTCTTAATATTTAGTGTTTGTGGAATTTGCATTTGAATTAGCCATCATATACCTATTTGAGTAAATATTTTTTGTTAATATTTTTTTTAATTGAAATCTAGCCTGATCCATTCGGTTTTGGTAGGACTAAAAATTAAATAAATTGCACTTAACAGTCAATATGAGACATTTCTTCAGATTTTAGAATATACCTATGCTCTGGTAAGCTTGTAAGCAATAGGCAAGGAAAGTGAACCATATATTGAAATGAGTATTCGAAAATTATAGTTTTTTACATGGTTTGGATTTTAATTTATATATCTGTATATAATTTTAATTCGTTTAAAGAAAATACTTCAATGAATTGAAAGCGACAACTTTTAATTTCACAGCCACTACTCCATCATCCGTGTCTGGACCTAAAGGTCAACCAGTTCCAGTTGTAGAGGCTGGACCCGGAACAACTCCAGGCACAGTCACTGGCCCAGACGGACAGCCAACTCAATACGTTGTACCTAAAGGAGCATTCACAACACCAGGTTCTGTACCAGGACCTGATGGAAAATCTGTTCCAGTTGGACCAGCAGGCCCAGGAACAACTCCAGGAACCGAAACAGGACCCGACGGCAAAACAAAGCAGATCGTACTTCCAAGTACTCCAAGCAGTCCAAATGCACCAGGTGGATCTTCGCCTAGCGGACCAAACGCGCCAACTCAAGGTAAACAAAAAAGCTAACAAGATATATAAAAGAAATCAATAACTTTATTTGCGAAAATGATGTCAACTCCAGTACTTTATATCTTCCATTACACTTCAATAGATTTCTTTTTATAATTAAAGTAATCCATTAAATTTCCTAGCTCTTGCAATATTTCTTTGAAACTTTGAACCGAAAAATCTTATTTAACTTTTCTTCAAATAGTTATATTTCCTCCAATTTCAAAGCATTCTTAATATTTAGTGTTTGTGGAATTTGCATTTGAATTAGCCATCATATACCTATTTGAGTAAATATTTTTTGTTAATATTTTTTTTAATTGAAATCTAGCCTGATCCATTGGGTTTTGGTAGGACTAAAAATTAAATAAATTGCACTTAACAGTGAATATGAGACATTTCTTCAGATTTTAGAATATACCTATGCTCTGGTAAGCTTGTAAGCAATAGGCAAGGAAAGTGAACCATATATTGAAATGAGTATTCGAAAATTATAGTTTTTTACATGGTTTGGATTTCAATTTATATATCTGTTTATAATTTTAATTCGTTTAAAGAAAATACTTCAATGAATTGAAAGCGACAACTTTTAATTTCACAGCCACTACTCCATCATCCGTGTCTGGACCTAAAGGTCAACCAGTTCCAGTTGTAGAGGCTGGACCCGGAACAACTCCAGGCACAGTCACTGGCCCAGACGGACAGCCAACTCAATACGTTGTACCTAAAGGAGCATTCACAACACCAGGTTCTGTACCAGGACCTGATGGAAAATCTGTTCCAGTTGGACCAGCAGGCCCAGGAACAACTCCAGGAACCGAAACAGGACCCGACGGCAAAACAAAGCAGATCGTACTTCCAAGTACTCCAAGCAGTCCAAATGCACCAGGTGGATCTTCGCCTAGCGGACCAAACGCACCAACTCAAGGTAAACAAAAAAGCTAACAAGATATATAAAAGAAATCAATAACTTTATTTGCGAAAATGATGTCACCTCCAGTACTTTATATCTTCCATTACACTTCAATAGATTTCTTTTTATAATTAAAGTAATCCATTAAATTTCCTAGCTCTTGCAATATTTCTTTGAAACTTTGAACTCATAAATCTTATTTAACTTTTCTTCAAATAGTTATATTTCCTCCAATTTCAAAGCATTCTTAATATTTAGTGTTTGTAGAATTTGCATTTGAATTAGCCATCATATACCTATTTGGAATACCTATTTTTTGTTAATATTTTTTTAATTGAAATCTAGCCTGATCCATTCGGTTTTGGTAGGATTAAAAATTAAATAAATTGCGCTTAACAATCAATGAGAGACATATCTTCAGATTTTAGAACATACCTATGCTCTGGTAAGCTTGTAAGCAATAGGCAAGGAAAGTGAACCATATATTGAAAAAAGTATTCGAAAATTATAGTTTTTTACATGGTTTGGATTTCAATTTATATATCTGTATATAATTTTAATTCGTTTAAAGAAAATACTTCAATGAATTGAAAGCGACAACTTTTAATTTCACAGCCACTACTCCATCATCCGTGTCTGGACCTAAAGGTCAACCAGTTCCAGTTGTAGAAGCTGGACCCGGAACAACTCCAGGCACAGTCACTGGCCCAGACGGACAGCCAACTCAATACGTTGTACCTAAAGGAGCATTCACAACACCAGGTTCTGTACCAGGACCTGATGGAAAATCTGTTCCAGTTGGACCAGCAGGCCCAGGAACAACTCCAGGAACCGAAACAGGACCCGACGGCAAAACAAAGCAGATCGTACTTCCAAGTACTCCAAGCAGTCCAAATGCACCAGGTGGATCTTC
Organism: Troglohyphantes excavatus; assembly: GCA_963932185.1. NCBI lineage: Eukaryota > Metazoa > Arthropoda > Arachnida > Araneae > Linyphiidae > Troglohyphantes > Troglohyphantes excavatus. Next base: position 22,158,513 of record OZ010674.1, read on the forward strand.
GCCTAGCGGACCAAACGCACCAACTCAAGGTAAACAAAAAAGCTAACAAGATATATAAAAGAAATCAATAACTTTATTTGCGAAAATGATGTCACCTCCAGTACTTTATATCTTCCATTACACTTCAATAGATTTCTTTTTATAATTAAAGTAATCCATTAAATTTCCTAGCTCTTGCAATATTTCTTTGAAACTTTGAACCGAAAAATCTTATTTAACTTTTCTCCAAATAGTTATATTTCCTCCAATTTCAAAGCATTCTTAATATTTAGTGTTTGTGGAATTTGCATTTGAATTAGCCATCATATACCTATTTGAGTAAATATTTTTTGTTAATATTTTTTTTAATTGAAATCTAGCCTGATCCATTCGGTTTTGGTAGGATTAAAAATTAAATAAATTGCGCTTAACAATCAATGAGAGACATATCTTCAGATTTTAGAACATACCTATGCTCTGGTAAGCTTGTAAGTAATAGGCAAGGAAAGTGAACCATATATTGAAAAAAGTATTCGAAAATTATAGTTTTTTACATGGTTTGGATTTCAATTTATATATCTGTATATAATTTTAATTCGTTTAAAGAAAATACTTCAATGAATTGAAAGCGACAACTTTTAATTTCACAGCCACTACTCCATCATCCGTGTCTGGACCTAAAGGTCAACCAGTTCCAGTTGTAGAGGCTGGACCCGGAACAACTCCAGGCACAGTCACTGGCCCAGACGGACAGCCAACTCAATACGTTGTACCTAAAGGAGCATTCACAACACCAGGTTCTGTACCAGGACCTGATGGAAAATCTGTTCCAGTTATACCAGCAGGCCCAGGAACAACTCCAGGAACCGAAACAGGTCCCGACGGCAAAACAAAGCAGATCGTACTTCCAAGTACTCCAAGCAGTCCAAATGCACCAGGTGGATCTTCGCCTAGCGGACCAAACGCACCAACTCAAGGTAAACAAAAAAGCTAACAAGATATATAAAAGAAATCAATAACTTTATTTGCGAAAATGATGTCACCTCCAGTACTTTATATCTTCCATTACACTTCAATAGATTTCTTTTTATAATTAAAGTAATCCATTAAATTTCCTAGCTCTTGCAATATTTCTTTGAAACTTTGAACCGAAAAATCTTATTTAACTTTTCTCCAAATAGTTATATTTCCTCCAATTTCAAAGCATTCTTAATATTTAGTGTTTGTGGAATTTGCATTTGAATTAGCCATCATATACCTATTTGAGTAAATATTTTTTGTTAATATTTTTTTTAATTGAAATCTAGCCTGATCCATTCGGTTTTGGTAGGACTAAAAATTAAATAAATTGCACTTAACAGTCAATATGAGACATTTCTTCAGATTTTAGAATATACCTATGCTCTGGTAAGCTTGTAAGCAATAGGCAAGGAAAGTGAACCATATATTGAAATGAGTATTCGAAAATTATAGTTTTTTACATGGTTTGGATTTCAAATTATATATCTGTATATAATTTTAATTCGTTTAAAGAAAATACTTCAATGAATTGAAAGCGACAACTTTTAATTTCACAGCCACTACTCCATCATCCGTGTCTGGACCTAAAGGTCAACCAGTTCCAGTTGTAGAGGCTGGACCCGGAACAACTCCAGGCACAGTCACTGGCCCAGACGGACAGCCAACTCAATACGTTGTACCTAAAGGAGCATTCACAACACCAGGTTCTGTACCAGGACCTGATGGAAAATCTGTTCCAGTGGGACCAGCAGGCCCAGGAACAACTCCAGGAACCGAAACAGGACCCGACGGCAAAACAAAGCAGATCGTACTTCCAAGTACTCCAAGCAGTCCAAATGCACCAGGTGGATCTTCGCCTAGCGGACCAAACGCACCAACTCAAGGTAAACAAAAAAGCTAACAAGATATATAAAAGAAATCAATAACTTTATTTGCGAAAATGATGTCACCTCCAGTACTTTATATCTTCCATTACACTTCAATAGATTTCTTTTTATAATTAAAGTAATCCATTAAATTTCCTAGCTCTTGCAATATTTCTTTGAAACTTTGAACCGAAAAATCTTATTTAACTTTTCTCCAAATAGTTATATTTCCTCCAATTTCAAAGCATTCTTAATATTTAGTGTTTGTGGAATTTGCATTTGAATTAGCCATCATATACCTATTTGAGTAAATATTTTTTGTTAATATTTTTTTTAATTGAAATCTAGCCTGATCCATTCGGTTTTGGTAGGACTAAAAATTAAATAAATTGCACTTAACAGTCAATATGAGACATTTCTTCAGATTTTAGAATATACCTATGCTCTGGTAAGCTTGTAAGCAATAGGCAAGGAAAGTGAACCATATATTAAAATGAGTATTCGAAAATTATAGTTTTTTACATGGTTTGGATTTCAATTTATATATCTGTATATAATTTTAATTCGTTTAAAGAAAATACTTCAATGAATTGAAAGCGACAACTTTTAATTTCACAGCCACTACTCCATCATCCGTGTCTGGACCTAAAGGTCAACCAGTTCCAGTTGTAGAGGCTGGACCCGGAACAACTCCAGGCACAGTCACTGGCCCAGACGGACAGCCAACTCAATACGTTGTACCTAAAGGAGCATTCACAACACCAGGTTCTGTACCAGGACCTGATGGAAAATCTGTTCCAGTTGGACCAGCAGGCCCAGGAACAACTCCAGGAACCGAAACAGGACCCGACGGCAAAACAAAGCAGATCGTACTTCCAAGTACTCCAAGCAGTCCAAATGCACCAGGTGGATCTTCGCCTAGCGGACCAAACGCACCAACTCAAGGTAAACCAAAAAGCTAACAAGATATATAAAAGAAATCAATAACTTTATTTGCGAAAATGATGTCACCTCCAGTACTTTATATCTTCCATTACACTTCAATAGATTTCTTTTTATAATTAAAGTAATCCATTAAATTTCCTAGCTCTTGCAATATTTCTTTGAAACTTTGAACCGAAAAATCTTATTTAACTTTTCTCCAAATAGTTATATTTCCTCCAATTTCAAAGCATTCTTAATATTTAGTGTTTGTGGAATTTGCATTTGAATTAGCCATCATATACCTATTTGAGTAAATATTTTTTTTTAATATTTTTTTTAATTGAAATCTAGCCTGATCCATTCGGTTTTGGTAGGACTAAAAATTAAATAAATTGCACTTAACAGTCAATATGAGACATTTCTTCAGATTTTAGAATATACCTATGCTCTGGTAAGCTTGTAAGCAATAGGCAAGGAAAGTGAACCATATATTGAAATGAGTATTCGAAAATTATAGTTTTTTACATGGTTTGGATTTCAATTTATATATCTGTATATAATTTTAATTCGTTTAAAGAAAATACTTCAATGAATTGAAAGCGACAACTTTTAATTTCACAGCCACTACTCCATCATCCGTGTCTGGACCTAAAGGTCAACCAGTTCCAGTTGTAGAGGCTGGACCCGGAACAACTCCAGGCACAGTCACTGGCCCAGACGGACAGCCAACTCAATACGTTGTACCTAAAGGAGCATTCACAACACCAGGTTCTGTACCAGGACCTGATGGAAAATCTGTTCCAGTTGGACCAGCAGGCCCAGGAACAACTCCAGGAACCGAAACAGGACCCGACGGCAAAACAAAGCAGATCGTACTTCCAAGTACTCCAAGCAGTCCAAATGCACCAGGTGGATCTTCGCCTAGCGGACCAAACGCGCCAACTCAAGGTAAACAAAAAAGCTAACAAGATATATAAAAGAAATCAATAACTTTATTTGCGAAAATGATGTCACCTCCAGTACTTTATATCTTCCATTACACTTCAATAGATTACTTTTTATAATTAAAGTAATCCATTAAATTTCCTAGCTCTTGCAATATTTCTTTGAAACTTTGAACCGAAAAATCTTATTTAACTTTTCTCCAAATAGTTATATTTCCTCCAATTTCAAAGCATTCTTAATATTTAGTGTTTGTGGAATTTGCATTTGAATTAGCCATCATATACCTATTTGAGTAAATATTTTTTGTTAATATTTTTTTTAATTGAAATCTAGCCAGATCCATTCGGTTTTGGTAGGATTAAAAATTAAATAAATTGCGCTTAACAATCAATGAGAGACATATCTTCAGATTTTAGAACATACCTATGCTCTGGTAAGCTTGTAAGTAATAGGCAAGGAAAGTGAACCATATATTGAAAAAAGTATTCGAAAATTATAGTTTTTTACATGGTTTGGATTTCAATTTATATATCTGTATATAATTTTCATTCGTTTAAAGAAAATACTTCAATGAATTGAAAGCGACAACTTTTAATTTCACAGCCACTACTCCATCATCCGTGTCTGGACCTAAAGGTCAACCAGTTCCAGTTGTAGAGGCTGGACCCGGAACAACTCCAGGCACAGTCACTGGCCCAGACGGACAGCCAACTCAATACGTTGTACCTAAAGGAGCATTCACAACACCAGGTTCTCTACCAGGACCTGATGGAAAATCTGTTCCAGTTGGACCAGCAGGCCCAGGAACAACTCCAGGAACCGAAACAGGACCCGACGGCAAAACAAAGCAGATCGTACTTCCAAGTACTCCAAGCAGTCCAAATGCACCAGGTGGATCTTCGCCTAGCGGACCAAACGCGCCAACTCAAGGTAAACAAAAAAGCTAACAAGATATATAAAAGAAATCAATAACTTTATTTGCGAAAATGATGTCACCTCCAGTACTTTATATCTTCCATTACACTTCAATAGATTTCTTTTTATAATTAAAGTAATCCATTAAATTTCCTAGCTCTTGCAATATTTCTTTGAAACTTTGAACCGAAAAATCTTATTTAACTTTTCTCCAAATAGTTATATTTCCTCCAATTTCAAAGCATTCTTAATATTTAGTGTTTGTGGAATTTGCATTTGAATTAGCCATCATATACCTATTTGAGTAAATATTTTTTGTTAATATTTTTTTTAATTGAAATCTAGCCTGATCCATTCGGTTTTGGTAGGACTAAAAATTAAATAAATTGCACTTAACAGTCAATATGAGACATTTCTTCAGATTTTAGAATATACCTATGCTCTGGTAAGCTTGTAAGCAATAGGCAAGGAAAGTGAACCATATATTGAAATGAGTATTCGAAAATTATAGTTTTTTACATGGTTTGGATTTCAATTTATATATCTGTATATAATTTTAATTCGTTTAAAGAAAATACTTCAATGAATTGAAAGCGACAACTTTTAATTTCACAGCCACTACTCCATCATCCGTGTCTGGACCTAAAGGTCAACCAGTTCCAGTTGTAGAGGCTGGACCCGGAACAACTCCAGGCACAGTCACTGGCCCAGACGGACAGCCAACTCAATACGTTGTACCTAAAGGAGCATTCACAACACCAGGTTCTGTACCAGGACCTGATGGAAAATCTGTTCCAGTTGGACCAGCAGGCCCAGGAACAACTCCAGGAACCGAAACAGGACCCGACGGCAAAACAAAGCAGATCGTACTTCCAAGTACTCCAAGCAGTCCAAATGCACCAGGTGGATCTTCGCCTAGCGGACCAAACGCACCAACTCAAGGTAAACCAAAAAGCTAACAAGATATATAAAAGAAATCAATAACTTTATTTGCGAAAATGATGTCACCTCCAGTACTTTATATCTTCCATTACACTTCAATAGATTTCTTTTTATAATTAAAGTAATCCATTAAATTTCCTAGCTCTTGCAATATTTCTTTGAAACTTTGAACCGAAAAATCTTATTTAACTTTTCTCCAAATAGTTATATTTCCTCCAATTTCAAAGCATTCTTAATATTTAGTGTTTGTGGAATTTGCATTTGAATTAGCCATCATATACCTATTTGAGTAAATATTTTTTGTTAATATTTTTTTTAATTAAAATCTAGCCTTATCCATTCGGTTTTGGTAGGACTAAAAATTAAATAAATTGCACTTAACAGTCAATATGAGACATTTCTTCAGATTTTAGAATATACCTATGCTCTGGTAAGCTTGTAAGTAATAGGCAAGGAAAGTGAACCATATATTGAAATGAGTATTCGAAAATTATAGTTTTTTACATGGTTTGGATTTCAATTTATATATCTGTATATAATTTTCATTCGTTTAAAGAAAATACTTCAATGAATTGAAAGCGACAACTTTTAATTTCACAGCCACTACTCCATCATCCGTGTCTGGACCTAAAGGTCAACCAGTTCCAGTTGTAGAGGCTGGACCCGGAACAACTCCAGGCACAGTCACTGGCCCAGACGGACAGCCAACTCAATACGTTGTACCTAAAGGAGCATTCACAACACCAGGTTCTGTACCAGGACCTGATGGAAAATCTGTTCCAGTTGGACCAGCAGGCCCAGGAACAACTCCAGGAACCGAAACAGGACCCGACGGCAAAACAAAGCAGATCGTACTTCCAAGTACTCCAAGCAGTCCAAATGCACCAGGTGGATCTTCGCCTAGCGGACCAAACGCGCCAACTCAAGGTAAACAAAAAAGCTAACAAGATATATAAAAGAAATCAATAACTTTATTTGCGAAAATGATGTCACCTCCAGTACTTTATATCTTCCATTACACTTCAATAGATTTCTTTTTATAATTAAAGTAATCCATTAAATTTCCTAGCTCTTGCAATATTTCTTTGAAACTTTGAACCGAAAAATCTTATTTAACTTTTCTCCAAATAGTTATATTTCCTCCAATTTCAAAGCATTCTTAATATTTAGTGTTTGTGGAATTTGCATTTGAATTAGCCATCATATACCTATTTGAGTAAATATTTTTTGTTAATATTTTTTTTAATTGAAATCTAGCCTGATCCATTCGGTTTTGGTAGGACTAAAAATTAAATAAATTGCACTTAACAGTCAATATGAGACATTTCTTCAGATTTTAGAATATACCTATGCTCTGGTAAGCTTGTAAGCAATAGGCAAGGAAAGTGAACCATATATTGAAATGAGTATTCGAAAATTATAGTTTTTTACATGGTTTGGATTTCAATTTATATATCTGTATATAATTTTAATTCGTTTAAAGAAAATACTTCAATGAATTGAAAGCGACAACTTTTAATTTCACAGCCACTACTCCATCATCCGTGTCTGGACCTAAAGGTCAACCAGTTCCAGTTGTAGAGGCTGGACCCGGAACAACTCCAGGCACAGTCACTGGCCCAGACGGACAGCCAACTCAATACGTTGTACCTAAAGGAGCATTCACAACACCAGGTTCTGTACCAGGACCTGATGGAAAATCTGTTCCAGTTGGACCAGCAGGCCCAGGAACAACTCCAGGAACCGAAACAGGACCCGACGGCAAAACAAAGCAGATCGTACTTCCAAGTACTCCAAGCAGTCCAAATGCACCAGGTGGATCTTCGCCTAGCGGACCAAACGCGCCAACTCAAGGTAAACAAAAAAGCTAACAAGATATATAAAAGAAATCAATAACTTTATTTGCGAAAATGATGTCACCTCCAGTACTTTATATCTTCCATTACACTTCAATAGATTTCTTTTTATAATTAAAGTAATCCATTAAATTTCCTAGCTCTTGCAATATTTCTTTGAAACTTTGAACCGAAAAATCTTATTTAACTTTTCTCCAATTAGTTATATTTCCTCCAATTTCAAAGCATTCTTACTATTTAGTGTTTGAGGAATTTGCATTTGAATTAGCCATCATATACCTATTTGAGTAAATATTTTTTGTTAATATTTTTTTTAATTGAAATCTAGCCTGATCCATTCGGTTTTGGTAGGACTAAAAATTAAATAAATTGCACTTAACAGTCAATATGAGACATTTCTTCAGATTTTAGAATATACCTATGCTCTGGTAAGCTTGTAAGTAATAGGCAAGGAAAGTGAACCATATATTGAAATGAGTATTCGAAAATTATAGTTTTTTACATGGTTTGGATTTCAATTTATATATCTGTATATAATTTTAATTCGTTTAAAGAAAATACTTCAATGAATTGAAAGCGACAACTTTTAATTTCACAGCCACTACTCCATCATCCGTGTCTGGACCTAAAGGTCAACCAGTTCCAGTTGTAGAGGCTGGACCCGGAACAACTCCAGGCACAGTCACTGGCCCAGACGGACAGCCAACTCAATACGTTGTACCTAAAGGAGCATTCACAACACCAGGTTCTGTACCAGGACCTGATGGAAAATCTGTTCCAGTTGGACCAGCAGGCCCAGGAACAACTCCAGGAACCGAAACAGGACCCGACGGCAAAACAAAGCAGATCGTACTTCCAAGTACTCCAAGCAGTCCAAATGCACCAGGTGGATCTTCGCCTAGCGGACCAAACGCGCCAACTCAAGGTAAACAAAAAAGCTAACAAGATATATAAAAGAAATCAATAACTTTATTTGCGAAAATGATGTCACCTCCAGTACTTTATATCTTCCATTACACTTCAATAGATTTCTTTTTATAATTAAAGTAATCCATTAAATTTCCTAGCTCTTGCAATATTTCTTTGAAACTTTGAACCGAAAAATCTTATTTAACTTTTCTCCAAATAGTTATATTTCCTCCAATTTCAAAGCATTCTTAATATTTAGTGTTTGTGGAATTTGCATTTGAATTAGCCATCATATACCTATTTGAGTAAATATTTTTTGTTAATATTTTTTTTAATTGAAATCTAGCCTGATCCATTCGGTTTTGGTAGGACTAAAAATTAAATAAATTGCACTTAACAGTCAATATGAGACATTTCTTAAGATTTTAGAATATACCTATGCTCTGGTAAGCTTGTAAGCAATAGGCAAGGAAAGTGAACCATATATTGAAATGAGTATTCGAAAATTATAGTTTTTTACATGGTTTGGATTTCAATTTATATATCTGTATATAATTTTAATTCGTTTAAAGAAAATACTTCAATGAATTGAAAGCGACAACTTTTAATTTCACAGCCACTACTCCATCATCCGTGTCTGGACCTAAAGGTCAACCAGTTCCAGTTGTAGAGGCTGGGCCCGGAACAACTCCAGGCACAGTCACTGGCCCAGACGGACAGCCAACTCAATACGTTGTACCTAAAGGAGCATTCACAACACCAGGTTCTGTACCAGGACCTGATGGAAAATCTGTTCCAGTTGGACCAGCAGGCCCAGGAACAACTCCAGGAACCGAAACAGGACCCGACGGCAAAACAAAGCAGATCGTACTTCCAAGTACTCCAAGCAGTCCAAATGCACCAGGTGGATCTTCGCCTAGCGGACCAAACGCGCCAACTCAAGGTAAACAAAAAAGCTAACAAGATATATAAAAGAAATCAATAACTTTATTTGCGAAAATGATGTCACCTCCAGTACTTTATATCTTCCATTACACTTCAATAGATTTCTTTTTATAATTAAAGTAATCCTCTAAATTTCCTAGCTCTTGCAATATTTCTATGAAACTTTGAACTCATAAATCTTATTTAACTTTTCTTCAAATAGTTATATTTCCTCCAATTTCAAAGCATTCTTAATATTTAGTGTTTGTGGAATTTGCATTTGAATTAGCCATCATATACCTATTTGAGTAAATATTTTTTGTTAATATTTTTTTTAATTGAAATCTAGCCTGATCCATTCGGTTTTGGTAGGACTAAAAATTAAATAAATTGCACTTAACAGTCAATATGAGACATTTCTTCAGATTTTAGAATATACCTATGCTCTGGTAAGCTTGTAAGCAATAGGCAAAGAAAGTGAACCATATATTGAAATGAGTATTCGAAAATTATAGTTTTTTACATGGTTTGGATTTCAATTTATATATCTGTATATAATTTTAATTCGTTTAAAGAAAATACTTCAATGAATTGAAAGCGACAACTTTTAATTTCACAGCCACTACTCCATCATCCGTGTCTGGACCTAAAGGTCAACCAGTTCCAGTTGTAGAGGCTGGACCCGGAACAACTCCAGGCACAGTCACTGGCCCAGACGGACAGCCAACTCAATACGTTGTACCTAAAGGAGCATTCACAACACCAGGTTCTGTACCAGGACCTGATGGAAAATCTGTTCCAGTTGGACCAGCAGGCCCAGGAACAACTCCAGGAACCGAAACAGGACCCGACGGCAAAACAAAGCAGATCGTACTTCCAAGTACTCCAAGCAGTCCAAATGCACCAGGTGGATCTTCGCCTAGCGGACCAAACGCGCCAACTCAAGGTAAACAAAAAAGCTAACAAGATATATAAAAGAAATCAATAACTTTATTTGCGAAAATGATGTCACCTCCAGTACTTTATATCTTCCATTACACTTCAATAGATTTCTTTTTATAATTAAAGTAATCCATTAAATTTCCTAGCTCTTGCAATATTTCTTTGAAACTTTGAACCGAAAAATCTTATTTAACTTTTCTCCAATTAGTTATATTTCCTCCAATTTCAAAGCATTCTTACTATTTAGTGTTTGAGGAATTTGCATTTGAATTAGCCATCATATACCTATTTGAGTAAATATTTTTTGTTAATATTTTTTTTAATTGAAATCTAGCCTGATCCATTCGGTTTTGGTAGGACTAAAAATTAAATAAATTGCACTTAACAGTCAATATGAGACATTTCTTCAGATTTTAGAATATACCTATGCTCTGGTAAGCTTGTAAGTAATAGGCAAGGAAAGTGAACCATATAATGAAATGAGTATTCGAAAATTATAGTTTTTTACATGGTTTGGATTTCAATTTATATATCTGTATATAATTTTAATTCGTTTAAAGAAAATACTTCAATGAATTGAAAGCGACAACTTTTAATTTCACAGCCACTACTCCATCATCCGTGTCTGGACCTAAAGGTCAACCAGTTCCAGTTGTAGAGGCTGGACCCGGAACAACTCCATCCACAGTCACTGGCCCAGACGGACAGCCAACTCAATACGTTGTACCTAAAGGAGCATTCACAACACCAGGTTCTGTACCAGGACCTGATGGAAAATCTGTTCCAGTTGGACCAGCAGGCCCAGGAACAACTCCAGGAACCGAAACAGGACCCGACGGCAAAACAAAGCAGATCGTACTTCCAAGTACTCCAAGCAGTCCAAATGCACCAGGTGGATCTTCGCCTAGCGGACCAAACGCACCAACTCAAGGTAAACAAAAAAACCAACAAGATATATAAAAAAAATCAATAACTTTTTTTGCGAAAATGATGTCACCTCCAGTACTTTATATCTTCCATTACACTTCAATAGATTTCTTTTTATAATTAAAGTAATCCATTAAATTTCCTAGCTCTTGCAATATTTCTTTGAAACTTTGAACCGAAAAATCTTATTTAACTTTTCTCCAAATAGTTATATTTCCTCCAATTTCAAAGCATTCTTAATATTTAGTGTTTGTGGAATTTGCATTTGAATAAGCCATCATATGCCTATTTGGAATACCTATTTTTTGTTAATATTTTTTTATATTGAAATCTAGCCTGATCCATTCGGTTTTGGTAGGATTAAAAATTAAATAAATTGCACTCAACAGTCAATCTCAGACAAGTCTTTAGATTTTAGAATATACCTATGTTCTGGTAAGCTTGTAAGGAATAAGCAAGGAAAGTGAACCATATATTGAAATATACCTATGCTCTAGTAATCTTGTAAGGAATAAGCAAGGAAATAGAACCATATATTGAAATGAGTATTCGAAAATTATAGATTTTTACATGGTTTGGATTTCAATTTATATATCTGTATATAATTTTAATTCGATTAAAGAAAATACTTCAATGAATTGAAAGCGACAACTTTTATTTTCACAGCCACTACTCCATCATCCGTGTCTGGACCTAAAGGTCAACCAGTTCCAGTTGTAGAGGCTGGACCCGGAACAACTCCAGGCACAGTCACTGGCCCAGACGGACAGCCAACTCAATACGTTGTACCTAAAGGAGCATTCACAACACCAGGTTCTATACCAGGACCTGATGGAAAATCTGTTCCAGTGGGACCAGCAGGCCCAGGAACAACTCCAGGAACCGAAACAGGACCCGACGGCAAAACAAAGCAGATCGTACTTCCAAGTACTCCAAGCAGTCTAAATGCACCAGGTGGATCTTCGCCTAGCGGACCAAACGCACCAACTCAAGGTAAACAAAAAAGCCAACAAGATATATAAAAAAATTAATAACTTTATTTGCGAAAATGATGTCACCTTCAGTAATATATATCTTCCATTACACTTCAATAGATTTCTTTTTATAATTAAAGTAATCCATTAAATTTCCTAGCTCTTGCAATATTTCTTTAAAACTTTGAACTCAAAAATCTTATTTATCTCTTCTCCAAAAAGTTATATATCCTCCAATTTCAAAGCATTCTTAATATTTAGTGTTTGTAGAATTTGCATTTGAGTTAGCCATCATATGCCTATTTGGAATACCTATTTTTTGTTAATATTTTTTTTAATTGAAATCTAGCCTGATCCATTCGGTTTTGGTAGGATTAAAAATTAAATAAATTGCATTTGACAGTTAATCTGAGACATTTCTTCAGATTTTAGAATATACCTATGATCTGGTAAGCTTGTAAGCAATAGGCAAGGAAAGTGAACCATGTATTGAAATGAGTATTCGAAAATTACATGTTTTGGATTTCAATTTATATATCTGTATATAATTTTAATTCGATTAAAGAAAATACTTCAATGAATTGAAAGCGACAACTTTTAATTTCACAGCCACTACTCCATCATCCGTGTCTGGACCTAAAGGTCAACCAGTTCCAGTTGTAGAGGCTGGACCCGGAACAACTCCAGGCACAGTCACTGGCCCAGACGGACAGCCAACTCAATACGTTGTACCTAAAGGAGCATTCACAACACCAGGTTCTATACCAGGACCTGATGGAAAATCTGTTCCAGTGGGACCAGCAGGCCCAGGAACAACTCCAGGAACCGAAACCGGACCCGACGGCAAAACAAAGCAGATCGTACTTCCAAGTACTCCAAGCAGTCCAAATGCACCAGGTGGATCTTCGCCTAGCGGACCAAACGCACCAACTCAAGGTAAACAAAAAAGCCAACAAGATATATAAAAAAAAATCAAAAACTTTATTTGCGAAAATGAACTCACCTTCAGTAATATATATCTTATATTACACTTCAGTAGATTTCTTTTTATAATTAAAGTAATCCATTAAATTTCCTAGCTCTTGCAATATTTCTTTGAAACTATGAACTCAAAAATCTTATTTAACTTTTCTCCAAAAAGTTATATATCCTCCAATTTCAAAGCATTCTTAATATTTAGGGTTTGTAGAATTTGCATTTGAATTAGCCATCATATGCCTATTTGGAATACCTATTTTTTGTTAATATTTTTTTTAATTGAAATCTAGCCTGATTCATTCGGTTTTGGTAGGATTAAAAATTAAATAAATTGCACTCAACAGTCAATCTGAGACAACTCTTCATATTTTAGAATATACCTATGCTCTTGTAAGCTTGTAAGCAATAGGGAAGGAAAGTGAACCATATATTGAAATGAGAATTCAAAAATTATAGTTTTTTACAGGGTTTGGATTTCAATTTATATATCTGTATATAATTTTAATTCGATTAAAGAAAATACTTCAATGAATTGAAAGCGACAACTTTTAATTTCACAGCCACTACTCCATCATCCGTGTCTGGACCTAAAGGTCAACCAGTTCCAGTTGTAGAGGCTGGACCCGGAACAACTCCAGGCACAGTCACTGGCCCAGACGGACAGCCAACTCAGTACGTTGTACCTAAAGGAGCATTCACAACACCAGGTTCTATACCAGGACCTGATGGAAAATCTGTTCCAGTGGGACCAGCAGGCCCAGGAACAACTCCAGGAACCGAAACAGGACCCGACGGCAAAACAAAGCAGATCGTACTTCCAAGTACTCCAAGCAGTCCAAATGCACCAGGTGGATCTTCGCCTAGCGGACCAAACGCACCAACTCAAGGTAAACATAAAAGCCAACAAGATATATAAAAAAAATCAATAACTTTATTTGCGAAAATGAACTCACCTTCAGTAATTTATATCTTCCATTACACTTCAATAGATTTCTTTTTATAATTAAAGTAATCCATTAAATTTCCTAGCTCTTGCAATATTTCTTTAAAACTTTGAACTCAAAAATCTTATTTATCTCTTCTCCAAAAAGTTATATATCCTCCAATTTCAAAGCATTCTTAATATTTAGTGTTTGTAGAATTTGCATTTGAGTTAGCCATCATATGCCTATTTGGAATACCTATTTTTTGTTAATATTTTTTTTAATTGAAATCTAGCCTGATCCATTCGGTTTTGGTAGGATTAAAAATTAAATAAATTGCATTTGACAGTTAATCTGAGACATTTCTTCAGATTTTAGAATATACCTATGATCTGGTAAGCTTGTAAGCAATAGGCAAGGAAAGTGAACCATGTATTGAAATGAGTATTCGAAAATTACATGGTTTGGATTTCAATTTATATATCTGTATATAATTTTAATTCGATTAAAGAAAATACTTCAATGAATTGAAAGCGACAACTTTTAATTTCACAGCCACTACTCCATCATCCGTGTCTGGACCTAAAGGTCAACCAGTTCCAGTTGTAGAGGCTGGACCCGGAACAACTCCAGGCACAGTCACTGGCCCAGACGGACAGCCAACTCAATACGTTGTACCTAAAGGAGCATTCACAACACCAGGTTCTATACCAGGACCTGATGGAAAATCTGTTCCAGTGGGACCAGCAGGCCCAGGAACAACTCCAGGAACCGAAACAGGACCCGACGGCAAAACAAAGCAGATCGTACTTCCAAGTACTCCAAGCAGTCCAAATGCACCAGGTGGATCTTCGCCTAGCGGACCAAACGCACCAACTCAAGGTAAACAAAAAAGCCAACAAGATATATAAAAAAAATCAATAACTTTATTTGCGAAAATGAACTCACCTTCAGTACTTTATATCTTCCATTACACTTCAATAGATTTCTTTTTATAATTAAAGTAATCCATTAAATTTCCTAGCTCTTGCAATATTTCTTTAAAACTTTGAACTCAAAAATCTTATTTATCTCTTCTCCAAAAAGTTATATATCCTCCAATTTCAAAGCATTCTTAATATTTAGTGTTTGTAGAATTTGCATTTGAGTTAGCCATCATATGCCTATTTGGAATACCTATTTTTTGTTAATATTATTTTTAATTGAAATCTAGACTGATCCATTCGGTTTTGGTAGGATTAAAAATTAAATAAATTGCACTCAACAGTCAATCTGAGACAATTCTTCAGATTTCAGAATATACATATGTTCTGGTAAGCTTGTAAGCAATAGGCAAGGAAAGTGAACCATATATTGAAATGAGTATTCGAAAATTACATGGTTTGGATTTCAATTTATATATCTGTATATAATTTTAATTCGATTAAAGAAAATACTTCAATGAATTGAAAGCGACAACTTTTAATTTCACAGCCACTACTCCATCATCCGTGTCTGGACCTAAAGGTCAACCAGTTCCAGTTGTAGAGGCTGGACCCGGAACAACTCCAGGCACAGTCACTGGCCCAGACGGACAGCCAACTCAATACGTTGTACCTAAAGGAGCATTCACAACACCAGGTTCTATACCAGGACCTGATGGAAAATCTGTTCCAGTGGGACCAGCAGGCCCAGGAACAACTCCAGGAACCGAAACCGGACCCGACGGCAAAACAAAGCAGATCGTACTTCCAAGTACTCCAAGCAGTCCAAATGCACCAGGTGGATCTTCGCCTAGCGGACCAAACGCACCAACTCAAGGTAAACAAAAAAGCCAACAAGATATATAAAAAAAATCAAAAACTTTATTTGCGAGAATGAACTCACCTTCAGTAATATATATCTTATATTACACTTCAATAGATTTCTTTTTATAATTAAAGTAATCCATTAAATTTCCTAGCTCTTGCAATATTTCTTTGAAACTATGAACTCAAAAATCTTATTTAACTTTTCTCCAAAAAGTTATATATCCTCCAATTTCAAAGCATTCTTAATATTTAGTGTTTGTAGAATTTGCATTTGAATTAGCCATCATATGCCTATTTGGAATACCTATTTTTTGTTAATATTTTTTTTAATTGAAATCTAGCCTGATTCATTCGGTTTTGGTAGGATTAAAAATTAAATAAATTGCACTCAACAGTCAATCTGAGACAACTCTTCAGATTTCAGAATATACCTATGCACTGGTAAGCTTGTAAGCAATAGGGAAGGAAAGTGAACCATATATTGAAATGAGAATTCAAAAATTATAGTTTTTTACAGGGTTTGGATTTCAATTTATATATCTGTATATAATTTTAATTCGATTAAAGAAAATACTTCAATGAATTGAAAGCGACAACTTTTAATTTCACAGCCACTACTCCATCATCCGTGTCTGGACCTAAAGGTCAACCAGTTCCAGTTGTAGAGGCTGGACCCGGAACAACTCCAGGCACAGTCACTGGCCCAGACGGACAGCCAACTCAATACGTTGTACCTAAAGGAGCATTCACAACACCAGGTTCTATACCAGGACCTGATGGAAAATCTGTTCCAGTGGGACCAGCAGGCCCAGGAACAACTCCAGGAACCGAAACAGGACCCGACGGCAAAACAAAGCAGATCGTACTTCCAAGTACTCCAAGCAGTCCAAATGCACCAGGTGGATCTTCGCCTAGCGGACCAAACGCACCAACTCAAGGTAAACAAAAAAGCCAACAAGATATATAAAAAAATTAATAACTTTATTTGCGAAAATGATGTCACCTTCAGTAATATATATCTTCCATTACACTTCAATAGATTTCTTTTTATAATTAAAGTAATCCATTAAATTTCCTAGCTCTTGCAATATTTCTTTAAAACTTTGAACTCAAAAATCTTATTTATCTCTTCTCCAAAAAGTTATATATCCTCCAATTTCAAAGCATTCTTAATATTTAGTGTTTGTAGAATTTGCATTTGAGTTAGCCATCATATGCCTATTTGGAATACCTATTTTTTGTTAATATTTTTTTTAATTGAAATCTAGCCTGATCCATTCGGTTTTGGTAGGATTAAAAATTAAATAAATTGCATTTGACAGTTAATCTGAGACATTTCTTCAGATTTTAGAATATACCTATGATCTGGTAAGCTTGTAAGCAATAGGCAAGGAAAGTGAACCATGTATTGAAATGAGTATTCGAAAATTACATGTTTTGGATTTCAATTTATATATCTGTATATAATTTTAATTCGATTAAAGAAAATACTTCAATGAATTGAAAGCGACAACTTTTAATTTCACAGCCACTACTCCATCATCCGTGTCTGGACCTAAAGGTCAACCAGTTCCAGTTGTAGAGGCTGGACCCGGAACAACTCCAGGCACAGTCACTGGCCCAGACGGACAGCCAACTCAATACGTTGTACCTAAAGGAGCATTCACAACACCAGGTTCTATACCAGGACCTGATGGAAAATCTGTTCCAGTGGGACCAGCAGGCCCAGGAACAACTCCAGGAACCGAAACCGGACCCGACGGCAAAACAAAGCAGATCGTACTTCCAAGTACTCCAAGCAGTCCAAATGCACCAGGTGGATCTTCGCCTAGCGGACCAAACGCACCAACTCAAGGTAAACAAAAAAGCCAACAAGATATATAAAAAAAAATCAAAAACTTTATTTGCGAAAATGAACTCACCTTCAGTAATATATATCTTATATTACACTTCAGTAGATTTCTTTTTATAATTAAAGTAATCCATTAAATTTCCTAGCTCTTGCAATATTTCTTTGAAACTATGAACTCAAAAATCTTATTTAACTTTTCTCCAAAAAGTTATATATCCTCCAATTTCAAAGCATTCTTAATATTTAGGGTTTGTAGAATTTGCATTTGAATTAGCCATCATATGCCTATTTGGAATACCTATTTTTTGTTAATATTTTTTTTAATTGAAATCTAGCCTGATTCATTCGGTTTTGGTAGGATTAAAAATTAAATAAATTGCACTCAACAGTCAATCTGAGACAACTCTTCAGATTTTAGAATATACCTATGCTCTGGTAAGCTTGTAAGCAATAGGGAAGGAAAGTGAACCATATATTGAAATGAGAATTCAAAAATTATAGTTTTTTACAGGGTTTGGATTTCAATTTATATATCTGTATATAATTTTAATTCGATTAAAGAAAATACTTCAATGAATTGAAAGCGACAACTTTTAATTTCACAGCCACTACTCCATCATCCGTGTCTGGACCTAAAGGTCAACCAGTTCCAGTTGTAGAGGCTGGACCCGGAACAACTCCAGGCACAGTCACTGGCCCAGACGGACAGCCAACTCAGTACGTTGTACCTAAAGGAGCATTCACAACACCAGGTTCTATACCAGGACCTGATGGAAAATCTGTTCCAGTGGGACCAGCAGGCCCAGGAACAACTCCAGGAACCGAAACAGGACCCGACGGCAAAACAAAGCAGATCGTACTTCCAAGTACTCCAAGCAGTCCAAATGCACCAGGTGGATCTTCGCCTAGCGGACCAAACGCACCAACTCAAGGTAAACAAAAAAGCCAACAAGATATATAAAAAAAATCAAAAACTTTATTTGCGAGAATGAACTCACCTTCAGTAATATATATCTTATATTACACTTCAATAGATTTCTTTTTATAATTAAAGTAATCCATTAAATTTCCTAGCTCTTGCAATATTTCTTTGAAACTATGAACTCAAAAATCTTATTTAACTTTTCTCCAAAAAGTTATATATCCTCCAATTTCAAAGCATTCTTAATATTTAGTGTTTGTAGAATTTGCATTTGAATTAGCCATCATATGCCTATTTGGAATACCTATTTTTTGTTAATATTTTTTTTAATTGAAATCTAGCCTGATTCATTCGGTTTTGGTAGGATTAAAAATTAAATAAATTGCACTCAACAGTCAATCTGAGACAACTCTTCAGATTTCAGAATATACCTATGCACTGGTAAGCTTGTAAGCAATAGGGAAGGAAAGTGAACCATATATTGAAATGAGAATTCAAAAATTATAGTTTTTTACAGGGTTTGGATTTCAATTTATATATCTGTATATAATTTTAATTCGATTAAAGAAAATACTTCAATGAATTGAAAGCGACAACTTTTAATTTCACAGCCACTACTCCATCATCCGTGTCTGGACCTAAAGGTCAACCAGTTCCAGTTGTAGAGGCTGGACCCGGAACAACTCCAGGCACAGTCACTGGCCCAGACGGACAGCCAACTCAGTACGTTGTACCTAAAGGAGCATTCACAACACCAGGTTCTATACCAGGACCTGATGGAAAATCTGTTCCAGTGGGACCAGCAGGCCCAGGAACAACTCCAGGAACCGAAACAGGACCCGACGGCAAAACAAAGCAGATCGTACTTCCAAGTACTCCAAGCAGTCCAAATGCACCAGGTGGATCTTCGCCTAGCGGACCAAACGCACCAACTCAAGGTAAACATAAAAGCCAACAAGATATATAAAAAAAATCAATAACTTTATTTGCGAAAATGAACTCACCTTCAGTAATTTATATCTTCCATTACACTTCAATAGATTTCTTTTTATAATTAAAGTAATCCATTAAATTTCCTAGCTCTTGCAATATTTCTTTAAAACTTTGAACTCAAAAATCTTATTTATCTCTTCTCCAAAAAGTTATATATCCTCCAATTTCAAAGCATTCTTAATATTTAGTGTTTGTAGAATTTGCATTTGAGTTAGCCATCATATGCCTATTTGGAATACCTATTTTTTGTTAATATTTTTTTTAATTGAAATCTAGCCTGATCCATTCGGTTTTGGTAGGATTAAAAATTAAATAAATTGCATTTGACAGTTAATCTGAGACATTTCTTCAGATTTTAGAATATACCTATGATCTGGTAAGCTTGTAAGCAATAGGCAAGGAAAGTGAACCATGTATTGAAATGAGTATTCGAAAATTACATGGTTTGGATTTCAATTTATATATCTGTATATAATTTTAATTCGATTAAAGAAAATACTTCAATGAATTGAAAGCGACAACTTTTAATTTCACAGCCACTACTCCATCATCCGTGTCTGGACCTAAAGGTCAACCAGTTCCAGTTGTAGAGGCTGGACCCGGAACAACTCCAGGCACAGTCACTGGCCCAGACGGACAGCCAACTCAATACGTTGTACCTAAAGGAGCATTCACAACACCAGGTTCTATACCAGGACCTGATGGAAAATCTGTTCCAGTGGGACCAGCAGGCCCAGGAACAACTCCAGGAACCGAAACAGGACCCGACGGCAAAACAAAGCAGATCGTACTTCCAAGTACTCCAAGCAGTCCAAATGCACCAGGTGGATCTTCGCCTAGCGGACCAAACGCACCAACTCAAGGTAAACAAAAAAGCCAACAAGATATATAAAAAAAATCAATAACTTTATTTGCGAAAATGAACTCACCTTCAGTACTTTATATCTTCCATTACACTTCAATAGATTTCTTTTTATAATTAAAGTAATCCATTAAATTTCCTAGCTCTTGCAATATTTCTTTAAAACTTTGAACTCAAAAATCTTATTTATCTCTTCTCCAAAAAGTTATATATCCTCCAATTTCAAAGCATTCTTAATATTTAGTGTTTGTAGAATTTGCATTTGAGTTAGCCATCATATGCCTATTTGGAATACCTATTTTTTGTTAATATTATTTTTAATTGAAATCTAGACTGATCCATTCGGTTTTGGTAGGATTAAAAATTAAATAAATTGCACTCAACAGTCAATCTGAGACAATTCTTCAGATTTCAGAATATACATATGTTCTGGTAAGCTTGTAAGCAATAGGCAAGGAAAGTGAACCATATATTGAAATGAGTATTCGAAAATTACATGGTTTGGATTTCAATTTATATATCTGTATATAATTTTAATTCGATTAAAGAAAATACTTCAATGAATTGAAAGCGACAACTTTTAATTTCACAGCCACTACTCCATCATCCGTGTCTGGACCTAAAGGTCAACCAGTTCCAGTTGTAGAGGCTGGACCCGGAACAACTCCAGGCACAGTCACTGGCCCAGACGGACAGCCAACTCAATACGTTGTACCTAAAGGAGCATTCACAACACCAGGTTCTATACCAGGACCTGATGGAAAATCTGTTCCAGTGGGACCAGCAGGCCCAGGAACAACTCCAGGAACCGAAACCGGACCCGACGGCAAAACAAAGCAGATCGTACTTCCAAGTACTCCAAGCAGTCCAAATGCACCAGGTGGATCTTCGCCTAGCGGACCAAACGCACCAACTCAAGGTAAACAAAAAAGCCAACAAGATATATAAAAAAAATCAAAAACTTTATTTGCGAGAATGAACTCACCTTCAGTAATATATATCTTATATTACACTTCAATAGATTTCTTTTTATAATTAAAGTAATCCATTAAATTTCCTAGCTCTTGCAATATTTCTTTGAAACTATGAACTCAAAAATCTTATTTAACTTTTCTCCAAAAAGTTATATATCCTCCAATTTCAAAGCATTCTTAATATTTAGTGTTTGTAGAATTTGCATTTGAATTAGCCATCATATGCCTATTTGGAATACCTATTTTTTGTTAATATTTTTTTTAATTGAAATCTAGCCTGATTCATTCGGTTTTGGTAGGATTAAAAATTAAATAAATTGCACTCAACAGTCAATCTGAGACAACTCTTCAGATTTCAGAATATACCTATGCTCTGGTAAGCTTGTAAGCAATAGGGAAGGAAAGTGAACCATATATTGAAATGAGAATTCAAAAATTATAGTTTTTTACAGGGTTTGGATTTCAATTTATATATCTGTATATAATTTTAATTCGATTAAAGAAAATACTTCAATGAATTGAAAGCGACAACTTTTAATTTCACAGCCACTACTCCATCATCCGTGTCTGGACCTAAAGGTCAACCAGTTCCAGTTGTAGAGGCTGGACCCGGAACAACTCCAGGCACAGTCACTGGCCCAGACGGACAGCCAACTCAATACGTTGTACCTAAAGGAGCATTCACAACACCAGGTTCTATACCAGGACCTGATGGAAAATCTGTTCCAGTGGGACCAGCAGGCCCAGGAACAACTCCAGGAACCGAAACAGGACCCGACGGCAAAACAAAGCAGATCGTACTTCCAAGTACTCCAAGCAGTCCAAATGCACCAGGTGGATCTTCGCCTAGCGGACCAAACGCACCAACTCAAGGTAAACAAAAAAGCCAACAAGATATATAAAAAAAATCAATAACTTTATTTGCGAAAATGAACTCACCTTCAGTACTTTATATCTTCCATTACACTTCAATAGATTTCTTTTTATAATTAAAGTAATCCATTAAATTTCCTAGCTCTTGCAATATTTCTTTAAAACTTTGAACTCAAAAATCTTATTTATCTCTTCTCCAAAAAGTTATATATCCTCCAATTTCAAAGCATTCTTAATATTTAGTGTTTGTAGAATTTGCATTTGAGTTAGCCATCATATGCCTATTTGGAATACCTATTTATTGTTAATATTATTTTTAATTGAAATCTAGACTGATCCATTCGGTTTTGGTAGGATTAAAAATTAAATAAATTGCACTCAACAGTCAATCTGAGACAATTCTTCAGATTTCAGAATATACATATGTTCTGGTAAGCTTGTAAGCAATAGGCAAGGAAAGTGAACCATATATTGAAATGAGTATTCGAAAATTACATGGTTTGGATTTCAATTTATATATCTGTATATAATTTTAATTCGATTAAAGAAAATACTTCAATGAATTGAAAGCGACAACTTTTAATTTCACAGCCACTACTCCATCATCCGTGTCTGGACCTAAAGGTCAACCAGTTCCAGTTGTAGAGGCTGGACCCGGAACAACTCCAGGCACAGTCACTGGCCCAGACGGACAGCCAACTCAATACGTTGTACCTAAAGGAGCATTCACAACACCAGGTTCTATACCAGGACCTGATGGAAAATCTGTTCCAGTGGGACCAGCAGGCCCAGGAACAACTCCAGGAACCGAAACCGGACCCGACGGCAAAACAAAGCAGATCGTACTTCCAAGTACTCCAAGCAGTCCAAATGCACCAGGTGGATCTTCGCCTAGCGGACCAAACGCACCAACTCAAGGTAAACAAAAAAGCCAACAAGATATATAAAAAAAATCAAAAACTTTATTTGCGAGAATGAACTCACCTTCAGTAATATATATCTTATATTACACTTCAATAGATTTCTTTTTATAATTAAAGTAATCCATTAAATTTCCTAGCTCTTGCAATATTTCTTTGAAACTATGAACTCAAAAATCTTATTTAACTTTTCTCCAAAAAGTTATATATCCTCCAATTTCAAAGCATTCTTAATATTTAGTGTTTGTAGAATTTGCATTTGAATTAGCCATCATATGCCTATTTGGAATACCTATTTTTTGTTAATATTTTTTTTAATTGAAATCTAGCCTGATTCATTCGGTTTTGGTAGGATTAAAAATTAAATAAATTGCACTCAACAGTCAATCTGAGACAACTCTTCAGATTTCAGAATATACCTATGCTCTGGTAAGCTTGTAAGCAATAGGGAAGGAAAGTGAACCATATATTGAAATGAGAATTCAAAAATTATAGTTTTTTACAGGGTTTGGATTTCAATTTATATATCTGTATATAATTTTAATTCGATTAAAGAAAATACTTCAATGAATTGAAAGCGACAACTTTTAATTTCACAGCCACTACTCCATCATCCGTGTCTGGACCTAAAGGTCAACCAGTTCCAGTTGTAGAGGCTGGACCCGGAACAACTCCAGGCACAGTCACTGGCCCAGACGGACAGCCAACTCAATACGTTGTACCTAAAGGAGCATTCACAACACCAGGTTCTATACCAGGACCTGATGGAAAATCTGTTCCAGTGGGACCAGCAGGCCCAGGAACATCTCCAGGAACCGAAACAGGACCCGACGGCAAAACAAAGCAGATCGTACTTCCAAGTACTCCAAGCAGTCCAAATGCACCAGGTGGATCTTCGCCTAGCGGACCAAACGCACCAACTCAAGGTAAACATAAAAGCCAACAAGATATATAAAAAAAATCAATAACTTTATTTGCGAAAATGAACTCACCTTCAGTAATTTATATCTTCCATTACACTTCAATAGATTTCTTTTTATAATTAAAGTAATCCATTAAATTTCCTAGCTCTTGCAATATTTCTTTAAAACTTTGAACTCAAAAATCTTATTTATCTCTTCTCCAAAAAGTTATATATCCTCCAATTTCAAAGCATTCTTAATATTTAGTGTTTGTAGAATTTGCATTTGAGTTAGCCATCATATGCCTATTTGGAATACCTATTTTTTGTTAATATTTTTTTTAATTGAAATCTAGCCTGATCCATTCGGTTTTGGTAGGATTAAAAATTAAATAAATTGCATTTGACAGTTAATCTGAGACATTTCTTCAGATTTTAGAATATACCTATGATCTGGTAAGCTTGTAAGCAATAGGCAAGGAAAGTGAACCATGTATTGAAATGAGTATTCGAAAATTACATGGTTTGGATTTCAATTTATATATCTGTATATAATTTTAATTCGATTAAAGAAAATACTTCAATGAATTGAAAGCGACAACTTTTAATTTCACAGCCACTACTCCATCATCCGTGTCTGGACCTAAAGGTCAACCAGTTCCAGTTGTAGAGGCTGGACCCGGAACAACTCCAGGCACAGTCACTGGCCCAGACGGACAGCCAACTCAATACGTTGTACCTAAAGGAGCATTCACAACACCAGGTTCTATACCAGGACCTGATGGAAAATCTGTTCCAGTGGGACCAGCAGGCCCAGGAACAACTCCAGGAACCGAAACCGGACCCGACGGCAAAACAAAGCAGATCGTACTTCCAAGTACTCCAAGCAGTCCAAATGCACCAGGTGGATCTTCGCCTAGCGGACCAAACGCACCAACTCAAGGTAAACAAAAAAGCCAACAAGATATATAAAAAAAATCAAAAACTTTATTTGCGAAAATGAACTCACCTTCAGTAATATATATCTTATATTACACTTCAATAGATTACTTTTTATAATTAAAGTAATCCATTAAATTTCCTAGCTCTTGCAATATTTCTTTGAAACTATGAACTCAAAAATCTTATTTAACTTTTCTCCAAAAAGTTATATATCCTCCAATTTCAAAGCATTCTTAATATTTAGTGTTTGTAGAATTTGCATTTGAATTAGCCATCATATGCCTATTTGGAATACCTATTTTTTGTTAATATTTTTTTTAATTGAAATCTAGCCTGATTCATTCGGTTTTGGTAGGATTAAAAATTAAATAAATTGCACTCAACAGTCAATCTGAGACAACTCTTCAGATTTCAGAATATACCTATGCTCTGGTAAGCTTGTAAGCAATAGGGAAGGAAAGTGAACCATATATTGAAATGAGAATTCAAAAATTATAGTTTTTTACAGGGTTTGGATTTCAATTTATATATCTGTATATAATTTTAATTCGATTAAAGAAAATACTTCAATGAATTGAAAGCGACAACTTTTAATTTCACAGCCACTACTCCATCATCCGTGTCTGGACCTAAAGGTCAACCAGTTCCAGTTGTAGAGGCTGGACCCGGAACAACTCCAGGCACAGTCACTGGCCCAGACGGACAGCCAACTCAATACGTTGTACCTAAAGGAGCATTCACAACACCAGGTTCTATACCAGGACCTGATGGAAAATCTGTTCCAGTGGGACCAGCAGGCCCAGGAACAACTCCAGGAACCGAAACAGGACCCGACGGCAAAACAAAGCAGATCGTACTTCCAAGTACTCCAAGCAGTCCAAATGCACCAGGTGGATCTTCGCCTAGCGGACCAAACGCACCAACTCAAGGTAAACAAAAAAGCCAACAAGATATATAAAAAAAATCAATAACTTTATTTGCGAAAATGAACTCACCTTCAGTAATTTATATCTTCCATTACACTTCAATAGATTTCTTTTTATAATTAAAGTAATCCATTAAATTTCCTAGCTCTTGCAATATTTCTTTAAAACTTTGAACTCAAAAATCTTATTTATCTCATCTCCAAAAAGTTATATATCCTCCAATTTCAAAGCATTCTTAATATTTAGTGTTTGTAGAATTTGCATTTGAGTTAGCCATCATATGCCTATTTTTAATACCTATTTATTGTTAATATTATTTTTAATTGAAATCTAGACTGATCCATTCGGTTTTGGTAGGATTAAAAATTAAATAAATTGCACTCAACAGTCAATCTGAGACAATTCTTCAGATTTCAGAATATACATATGTTCTGGTAAGCTTGTAAGCAATAGGCAAGGAAAGTGAACCATATATTGAAATGAGTATTCGAAAATTACATGGTTTGGATTTCAATTTATATATCTGTATATAATTTTAATTCGATTAAAGAAAATACTTCAATGAATTGAAAGCGACAACTTTTAATTTCACAGCCACTACTCCATCATCCGTGTCTGGACCTAAAGGTCAACCAGTTCCAGTTGTAGAGGCTGGACCCGGAACAACTCCAGGCACAGTCACTGGCCCAGACGGACAGCCAACTCAATACGTTGTACCTAAAGGAGCATTCACAACACCAGGTTCTATACCAGGACCTGATGGAAAATCTGTTCCAGTGGGACCAGCAGGCCCAGGAACAACTCCAGGAACCGAAACAGGACCCGACGGCAAAACAAAGCAGATCGTACTTCCAAGTACTCCAAGCAGTCCAAATGCACCAGGTGGATCTTCGCCTAGCGGACCAAACGCACCAACTCAAGGTAAACATAAAAGCCAACAAGATATATAAAAAAAATCAATAACTTTATTTGCGAAAATGAACTCACCTTCAGTAATTTATATCTTCCATTACACTTCAATAGATTTCTTTTTATAATTAAAGTAATCCATTAAATTTCCTAGCTCTTGCAATATTTCTTTAAAACTTTGAACTCAAAAATCTTATTTATCTCTTCTCCAAAAAGTTATATATCCTCCAATTTCAAAGCATTCTTAATATTTAGTGTTTGTAGAATTTGCATTTGAGTTAGCCATCATATGCCTATTTGGAATACCTATTTTTTGTTAATATTTTTTTTAATTGAAATCTAGCCTGATCCATTCGGTTTTGGTAGGATTAAAAATTAAATAAATTGCATTTGACAGTTAATCTGAGACATTTCTTCAGATTTTAGAATATACCTATGATCTGGTAAGCTTGTAAGCAATAGGCAAGGAAAGTGAACCATGTATTGAAATGAGTATTCGAAAATTACATGGTTTGGATTTCAATTTATATATCTGTATATAATTTTAATTCGATTAAAGAAAATACTTCAATGAATTGAAAGCGACAACTTTTAATTTCACAGCCACTACTCCATCATCCGTGTCTGGACCTAAAGGTCAACCAGTTCCAGTTGTAGAGGCTGGACCCGGAACAACTCCAGGCACAGTCACTGGCCCAGACGGACAGCCAACTCAATACGTTGTACCTAAAGGAGCATTCACAACACCAGGTTCTATACCAGGACCTGATGGAAAATCTGTTCCAGTGGGACCAGCAGGCCCAGGAACAACTCCAGGAACCGAAACAGGACCCGACGGCAAAACAAAGCAGATCGTACTTCCAAGTACTCCAAGCAGTCCAAATGCACCAGGTGGATCTTCGCCTAGCGGACCAAACGCACCAACTCAAGGTAAACAAAAAAGCCAACAAGATATATAAAAAAAATCAATAACTTTATTTGCGAAAAGGATGTCACCTTCAGTAATATATATCTTATATTACACTTCAATAGATTTCTTTTTATAATTAAAGTAATCCATTAAATTTCCTAGCTCTTGCAATATTTCTTTGAAACTTTGAACTCAAAAATCTTATTTATCTCTTCTCCAAAAAGTTATATATCCTCCAATTTCAAAGCATTCTTAATATTTAGTGTTTGTAGAATTTGCATTTGAGTTAGCCATCATATGCCTATTTGGAATACCTATTTTTTGTTAATATTATTTTTAATTGAAATCTAGACTGATCCATTCGGTTTTGGTAGGATTAAAAATTAAATAAATTGCACTCAACAGTCAATCTGAGACAATTCTTCAGATTTCAGAATATACATATGTTCTGGTAAGCTTGTAAGCAATAGGCAAGGAAAGTGAACCATATATTGAAATGAGTATTCGAAAATTACATGGTTTGGATTTCAATTTATATATCTGTATATAATTTTAATTCGATTAAAGAAAATACTTCAATGAATTGAAAGCGACAACTTTTAATTTCACAGCCACTACTCCATCATCCGTGTCTGGACCTAAAGGTCAACCAGTTCCAGTTGTAGAGGCTGGACCCGGAACAACTCCAGGCACAGTCACTGGCCCAGACGGACAGCCAACTCAATACGTTGTACCTAAAGGAGCATTCACAACACCAGGTTCTATACCAGGACCTGATGGAAAATCTGTTCCAGTGGGACCAGCAGGCCCAGGAACAACTCCAGGAACCGAAACAGGACCCGACGGCAAAACAAAGCAGATCGTACTTCCAAGTACTCCAAGCAGTCCAAATGCACCAGGTGGATCTTCGCCTAGCGGACCAAACGCACCAACTCAAGGTAAACAAAAAAGCCAACAAGATATATAAAAAAAATCAATAACTTTATTTGCGAAAATGAACTCACCTTCAGTACTTTATATCTTCCATTACACTTCAATAGATTTCTTTTTATAATTAAAGTAATCCATTAAATTTCCTAGCTCTTGCAATATTTCTTTAAAACTTTGAACTCAAAAATCTTATTTATCTCTTCTCCAAAAAGTTATATATCCTCCAATTTCAAAGCATTCTTAATATTTAGTGTTTGTAGAATTTGCATTTGAGTTAGCCATCATATGCCTATTTGGAATACCTATTTTTTGTTAATATTTTTTTTAATTGAAATCTAGCCTGATCCATTCGGTTTTGGTAGGATTAAAAATTAAATAAATTGCATTTGACAGTTAATCTGAGACATTTCTTCAGATTTTAGAATATACCTATGATCTGGTAAGCTTGTAAGCAATAGGCAAGGAAAGTGAACCATGTATTGAAATGAGTATTCGAAAATTACATGGTTTGGATTTCAATTTATATATCTGTATATAATTTTAATTCGATTAAAGAAAATACTTCAATGAATTGAAAGCGACAACTTTTAATTTCACAGCCACTACTCCATCATCCGTGTCTGGACCTAAAGGTCAACCAGTTCCAGTTGTAGAGGCTGGACCCGGAACAACTCCAGGCACAGTCACTGGCCCAGACGGACAGCCAACTCAATACGTTGTACCTAAAGGAGCATTCACAACACCAGGTTCTATACCAGGACCTGATGGAAAATCT
Organism: Troglohyphantes excavatus; assembly: GCA_963932185.1. Classification (NCBI taxonomy): domain Eukaryota; kingdom Metazoa; phylum Arthropoda; class Arachnida; order Araneae; family Linyphiidae; genus Troglohyphantes; species Troglohyphantes excavatus. Next base: position 22,188,016 of record OZ010674.1, read on the forward strand.
GTTCCAGTGGGACCAGCAGGCCCAGGAACAACTCCAGGAACCGAAACAGGACCCGACGGCAAAACAAAGCAGATCGTACTTCCAAGTACTCCAAGCAGTCCAAATGCACCAGGTGGATCTTCGCCTAGCGGACCAAACGCACCAACTCAAGGTAAACATAAAAGCCAACAAGATATATAAAAAAAATCAATAACTTTATTTGCGAAAATGAACTCACCTTCAGTAATTTATATCTTCCATTACACTTCAATAGATTTCTTTTTATAATTAAAGTAATCCATTAAATTTCCTAGCTCTTGCAATATTTCTTTGAAACTTTGAACTCAAAAATCTTATTTATCTCTTCTCCAAAAAGTTATATATCCTCCAATTTCAAAGCATTCTTAATATTTAGTGTTTGTAGAATTTGCATTTGAGTTAGCCATCATATGCCTATTTGGAATACCTATTTTTTGTTAATATTTTTTTTAATTGAAATCTAGCCTGATCCATTCGGTTTTGGTAGGATTAAAAATTAAATAAATTGCATTTGACAGTTAATCTGAGACATTTCTTCAGATTTTAGAATATACCTATGATCTGGTAAGCTTGTAAGCAATAGGCAAGGAAAGTGAACCATGTATTGAAATGAGTATTCGAAAATTACATGGTTTGGATTTCAATTTATATATCTGTATATAATTTTAATTCGATTAAAGAAAATACTTCAATGAATTGAAAGCGACAACTTTTAATTTCACAGCCACTACTCCATCATCCGTGTCTGGACCTAAAGGTCAACCAGTTCCAGTTGTAGAGGCTGGACCCGGAACAACTCCAGGCACAGTCACTGGCCCAGACGGACAGCCAACTCAATACGTTGTACCTAAAGGAGCATTCACAACACCAGGTTCTATACCAGGACCTGATGGAAAATCTGTTCCAGTGGGACCAGCAGGCCCAGGAACAACTCCAGGAACCGAAACAGGACCCGACGGCAAAACAAAGCAGATCGTACTTCCAAGTACTCCAAGCAGTCCAAATGCACCAGGTGGATCTTCGCCTAGCGGACCAAACGCACCAACTCAAGGTAAACAAAAAAGCCAACAAGATATATAAAAAAAATCAATAACTTTATTTGCGAAAAGGATGTCACCTTCAGTAATATATATCTTATATTACACTTCAATAGATTTCTTTTTATAATTAAAGTAATCCATTAAATTTCCTAGCTCTTGCAATATTTCTTTGAAACTTTGAACTCAAAAATCTTATTTATCTCTTCTCCAAAAAGTTATATATCCTCCAATTTCAAAGCATTCTTAATATTTAGTGTTTGTAGAATTTGCATTTGAGTTAGCCATCATATGCCTATTTGGAATACCTATTTTTTGTTAATATTATTTTTAATTGAAATCTAGACTGATCCATTCGGTTTTGGTAGGATTAAAAATTAAATAAATTGCACTCAACAGTCAATCTGAGACAATTCTTCAGATTTCAGAATATACATATGTTCTGGTAAGCTTGTAAGCAATAGGCAAGGAAAGTGAACCATATATTGAAATGAGTATTCGAAAATTACATGGTTTGGATTTCAATTTATATATCTGTATATAATTTTAATTCGATTAAAGAAAATACTTCAATGAATTGAAAGCGACAACTTTTAATTTCACAGCCACTACTCCATCATCCGTGTCTGGACCTAAAGGTCAACCAGTTCCAGTTGTAGAGGCTGGACCCGGAACAACTCCAGGCACAGTCACTGGCCCAGACGGACAGCCAACTCAATACGTTGTACCTAAAGGAGCATTCACAACACCAGGTTCTATACCAGGACCTGATGGAAAATCTGTTCCAGTGGGACCAGCAGGCCCAGGAACAACTCCAGGAACCGAAACCGGACCCGACGGCAAAACAAAGCAGATCGTACTTCCAAGTACTCCAAGCAGTCCAAATGCACCAGGTGGATCTTCGCCTAGCGGACCAAACGCACCAACTCAAGGTAAACAAAAAAGCCAACAAGATATATAAAAAAAATCAAAAACTTTATTTGCGAAAATGAACTCACCTTCAGTAATATATATCTTATATTACACTTCAATAGATTTCTTTTTATAATTAAAGTAATCCATTAAATTTCCTAGCTCTTGCAATATTTCTTTGAAACTATGAACTCAAAAATCTTATTTAACTTTTCTCCAAAAAGTTATATATCCTCCAATTTCAAAGCATTCTTAATATTTAGTGTTTGTAGAATTTGCATTTGAATTAGCCATCATATGCCTATTTGGAATACCTATTTTTTGTTAATATTTTTTTTAATTGAAATCTAGCCTGATTCATTCGGTTTTGGTAGGATTAAAAATTAAATAAATTGCACTCAACAGTCAATCTGAGACAACTCTTCAGATTTCAGAATATACCTATGCTCTGGTAAGCTTGTAAGCAATAGGGAAGGAAAGTGAACCATATATTGAAATGAGAATTCAAAAATTATAGTTTTTTACAGGGTTTGGATTTCAATTTATATATCTGTATATAATTTTAATTCGATTAAAGAAAATACTTCAATGAATTGAAAGCGACAACTTTTAATTTCACAGCCACTACTCCATCATCCGTGTCTGGACCTAAAGGTCAACCAGTTCCAGTTGTAGAGGCTGGACCCGGAACAACTCCAGGCACAGTCACTGGCCCAGACGGACAGCCAACTCAATACGTTGTACCTAAAGGAGCATTCACAACACCAGGTTCTATACCAGGACCTGATGGAAAATCTGTTCCAGTGGGACCAGCAGGCCCAGGAACAACTCCAGGAACCGAAACAGGACCCGACGGCAAAACAAAGCAGATCGTACTTCCAAGTACTCCAAGCAGTCCAAATGCACCAGGTGGATCTTCGCCTAGCGGACCAAACGCACCAACTCAAGGTAAACATAAAAGCCAACAAGATATATAAAAAAAATCAATAACTTTATTTGCGAAAATGAACTCACCTTCAGTAATTTATATCTTCCATTACACTTCAATAGATTTCTTTTTATAATTAAAGTAATCCATTAAATTTCCTAGCTCTTGCAATATTTCTTTAAAACTTTGAACTCAAAAATCTTATTTATCTCTTCTCCAAAAAGTTATATATCCTCCAATTTCAAAGCATTCTTAATATTTAGTGTTTGTAGAATTTGCATTTGAGTTAGCCATCATATGCCTATTTGGAATACCTATTTTTTGTTAATATTTTTTTTAATTGAAATCTAGCCTGATCCAATAGGTTTTGGTAGGATTAAAAATTAAATAAATTGCATTTGACAGTTAATCTGAGACATTTCTTCAGATTTTAGAATATACCTATGATCTGGTAAGCTTGTAAGCAATAGGCAAGGAAAGTGAACCATGTATTGAAATGAGTATTCGAAAATTACATGGTTTGGATTTCAATTTATATATCTGTATATAATTTTAATTCGATTAAAGAAAATACTTCAATGAATTGAAAGCGACATCTTTTAATTTCACAGCCACTACTCCATCATCCGTGTCTGGACCTAAAGGTCAACCAGTTCCAGTTGTAGAGGCTGGACCCGGAACAACTCCAGGCACAGTCACTGGCCCAGACGGACAGCCAACTCAATACGTTGTACCTAAAGGAGCATTCACAACACCAGGTTCTATACCAGGACCTGATGGAAAATCTGTTCCAGTGGGACCAGCAGGCCCAGGAACAACTCCAGGAACCGAAACAGGACCCGACGGCAAAACAAAGCAGATCGTACTTCCAAGTACTCCAAGCAGTCCAAATGCACCAGGTGGATCTTCGCCTAGCGGACCAAACGCACCAACTCAAGGTAAACATAAAAGCCAACAAGATATATAAAAAAAATCAATAACTTTATTTGCGAAAATGAACTCACCTTCAGTAATTTATATCTTCCATTACACTTCAATAGATTTCTTTTTATAATTAAAGTAATCCATTAAATTTCCTAGCTCTTGCAATATTTCTTTGAAACTTTGAACTCAAAAATCTTATTTATCTCTTCTCCAAAAAGTTATATATCCTCCAATTTCAAAGCATTCTTAATATTTAGTGTTTGTAGAATTTGCATTTGAGTTAGCCATCATATGCCTATTTGGAATACCTATTTTTTGTTAATATTTTTTTTAATTGAAATCTAGCCTGATCCATTCGGTTTTGGTAGGATTAAAAATTAAATAAATTGCATTTGACAGTTAATCTGAGACATTTCTTCAGATTTTAGAATATACCTATGATCTGGTAAGCTTGTAAGCAATAGGCAAGGAAAGTGAACCATGTATTGAAATGAGTATTCGAAAATTACATGGTTTGGATTTCAATTTATATATCTGTATATAATTTTAATTCGATTAAAGAAAATACTTCAATGAATTGAAAGCGACAACTTTTAATTTCACAGCCACTACTCCATCATCCGTGTCTGGACCCAAAGGTCAACCAGTTCCAGTTGTAGAGGCTGGACCCGGAACAACTCCAGGCACAGTCACTGGCCCAGACGGACAGCCAACTCAATACGTTGTACCTAAAGGAGCATTCACAACACCAGGTTCTATACCAGGACCTGATGGAAAATCTGTTCCAGTGGGACCAGCAGGCCCAGGAACAACTCCAGGAACCGAAACAGGACCCGACGGCAAAACAAAGCAGATCGTACTTCCAAGTACTCCAAGCAGTCCAAATGCACCAGGTGGATCTTCGCCTAGCTTACCAAACGCACCAACTCAAGGTAAACATAAAAGCCAACAAGATATATAAAAAAATTCAATAACTTTATTTGCGAAAATGAACTCACCTTTAGTACTTTATATCTTCCATTACACTTCAATAGATTTCTTTTTATAATTAAAGTAATCCATTAAATTTCCTAGCTCTTGCAATATTTCTTTAAAACTTTGAACTCAAAAATCTTATTTATCTCTTCTCCAAAAAGTTATATATCCTCCAATTTCAAAGCATTCTTAATATTTAGTGTTTGTAGAATTTGCATTTGAGTTAGCCATCATATGCCTATTTGGAATACCTATTTATTGTTAATATTATTTTTAATTTAAATCTAGACTGATCCATTCGGTTTTGGTAGGATTAAAAATTAAATAAATTGCACTCAACAGTCAATCTGAGACAATTCTTCAGATTTCAGAATATACATATGTTCTGGTAAGCTTGTAAGCAATAGGCAAGGAAAGTGAACCATATATTGAAATGAGTATTCGAAAATTACATGGTTTGGATTTCAATTTATATATCTGTATATAATTTTAATTCGATTAAAGAAAATACTTCAATGAATTGAAAGCGACAACTTTTAATTTCACAGCCACTACTCCATCATCCGTGTCTGGACCTAAAGGTCAACCAGTTCCAGTTGTAGAGGCTGGACCCGGAACAACTCCAGGCACAGTCACTGGCCCAGACGGACAGCCAACTCAATACGTTGTACCTAAAGGAGCATTCACAACACCAGGTTCTATACCAGGACCTGATGGAAAATCTGTTCCAGTGGGACCAGCAGGCCCAGGAACAACTCCAGGAACCGAAACAGGACCCGACGGCAAAACAAAGCAGATCGTACTTCCAAGTACTCCAAGCAGTCCAAATGCACCAGGTGGATCTTCGCCTAGCGGACCAAACGCACCAACTCAAGGTAAACATAAAAGCCAACAAGATATATAAAAAAAATCAATAACTTTATTTGCGAAAATGAACTCACCTTCAGTAATTTATATCTTCCATTACACTTCAATAGATTTCTTTTTATAATTAAAGTAATCCATTAAATTTCCTAGCTCTTGCAATATTTCTTTAAAACTTTGAACTCAAAAATCTTATTTATCTCTTCTCCAAAAAGTTATATATCCTCCAATTTCAAAGCATTCTTAATATTTAGTGTTTGTAGAATTTGCATTTGAGTTAGCCATCATATGCCTATTTGGAATACCTATTTTTTGTTAATATTTTTTTTAATTGAAATCTAGCCTGATCCATTCGGTTTTGGTAGGATTAAAAATTAAATAAATTGCATTTGACAGTTAATCTGAGACATTTCTTCAGATTTTAGAATATACCTATGATCTGGTAAGCTTGTAAGCAATAGGCAAGGAAAGTGAACCATGTATTGAAATGAGTATTCGAAAATTACATGGTTTGGATTTCAATTTATATATCTGTATATAATTTTAATTCGATTAAAGAAAATACTTCAATGAATTGAAAGCGACAACTTTTAATTTCACAGCCACTACTCCATCATCCGTGTCTGGACCTAAAGGTCAACCAGTTCCAGTTGTAGAGGCTGGACCCGGAACAACTCCAGGCACAGTCACTGGCCCAGACGGACAGCCAACTCAATACGTTGTACCTAAAAGAGCATTCACAACACCAGGTTCTATACCAGGACCTGATGGAAAATCTGTTCCAGTGGGACCAGCAGGCCCAGGAACAACTCCAGGAACCGAAACAGGACCCGACGGCAAAACAAAGCAGATCGTACTTCCAAGTACTCCAAGCAGTCCAAATGCACCAGGTGGATCTTCGCCTAGCGGACCAAACGCACCAACTCAAGGTAAACAAAAAAGCCAACAAGATATATAAAAAAAATCAATAACTTTATTTGCGAAAATGAACTCACCTTCAGTACTTTATATCTTCCATTACACTTCAATAGATTTCTTTTTATAATTAAAGTAATCCATTAAATTTCCTAGCTCTTGCAATATTTCTTTAAAACTTTGAACTCAAAAATCTTATTTATCTCTTCTCCAAAAAGTTATATATCCTCCAATTTCAAAGCATTCTTAATATTTAGTGTTTGTAGAATTTGCATTTGAGTTAGCCATCATATGCCTATTTGGAATACCTATTTTTTGTTAATATTATTTTTAATTGAAATCTAGACTGATCCATTCGGTTTTGGTAGGATTAAAAATTAAATAAATTGCACTCAACAGTCAATCTGAGACAATTCTTCAGATTTCAGAATATACATATGTTCTGGTAAGCTTGTAAGCAATAGGCAAGGAAAGTGAACCATATATTGAAATGAGTATTCGAAAATTACATGGTTTGGATTTCAATTTATATATCTGTATATAATTTTAATTCGATTAAAGAAAATACTTCAATGAATTGAAAGCGACAACTTTTAATTTCACAGCCACTACTCCATCATCCGTGTCTGGACCTAAAGGTCAACCAGTTCCAGTTGTAGAGGCTGGACCCGGAACAACTCCAGGCACAGTCACTGGCCCAGACGGACAGCCAACTCAATACGTTGTACCTAAAGGAGCATTCACAACACCAGGTTCTATACCAGGACCTGATGGAAAATCTGTTCCAGTGGGACCAGCAGGCCCAGGAACAACTCCAGGAACCGAAACCGGACCCGACGGCAAAACAAAGCAGATCGTACTTCCAAGTACTCCAAGCAGTCCAAATGCACCAGGTGGATCTTCGCCTAGCGGACCAAACGCACCAACTCAAGGTAAACAAAAAAGCCAACAAGATATATAAAAAAAAATCAAAAACTTTATTTGCGAAAATGAACTCACCTTCAGTAATATATATCTTATATTACACTTCAATAGATTTCTTTTTATAATTAAAGTAATCCATTAAATTTCCTAGCTCTTGCAATATTTCTTTGAAACTATGAACTCAAAAATCTTATTTAACTTTTCTCCAAAAAGTTATATATTCTCCAATTTCAAAGCATTCTTAATATTTAGTGTTTGTAGAATTTGCATTTGAATTAGCCATCATATGCCTATTTGGAATACCTATTTTTTGTTAATATTTTTTTTAATTGAAATCTAGCCTGATTCATTCGGTTTTGGTAGGATTAAAAATTAAATAAATTGCACTCAACAGTCAATCTGAGACAACTCTTCAGATTTCAGAATATACCTATGCTCTGGTAAGCTTGTAAGCAATAGGGAAGGAAAGTGAACCATATATTGAAATGAGAATTCAAAAATTATAGTTTTTTACAGGGTTTGGATTTCAATTTATATATCTGTATATAATTTTAATTCGATTAAAGAAAATACTTCAATGAATTGAAAGCGACAACTTTTAATTTCACAGCCACTACTCCATCATCCGTGTCTGGACCTAAAGGTCAACCAGTTCCAGTTGTAGAGGCTGGACCCGGAACAACTCCAGGCACAGTCACTGGCCCAGACGGACAGCCAACTCAATACGTTGTACCTAAAGGAGCATTCACAACACCAGGTTCTATACCAGGACCTGATGGAAAATCTGTTCCAGTGGGACCAGCAGGCCCAGGAACAACTCCAGGAACCGAAACAGGACCCGACGGCAAAACAAAGCAGATCGTACTTCCAAGTACTCCAAGCAGTCCAAATGCACCAGGTGGATCTTCGCCTAGCGGACCAAACGCACCAACTCAAGGTAAACATAAAAGCCAACAAGATATATAAAAAAAATCAATAACTTTATTTGCGAAAATGAACTCACCTTCAGTAATTTATATCTTCCATTACACTTCAATAGATTTCTTTTTATAATTAAAGTAATCCATTAAATTTCCTAGCTCTTGCAATATTTCTTTAAAACTTTGAACTCAAAAATCTTATTTATCTCTTCTCCAAAAAGTTATATATCCTCCAATTTCAAAGCATTCTTAATATTTAGTGTTTGTAGAATTTGCATTTGAGTTAGCCATCATATGCCTATTTGGAATACCTATTTTTTGTTAATATTTTTTTTAATTGAAATCTAGCCTGATCCATTCGGTTTTGGTAGGATTAAAAATTAAATAAATTGCATTTGACAGTTAATCTGAGACATTTCTTCAGATTTTAGAATATACCTATGATCTGGTAAGCTTGTAAGCAATAGGCAAGGAAAGTGAACCATGTATTGAAATGAGTATTCGAAAATTACATGGTTTGGATTTCAATTTATATATCTGTATATAATTTTAATTCGATTAAAGAAAATACTTCAATGAATTGAAAGCGACAACTTTTAATTTCACAGCCACTACTCCATCATCCGTGTCTGGACCTAAAGGTCAACCAGTTCCAGTTGTAGAGGCTGGACCCGGAACAACTCCAGGCACAGTCACTGGCCCAGACGGACAGCCAACTCAATACGTTGTACCTAAAGGAGCATTCACAACACCAGGTTCTATACCAGGACCTGATGGAAAATCTGTTCCAGTGGGACCAGCAGGCCCAGGAACAACTCCAGGAACCGAAACCGGACCCGACGGCAAAACAAAGCAGATCGTACTTCCAAGTACTCCAAGCAGTCCAAATGCACCAGGTGGATCTTCGCCTAGCGGACCAAACGCACCAACTCAAGGTAAACATAAAAGCCAACAAGATATATAAAAAAAATCAATAACTTTATTTGCGAAAATGAACTCACCTTCAGTAATTTATATCTTCCATTACACTTCAATAGATTTCTTTTTATAATTAAAGTAATCCATTAAATTTCCTAGCTCTTGCAATATTTCTTTAAAACTTTGAACTCAAAAATCTTATTTATCTCTTCTCCAAAAAGTTATATATCCTCCAATTTCAAAGCATTCTTAATATTTAGTGTTTGTAGAATTTGCATTTGAGTTAGCCATCATATGCCTATTTGGAATACCTATTTTTTGTTAATATTTTTTTTAATTGAAATCTAGCCTGATCCATTCGGTTTTGGTAGGATTAAAAATTAAATAAATTGCATTTGACAGTTAATCTGAGACATTTCTTCAGATTTTAGAATATACCTATGATCTGGTAAGCTTGTAAGCAATAGGCAAGGAAAGTGAACCATGTATTGAAATGAGTATTCGAAAATTACATGGTTTGGATTTCAATTTATATATCTGTATATAATTTTAATTCGATTAAAGAAAATACTTCAATGAATTGAAAGCGACAACTTTTAATTTCACAGCCACTACTCCATCATCCGTGTCTGGACCTAAAGGTCAACCAGTTCCAGTTGTAGAGGCTGGACCCGGAACAACTCCAGGCACAGTCACTGGCCCAGACGGACAGCCAACTCAATACGTTGTACCTAAAGGAGCATTCACAACACCAGGTTCTATACCAGGACCTGATGGAAAATCTGTTCCAGTGGGACCAGCAGGCCCAGGAACAACTCCAGGAACCGAAACAGGACCCGACGGCAAAACAAAGCAGATCGTACTTCCAAGTACTCCAAGCAGTCCAAATGCACCAGGTGGATCTTCGCCTAGCGGACCAAACGCACCAACTCAAGGTAAACAAAAAAGCCAACAAGATATATAAAAAAAATCAATAACTTAATTTGCGAAAATGAACTCACCTTCAGTACTTTATATCTTCCATTACACTTCAATAGATTTCTTTTTATAATTAAAGTAATCCATTAAATTTCCTAGCTCTTGCAATATTTCTTTAAAACTTTGAACTCAAAAATCTTATTTATCTCTTCTCCAAAAAGTTATATATCCTCCAATTTCAAAGCATTCTTAATATTTAGTGTTTGTAGAATTTGCATTTGAGTTAGCCATCATATGCCTATTTGGAATACCTATTTTTTGTTAATATTATTTTTAATTGAAATCTAGACTGATCCATTCGGTTTTGGTAGGATTAAAAATTAAATAAATTGCACTCAACAGTCAATCTGAGACAATTCTTCAGATTTCAGAATATACATATGTTCTGGTAAGCTTGTAAGCAATAGGCAAGGAAAGTGAACCATATATTGAAATGAGTATTCGAAAATTACATGGTTTGGATTTCAATTTATATATCTGTATATAATTTTAATTCGATTAAAGAAAATACTTCAATGAATTGAAAGCGACAACTTTTAATTTCACAGCCACTACTCCATCATCCGTGTCTGGACCTAAAGGTCAACCAGTTCCAGTTGTAGAGGCTGGACCCGGAACAACTCCAGGCACAGTCACTGGCCCAGACGGACAGCCAACTCAATACGTTGTACCTAAAGGAGCATTCACAACACCAGGTTCTATACCAGGACCTGATGGAAAATCTGTTCCAGTGGGACCAGCAGGCCCAGGAACAACTCCAGGAACCGAAACCGGACCCGACGGCAAAACAAAGCAGATCGTACTTCCAAGTACTCCAAGCAGTCCAAATGCACCAGGTGGATCTTCGCCTAGCGGACCAAACGCACCAACTCAAGGTAAACAAAAAAGCCAACAAGATATATAAAAAAAATCAAAAACTTTATTTGCGAAAATGAACTCACCTTCAGTAATATATATCTTATATTACACTTCAATAGATTTCTTTTTATAATTAAAGTAATCCATTAAATTTCCTAGCTCTTGCAATATTTCTTTGAAACTATGAACTCAAAAATCTTATTTAACTTTTCTCCAAAAAGTTATATATCCTCCAATTTCAAAGCATTCTTAATATTTAGTGTTTGTAGAATTTGCATTTGAATTAGCCATCATATGCCTATTTGGAATACCTATTTTTTGTTAATATTTTTTTTAATTGAAATCTAGCCTGATTCATTCGGTTTTGGTAGGATTAAAAATTAAATAAATTGCACTCAACAGTCAATCTGAGACAACTCTTCAGATTTCAGAATATACCTATGCTCTGGTAAGCTTGTAAGCAATAGGGTAGGAAAGTGAACCATATATTGAAATGAGTATTCGAAAATTATAGTTTTTTACATGGTTTGGATTTCAATTTATATATCTGTATATAATTTTAATTCGATTAAAGAAAATACTTCAATGAATTGAAAGCGACAACTTTTAATTTCACAGCCACTACTCCATCATCCGTGTCTGGACCTAAAGGTCAACCAGTTCCAGTTGTAGAGGCTGGACCCGGAACAACTCCAGGCACAGTCACTGGCCCAGACGGACAGCCAACTCAATACGTTGTACCTAAAGGAGCATTCACAACACCAGGTTCTATACCAGGACCTGATGGAAAATCTGTTCCAGTGGGACCAGCAGGCCCAGGAACAACTCCAGGAACCGAAACAGGACCCGACGGCAAAACAAAGCAGATCGTACTTCCAAGTACTCCAAGCAGTCCAAATGCACCAGGTGGATCTTCGCCTAGCGGACCAAACGCACCAACTCAAGGTAAACAAAAAAGCCAACAAGATATATAAAAAAAATCAATAACTTTATTTGCGAAAATGAACTCACCTTCAGTACTTTATATCTTCCATTACACTTCAATAGATTTCTTTTTATAATTAAAGTAATCCATTAAATTTCCTAGCTCTTGCAATATTTCTTTAAAACTTTGAACTCAAAAATCTTATTTATCTCTTCTCCAAAAAGTTATATATCCTCCAATTTCAAAGCATTCTTAATATTTAGTGTTTGTAGAATTTGCATTTGAGTTAGCCATCATATGCCTATTTGGAATACCTATTTATTGTTAATATTATTTTTAATTGAAATCTAGACTGATCCATTCGGTTTTGGTAGGATTAAAAATTAAATAAATTGCACTCAACAGTCAATCTGAGACAATTCTTCAGATTTCAGAATATACATATGTTCTGGTAAGCTTGTAAGCAATAGGCAAGGAAAGTGAACCATATATTGAAATGTGTATTCGAAAATTACATGGTTTGGATTTCAATTTATATATCTGTATATAATTTTAATTCGATTAAAGAAAATACTTCAATGAATTGAAAGCGACAACTTTTAATTTCACAGCCACTACTCCATCATCCGTGTCTGGACCTAAAGGTCAACCAGTTCCAGTTGTAGAGGCTGGACCCGGAACAACTCCAGGCACAGTCACTGGCCCAGACGGACAGCCAACTCAGTACGTTGTACCTAAAGGAGCATTCACAACACCAGGTTCTATACCAGGACCTGATGGAAAATCTGTTCCAGTGGGACCAGCAGGCCCAGGAACAACTCCAGGAACCGAAACAGGACCCAACGGCAAAACAAAGCAGATCGTACTTCCAAGTACTCCAAGCAGTCCAAATGCACCAGGTGGATCTTCGCCTAGCGGACCAAACGCACCAACTCAAGGTAAACAAAAAAGCCAACAAGATATATAAAAAAAATCAATAACTTTATTTGCGAAAATGAACTCACCTTCAGTAATTTATATCTTCCATTACACTTCAATAGATTTCTTTTTATAATTAAAGTAATCCATTAAATTTCCTAGCTCTTGCAATATTTCTTTAAAACTTTGAACTCAAAAATCTTATTTATCTCTTCTCCAAAAAGTTATATATCCTCCAATTTCAAAGCATTCTTAATATTTAGTGTTTGTAGAATTTGCATTTGAGTTAGCCATCATATGCCTATTTGGAATACCTATTTTTTGTTAATATTTTTTTTAATTGAAATCTAGCCTGATCCATTCGGTTTTGGTAGGATTAAAAATTAAATAAATTGCATTTGACAGTTAATCTGAGACATTTCTTCAGATTTTAGAATATACCTATGATCTGGTAAGCTTGTAAGCAATAGGCAAGGAAAGTGAACCATGTATTGAAATGAGTATTCGAAAATTACATGGTTTGGATTTCAATTTATATATCTGTATATAATTTTAATTCGATTAAAGAAAATACTTCAATGAATTGAAAGCGACAACTTTTAATTTCACAGCCACTACTCCATCATCCGTGTCTGGACCTAAAGGTCAACCAGTTCCAGTTGTAGAGGCTGGACCCGGAACAACTCCAGGCACAGTCACTGGCCCAGACGGACAGCCAACTCAATACGTTGTACCTAAAGGAGCATTCACAACACCAGGTTCTATACCAGGACCTGATGGAAAATCTGTTCCAGTGGGACCAGCAGGCCCAGGAACAACTCCAGGAACCGAAACAGGACCCGACGGCAAAACAAAGCAGATCGTACTTCCAAGTACTCCAAGCAGTCCAAATGCACCAGGTGGATCTTCGCCTAGCGGACCAAACGCACCAACTCAAGGTAAACAAAAAAGCCAACAAGATATATAAAAAAAATCAATAACTTAATTTGCGAAAATGAACTCACCTTCAGTACTTTATATCTTCCATTACACTTCAATAGATTTCTTTTTATAATTAAAGTAATCCATTAAATTTCCTAGCTCTTGCAATATTTCTTTAAAACTTTGAACTCAAAAATCTTATTTATCTCTTCTCCAAAAAGTTATATATCCTCCAATTTCAAAGCATTCTTAATATTTAGTGTTTGTAGAATTTGCATTTGAGTTAGCCATCATATGCCTATTTGGAATACCTATTTTTTGTTAATATTATTTTTAATTGAAATCTAGACTGATCCATTCGGTTTTGGTAGGATTAAAAATTAAATAAATTGCACTCAACAGTCAATCTGAGACAATTCTTCAGATTTCAGAATATACATATGTTCTGGTAAGCTTGTAAGCAATAGGCAAGGAAAGTGAACCATAAATTGAAATGAGTATTCGAAAATTACATGGTTTGGATTTCAATTTATATATCTGTATATAATTTTAATTCGATTAAAGAAAATACTTCAATGAATTGAAAGCGACAACTTTTAATTTCACAGCCACTACTCCATCATCCGTGTCTGGACCTAAAGGTCAACCAGTTCCAGTTGTAGAGGCTGGACCCGGAACAACTCCAGGCACAGTCACTGGCCCAGACGGACAGCCAACTCAATACGTTGTACCTAAAGGAGCATTCACAACACCAGGTTCTATACCAGGACCTGATGGAAAATCTGTTCCAGTGGGACCAGCAGGCCCAGGAACAACTCCAGGAACCGAAACCGGACCCGACGGCAAAACAAAGCAGATCGTACTTCCAAGTACTCCAAGCAGTCCAAATGCACCAGGTGGATCTTCGCCTAGCGGACCAAACGCACCAACTCAAGGTAAACAAAAAAGCCAACAAGATATATAAAAAAAATCAAAAACTTTATTTGCGAAAATGAACTCACCTTCAGTAATATATATCTTATATTACACTTCAATAGATTTCTTTTTATAATTAAAGTAATCCATTAAATTTCCTAGCTCTTGCAATATTTCTTTGAAACTATGAACTCAAAAATCTTATTTAACTTTTCTCCAAAAAGTTATATATCCTCCAATTTCAAAGCATTCTTAATATTTAGTGTTTGTAGAATTTGCATTTGAATTAGCCATCATATGCCTATTTGGAATACCTATTTTTTGTTAATATTTTTTTTAATTGAAATCTAGCCTGATTCATTCGGTTTTGGTAGGATTAAAAATTAAATAAATTGCACTCAACAGTCAATCTGAGACAACTCTTCAGATTTCAGAATATACCTATGCTCTGGTAAGCTTGTAAGCAATAGGGTAGGAAAGTGAACCATATATTGAAATGAGTATTCGAAAATTATAGTTTTTTACATGGTTTGGATTTCAATTTATATATCTGTATATAATTTTAATTCGATTAAAGAAAATACTTCAATGAATTGAAAGCGACAACTTTTAATTTCACAGCCACTACTCCATCATCCGTGTCTGGACCTAAAGGTCAACCAGTTCCAGTTGTAGAGGCTGGACCCGGAACAACTCCAGGCACAGTCACTGGCCCAGACGGACAGCCAACTCAATACGTTGTACCTAAAGGAGCATTCACAACACCAGGTTCTATACCAGGACCTGATGGAAAATCTGTTCCAGTGGGACCAGCAGGCCCAGGAACAACTCCAGGAACCGAAACAGGACCCGACGGCAAAACAAAGCAGATCGTACTTCCAAGTACTCCAAGCAGTCCAAATGCACCAGGTGGATCTTCGCCTAGCGGACCAAACGCACCAACTCAAGGTAAACAAAAAAGCCAACAAGATATATAAAAAAAATCAATAACTTTATTTGCGAAAATGAACTCACCTTCAGTACTTTATATCTTCCATTACACTTCAATAGATTTCTTTTTATAATTAAAGTAATCCATTAAATTTCCTAGCTCTTGCAATATTTCTTTAAAACTTTGAACTCAAAAATCTTATTTATCTCTTCTCCAAAAAGTTATATATCCTCCAATTTCAAAGCATTCTTAATATTTAGTGTTTGTAGAATTTGCATTTGAGTTAGCCATCATATGCCTATTTGGAATACCTATTTATTGTTAATATTATTTTTAATTGAAATCTAGACTGATCCATTCGGTTTTGGTAGGATTAAAAATTAAATAAATTGCACTCAACAGTCAATCTGAGACAATTCTTCAGATTTCAGAATATACATATGTTCTGGTAAGCTTGTAAGCAATAGGCAAGGAAAGTGAACCATATATTGAAATGTGTATTCGAAAATTACATGGTTTGGATTTCAATTTATATATCTGTATATAATTTTAATTCGATTAAAGAAAATACTTCAATGAATTGAAAGCGACAACTTTTAATTTCACAGCCACTACTCCATCATCCGTGTCTGGACCTAAAGGTCAACCAGTTCCAGTTGTAGAGGCTGGACCCGGAACAACTCCAGGCACAGTCACTGGCCCAGACGGACAGCCAACTCAGTACGTTGTACCTAAAGGAGCATTCACAACACCAGGTTCTATACCAGGACCTGATGGAAAATCTGTTCCAGTGGGACCAGCAGGCCCAGGAACAACTCCAGGAACCGAAACAGGACCCAACGGCAAAACAAAGCAGATCGTACTTCCAAGTACTCCAAGCAGTCCAAATGCACCAGGTGGATCTTCGCCTAGCGGACCAAACGCACCAACTCAAGGTAAACAAAAAAGCCAACAAGATATATAAAAAAAATCAATAACTTTATTTGCGAAAATGAACTCACCTTCAGTACTTTATATCTTCCATTACACTTCAATAGATTTCTTTTTATAATTAAAGTAATCCATTAAATTTCCTAGCTCTTGCAATATTTCTTTAAAACTTTGAACTCAAAAATCTTATTTATCTCTTCTCCAAAAAGTTATATATCCTCCAATTTCAAAGCATTCTTAATATTTAGTGTTTGTAGAATTTGCATTTGAGTTAGCCATCATATGCCTATTTGGAATACCTATTTTTTGTTAATATTATTTTTAATTGAAATCTAGACTGATCCATTCGGTTTTGGTAGGATTAAAAATTAAATAAATTGCACTCAACAGTCAATCTGAGACAATTCATCAGATTTCAGAATATACATATGTTCTGGTAAGCTTGTAAGCAATAGGCAAGGAAAGTGAACCATATATTGAAATGAGTATTCGAAAATTACATGGTTTGGATTTCAATTTATATATCTGTATATAATTTTAATTCGATTAAAGAAAATACTTCAATGAATTGAAAGCGACAACTTTTAATTTCACAGCCACTACTCCATCATCCGTGTCTGGACCTAAAGGTCAACCAGTTCCAGTTGTAGAGGCTGGACCCGGAACAACTCCAGGCACAGTCACTGGCCCAGACGGACAGCCAACTCAATACGTTGTACCTAAAGGAGCATTCACAACACCAGGTTCTATACCAGGACCTGATGGAAAATCTGTTCCAGTGGGACCAGCAGGCCCAGGAACAACTCCAGGAACCGAAACCGGACCCGACGGCAAAACAAAGCAGATCGTACTTCCAAGTACTCCAAGCAGTCCAAATGCACCAGGTGGATCTTCGCCTAGCGGACCAAACGCACCAACTCAAGGTAAACAAAAAAGCCAACAAGATATATAAAAAAAAAATCAAAAACTTTATTTGCGAAAATGAACTCACCTTCAGTAATATATATCTTATATTACACTTCAATAGATTTCTTTTTATAATTAAAGTAATCCATTAAATTTCCTAGCTCTTGCAATATTTCTTTGAAACTATGAACTCAAAAATCTTATTTAACTTTTCTCCAAAAAGTTATATATCCTCCAATTTCAAAGCATTCTTAATATTTAGTGTTTGTAGAATTTGCATTTGAATTAGCCATCATATGCCTATTTGGAATACCTATTTTTTGTTAATATTTTTTTTAATTGAAATCTAGCCTGATTCATTCGGTTTTGGTAGGATTAAAAATTAAATAAATTGCACTCAACAGTCAATCTGAGACAACTCTTCAGATTTCAGAATATACCTATGCTCTGGTAAGCTTGTAAGCAATAGGGTAGGAAAGTGAACCATATATTGAAATGAGTATTCGAAAATTATAGTTTTTTACATGGTTTGGATTTCAATTTATATATCTGTATATAATTTTAATTCGATTAAAGAAAATACTTCAATGAATTGAAAGCGACAACTTTTAATTTCACAGCCACTACTCCATCATCCGTGTCTGGACCTAAAGGTCAACCAGTTCCAGTTGTAGAGGCTGGACCCGGAACAACTCCAGGCACAGTCACTGGCCCAGACGGACAGCCAACTCAATACGTTGTACCTAAAGGAGCATTCACAACACCAGGTTCTATACCAGGACCTGATGGAAAATCTGTTCCAGTGGGACCAGCAGGCCCAGGAACAACTCCAGGAACCGAAACAGGACCCGACGGCAAAACAAAGCAGATCGTACTTCCAAGTACTCCAAGCAGTCCAAATGCACCAGGTGGATCTTCGCCTAGCGGACCAAACGCACCAACTCAAGGTAAACAAAAAAGCCAACAAGATATATAAAAAAAATCAATAACTTTATTTGCGAAAAGGATGTCACCTTCAGTAATATATATCTTATATTACACTTCAATAGATTTCTTTTTATAATTAAAGTAATCCATTAAATTTCCTAGCTCTTGCAATATTTCTTTGAAACTTTGAACTCAAAAATCTTATTTAACTTTTCTCCAAAAAGTTATATATCCTCCAATTTCAAAGCATTCTTAATATTTAGTGTTTGTAGAATTTGCATTTGAATTAGCCATCATATGCCTATTTGGAATACCTATTTTTTGTTAATATTTTTTTTAATTGAAATCTAGCCTGATCCATTCGGTTTTGGTAGGATTAAAAATTAAATAAATTGCATTTAACAGTTAATCTGAGACATTTCTTTAGATTTTAGAATATACCTATGCTCTGGTAAGCTTGTAAGCAATAGGCAAGGAAAGTGAACCATATATTGAAATGAGTATTCGAAAAATACATGGTTTGGATTTCAATTTATATATCTGTATATAATTTTAATTCGATTAAAGAAAATACTTCAATGAATTGAAAGCGACAACTTTTAATTTCACAGCCACTACTCCATCATCCGTGTCTGGACCTAAAGGTCAACCAGTTCCAGTTGTAGAGGCTGGACCCGGAACAACTCCAGGCACAGTCACTGGCCCAGACGGACAGCCAACTCAATACGTTGTACCTAAAGGAGCATTCACAACACCAGGTTCTATACCAGGACCTGATGGAAAATCTGTTCCAGTGGGACCAGCAGGCCCAGGAACAACTCCAGGAACCGAAACAGGACCCGACGGCAAAACAAAGCAGATCGTACTTCCAAGTACTCCAAGCAGTCCAAATGCACCAGCTGGATCTTCGCCTAGCGGACCAAACGTACCAACTCAAGGTAAACAAAAAAGCCAACAAGATATATAAAAAAAATCAATAACTTTATTTGCGAAAATGAACTCACCTTCAGTACTTTATATCTTCCATTACACTTCAATAGATTTCTTTTTTATAATTAAAGTAACCCATTAAATTTCCTTGCTTTGCAATATTTCTTTGAAACTTTGAACTCAAAAATCTTATTTAACTTTTCTCCAAATAGTTATATTTCCTCCAATTTCAAAGAATTCTTAATATTTAGTGTTTGTAGAATTTGCATTTGAATTAGCCATCATTTGCCTATTTGAAATACCTATTTTTTGTTAATTGAAATCTAGCCTGATTCATTCGGTTTTGGTAGGATTAAAAATTAAATAAATTGCACTCAACAGTCAATCTGAGACAACTCTTCAGATTTCAGAATATACCTATGCTCTGGTAAGCTTGTAAGCAATAGGGTAGGAAAGTGAACCATATATTGAAATGAGTATTCGAAAATTATAGTTTTTTACATGGTTTGGATTTCAATTTATATATCTGTATATAATTTTAATTCGATTAAAGAAAATACTTCAATGAATTGAAAGCGACAACTTTTAATTTCACAGCCACTACTCCATCATCCGTGTCTGGACCTAAAGGTCAACCAGTTCCAGTTGTAGAGGCTGGACCCGGAACAACTCCAGGCACAGTCACTGGCCCAGACGGACAGCCAACTCAATACGTTGTACCTAAAGGAGCATTCACAACACCAGGTTCTATACCAGGACCTGATGGAAAATCTGTTCCAGTGGGACCAGCAGGCCCAGGAACAACTCCAGGAACCGAAACAGGACCCGACGGCAAAACAAAGCAGATCGTACTTCCAAGTACTCCAAGCAGTCCAAATGCACCAGGTGGATCTTCGCCTAGCGGACCAAACGCACCAACTCAAGGTAAACAAAAAAGCCAACAAGATATATAAAAAAAATCAATAACTTTATTTGCGAAAAGGATGTCACCTTCAGTAATATATATCTTATATTACACTTCAATATATTTCTTTTTATAATTAAAGTAATCCATTAAATTTCCTAGCTCTTGCAATATTTCTTTGAAACTTTGAACTCAAAAATCTTATTTAACTTTTCTCCAAATGATTATATTTCCTCCAATTTCAAAGAATTCTTAATATTTAGTGTTTGTAGAATTTCCATTTGAGTTAGCCATCATATGCCTATTTGGAATACCTATTGTTTGTTAATATTTTTTTTAATTGAAATCTAGCCTGATCCATTCGGTTTTGGTAGGATTAAAAATTAAATAAATTGCATTTAACAGTTAATCTGAGACATTTCTTCAGATTTTAGAATATACCTATGCTCTGGTAAGCTTGTAAGCAATAGGCAAGGAAAGTGAACCATATATTGAAATGAGTATTCGAAAATTACATGGTTTGGATTTCAATTTATATATCTGTATATAATTTTAATTCGATTAAAGAAAATACTTCAATGAATTGAAAGCGACAACTTTTAATTTCACAGCCACTACTCCATCATCCGTGTCTGGACCTAAAGGTCAACCAGTTCCAGTTGTAGAGGCTGGACCCGGAACAACTCCAGGCACAGTCACTGGCCCAGACGGACAGCCAACTCAGTACGTTGTACCTAAAGGAGCATTCACAACACCAGGTTCTATACCAGGACCTGATGGAAAATCTGTTCCAGTGGGACCAGCAGGCCCAGGAACAACTCCAGGAACCGAAACAGGACCCGACGGCAAAACAAAGCAGATCGTACTTCCAAGTACTCCAAGCAGTCCAAATGCACCAGGTGGACCTTCGCCTAGTGGACCAAACGCACCAACTCAAGGTAAACATAAAAGCCAACAAGATATATAAAAAAAATCAATAACTTTATTTGCGAAAATGAACTCACCTTCAGTACTTTATATCTTCCATTACACTTCAATAGATTTCTTTTTATAATTAAAGTAATCCATTAAATTTCCTAGCTCTTGCAATATTTCTTTAAAACTTTGAACTCAAAAATCTTATTTATCTCTTCTCCAAAAAGTTATATATCCTCCAATTTCAAAGCATTCTTAATATTTAGTGTTTGTAGAATTTGCTTTTGAGTTAGCCATCATATGCCTATTTGGAATACCTATTTTTTGTTAATATTTTTTTGAATTGAAATCTAGCCTGATCCATTCGGATTTGGTAGGATTAAAAATTAAATAAATTGCATTTAACAGTTAATCTGAGACATTTCTTCAGATTTTAGAATATACCTATGCTCTGGTAAGCTTGTAAGCAATAGGCAAGGAAAGTGAACCATGTATTGAAATGAGTATTCGAAAATTACATGGTTTGGATTTCAATTTTAATATCTGTATATAATTTTAATTCGATTAAAGAAAATACTTCAATGAATTGAAAGCGACAACTTTTAATTTCACAGCCACTACTCCATCATCCGTGTCTGGACCTAAAGGTCAACCAGTTCCAGTTGTAGAGGCTGGACCCAGAACAACTCCAGGCACAGTCACTGGCCCAGACGGACAGCCAACTCAATACGTTGTACCTAAAGGAGCATTCACAACACCAGGTTCTATACCAGGACCTGATGGAAAATCTGTTCCAGTGGGACCAGCAGGCCCAGGAACAACTCCAGGAACCGAAACAGGACCCGACGGCAAAACAAAGCAGATCGTACTTCCAAGTACTCCAAGCAGTCCAAATGCACCAGGTGGATCTTCGCCTAGCGGACCAAACGCACCAACTCAAGGTAAACAAAAAAGCCAACAAGATATATAAAAAAAATCAATAACTTTATTTGCGAAAAGGATGTCACCTTCAGTAATATATATCTTATATTACACTTCAATAGATTTCTTTTTATAATTAAAGTAATCCATTAAATTTCCTAGCTCTTGCAATATTTCTTTGAAACTTTGAACTCAAAAATCTTATTTAACTTTTCTCCAAAAAGTTATATATCCTCCAATTTCAAAGCATTCTTAATATTTAGTGTTTGTAGAATTTGCATTTGAGCTTGTAAACAATAGGCAAGGAAAGTGAACCATATATTGAAATGAGTATTCGAAAATTACATGGTTTGGATTTCAATTTATTTATCTGTATATAATTTTAATTCGATTAAAGAAAATACTTCAATGAATTGAAAGCGACAACTTTTAATTTCACAGCCACTACTCCATCATCCGTGTCTGGACCTAAAGGTCAACCAGTTCCAGTTGTAGAGGCTGGACCCGGAACAACTCCAGGCACAGTCACTGGCCCAGACGGACAGCCAACTCAATACGTTGTACCTAAAGGAGCATTCACAACACCAGGTTCTATACCAGGACCTGATGGAAAATCTGTTCCAGTGGGACCAGCAGGCCCAGGAACAACTCCAGGAACCGAAACAGGACCCGACGGCAAAACAAAGCAGATCGTACTTCCAAGTACTCCAAGCAGTCCAAATGCACCAGGTGGATCTTCGCCTAGCGGACCAAACGTACCAACTCAAGGTAAACAAAAAAGCCAACAAGATATATAAAAAAAATCAATAACTTTATTTGCGAAAATGAACTCACCTTCAGTACTTTATATCTTCCATTACACTTCAATAGATTTCTTTTTTATAATTAAAGTAACCCATTAAATTTCCTTGCTTTGCAATATTTCTTTGAAACTTTGAACTCAAAAATCTTATTTAACTTTTCTCCAAATAGTTATATTTCCTCCAATTTCAAAGAATTCTTAATATTTAGTGTTTGTAGAATTTGCATTTGAATTAGCCATCATTTGCCTATTTGAAATACCTATTTTTTGTTAATTGAAATCTAGCCTGATTCATTCGGTTTTGGTAGGATTAAAAATTAAATAAATTGCACTCAACAGTCAATCTGAGACAACTCTTCAGATTTCAGAATATACCTATGCTCTGGTAAGCTTGTAAGCAATAGGGTAGGAAAGTGAACCATATATTGAAATGAGTATTCGAAAATTATAGTTTTTTACATGGTTTGGATTTCAATTTATATATCTGTATATAATTTTAATTCGATTAAAGAAAATACTTCAATGAATTGAAAGCGACAACTTTTAATTTCACAGCCACTACTCCATCATCCGTGTCTGGACCTAAAGGTCAACCAGTTCCAGTTGTAGAGGCTGGACCCGGAACAACTCCAGGCACAGTCACTGGCCCAGACGGACAGCCAACTCAATACGTTGTACCTAAAGGAGCATTCACAACACCAGGTTCTATACCAGGACCTGATGGAAAATCTGTTCCAGTGGGACCAGCAGGCCCAGGAACAACTCCAGGAACCGAAACAGGACCCGACGGCAAAACAAAGCAGATCGTACTTCCAAGTACTCCAAGCAGTCCAAATGCACCAGGTGGATCTTCGCCTAGCGGAACAAACGCACCAACTCAAGGTAAACAAAAAAGCCAACAAGATATATAATAAAAATCAATAACTTTATTTGCGAAAAGGATGTCACCTTCAGTAATATATATCTTATATTACACTTCAATAGATTTCTTTTTATAATTAAAGTAATCCATTAAATTTCCTAGCTCTTGCAATATTTCTTTGAAACTTTGAACTCAAAAATCTTATTTAACTTTTCTCCAAAAAGTTATATATCCTCCAATTTCAAAGCATTCTTAATATTTAGTGTTTGTAGAATTTGCATTTGAGTTAGCCATCATATGCCTATTTGGAATACCTATTTTTTGTTAATATTTTTTTGAATTGAAATCTAGCCTGATCCATTCGGATTTGGTAGGATTAAAAATTAAATAAATTGCATTTAACAGTTAATCTGAGACATTTCTTCAGATTTTAGAATATACCTATGCTCTGGTAAGCTTGTAAGCAATAGGCAAGGAAAGTGAACCATGTATTGAAATGAGTATTCGAAAATTACATGGTTTGGATTTCAATTTTAATATCTGTATATAATTTTAATTCGATTAAAGAAAATACTTCAATGAATTGAAAGCGACAACTTTTAATTTCACAGCCACTACTCCATCATCCGTGTCTGGACCTAAAGGTCAACCAGTTCCAGTTGTAGAGGCTGGACCCAGAACAACTCCAGGCACAGTCACTGGCCCAGACGGACAGCCAACTCAATACGTTGTACCTAAAGGAGCATTCACAACACCAGGTTCTATACCAGGACCTGATGGAAAATCTGTTCCAGTGGGACCAGCAGGCCCAGGAACAACTCCAGGAACCGAAACAGGACCCGACGGCAAAACAAAGCAGATCGTACTTCCAAGTACTCCAAGCAGTCCAAATGCACCAGGTGGATCTTCGCCTAGCGGACCAAACGCACCAACTCAAGGTAAACAAAAAAGCCAACAAGATATATAAAAAAAATCAATAACTTTATTTGCGAAAAGGATGTCACCTTCAGTAATATATATCTTATATTACACTTCAATAGATTTCTTTTTATAATTAAAGTAATCCATTAAATTTCCTAGCTCTTGCAATATTTCTTTGAAACTTTGAACTCAAAAATCTTATTTAACTTTTCTCCAAAAAGTTATATATCCTCCAATTTCAAAGCATTCTTAATATTTAGTGTTTGTAGAATTTGCATTTGAGCTTGTAAACAATAGGCAAGGAAAGTGAACCATATATTGAAATGAGTATTCGAAAATTACATGGTTTGGATTTCAATTTATTTATCTGTATATAATTTTAATTCGATTAAAGAAAATATTTCAATGAATTGAAAGCGACAACTTTTAATTTCACAGCCACTACTCCATCATCCGTGTCTGGACCTAAAGGTCAACCAGTTCCAGTTGTAGAGGCTGGACCCGGAACAACTCCAGGCACAGTCACTGGCCCAGACGGACAGCCAACTCAATACGTTGTACCTAAAGGAGCATTCACAACACCAGGTTCTATACCAGGACCTGATGGAAAATCTGTTCCAGTGGGACCAGCAGGCCCAGGAACAACTCCAGGAACCGAAACAGGACCCGACGGCAAAACAAAGCAGATCGTACTTCCAAGTACTCCAAGCAGTCCAAATGCACCAGGTGGATCTTCGCCTAGCGGACCAAACGTACCAACTCAAGGTAAACAAAAAAGCCAACAAGATATATAAAAAAAATCAATAACTTTATTTGCGAAAATGAACTCACCTTCAGTACTTTATATCTTCCATTACACTTCAATAGATTTCTTTTTTATAATTAAAGTAACCCATTAAATTTCCTTGCTTTGCAATATTTCTTTGAAACTTTGAACTCAAAAATCTTATTTAACTTTTCTCCAAATAGTTATATTTCCTCCAATTTCAAAGAATTCTAAATATTTAGTGTTTGTAGAATTTGCATTTGAATTAGCCATCATTTGCCTATTTGAAATACCTATTTTTTGTTAATTGAAATCTAGCCTGATTCATTCGGTTTTGGTAGGATTAAAAATTAAATAAATTGCACTCAACAGTCAATCTGAGACAACTCTTCAGATTTCAGAATATACCTATGCTCTGGTAAGCTTGTAAGCAATAGGGTAGGAAAGTGAACCATATATTGAAATGAGTATTCGAAAATTATAGTTTTTTACATGGTTTGGATTTCAATTTATATATCTGTATATAATTTTAATTCGATTAAAGAAAATACTTCAATGAATTGAAAGCGACAACTTTTAATTTCACAGCCACTACTCCATCATCCGTGTCTGGACCTAAAGGTCAACCAGTTCCAGTTGTAGAGGCTGGACCCGGAACAACTCCAGGCACAGTCACTGGCCCAGACGGACAGCCAACTCAATACGTTGTACCTAAAGGAGCATTCACAACACCAGGTTCTATACCAGGACCTGATGGAAAATCTGTTCCAGTGGGACCAGCAGGCCCAGGAACAACTCCAGGAACCGAAACAGGACCCGACGGCAAAACAAAGCAGATCGTACTTCCAAGTACTCCAAGCAGTCCAAATGCACCAGGTGGATCTTCGCCTAGCGGACCAAACGCACCAACTCAAGGTAAACAAAAAAGCCAACAAGATATATAAAAAAAATCAATAACTTTATTTGCGAAAAGGATGTCACCTTCAGTAATATATATCTTATATTACACTTCAATAGATTTCTTTTTATAATTAAAGTAATCCATTAAATTTCCTAGCTCTTGCAATATTTCTTTGAAACTTTGAACTCAAAAATCTTATTTAACTTTTCTCCAAAAAGTTATATATCCTCCAATTTCAAAGCATTCTTAATATTTAGTGTTTGTAGAATTTGCATTTGAGTTAGCCATCATATGCCTATTTGGAATACCTATTTTTTGTTAATATTTTTTTGAATTGAAATCTAGCCTGATCCATTCGGATTTGGTAGGATTAAAAATTAAATAAATTGCATTTAACAGTTAATCTGAGACATTTCTTCAGATTTTAGAATATACCTATGCTCTGGTAAGCTTGTAAGCAATAGGCAAGGAAAGTGAACCACGTATTGAAATGAGTATTCGAAAATTACATGGTTTGGATTTCAATTTTAATATCTGTATATAATTTTAATTCGATTAAAGAAAATACTTCAATGAATTGAAAGCGACAACTTTTAATTTCACAGCCACTACTCCATCATCCGTGTCTGGACCTAAAGGTCAACCAGTTCCAGTTGTAGAGGCTGGACCCAGAACAACTCCAGGCACAGTCACTGGCCCAGACGGACAGCCAACTCAATACGTTGTACCTAAAGGAGCATTCACAACACCAGGTTCTATACCAGGACCTAATGGAAAATCTGTTCCAGTGGGACCAGCAGGCCCAGGAACAACTCCAGGAACCGAAACAGGACCCGACGGCAAAACAAAGCAGATCGTACTTCCAAGTACTCCAAGCAGTCCAAATGCACCAGGTGGATCTTCGCCTAGCGGACCAAACGCACCAACTCAAGGTAAACAAAAAAGCCAACAAGATACATAAAAAAAATCAATAACTTTATTTGCGAAAAGGATGTCACCTTCAGTAATATATATCTTATATTACACTTCAATAGATTTCTTTTTATAATTAAAGTAATCCATTAAATTTCCTAGCTCTTGCAATATTTCTTTGAAACTTTGAACTCAAAAATCTTATTTAACTTTTCTCCAAAAAGTTATATATCCTCCAATTTCAAAGCATTCTTAATATTTAGTGTTTGTAGAATTTGCATTTGAGCTTGTAAGCAATAGGCAAGGAAAGTGAACCATATATTGAAATGAGTATTCGAAAATTACATGGTTTGGATTTCAATTTATTTATCTGTATATAATTTTAATTCGATTAAAGAAAATACTTCAATGAATTGAAAGCGACAACTTTTAATTTCACAGCCACTACTCCATCATCCGTGTCTGGACCTAAAGGTCAACCAGTTCCAGTTGTAGAGGCTGGACCCGGAACAACTCCAGGCACAGTCACTGGCCCAGACGGACAGCCAACTCAGTACGTTGTACCTAAAGGAGCATTCACAACACCAGGTTCTATACCAGGACCTGATGGAAAATCTGTTCCAGTGGGACCAGCAGGCCCAGGAACAACTCCAGGAACCGAAACAGGACCCAACGGCAAAACAAAGCAGATCGTACTTCCAAGTACTCCAAGCAGTCCAAATGCACCAGGTGGATCTTCGCCTAGCGGACCAAACGTACCAACTCAAGGTAAACAAAAAAGCCAACAAGATATATAAAAAAAATCAATAACTTTATTTGCGAAAATGAACTCACCTTCAGTACTTTATATCTTCCATTACACTTCAATAGATTTCTTTTTTATAATTAAAGTAACCCATTAAATTTCCTTGCTTTGCAATATTTCTTTGAAACTTTGAACTCAAAAATCTTATTTAACTTTTCTCCAAATAGTTATATTTCCTCCAATTTCAAAGAATTCTTAATATTTAGTGTTTGTAGAATTTGCATTTGAATTAGCCATCATTTGCCTATTTGAAATACCTATTTTTTGTTAATTGAAATCTAGCCTGATTCATTCGGTTTTGGTAGGATTAAAAATTAAATAAATTGCACTCAACAGTCAATCTGAGACAACTCTTCAGATTTCAGAATATACCTATGCTCTGGTAAGCTTGTAAGCAATAGGGTAGGAAAGTGAACCATATATTGAAATGAGTATTCGAAAATTATAGTTTTTTACATGGTTTGGATTTCAATTTATATATCTGTATATAATTTTAATTCGATTAAAGAAAATACTTCAATGAATTGAAAGCGACAACTTTTAATTTCACAGCCACTACTCCATCATCCGTGTCTGGACCTAAAGGTCAACCAGTTCCAGTTGTAGAGGCTGGACCCGGAACAACTCCAGGCACAGTCACTGGCCCAGACGGACAGCCAACTCAATACGTTGTACCTAAAGGAGCATTCACAACACCAGGTTCTATACCAGGACCTGATGGAAAATCTGTTCCAGTGGGACCAGCAGGCCCAGGAACAACTCCAGGAACCGAAACAGGACCCGACGGCAAAACAAAGCAGATCGTACTTCCAAGTACTCCAAGCAGTCCAAATGCACCAGGTGGATCTTCGCCTAGCGGACCAAACGCACCAACTCAAGGTAAACAAAAAAGCCAACAAGATATATAAAAAAAATCAATAACTTTATTTGCGAAAAGGATGTCACCTTCAGTAATATATATCTTATATTACACTTCAATAGATTTCTTTTTATAATTAAAGTAATCCATTAAATTTCCTAGCTCTTGCAATATTTCTTTGAAACTTTGAACTCAAAAATCTTATTTAACTTTTCTCCAAATGATTATATTTCCTCCAATTTCAAAGAATTCTTAATATTTAGTGTTTGTAGAATTTCCATTTGAGTTAGCCATCATATGCCTATTTGGAATACCTATTGTTTGTTAATATTTTTTTTAATTGAAATCTAGCCTGATCCATTCGGTTTTGGTAGGATTAAAAATTAAATAAATTGCATTTAACAGTTAATCTGAGACATTTCTTCAGATTTTAGAATATACCTATGCTCTGGTAAGCTTGTAAGCAATAGGCAAGGAAAGTGAACCATATATTGAAATGAGTATTCGAAAATTACATGGTTTGGATTTCAATTTATATATCTGTATATAATTTTAATTCGATTAAAGAAAATACTTCAATGAATTGAAAGCGACAACTTTTAATTTCACAGCCACTACTCCATCATCCGTGTCTGGACCTAAAGGTCAACCAGTTCCAGTTGTAGAGGCTGGACCCGGAACAACTCCAGGCACAGTCACTGGCCCAGACGGACAGCCAACTCAGTACGTTGTACCTAAAGGAGCATTCACAACACCAGGTTCTATACCAGGACCTGATGGAAAATCTGTTCCAGTGGGACCAGCAGGCCCAGGAACAACTCCAGGAACCGAAACAGGACCCGACGGCAAAACAAAGCAGATCGTACTTCCAAGTACTCCAAGCAGTCCAAATGCACCAGGTGGATCTTCGCCTAGCGGACCAAACGTACCAACTCAAGGTAAACAAAAAAGCCAACAAGATATATAAAAAAAATCAATAACTTTATTTGCGAAAATGAACTCACCTTCAGTACTTTATATCTTCCATTACACTTCAATAGATTTCTTTTTTATAATTAAAGTAACCCATTAAATTTCCTTGCTTTGCAATATTTCTTTGAAACTTTGAACTCAAAAATCTTATTTAACTTTTCTCCAAATAGTTATATTTCCTCCAATTTCAAAGAATTCTTAATATTTAGTGTTTGTAGAATTTGCATTTGAATTAGCCATCATTTGCCTATTTGAAATACCTATTTTTTGTTAATTGAAATCTAGCCTGATTCATTCGGTTTTGGTAGGATTAAAAATTAAATAAATTGCACTCAACAGTCAATCTGAGACAACTCTTCAGATTTCAGAATATACCTATGCTCTGGTAAGCTTGTAAGCAATAGGGTAGGAAAGTGAACCATATATTGAAATGAGTATTCGAAAATTATAGTTTTTTACATGGTTTGGATTTCAATTTATATATCTGTATATAATTTTAATTCGATTAAAGAAAATACTTCAATGAATTGAAAGCGACAACTTTTAATTTCACAGCCACTACTCCATCATCCGTGTCTGGACCTAAAGGTCAACCAGTTCCAGTTGTAGAGGCTGGACCCGGAACAACTCCAGGCACAGTCACTGGCCCAGACGGACAGCCAACTCAATACGTTGTACCTAAAGGAGCATTCACAACACCAGGTTCTATACCAGGACCTGATGGAAAATCTGTTCCAGTGGGACCAGCAGGCCCAGGAACAACTCCAGGAACCGAAACAGGACCCGACGGCAAAACAAAGCAGATCGTACTTCCAAGTACTCCAAGCAGTCCAAATGCACCAGGTGGATCTTCGCCTAGCGGACCAAACGCACCAACTCAAGGTAAACAAAAAAGCCAACAAGATATATAAAAAAAATCAATAACTTTATTTGCGAAAAGGATGTCACCTTCAGTAATATATATCTTATATTACACTTCAATAGATTTCTTTTTATAATTAAAGTAATCCATTAAATTTCCTAGCTCTTGCAATATTTCTTTGAAACTTTGAACTCAAAAATCTTATTTAACTTTTCTCCAAAAAGTTATATATCCTCCAATTTCAAAGCATTCTTAATATTTAGTGTTTGTAGAATTTGCATTTGAATTAGCCATCATATGCCTATTTGGAATACCTATTTTTTGTTAATATTTTTTTTAATTGAAATCTAGCCTGATCCATTCGGTTTTGGTAGGATTAAAAATTAAATAAATTGCATTTAACAGTTAATCTGAGACATTTCTTTAGATTTTAGAATATACCTATGCTCTGGTAAGCTTGTAAGCAATAGGCAAGGAAAGTGAACCATATATTGAAATGAGTATTCGAAAAATACATGGTTTGGATTTCAATTTATATATCTGTATATAATTTTAATTCGATTAAAGAAAATACTTCAATGAATTGAAAGCGACAACTTTTAATTTCACAGCCACTACTCCATCATCCGTGTCTGGACCTAAAGGTCAACCAGTTCCAGTTGTAGAGGCTGGACCCGGAACAACTCCAGGCACAGTCACTGGCCCAGACGGACAGCCAACTCAATACGTTGTACCTAAAGGAGCATTCACAACACCAGGTTCTATACCAGGACCTGATGGAAAATCTATTCCAGTGGGACCAGCAGGCCCAGGAACAACTCCAGGAACCGAAACAGGACCCGACGGCCAAACAAAGCAGATCGTACTTCCAAGTACTCCAAGCAGTCCAAATGCACCAGGTGGATCTTCGCCTAGCGGACCAAACGCACCAACTCAAGGTAAACTTAAAAGCCAACAAGATATATAAAAAAATCAATAACTTTATTTGCGAAAATGATGTCACCTCCAGTACTTTATATCTTCCATTACACATTAATAGATATCTTTTTATAATTAAAGTAATCCATTAAATTTCCTAGCTCTTGCAATATTTCTTTAAAACTTTGAACTCAAAAATCTTATTTATCTCTTCTCCAAAAAGTTATATATCCTCCAATTTCAAAGCATTCTTAATATTTAGTGTTTGTAGAATTTGCATTTGAGTTAGCCATCATATGCCTATTTGGAATACCTATTTTTTGTTAATATTTTTTTTAATTGAAATCTAGCCTGATCCATTCGGTTTTGGTAGGATTAAAAATTAAATAAATTGCATTTAACAAATAATCTGAGACATTTCTTCAGATTTTAGAATATACCTATGCTCTGGTAAGCTTGTAAGCAATAGGCAAGGAAAGTGAACCATGTATTGAAATGAGTATTCGAAAATTACATGATTTGGATTTCAATTTATATATCTGTATATAATTTTAATTCGATTAAAGAAAATACTTCAATGAATTGAAAGCCACAACTTTTAATTTCACAGCCACTACTCCATCATCCGTGTCTGGACCTAAAGGTCAACCAGTTCCAGTTGTAGAGGCTGGACCCGGAACAACTCCAGGCACAGTCACTGGCCCAGACGGACAGCCAACTCAATACGTTGTACCTAAAGGAGCATTCACAACACCAGGTTCTATACCAGGACCTGATGGAAAATCTGTTCCAGTGGGACCAGCAGGCCCAGGAACAACTCCAGGAACCGAAACAGGACCCGACGGCAAAACAAAGCAGATCGTACTTCCAAGTACTCAAAGCAGTCCAAATGCACCAGGTGGATCTTCGCCTAGCGGACCAAACGCACCAACTCAAGGTAAACACAAAAGCCAACAAGATATATAAAAAAAATCAATAACTTTATTTGCGAAAATGATGTCACCTTCAGTAATATATATCTTATATTACACTTCAATATATTTCTTTTTATAATTAAAGTAATCCATTAAATTTCCTAGCTCTTGCAATATTTCTTTGAAACTTTGAACTCAAAAATCTTATTTAACTTTTCTCTAAAAAGTTATATATCCTCCAATTTCAAAGCATTCTTAATATTTAGTGTTTGTAGAATTTGCATTTGAATTAGCCATCATATGTCTATTTGGAATACCTATTTTTTGTTAATATTTTTTTTAATTGAAATCTAGCCTGATTCATTCGTTTTGGTAGGATTAAAAATTAAATAAATTGCACTCAACAGTCAATCTGAGACAATTCTTCAGATTTCAGAATATACATATGTTCTGGTAAGCTTGTAAGCAATAGGCATGGAAAGTGAACCATATATTGAAAAGAGTATTCGAAAAATACATGGTTTGGATTTCAATTTATATATCTGTATATAATTTTAATTCGATTAAAGAAAATACTTCAATGAATTGAAAGCGACAACTTTTAATTTCACAGCCACTACTCCATCATCCGTGTCTGGACCTAAAGGTCAACCAGTTCCAGTTGTAGAGGCTGGACCCGGAACAACTCCAGGCACAGTCACTGGCCCAGACGGACAGCCAACTCAATACGTTGTACCTAAAGGAGCATTCACAACACCAGGTTCTATACCAGGACCTGATGGAAAATCTGTTCCAGTGGGACCAGCAGGCCCAGGAACAACTCCAGGTACCGAAACAGGACCCGACGGCAAAACAAAGCAGATCGTACTTCCAAGTACTCCAAGCAGTCCAAATGCACCAGGTGGATCTTCGCCTAGCGGACCAAACGCACCAACTCAAGGTAAACAAAAAAGCCAACAAGATATATAAAAAAAATCAATAACTTTATTTGCGAAAATGAACTCACCTTCAGTACTTTATATCTTCCATTACACTTTAATAGATTTCTTTTTATAAATAAAGTAATCCATTAAATTTCCTTGCTCTTGCAATATTTCTTTAAAACTTTGAACTCAAAAATCTTTTTTAACTTTTCTCCAAATAGTTATATTTCCTCCAATTTCAAAAAATTCTTAATATTTTGTGTTTGTAGAATTTGCATTTGAATTAGCCATCATTTGCCTATTTGAAATACCTATTTTTTGTTAATATTTTTTTAATTGAAATCTAGCCTGATTCATTCTGTTTTGGTAGGATTAAAAATTAAATAAATTGCACTCAACAGTCAATCTGAGACAACTCTTCAGATTTCAGAATATACCTATGCTCTGGTAAGCTTGTAAGCAATAGGGAAGGAAAGTGAACCATATATTGAAATGAGTATTCGAAAATTATAGTTTTTTACATGGTTTGGATTTCAATTTATATATCTGTGTATAATTTTAATTCGATTAATGAAAATACTTCAATGAATTGAAAGCGACAACTTTTAATTTCACAGCCACTACTCCATCATCTGTGTCTGGACCTAAAGGTCAACCAGTTCCAGTTGTAGAGGCTGGACCCGGAACAACTCCAGGCACAGTCACTGGCCCAGACGGACAGCCAACTCAATACGTTGTACCTAAAGGAGCATTCACAACACCAGGTTCTATACCAGGACCTGATGGAAAATCTGTTCCAGTGGGACCAGCAGGCCCAGGAACAACTCCAGGAACCGAAACAGGACCCGACGGCAAAACAAAGCAGATCGTACTTCCAAGTACTCCAAGCAGTCCAAATGCACCAGGTGGATCTGCGCCTAGCGGATCAAACGCACAAACTCAAGGTAAACAAAAAAGCCAACAAGATATATAAAAAAAATCAATAACTTTATTTGCGAAAATGATGTCACCTTCAGTAATATATATCTTATATTACACTTCAATAGATTTCTTTTTATAATTAAAGTAATCCATTAAATTTCCTAGCTCTTGCAATATTTCTTTGAAACTTTGAACTCAAAAATCTTATTTAACTTTTCTCCAAAAAGTTATATATCCTCCAATTTCAAAGCATTCTTAATATTTAGTGTTTGTAGAATTTGCATTTGAATTAGCCATCATATGTCTATTTGGAATACCTATTTTTTGTTAATATTTTTTTTAATTGAAATCTAGCCTGATTCATTCGTTTTGGTAGGATTAAAAATTAAATAAATTGCACTCAACAGTCAATCTGAGACAATTCTTCAGATTTCAGAATATACATATGTTCTGGTAAGCTTGTAAGCAATAGGCATGGAAAGTGAACCATATAATGAAATGAGTATTCGAAAAATACATGGTTTGGATTTCAATTTATATATCTGTATATAATTTTAATTCGATTAAAGAAAATACTTCAATGAATTGAAAGCCACAACTTTTAATTTCACAGCCACTACTCCATCATCCGTGTCTGGACCTAAAGGTCAACCAGTTCCAGTTGTAGAGGCTGGACCCGGAACAACTCCAGGCACAGTCACTGGCCCAGACGGACAGCCAACTCAATACGTTGTACCTAAAGGAGCATTCACAACACCAGGTTCTATACCAGGACCTGATGGAAAATCTGTTCCAGTGGGACCAGCAGGCCCAGGAACAACTCCAGGAACCGAAACAGGACCCGACGGCAAAACAAAGCAGATCGTACTTCCAAGTACTCCAAGCAGTCCAAATGCACCAGGTGGATCTTCGCCTAGCGGACCAAACGGACCAACTCAAGGTAAACAAAAAAGCCAACTAGATATATAAAAAAAATCAATAACTTTATTTGCGAAACTGATGTCACCTACAGTAATATATATCTTATATTACACTTCAATAGATTTCTTTTTATAATTAAAGTAATCCTTTAAATTTCCTAGCTCTTTCAATATTTCTTTGAAACTTTGAACTCAAAAATCTTATTTAACTTTTCTCCAAAAGTTTATATATCCTCCAATTTCAAAGCATTCTTAATATTTAGTGTTTGTAGAATTTGCATTTGAATTAGCCATCATATGCCTATTTGGAATACCTATTTTTTTAATATTTTTTTAAATTGAAATCTAGCCTGATTCATTCGTTTTGG
Organism: Troglohyphantes excavatus; assembly: GCA_963932185.1. Classification (NCBI taxonomy): domain Eukaryota; kingdom Metazoa; phylum Arthropoda; class Arachnida; order Araneae; family Linyphiidae; genus Troglohyphantes; species Troglohyphantes excavatus. The sequence continues at coordinate 22,223,856 of OZ010674.1, forward strand.
TAGGATTAAAAATTAAATAAATTGCACTCAACAGTCAATCTGAGACAATTCTTCAGATTTCAGAATATACATATGTTCTGGTAAGCTTGTAAGCAATAGGCAAGGAAAGTGAACCATGTATTGAAATGAGTATTCGAAAATTACATGGTTTGGATTTCAATTTATATATCTGTATATAATTTTAATTCGATTAAAGAAAATACTTCAATGAATTGAAAGCGACAACTTTTAATTTCACAGCCACTACTCCTTCATCCGTGTCTGGACCTAAAGGTCAACCAGTTCCAGTTGTAGAGGCTGGACCCAGAACAACTCCAGGCACAGTCACTGGCCCAGACGGACAGCCAACTCAATACGTTGTACCTAAAGGAGCATTCACAACACCAGGTTCTATACCAGGACCTGATGGAAAATCTGTTCCAGTGGGACCAGCAGGCCCAGGAACAACTCCAGGAACCGAAACAGGACCCGACGGCAAAACAAAGCAGATCGTACTTCCAAGTACTCCAAGCAGTCCAAATGCACCAGGTGGATCTTCGCCTAGCGGACCAAACGCACCAACTCAAGGTAAACAAAAAAGCCAACAAGATATATAAAAAAAATCAATAACTTTATTTGCGAAAATGAACTCACCTTCAGTACTTTATATCTTCCATTACACTTCAATAGATTTCTTTTTTATAATTAAAGTAATCCATTAAATTTCCTTGCTTTGCAATATTTCTTTGAAACTTTGAACTCAAAAATCTTATTTAACTTTTCTCCAAATAGTTATATTTCCTCCAATTTCAAAGAATTCTTAATATTTAGTGTTTGTAGAATTTGCATTTGAATTAGCCATCATTTGCCTATTTGAAATACATATTTTTTGTTAATATTTTTTTTAATTGAAATCTAGCCTGATTCATTCGGTTTTGGTAGGATTAAAAATTAAATAAATTGCACTCAACAGTCAATCTGAGACAACTCTTCAGATTTCAGAATATACCTATGCTCTGGTAAGCTTGTAAGCAATAGGGAAAGAAAGTGAACCATATATTGAAATGAGTATTCGAAAATTATAGTTTTTTACATGGTTTGGATTTCAATTTATATATCTGTATATAATTTTAATTCGATTAAAGAAAATACTTCAATGAATTGAAAGCCACAACTTTTAATTTCACAGCCACTACTCCATCATCCGTGTCTGGACCTAAAGGTCAACCAGTTCCAGTTGTAGAGGCTGGACCCGGAACAACTCCAGGCACAGTCACTGGCCCAGACGGACAGCCAACTCAATACGTTGTACCTAAAGGAGCATTCACAACACCAGGTTCTATACCAGGACCTGATGGAAAATCTGTTCCAGTAGGACCAGCAGGCCCAGGAACAACTCCAGGAACCGAAACAGGACCCGACGGCAAAACAAAGCAGATCGTACTTCCAAGTTCTCCAAGCATTCCAAATGCACCAGGTGGATCTTCGCCTAGCGGACCAAACGCACCAACTCAAGGTAAACAAAAAAGCCAACAAGATATATAAAAAAAATCAATAACTTTATTTGCGAAAATGATGTCACCTTCAGTAATATATATCTTATATTACACTTCAATAGATTTCTTTTTATAATTAAAGTAATCCATTAAATTTCCTAGCTCTTGCAATATTTCTTTGAAACTTTGAACTCAAAAATCTTATTTAACTTTTCTCCAAAAAGTTATATATCCTCCAATTTCAAAGCATTCTTAATATTTAGTGTTTGTAGAATTTGCATTTGAGTTAGCCATCATATGCCTATTTGGAATACCTATTTTTTGTTAATATTTTTTTTAATTGAAATCTAGCCTGATCCATTCGGTTTTGGTAGGATTAAAAATTAAATAAATTGCATTTAACAGTTAATCTGAGGCATTTCTTCAGATTTTAGAATATACCTATGCTCTGGTAAGCTTGTAAGCAATAGGCAAGGAAAGTGAACCATGTATTGAAATGAGTATTCGAAAATTACATGGTTTGGATTTCAATTTATATATCTGTATATAATTTTAATTCGATTAAAGAAAATACTTCAATGAATTGAAAGCCACAACTTTTAATTTCACAGCCACTACTCCATCATCCGTGTCTGGACCTAAAGGTCAACCAGTTCCAGTTGTAGAGGCTGGACCCGGAACAACTCCAGGCACAGTCACTGGCCCAGACGGACAGCCAACTCAATACGTTGTACCTAAAGGAGCATTCACAACACCAGGTTCTATACCAGGACCTGATGGAAAATCTGTTCCAGTGGGACCAGCAGGCCCAGGAACAACTCCAGGAACCGAAACAGGACCCGACGGCAAAACAAAGCAGATCGTACTTCCAAGTACTCCAAGCAGTCCAAATGCACCAGGTGGACCTTCGCCTAGCGGACCAAACGGACCAACTCAAGGTAAACAAAAAAGCCAACTAGATATATAAAAAAAATCAATAACTTTATTTGCGAAACTGATGTCACCTACAGTAATATATATCTTATATTACACTTCAATAGATTTCTTTTTATAATTAAAGTAATCCTTTAAATTTCCTAGCTCTTTTAATATTTCTTTGAAACTTTGAACTCAAAAATCTTATTTAACTTTTCTCCAAAAGTTTATATATCCTCCAATTTCAAAGCATTCTTAATATTTAGTGTTTGTAGAATTTGCATTTGAATTAGCCATCATATGCCTATTTGGAATACCTATTTTTTGTTAATATTTTTTTAAATTGAAATCTAGCCTGATTCATTCGTTTTGGTAGGATTAAAAATTAAATAAATTGCACTCAACAGTCAATCTGAGACAATTCTTCAGATTTCAGAATATACATATGTTCTGGTAAGCTTGTAAGCAATAGGCAAGGAAAGTGAACCATGTATTGAAATGAGTATTCGAAAATTACATGGTTTGGATTTCAATTTATATATCTGTATATAATTTTAATTCGATTAAAGAAAATACTTCAATGAATTGAAAGCGACAACTTTTAATTTCACAGCCACTACTCCTTCATCCGTGTCTGGACCTAAAGGTCAACCAGTTCCAGTTGTAGAGGCTGGACCCGGAACAACTCCAGGCACAGTCACTGGCCCAGACGGACAGCCAACTCAATACGTTGTACCTAAAGGAGCATTCACAACACCAGGTTCTATACCAGGACCTGATGGAAAATCTGTTCCAGTGGGACCAGCAGGCCCAGGAACAACTCCAGGAACCGAAACAGGACCCGACGGCAAAACAAAGCAGATCGTACTTCCAAGTACTCCAAGCAGTCCAAATGCACCAGGTGGATCTTCGCCTAGCGGACCAAACGCACCAACTCAAGGTAAACAAAAAAGCCAACAAGATATATAAAAAAAATCAATAACTTTATTTGCGAAAATGAACTCACCTTCAGTACTTTATATCTTCCATTACACTTCAATAGATTTCTTTTTTATAATTAAAGTAATCCATTAAATTTCCTTGCTTTGCAATATTTCTTTGAAACTTTGAACTCAAAAATCTTATTTAACTTTTCTCCAAATAGTTATATTTCCTCCAATTTCAAAGAATTCTTAATATTTAGTGTTTGTAGAATTTGCATTTGAATTAGCCATCATTTGCCTATTTGAAATACATATTTTTTGTTAATATTTTTTTTAATTGAAATCTAGCCTGATTCATTCGGTTTTGGTAGGATTAAAAATTAAATAAATTGCACTCAACAGTCAATCTGAGACAACTCTTCAGATTTCAGAATATACCTATGCTCTGGTAAGCTTGTAAGCAATAGGGAAAGAAAGTGAACCATATATTGAAATGAGTATTCGAAAATTATAGTTTTTTACATGGTTTGGATTTCAATTTATATATCTGTATATAATTTTAATTCGATTAAAGAAAATACTTCAATGAATTGAAAGCCACAACTTTTAATTTCACAGCCACTACTCCATCATCCGTGTCTGGACCTAAAGGTCAACCAGTTCCAGTTGTAGAGGCTGGACCCGGAACAACTCCAGGCACAGTCACTGGCCCAGACGGACAGCCAACTCAATACGTTGTACCTAAAGGAGCATTCACAACACCAGGTTCTATACCAGGACCTGATGGAAAATCTGTTCCAGTAGGACCAGCAGGCCCAGGAACAACTCCAGGAACCGAAACAGGACCCGACGGCAAAACAAAGCAGATCGTACTTCCAAGTACTCCAAGCATTCCAAATGCACCAGGTGGATCTTCGCCTAGCGGACCAAACGCACCAACTCAAGGTAAACAAAAAAGCCAACAAGATATATAAAAAAAATCAATAACTTTATTTGCGAAAATGATGTCACCTTCAGTAATATATATCTTATATTACACTTCAATAGATTTCTTTTTATAATTAAAGTAATCCATTAAATTTCCTAGCTCTTGCAATATTTCTTTGAAACTTTGAACTCAAAAATCTTATTTAACTTTTCTCCAAAAAGTTATATATCCTCCAATTTCAAAGCATTCTTAATATTTAGTGTTTGTAGAATTTGCATTTGAATTAGCCATCATATGTCTATTTGGAATACCTATTTTTTGTTAATATTTTTTTTAATTGAAATCTAGCCTGATTCATTCGTTTTGGTAGGATTAAAAATTAAATAAATTGCACTCAACAGTCAATCTGAGACAATTCTTCAGATTTCAGAATATACATATGTTCTGGTAAGCTTGTAAGCAATAGGCATGGAAAGTGAACCATATATTGAAATGAGTATTCGAAAAATACATGGTTTGGATTTCAATTTATATATCTGTATATAATTTTAATTCGATTAAAGAAAATACTTCAATGAATTGAAAGCGACAACTTTTAATTTCACAGCCACTACTCCATCATCCGTGTCTGGACCTAAAGGTCAACCAGTTCCAGTTGTAGAGGCTGGACCCGGAACAACTCCAGGCACAGTCACTGGCCCAGACGGACAGCCAACTCAATACGTTGTACCTAAAGGAGCATTCACAACACCAGGTTCTATACCAGGACCTGATGGAAAATCTGTTCCAGTGGGACCAGCAGGCCCAGGAACAACTCCAGGAACCGAAACAGGACCCGACGGCAAAACAAAGCAGATCGTACTTCCAAGTACTCCAAGCAGTCCAAATGCACCAGGTGGATCTTCGCCTAGCTTACCAAACGCACCAACTCAAGGTAAACATAAAAGCCAACAAGATATATAAAAAAATTCAATAACTTTATTTGCGAAAATGAACTCACCTTTAGTACTTTATATCTTCCATTACACTTCAATAGATTTCTTTTTATAATTAAAGTAATCCATTAAATTTTTTAGCTCTTGCAATATTTCTTTAAAACTTTGAACTCAAAAATCTTATTTATCTCTTCTCCAAAAAGTTATATATCCTCCAATTTCAAAGCATTCTTAATATTTAGTGTTTGTAGAATTTGCATTTGAATTAGCCATCATTTGCCTATTTGAAATACATATTTTTTGTTAATATTTTTTTAAATTGAAATCTAGCCTGATTCATTCGGTTTTGGTAGGATTAAAAATTAAATAAATTGCACTCAACAGTCAATCTGAGACAACTCTTCAGATTTCAGAATATACCTATGCTCTGGTAAGCTTGTAAGCAATAGGGAAAGAAAGTGAACCAAATGAGTATTCGAAAATTATAGTTTTTTACATGGTTTGGATTTCAATTTATATATCTGTATATAATTTTAATTCGATTAAAGAAAATACTTCAATGAATTGAAAGCCACAACTTTTAATTTCACAGCCACTACTCCATCATCCGTGTCTGGACCTAAAGGTCAACCAGTTCCAGTTGTAGAGGCTGGACCCGGAACAACTCCAGGCACAGTCACTGGCCCAGACGGACAGCCAACTCAATACGTTGTACCTAAAGGAGCATTCACAACACCAGGTTCTATACCAGGACCTGATGGAAAATCTGTTCCAGTGGGACCAGCAGGCCCAGGAACAACTCCAGGAACCGAAACAGGACCCGACGGCAAAACAAAGCAGATCGTACTTCCAAGTACTCCAAGCAGTCCAAATGCACCAGGTGGATCTTCGCCTAGCTTACCAAACGCACCAACTCAAGGTAAACATAAAAGCCAACAAGATATATAAAAAAATTCAATAACTTTATTTGCGAAAATGAACTCACCTTTAGTACTTTATATCTTCCATTACACTTCAATAGATTTCTTTTTATAATTAAAGTAATCCATTAAATTTCCTAGCTCTTGCAATATTTCTTTAAAACTTTGAACTCAAAAATCTTATTTATCTCTTCTCCAAAAAGTTATATATCCTCCAATTTCAAAGCATTCTTAATATTTAGTGTTTGTAGAATTTGCATTTGAATTAGCCATCATTTGCCTATTTGAAATACATATTTTTTGTTAATATTTTTTTTAATTGAAATCTAGCCTGATTCATTCGGTTTTGGTAGGATTAAAAATTAAATAAATTGCACTCAACAGTCAATCTGAGACAACTCTTCAGATTTCAGAATATACCTATGCTCTGGTAAGCTTGTAAGCAATAGGGAAAGAAAGTGAACCATATATTGAAATGAGTATTCGAAAATTATAATTTTTTACATGGTTTGGATTTCAATTTATATATCTGTATATAATTTTAATTCGATTAAGGAAATTATTCCATGAATTGAAAGCCACAACTTTTAATTTCACAGCCACTACTCCATCATCCGTGTCTGGACCTAAAGGTCAACCAGTTCCAGTTGTAGAGGCTGGACCCGGAACAACTCCAGGCACAGTCACTGGCCCAGACGGACAGCCAACTCAATACGTTGTACCTAAAGGAGCATTCACAACACCAGGTTCTATACCAGGACCTGATGGAAAATCTGTTCCAGTAGGACCAGCAGGCCCAGGAACAACTCCAGGAACCGAAACAGGACCCGACGGCAAAACAAAGCAGATCGTACTTCCAAGTACTCCAAGCATTCCAAATGCACCAGGTGGATCTTCGCCTAGCGGACCAAACGCACCAACTCAAGGTAAACAAAAAAGCCAACAAGATATATAAAAAAAATCAATAACTTTATTTGCGAAAATGATGTCACCTTCAGTAATATATATCTTATATTACACTTCAATAGATTTCTTTTTATAATTAAAGTAATCCATTAAATTTCCTAGCTCTTGCAATATTTCTTTGAAACTTTGAACTCAAAAATCTTATTTAACTTTTCTCCACAAAGTTATATATCCTCCAATTTCAAAGCATTCTTAATATTTAGTGTTTGTAGAATTTGCATTTGAATTAGCCATCATATGTCTATTTGGAATACCTATTTTTTGTTAATATTTTTTTTAATTGAAATCTAGCCTGATTCATTCGTTTTGGTAGGATTAAAAATTAAATAAATTGCACTCAACAGTCAATCTGAGACAATTCTTCAGATTTCAGAATATACATATGTTCTGGTAAGCTTGTAAGCAATAGGCATGGAAAGTGAACCATATATTGAAATGAGTATTCGAAAAATACATGGTTTGGATTTCAATTTATATATCTGTATATAATTTTAATTCGATTAAAGAAAATACTTCAATGAATTGAAAGCGACAACTTTTAATTTCACAGCCACTACTCCATCATCCGTGTCTGGACCTAAAGGTCAACCAGTTCCAGTTGTAGAGGCTGGACCCGGAACAACTCCAGGCACAGTCACTGGCCCAGACGGACAGCCAACTCAATACGTTGTACCTAAAGGAGCATTCACAACACCAGGTTCTATACCAGGACCTGATGGAAAATCTGTTCCAGTGGGACCAGCAGGCCCAGGAACAACTCCAGGAACCGAAACAGGACCCGACGGCAAAACAAAGCAGATCGTACTTCCAAGTACTCCAAGCAGTCCAAATGCACCAGGTGGATCTTCGCCTAGCTTACCAAACGCACCAACTCAAGGTAAACATAAAAGCCAACAAGATATATAAAAAAAATCAATAACTTTATTTGCGAAAATGAACTCACCTTTAGTACTTTATATCTTCCATTACACTTCAATAGATTTCTTTTTATAATTAAAGTAATCCATTAAATTTCCTAGCTCTTGCAATATTTCTTTAAAACTTTGAACTCAAAAATCTTATTTATCTCTTCTCCAAAAAGTTATATATCCTCCAATTTCAAAGCATTCTTAATATTTAGTGTTTGTAGAATTTGCATTTGAGTTAGCCATCATATGCCTATTTGGAATACCTATTTTTTGTTAATATTTTTTTTAATTGAAATCTAGCCTGATCCATTCGGTTTTGGTAGGATTAAAAATTAAATAAATTGCATTTAACAGTTAATCTGAGACATTTCTTCAGATTTTAGAATATACCTATGCTCTGGTAAGCTTGTAAGCAATAGGCAAGGAAAGTGAACCATGTATTGAAATGAGTATTCGAAAATTACATGGTTTGGATTTCAATTTATATATCTGTATATAATTTTAATTCGATTAAAGAAAATACTTCAATGAATTGAAAGCCACAACTTTTAATTTCACAGCCACTACTCCAACATCCGTGTCTGGACCTAAAGGTCAACCAGTTCCAGTTGTAGAGGCTGGACCCGGAACAACTCCAGGCACAGTCACTGGCCCAGACGGACAGCCAACTCAATACGTTGTACCTAAAGGAGCATTCACAACACCAGGTTCTCTACCAGGACCTGATGGAAAATCTGTTCCAGTGGGACCAGCAGTCCCAGGAACAACTCCAGGAACCGAAACAGGACCCGACGGCAAAACAAAGCAGATCGTACTTCCAAGTACTCCAAGCAGTCCAAATGCACCAGGTGGATCTTCGCCTAGCGGACCAAACGCACCAACTCAAGGTAAACAAAAAAGCCAACAAGATATATAAAAAAAATCAATAACTTTATTTGCGAAAAGGATGTCACCTTCAGTAATATATATCTTATATTACACTTCAATAGATTTCTTTTTATAATTAAAGTAATCCATTAAATTTCCTAGCTCTTGCAATATTTCTTTGAAACTTTGAACTCAAAAATCTTATTTAACTTTTCTCCAAAAAGTTATATATCCTCCAATTTCAAAGCATTCTTAATATTTAGTGTTTGTAGAATTTGCATTTGAATTAGCCATCATATGCCTATTTGGAATACCTATTTTTTGTTAATATTTTTTTTAATTGAAATCTAGCCTGATTCATTCGTTTTGGTAGGATTAAAAATTAAATAAATTGCACTCAACAGTCAATCTGAGACAATTCTTCAGATTTCAGAATATACATATGTTCTGGTAAGCTTGTAAGCAATAGGCATGGAAAGTGAACCATATATTGAAATGAGTATTCGAAAAATACATGGTTTGGATTTCAATTTATATATCTGTATATAATTTTAATTCGATTAAAGAAAATACTTCAATGAATTGAAAGCGACAACTTTTAATTTCACAGCCACTACTCCATCATCCGTGTCTGGACCTAAAGGTCAACCAGTTCCAGTTGTAGAGGCTGGACCCGGAACAACTCCAGGCACAGTCACTGGCCCAGACGGACAGCCAACTCAATACGTTGTACCTAAAGGAGCATTCACAACACCAGGTTCTATACCAGGACCTGATGGAAAATCTGTTCCAGTGGGACCAGCAGGCCCAGGAACAACTCCAGGAACCGAAACAGGACCCGACGGCAAAACAAAGCAGATCGTACTTCCAAGTACTCCAAGCAGTCCAAATGCACCAGGTGGATCTTCGCCTAGCTTACCAAACGCACCAACTCAAGGTAAACATAAAAGCCAACAAGATATATAAAAAAAATCAATAACTTTATTTGCGAAAATGAACTCACCTTTAGTACTTTATATCTTCCATTACACTTCAATAGATTTCTTTTTATAATTAAAGTAATCCATTAAATTTCCTAGCTCTTGCAATATTTCTTTAAAACTTTGAACTCAAAAATCTTATTTATCTCTTCTCCAAAAAGTTATATATCCTCCAATTTCAAAGCATTCTTAATATTTAGTGTTTGTAGAATTTGCATTTGAGTTAGCCATCATATGCCTATTTGGAATACCTATTTTTTGTTAATATTTTTTTTAATTGAAATCTAGCCTGATCCATTCGGTTTTGGTAGGATTAAAAATTAAATAAATTGCATTTAACAGTTAATCTGAGACATTTCTTCAGATTTTAGAATATACCTATGCTCTGGTAAGCTTGTAAGCAATAGGCAAGGAAAGTGAACCATGTATTGAAATGAGTATTCGAAAATTACATGGTTTGGATTTCAATTTATATATCTGTATATAATTTTAATTCGATTAAAGAAAATACTTCAATGAATTGAAAGCCACAACTTTTAATTTCACAGCCACTACTCCAACATCCGTGTCTGGACCTAAAGGTCAACCAGTTCCAGTTGTAGAGGCTGGACCCGGAACAACTCCAGGCACAGTCACTGGCCCAGACGGACAGCCAACTCAATACGTTGTACCTAAAGGAGCATTCACAACACCAGGTTCTCTACCAGGACCTGATGGAAAATCTGTTCCAGTGGGACCAGCAGTCCCAGGAACAACTCCAGGAACCGAAACAGGACCCGACGGCAAAACAAAGAAGATCGTACTTCCAAGTACTCCAAGCAGTCCAAATGCACCAGGTGGATCTTCGCCTAGCGGACCAAACGCACCAACTCAAGGTAAACAAAAAAGCCAACAAGATATATAAAAAAAATCTATCATTTTATTTGCGGAAATGATGTCACCTTCAGTACTATATATCTTCCATTACACTTCAATAGATTTATTTTTATAATTAAAGTAATCCATTAAATTTCCTAGCTCTTGCAAAATTTCTTTGAAACTTTGAACACAAAAATCTTATTTGACTTTTCTCCAAATAGTTATGTTTCCTCCAATTTCAAAGCATTTATAATATTTAGTGTTTGTAGAATTTGCATTTGAATTAGCCATCATTTGCCTATTTGAAATACCTATTTTTTGTTAATCTTTTTTTAATTGAAATCTAGCCTGATTCATTCGGTTTTGGTAGGATTAAAAATTAAATAAATTGCACTCAACAGTCAATCTGAGACAACTCTTCAGATTTCAGAATATACCTATGCTCTGGTAAGCTTGTAAGCAATAGGGAAGGAAAGTGAACCATATATTGAAATGAGTATTCGAAAATTATAGTTTTTTACATGGTTTGGATTTCAATTTATATATCTGTGTATAATTTTAATTCGATTAAAGAAAATACTTCAATGAATTGAAAGCGACAACTTTTAATTTCACAGCCACTACTCCATCATCTGTGTCTGGACCTAAAGGTCAACCAGTTCCAGTTGTACAGGCTGGACCCGGAACAACTCCAGGCACAGTCACTGGCCCAGACGGACAGCCAACTCAATACGTTGTACCTAAAGGAGCATTCACAACACCAGGTTCTATACCAGGACCTGATGGAAAATCTGTTCCAGTGGGACCAGCAGGCCCAGGAACAACTCCAGGAACCGAAACAGGACCCGACGGCAAAACAAAGCAGATCGTACTTCCAAGTACTCCAAGCAGTCCAAATGCACCAGGTGGATCTTCGCCTAGCGGACCAAACGCACCAACTCAAGGTAAACAAAAAAAGCCAACAAGATATATAAAAAAAATCAATAACTTTATTTGCGAAAATGAACTAACCTTCAGTACTTTATATCTTCCATTACACTTTAATAGATTTTTTTTTATAATTAAAGTAATCCATTAAATTTCCTTGCTCTTGCAATATTTCTTTGAAACTTTGAACTCAAAAATCTTTTTTAACTTTTCTCCAAATAGTTATATTTCCTCCAATTTCAAAGAATTCTTAATATTTAGTGTTTGTAGAATTTGCATTTGAATTAGCCATCATTTGCCTATTTGAAATACCTATTTTTTGTTAATATTTTTTTAATTGAAATCTAGCCTGATTCATTCGGTTTTGGTAGGATTAAAAATTAAATAAATTGCACTCAACAGTCAATCTGAGACAACTCTTCAGATTTCAGAATATACCTATGCTCTGGTAAGCTTGTAAGCAATAGGGAAAGAAAGTGAACCATATATTGAAATGAGTATTCGAAAATTATAGTTTTTTACATGGTTTGGATTTCAATTTATATATCTGTATGTAATTTTAATTCGATTAAAGAAAATACTTCAATGAATTGAAAGCCACAACTTTTAATTTCACAGCCACTACTCCATCATCCGTGTCTGGACCTAAAGGTCAACCAGTTCCAGTTGTAGAGGCTGGACCCGGAACAACTCCAGGCACAGTCACTGGCCCAGACGGACAGCCAACTCAATACGTTGTACCTAAAGGAGCATTCACAACACCAGGTTCAATACCAGGACCTGATGGAAAATCTGTTCCAGTGGGACCAGCAGGCCCAGGAACAACTCCAGGAACCGAAACAGGACCCGACGGCAAAACAAAGCAGATCGTACTTCCAAGTACTCCAAGCAGTCCAAATGCACCAGGAGGATCTTCGCCTAGCGAACCAAACGCACCAACTCAAGGTAAACATAAAAGCCAACAAGATATATAAAAAAATCAATAACTTTATTTGCGAAAATAATGTCACCTCCAGTACTTTATATCTTCCATTACACTTCAATAGATTTCTTTTTATAATTAAAGTAATCCATTAAATTTCCTAGCTCTTGCAAAATTTCTTTGAAACTTTGAACACAAAAATCTTATTTGACTTTTCTCCAAATAGTTATGTTTCCTCCAATTTCAAAGCATTTATAATATTTAGTGTTTGTAGAATTTGCATTTGATTTAGCCATCATATGCCTACTTGGAATACCTATTTTTTGTTAATATTTTTTTAATTGAAATCTAGCCTGATCCATTCGGTTTTGGTAGAATTAAAAATTAAATAAATTGCACTTAACAGTCAATCTGAGACATTTCTTCAGATTTTAGAATATACCTATGCTCTGGTAAGCTTGTAAGCAATAGGCAAGGAAACTGAACCATATATTGAAATGAGTATTCGAAAATTATAGTTTTTTACATGGTTTGGATTTCAATTTATATATCTGTGTATAATTTTAATTCGATTAAAGAAAATACTTCAATGAATTGAAAGCGACAACTTTTAATTTCACAGCCACTACTCCATCATCCGTGTCTGGACCTAAAGGTCAACCAGTTCCAGTTGTAAAGGCTGGACCCGGAACAACTCCAGGCACAGTCACTGGCCCAGACGGACAGCCAACTCAATACGTTGTACCTAAAGGAGCATTCACAACACCAGGTTCTATACCAGGACCTGATGGAAAATCTGTTCCAGTGGGACCAGCAGGCCCAGGAACAACTCCAGGAACCGAAACAGGACCCGACGGCAAAACAAAGCAGATCGTACTTCCAAGTACTCCAAGCAGTCCAAATGCACCAGGAGGATCTTCGCCTAGCGAACCAAACGCACCAACTCAAGGTAAACATAAAAGCCAACAAGATATATAAAAAAATCAATAACTTTATTTGCAAAAATGATTGCACCTCCAGTACTATATATCTTATATTACACTTCAATAGATTTCTTTTTATAATTAAAGTAATCCATTAAATTTCCTAGCTCTTGCAAAATTTCTTTGAAACTTTGAACTCAAAAATCTTATTTGACTTTTCTCCAAATAGTTATGTTTCCTCCAATTTCAAAGCATTTATAATATTTAGTGTTTGTAGAATTTGCATTTGATTTAGCCTACTTGGAATACCTATTTTTTGTTAATATTTTTTTATTTGAAATCTAGCCTGATTCATTCGGTTTTGGTAGGATTAAAAATTAAATAAATTGCACTCAACAGTCAATCTGAGACAACTCTTCAGATTTCAGAATATACCTATGCTCTGGTAAGCTTGTAAGCAATAGGGAAGGAAAGTGAACCATATATTGAAATGAGTATTCGAAAATTATAGTTTTTTACATGGTTTGGATTTCAATTTATATATCTGTATATAATTTTAATTCGATTAAAGAAAATACTTCAATGAATTGAAAGCGACAACTTTTAATTTCACAGCCACTACTCCATCATCCGTGTCTGGACCTAAAGGTCAACCAGTTCCAGTTGTAGAGGCTGGACCCGGAACAACTCCAGGCACAGTCACTGGCCCAGACGGACAGCCAACTCAATACGTTGTACCTAAAGGAGCATTCACAACACCAGGTTCTATACCAGGACCTGATGGAAAATCTGTTCCAGTGGGACCAGCAGGCCCAGGAACAACTCCAGGAACCGAAACAGGACCCGACGGCAAAACAAAGCAGATCGTACTTCCAAGTACTCCAAGCAGTCCAAATGCACCAGGTGGATCTTCGCCTAGCGGACCAAACGCACCAACTCAAGGTAAACAAAAAAGCCAACAAGATATATAAAAAAATCAATAACTTTATTTGCGAAAATGAACTCACCTTCAGTACTTTATATCTTCCATTACACTTCAATAGATTTCTTTTTATAATTAAAGTAATCCATTAAATTTCCTAGCTCTTGCAATATTTCTTTAAAACTTTGAACTCAAAAATCTTATTTATCTCTTCTCCAAAAAGTTATATATCCTCCAATTTCAAAGCATTCTTAATATTTAGTGTTTGTAGAATTTGCATTTGAGTTAGCCATCATATGCCTATTTGGAATACCTACTTTTTGTTAATATTATTTTTAATTGAAATCTAGAATGATCCATTCGGTTTTGGTAGGACTAAAAATTAAATAAATTGCACTCAACAGTCAATCTGAGACAATTCTTCAGATTTCAGAATATACATATGTTCTGGTAAGCTTGTAAGCAATAGGCAAGAAAAGTGAACCATATATTGAAATGAGTATTCGAAAATTACATGGTTTGGATTTCAATTTATATATCTGTATATAATTTTAATTCGATTAAAGAAAATACTTCAATGAATTGAAAGCGACAACTTTTAATTTCACAGCCACTACTCCATCATCCGTGTCTGGACCTAAAGGTCAACCAGTTCCAGTTGTAGAGGCTGGACCCGGAACAACTCCAGGCACAGTCACTGGCCCAGACGGACAGCCAACTCAATACGTTGTACCTAAAGGAGCATTCACAACACCAGGTTCTATACCAGGACCTGATGGAAAATCTGTTCCAGTGGGACCAGCAGGCCCAGGAACAACTCCAGGAACCGAAACAGGACCCGACGGCAAAACAAAGCAGATCGTACTTCCAAGTACTCCAAGCAGTCCAAATGCACCAGGAGGATCTTCGCCTAGCGAACCAAACGCACCAACTCAAGGTAAACATAAAAGCCAACAAGATATATAAAAAAATCAATAACTTTATTTGCGAAAATAATGTCACCTCCAGTACTTTATATCTTCCATTACACTTCAATAGATTTCTTTTTATAATTAAAGTAATCCATTAAATTTCCTAGCTCTTGCAAAATTTCTTTGAAACTTTGAACTCAAAAATCTTATTTGACTTTTCTCCAAATAGTTATGTTTCCTCCAATTTCAAAGCATTTATAATATTTAGTGTTTGTAGAATTTGCATTTGATTTAGCCATCATATGCCTACTTGGAATACCTGTTTTTTGTTAATATTTTTTTAATTGAAATCTAGCCTGATCCATTCGGTTTTGGTAGAATTAAAAATTAAATAAATTGCACTTAACAGTCAATCTGAGACATTTCTTCAGATTTTAGAATATACCTATGCTCTGGTAAGCTTGTAAGCAATAGGCAAGGAAACTGAACCATATATTGAAATGAGTATTTGAAAATTATAGTTTTTTACATGGTTTGAATTTTAATTTTTTAAATGTGTATATAATTTTAATTCGATTAAAAAAATACTTCAATGAATTGAAAGCAACAACTTTTATTTTCACAGCCACTACTGCATCATCTGTGCCTGGACCTAAAGGTCAACCAGTTCCAGTTGTAGAGGCTGGACCCGGAACAACTCCAGGCACAGTCACTGGCCCAGACGGACAGCCAACCCAATACGTTGTACCTAAAGGAGCATTCACAACACCAGGTTCTATACCAGGACCTAATGGGAAACCTGTTCCAGTCGGACCAGCAGGCGCAGGAACTACACCAGGAACCCAAACAGGACACCACGGCAAAACAAAGCAGATCGTACTTCCAAGTACTCCAAGCAGTCCAAATGCACCAGGTGGATCTTCGCCTAGCGGACCAAACGCACCAACTCAAGGTAAACAAAACAGCCAACAAAATATATAAAAAAATCAATAACTTTATTTGCGAAAATGATGTCCCCTCCAGTACTTTATATCTTCTATTACACTTCAATAGATTTCTTTTTATAATTAAAGTAACCCATTAAATTCCCTAGATCTTGCAAAATTTCTTTGAAACTTTGAACTCAAAATCTTATTTAACTTTTCTCCAAATAGTTATATTTCCTCAAGTTTCAAAGCATTCTTAATATTTAGTGTTTGTAGAATTTTGCATTTGAATTAGCCATCATAATGCCTATTTGGAATACCTATTTTTTTAAATATTTTTTTTAATTGAAATCTAGCCTGATCCATTCGGTTTTGGTAGAATTAAAAATTAAATAAATTGCATTTAACAGTCAATCAGAGACATTTCTTCAGATTTTAGAATATACCTATGCTGTAATAAGCTTGTAAGCAATAGGCAAGGAAAGTGAACCATATATTGAAATGAGTATTCGAAAATTATAGTTTTTTACATGGTTTTAATTTCAAATTATATATATGTATATAATATAAATTTAGTTAAAGACTTCAATGATTTGAATGCATCAACTTTTATTTTCACAGCCACTACTCCATCATCCGTGTCTGGACCTAAAGGTCAACCAGTTCCAGTTGTAGAGGCTGGACCCGGTACAACTCCAGGCACAGTCACTGGCCCAGACGGACAGCCAACTCAATACGTTGTACCTAAAGGAGCATTCACAACACCAGGTTCTATACCAGGACCTGATGGGAAATCTGTTCCAGTGGGACCAGCAGGCCCAGGAACAACTCCAGGAACTGAAACAGGACCCGACGGCAAAACAAAGCAGATCGTACTTCCAAGTACTCCAAGCAGTCCAAATGCACCAGGTGGATCTTCGCCTAGCGGACCAAACGCACCAACTCAAGGTAAACAAAACAGCCAACAAAATATATAAAAAAATGAATAACTTTATTTGCGAAAATGATGTCCCCTCCAGTACTTTATATCTTCTATTACACTTCAATAGATTTCTTTTTATAATTAAAGTAACCCATTAAATTCCCTAGATCTTGCAAAATTTCTTTGAAACTTTGAACTCAAAATCTTATTTAACTTTTCTCCAAATAGTTATATTTCCTCCAGTTTCAAAGCATTCTTAATATTTAGTGTTTGTAGAAATTGCATTTGAATTAGCCATCATATGCCTATTTGGAATACCTATTTTTTGTTAATATTTTTTTTAATTGAAATCTAGCCTGATCCATTTGGTTTTGGTAGGATTAAAAATTAAATAAATTGCATTTAACAGTCAATCAGAGACATTTCTTCAGATTTTAGAATATACCTATGCTGTAATAAGCTTGTAAGCAATATGCAAGGAAAGTGAACCATATATTGAAATGAGTATTCGAAAATTATAGTTTTTTACATGGTTTGGATTTCAAATTATATATATGTATATAATATAAATTTAGTTAAAGACTTCAATGATTTGAATGCAACAACTTTTATTTTCACAGCCACTACTCCATCATCCGTGTCTGGACCTAAAGGTCAACCAGTTCCAGTTGTAGAGGCTGGACCCGGTACAACTCCAGGCACAGTCACTGGCCCAGACGGACAGCCAACTCAATACGTTGTACCTAAAGGAGCATTCACAACACCAGGTTCTATACCAGGACCTGATGGGAAATCTGTTCCAGTGGGACCAGCAGGCCCAGGAACAACTCCAGGAACTGAAACAGGACCCGACGGCAAAACAAAGCAGATCGTACTTCCAAGTACTCCAAGCAGTCCAAATGCACCAGGTGGATCTTCGCCTAGCGGACCAAACGCACCAACTCAAGGTAAACAAAACAGCCAACAAAATATATAAAAAAATGAATAACTTTATTTGCGAAAATGATGTCCCCTCCAGTACTTTATATCTTCTATTACACTTCAATAGATTTCTTTTTATAATTAAAGTAACCCATTAAATTCCCTAGATCTTGCAAAATTTCTTTGAAACTTTGAACTCAAAATCTTATTTAACTTTTCTCCAAATAGTTATATTTCCTCCAGTTTCAAAGCATTCTTAATATTTAGTGTTTGTAGAAATTGCATTTGAATTAGCCATCATATGCCTATTTGGAATACCTATTTTTTGTTAATATTTTTTTTAATTGAAATCTAGCCTGATCCATTTGGTTTTGGTAGGATTAAAAATTAAATAAATTGCATTTAACAGTCAATCAGAGACATTTCTTCAGATTTTAGAATATACCTATGCTGTAATAAGCTTGTAAGCAATATGCAAGGAAAGTGAACCATATATTGAAATGAGTATTCGAAAATTATAGTTTTTTACATGGTTTGGATTTCAAATTATATATATGTATATAATATAAATTTAGTTAAAGACTTCAATGATTTGAATGCAACAACTTTTATTTTCACAGCCACTACTCCATCATCCGTGTCTGGACCTAAAGGTCAACCAGTTCCAGTTGTAGAGGCTGGACCCGGAACAACTCCAGGCACAGTCACTGGCCCAGACGGACAGCCAACTCAATACGTTGTACCTAAAGGAGCATTCACAACACCAGGTTCTATACCAGGACCTGATGGAAAATCTGTTCCAGTGGGACCAGCAGGCCCAGGAACAACTCCAGGAACCGAAACAGGACCCGACGGCAAAACAAAGCAGATCGTACTTCCAAGTACTCCAAGCAGTCCAAATGCCCCAGGTGGATCTTCGCCTAGCGGACCAAACGCACCAACTCAAGGTAAACAAAACAGCCAACAAAATATATAAAAAAATCAATAACTTTATTTGCGAAAATGATGTCCCCTCCAGTACTTTATATCTTCTATTACACTTCAATAGATTTCTTTTTAGAATTAAAGTAACCCATTAAATTCCCTAGAACTTGCAAAATTTCTTTGAAACTTTGAACTTAAAATCTTATTTAACTTTTCTCCAAAAAGTTATATTTCCTCCAGTTTCAAAACATTCTTAATATTTAGTGTTTGTAGAATTTTGCATTTGAATTAGCCATCATATGCCTATTTGGAATACCTATTTTTTTAAATATTTTTTTTTAATTGAATTCTAGCCTGATCCATTCGGTTTTGGTAGAATTAAAAATTAAATAAATTGCATTTAACAGTCAATCAGAGACATTTCTTCAGAGTTTAGAATATACCTATGCTGTAATAAGCTTGTAAGTAATAGGCAAGGAAAGTGAACCATATATTGAAATGAGTATTCGAAAATTATAGTTTTTTACATGGTTTGGATTTCAAATTATATATATGTATATAATATAAATTTAGTTAAAGACTTCAATGATTTGAATGCAACAACTTTTATTTTCACAGCCACTACTCCATCATCCGTGTCTGGACCTAAAGGTCAACCAGTTCCAGTTGTAGAGGCTGGACCCGGAACAACTCCAGGCACAGTCACTGGCCCAGACGGACAGCCAACTCAATACGTTGTACCTAAAGGAGCATTCACAACACCAGGTTCTATACCAGGACCTGATGGAAAATCTGTTCCAGTGGGACCAGCAGGCCCAGGAACAACTCCAGGAACTGAAACAGGACCCGACGGCAAAACAAAGCAGATCGTACTTCCAAGTACTCCAAGCAGTCCAAATGCACCAGGTGGATCTTCGCCTAGCGGACCAAACGCACCAACTCAAGGTAAACAAAACAGCCAACAAAATATATAAAAAAATCAATAACTTTATTTGCGAAAATGATGTCCCCTCCAGTACTTTATATCTTCTATTACACTTCAATAGATTTCTTTTTATAATTAAAGTAACCCATTAAATTCCCTAGAACTTGCAAAATTTCTTTGAAACTTTGAACTCAAAATCTTATTTAACTTTTCTCCAAATAGTTATATTTCCTCCAGTTTCAAAGCATTCTTAATATTTAGTGGTTGTAGAATTTTGCATTTGAATTAGTTATCATAATGCCTATTTGGAATACCTATTTTTTTAAATATTTTTTTTAATTGAAATCTAGCCTGATCCATTCGGTTTTGGTAGAATTAAAAATTAAATAAATTGCATTTAACAGTCAATCAGAGACATTTCTTCAGATTTTAGAATATACCTATGCTGTAATAAGCTTGTAAGCAATAGGCAAGGAAAGTGAACCATATATTGAAATGAGTATTCGAAAATTATAGTTTTTTACATGGTTTTAATTTCAAATTATATATATGTATATAATATAAATTTAGTTAAAGACTTCAATGATTTGAATGCATCAACTTTTATTTTCACAGCCACTACTCCATCATCCGTGTCTGGACCTAAAGGTCAACCAGTTCCAGTTGTAGAGGCTGGACCCGGTACAACTCCAGGCACAGTCACTGGCCCAGACGGACAGCCAACTCAATACGTTGTACCTAAAGGAGCATTCACAACACCAGGTTCTATACCAGGACCTGATGGGAAATCTGTTCCAGTGGGACCAGCAGGCCCAGGAACAACTCCAGGAACTGAAACAGGACCCGACGGCAAAACAAAGCAGATCGTACTTCCAAGTACTCCAAGCAGTCCAAATGCCCCAGGTGGATCTTCGCCTAGCGGACCAAACGCACCAACTCAAGGTAAACAAAACAGCCAACAAAATATATAAAAAAATCAATAACTTTATTTGCGAAAATGATGTCCCCTCCAGTACTTTATATCTTCTATTACACTTCAATAGATTTCTTTTTATAATTAAAGTAACCCATTAAATTTCCTAACTCTTGCAAAATTTCTTTGAAACTTTGAACTCAAAATCTTATTTAACTTTTCTCCAAATAGTTATATTTCCTCCAGTTTCAAAGCATTCTTAATATTTAGTGTTTGTAGAAATTGCATTTGAATTAGCCATCATATGCCTATTTGGAATACCTATTTTTTGTTAATATTTTTTTTAATTGAAATCTAGCCTGATCCATTTGGTTTTGGTAGGATTAAAAATTAAATAAATTGCATTTAACAGTCAATCAGAGACATTTCTTCAGATTTTAGAATATACCTATGCTGTAATAAGCTTGTAAGCAATATGCAAGGAAAGTGAACCATATATTGAAATGAGTATTCGAAAATTATAGTTTTTTACATGGTTTGGATTTCAAATTATATATATGTATATAATATAAATTTAGTTAAAGACTTCAATGATTTGAATGCAACAACTTTTATTTTCACAGCCACTACTCCATCATCCGTGTCTGGACCTAAAGGTCAACCAGTTCCAGTTGTAGAGGCTGGACCCGGAACAACTCCAGGCACAGTCACTGGCCCAGACGGACAGCCAACTCAATACGTTGTACCTAAAGGAGCATTCACAACACCAGGTTCTATACCAGGACCTGATGGAAAATCTGTTCCAGTGGGACCAGCAGGCCCAGGAACAACTCCAGGAACCGAAACAGGACCCGACGGCAAAACAAAGCAGATCGTACTTCCAAGTACTCCAAGCAGTCCAAATGCCCCAGGTGGATCTTCGCCTAGCGGACCAAACGCACCAACTCAAGGTAAACAAAACAGCCAACAAAATATATAAAAAAATCAATAACTTTATTTGCGAAAATGATGTCCCCTCCAGTACTTTATATCTTCTATTACACTTCAATAGATTTCTTTTTAGAATTAAAGTAACCCATTAAATTCCCTAGAACTTGCAAAATTTCTTTGAAACTTTGAACTTAAAATCTTATTTAACTTTTCTCCAAAAAGTTATATTTCCTCCAGTTTCAAAACATTCTTAATATTTAGTGTTTGTAGAATTTTGCATTTGAATTAGCCATCATATGCCTATTTGGAATACCTATTTTTTTAAATATTTTTTTTTAATTGAATTCTAGCCTGATCCATTCGGTTTTGGTAGAATTAAAAATTAAATAAATTGCATTTAACAGTCAATCAGAGACATTTCTTCAGAGTTTAGAATATACCTATGCTGTAATAAGCTTGTAAGTAATAGGCAAGGAAAGTGAACCATATATTGAAATGAGTATTCGAAAATTATAGTTTTTTACATGGTTTGGATTTCAAATTATATATATGTATATAATATAAATTTAGTTAAAGACTTCAATGATTTGAATGCAACAACTTTTATTTTCACAGCCACTACTCCATCATCCGTGTCTGGACCTAAAGGTCAACCAGTTCCAGTTGTAGAGGCTGGACCCGGAACAACTCCAGGCACAGTCACTGGCCCAGACGGACAGCCAACTCAATACGTTGTACCTAAAGGAGCATTCACAACACCAGGTTCTATACCAGGACCTGATGGAAAATCTGTTCCAGTGGGACCAGCAGGCCCAGGAACAACTCCAGGAACTGAAACAGGACCCGACGGCAAAACAAAGCAGATCGTACTTCCAAGTACTCCAAGCAGTCCAAATGCACCAGGTGGATCTTCGCCTAGCGGACCAAACGCACCAACTCAAGGTAAACAAAACAGCCAACAAAATATATAAAAAAATCAATAACTTTATTTGCGAAAATGATGTCCCCTCCAGTACTTTATATCTTCTATTACACTTCAATAGATTTCTTTTTATAATTAAAGTAACCCATTAAATTCCCTAGAACTTGCAAAATTTCTTTGAAACTTTGAACTCAAAATCTTATTTAACTTTTCTCCAAATAGTTATATTTCCTCCAGTTTCAAAGCATTCTTAATATTTAGTGGTTGTAGAATTTTGCATTTGAATTAGTTATCATAATGCCTATTTGGAATACCTATTTTTTTAAATATTTTTTTTAATTGAAATCTAGCCTGATCCATTCGGTTTTGGTAGAATTAAAAATTAAATAAATTGCATTTAACAGTCAATCAGAGACATTTCTTCAGATTTTAGAATATACCTATGCTGTAATAAGCTTGTAAGCAATAGGCAAGGAAAGTGAACCATATATTGAAATGAGTATTCGAAAATTATAGTTTTTTACATGGTTTTAATTTCAAATTATATATATGTATATAATATAAATTTAGTTAAAGACTTCAATGATTTGAATGCATCAACTTTTATTTTCACAGCCACTACTCCATCATCCGTGTCTGGACCTAAAGGTCAACCAGTTCCAGTTGTAGAGGCTGGACCCGGTACAACTCCAGGCACAGTCACTGGCCCAGACGGACAGCCAACTCAATACGTTGTACCTAAAGGAGCATTCACAACACCAGGTTCTATACCAGGACCTGATGGGAAATCTGTTCCAGTGGGACCAGCAGGCCCAGGAACAACTCCAGGAACTGAAACAGGACCCGACGGCAAAACAAAGCAGATCGTACTTCCAAGTACTCCAAGCAGTCCAAATGCCCCAGGTGGATCTTCGCCTAGCGGACCAAACGCACCAACTCAAGGTAAACAAAACAGCCAACAAAATATATAAAAAAATCAATAACTTTATTTGCGAAAATGATGTCCCCTCCAGTACTTTATATCTTCTATTACACTTCAATAGATTTCTTTTTATAATTAAAGTAACCCATTAAATTTCCTAACTCTTGCAATATTTCTTTGAAACTTTGAACTCAAAATCTTATTTAACTTTTCTCCAAATAGTTATATTTCCTCCAGTTTCAAAACATTCTTAATATTTAGTGTTTGTAGAATTTT
Source organism: Troglohyphantes excavatus (assembly GCA_963932185.1). NCBI lineage: Eukaryota > Metazoa > Arthropoda > Arachnida > Araneae > Linyphiidae > Troglohyphantes > Troglohyphantes excavatus. Next base: position 22,247,717 of record OZ010674.1, read on the forward strand.
GCATTTGAATTAGCCATCATATGCCTATTTGGAATACCTATTTTTTTAAATATTTTTTTTTAATTGAATTCTAGCCTGATCCATTCGGTTTTGGTAGAATTAAAAATTAAATAAATTGCATTTAACAGTCAATCAGAGACATTTCTTCAGAGTTTAGAATATACCTATGCTGTAATAAGCTTGTAAGTAATAGGCAAGGAAAGTGAACCATATATTGAAATGAGTATTCGAAAATTATAGTTTTTTACATGGTTTGGATTTCAAATTATATATATGTATATAATATAAATTTAGTTAAAGACTTCAATGATTTGAATGCAACAACTTTTATTTTCACAGCCACTACTCCATCATCCGTGTCTGGACCTAAAGGTCAACCAGTTCCAGTTGTAGAGGCTGGACCCGGAACAACTCCAGGCACAGTCACTGGCCCAGACGGACAGCCAACTCAATACGTTGTACCTAAAGGAGCATTCACAACACCAGGTTCTATACCAGGACCTGATGGAAAATCTGTTCCAGTGGGACCAGCAGGCCCAGGAACAACTCCAGGAACTGAAACAGGACCCGACGGCAAAACAAAGCAGATCGTACTTCCAAGTACTCCAAGCAGTCCAAATGCACCAGGTGGATCTTCGCCTAGCGGACCAAACGCACCAACTCAAGGTAAACAAAACAGCCAACAAAATATATAAAAAAATCAATAACTTTATTTGCGAAAATGATGTCCCCTCCAGTACTTTATATCTTCTATTACACTTCAATAGATTTCTTTTTATAATTAAAGTAACCCATTAAATTCCCTAGAACTTGCAAAATTTCTTTGAAACTTTGAACTCAAAATCTTATTTAACTTTTCTCCAAATAGTTATATTTCCTCCAGTTTCAAAGCATTCTTAATATTTAGTGGTTGTAGAATTTTGCATTTGAATTAGTTATCATAATGCCTATTTGGAATACCTATTTTTTTAAATATTTTTTTTAATTGAAATCTAGCCTGATCCATTCGGTTTTGGTAGAATTAAAAATTAAATAAATTGCATTTAACAGTCAATCAGAGACATTTCTTCAGATTTTAGAATATACCTATGCTGTAATAAGCTTGTAAGCAATAGGCAAGGAAAGTGAACCATATATTGAAATGAGTATTCGAAAATTATAGTTTTTTACATGGTTTTAATTTCAAATTATATATATGTATATAATATAAATTTAGTTAAAGACTTCAATGATTTGAATGCATCAACTTTTATTTTCACAGCCACTACTCCATCATCCGTGTCTGGACCTAAAGGTCAACCAGTTCCAGTTGTAGAGGCTGGACCCGGTACAACTCCAGGCACAGTCACTGGCCCAGACGGACAGCCAACTCAATACGTTGTACCTAAAGGAGCATTCACAACACCAGGTTCTATACCAGGACCTGATGGGAAATCTGTTCCAGTGGGACCAGCAGGCCCAGGAACAACTCCAGGAACTGAAACAGGACCCGACGGCAAAACAAAGCAGATCGTACTTCCAAGTACTCCAAGCAGTCCAAATGCCCCAGGTGGATCTTCGCCTAGCGGACCAAACGCACCAACTCAAGGTAAACAAAACAGCCAACAAAATATATAAAAAAATCAATAACTTTATTTGCGAAAATGATGTCCCCTCCAGTACTTTATATCTTCTATTACACTTCAATAGATTTCTTTTTATAATTAAAGTAACCCATTAAATTTCCTAACTCTTGCAATATTTCTTTGAAACTTTGAACTCAAAATCTTATTTAACTTTTCTCCAAATAGTTATATTTCCTCCAGTTTCAAAGCATTCTTAATATTTAGTGTTTGTAGAATTTGCATTTGAATTAGCCATCATATGCCTATTTGGAATACCTATTTTTTTAAATATTTTTTTAATTGAAATCTAGCCTGATCCATTCGGTTTTGGTAGGATTAAAAATTAAATAAATTGCATTTAACAGTCAATCAGAGACATTTCTTCAGATTTTAGAATATACCTATGCTGTAATAAGCTTGTAAGCAATAGGCAAGGAAAGTGAACCATATATTGAAATGAGTATTCGAAAATTATAGTTTTTTACATGGTTTGGATTTCAAATTATATATATGTATATAATATAAATTTAGTTAAAGACTTCAATGATTTGAATGCAACAACTTTTATTTTCACAGCCACTACTCCATCATCCGTGTCTGGACCTAAAGGTCAACCAGTTCCAGTTGTAGAGGCTGGACCCGGAACAACTCCAGGCACAGTCACTGGCCCAGACGGACAGCCAACTCAATACGTTGTACCTAAAGGAGCATTCACAACACCAGGTTCTGTACCAGGACCTGATGGAAAATCTGTTCCAGTTGGACCAGCAGGCCCAGGAACAACTCCAGGAACCGAAACAGGACCCGACGGCAAAACAAAGCAGATCGTACTTCCAAGTACTCCAAGCAGTCCAAATGCACCAGGTGGATCTTCGCCTAGCGGACCAAACGCACCAACTCAAGGTAAACAAAACAGCCAACAAAATATATAAAAAATCATTAACTTTATTTGCGAAAATGATGTCCCCTCCAGTACTTTATATCTTCTATTACACTTCAATAGATTTCTTTTTATAATTAAAGTAACCCATTAAATTCCATAGATCTTGCAAAATTTCTTTGAAACTTTGAACTCAAAATCTTATTTAACTTTTCTCTAAATAGTTATATTTCCACAAGTTTCAAAGCATTCTTAATATTTAGTGTTTGTAGAATTTGCATTTGAATTAGCCATCATATGCCTATTTGGAATACCTATTTTTTTTAATTGAAATCTAGCCTGATCCATTCATTTTTGGTAGGATTAAAAATTAAATAAATTGCATTTAACAGTCAATCAGAGACATTTCTTCAGATTTTAGAATATACCTATGCTGTAATAAGCTTGTAAGTAATAGGCAAGGAAAGTGAACCATATATTGAAATGAGTATTCGAAAATTATAGTTTTTTACATGGTTTGGATTTCAAATTATATATATGTATATAATATAAATTTAGTTAAAGACTTCAATGATTTGAATGCAACAACTTTTATTTTCACAGCCACTACTCCATCATCCGTGTCTGGACCTAAAGGTCAACCAGTTCCAGTTGTAGAGGCTGGACCCGGAACAACTCCAGGCACAGTCACTGGCCCAGACGGACAGCCAACTCAATACGTTGTACCTAAAGGAGCATTCACAACACCAGGTTCTATACCAGGACCTGATGGAAAATCTGTTCCAGTGGGACCAGCAGGCCCAGGAACAACTCCAGGAACCGAAACAGGACCCGACGGCAAAACAAAGCATATCGTACTTCCAAGTACTCCAAGCAGTCCAAATGCCCCAGGTGGATCTTCGCCTAGCGGACCAAACGCACCAACTCAAGGTAAACAAAACAGCCAACAAAATATATAAAAAAATCAATAGCTTTATTTGCGAAAATGATGTCCCCTCCAGTACTTTATATCTTCTATTACACTTCAATAGATTTCTTTTTATAATTAAAGTAACCCATTAAATTCCCTAGATCTTGCAAAATTTCTTTGAAACTTTGAACTCAAAATCTTATTTAACTTTTCTCCAAATAGTTATATTTCCTCCAGTTTCAAAGCATTCTTAATATTTAGTGTTTGTAGAATTTGCATTTGAATTAGCCATCATATGCCTATTTGGAATACCTATTTTTTTAAATATTTTTTTAATTGAAATCTAGCCTGATCCATTCGGTTTTGGTAGGATTAAAAATTAAATAAATTGCATTTAACAGTCAATCAGAGACATTTCTTCAGATTTTAGAATATACCTATGCTGTAATAAGCTTGTAAGCAATAGGCAAGGAAAGTGAACCATATATTGAAATGAGTATTCGAAAATTATAGTTTTTTACATGGTTTGGATTTCAAATTATATATATGTATATAATATAAATTTAGTTAAAGACTTCAATGATTTGAATGCAACAACTTTTGATTTCACAGCCACTACTCCATCATCCGTGTCTGGACCTAAAGGTCAACCAGTTCCAGTTGTAGAGGCTGGACCCGGAACAACTCCAGGCACAGTCACTGGCCCAGACGGACAGCCAACTCAATACGTTGTACCTAAAGGAGCATTCACAACACCAGGTTCTGTACCAGGACCTGATGGAAAATCTGTTCCAGTTGGACCAGCAGGCCCAGGAACAACTCCAGGAACCGAAACAGGACCCGACGGCAAAACAAAGCAGATCGTACTTCCAAGTACTCCAAGCAGTCCAAATGCACCAGGTGGATCTTCGCCTAGCGGACCAAACGCACCAACTCAAGGTAAGCAAAACAGCCAACAAAATATATAAAAAATCAATAACTTTATTTGCGAAAATGATGTCCCCTCCAGTACTTTATATCTTCTATTACACTTCAATAGATTTCTTTTTATAATTAAAGTAACCCATTAAATTCCATAGATCTTGCAAAATTTCTTTGAAACTTTGAACTCAAAATCTTATTTAACTTTTCTCCAAATAGTTATATTTCCACAAGTTTCAAAGCATTCTTAATATTTAGTGTTTGTAGAATTTGCATTTGAATTAGCCATCATATGCCTATTTGGAATACCTATTTTTTTTAATTGAAATCTAGCCTGATCCATTCGGTTTTGGTAGGATTAAAAATTAAATAAATTGCATTTAACAGTCAATCAGAGACATTTCTTCAGATTTTAGAATATACCTATGCTGTAATAAGCTTGTAAGCAATAGGCAAGGAAAGTGAACCATATATTGAAATGAGTATTCGAAAATTATAGTTTTTTACATGGTTTGGATTTCAAATTATATATATGTATATAATATAAATTTAGTTAAAGACTTCAATGATTTGAATGCAACAACTTTTATTTTCACAGCCACTACTCCATCATCCGTGTCTGGACCTAAAGGTCAACCAGTTCCAGTTGTAGAGGCTGGACCCGGAACAACTCCAGGCACAGTCACTGGCCCAGACGGACAGCCAACTCAATACGTTGTACCTAAAGGAGCATTCACAACACCAGGTTCTGTACCAGGACCTGATGGAAAATCTGTTCCAGTTGGACCAGCAGGCCCAGGAACAACTCCAGGAACCGAAACAGGACCCGACGGCAAAACAAAGCAGATCGTACTTCCAAGTACTCCAAGCAGTCCAAATGCACCAGGTGGATCTTCGCCTAGCGGACCAAACGCACCAACTCAAGGTAAACAAAACAGCCAACAAAATATATAAAAAATCAATAACTTTATTTGCGAAAATGATGTCCCCTCCAGTACTTTATATCTTCTATTACACTTCAATAGATTTCTTTTTATAATTATAGTAACCCATTAAATTCCATAGATCTTGCAAAATTTCTTTGAAACTTTGAACTCAAAATCTTATTTAACTTTTCTCCAAATAGTTATATTTCCTCCAGTTTCAAAGCATTCTTAATATTTAGTGTTTGTAGAATTGGCATTTGAATTAGCCATCATATGCCTATTTGGAATACCTATTTTTTGTTAATATTTTTTTTAATTGAAATCTAGCCTGATCCATTCGGTTTTGGTAGGATAAAAATTAAATAAATTGCATTTAGCAGTCAATCAGAGACATTTCTTCAGATTTTAGAATATACCTATGCTGTAATAAGCTTGTAAGCAATAGGCAAGGAAAGTGAACCATATATTGAAATGAGTATTCGAAAATTATAGTTTTTTACATGGTTTGGATTTCAAATTATATATATGTATATAAATTAAATTTAGTTAAAAACTTAAATGATTTGAATGCAACAACTTTTATTTTCACAGCCACTACTCCATCATCCGTGTCTGGACCTAAAGGTCAACCAGTTCCAGTTGTAGAGGCTGGACCCGGAACAACTCCAGGCACAGTCACTGGCCCAGATGGACAGCCAACTCAATACGTTGTACCTAAAGGAGCATTCACAACACCAGGTTCTATACCAGGACCTGATGGAAAATCTGTTCCAGTGGGACCAGCAGGCCCAGGAACAACTCCAGGAACCGAAACAGGACCCGACGGCAAAACAAAGCAGATCGTACTTCCAAGTACTCCAAGCAGTCCAAATGCCCCAGGTGGATCTTCGCCTAGCGGACCAAACGCACCAACTCAAGGTAAACAAAACAGCCAACAAAATATATAAAAAAATCAATTACTTTATTTGCGAAAATGATGTCCCCTCCAGTACTTTATATCTTCTATTACACTTCAATAGATTTCTTTTTATAATTAAAGTAACCCATTAAATTTCCTAACTCTTGCAATATTTCTTTGAAACTTTGAACTGAAAAATCTTATTTAACTTTTCTCCAAATAGTTATATTTCCTCCAATTTCAAAGAATTCTTAATATTTAGTGTTTGTAGAATTTGCATTTGAATTAGCCATCATAATGCTTATTTGGAATACCTATTTTTTGTTAACATTTATTTTAATTGAAATCTAGCCTGGTCCATTCGGTTTTGGTGGGATTAAAAATTAAATAAATTGCATTTAACAGTCAATCAGAGGCATTTCTTCAGAATTTAGAATATACCTATGCTGTAATAAGCTTGTAAGCAATAGGCAAGGAAAGTGAACCATATATTGAAATGAGTATTCGAAAATTATAGTTTTTTACAAGGTTTGGATTTCAAATTATATATATGTATATAATATAAATTTGGTTAAAGAAAGTACTTCAATAAATTGAAAGCAACAACTTTTATTTTCCCAGCCACTACTCCATCATCCGTGTCTGGACCTAAAGGTCAACCAGTTCCAGTTGTAGAGGCTGGACCCGGAACAACTCCAGGCACAGTCACTGGCCCAGACGGACAGCCAACTCAATACGTTGTACCTAAAGGAGCATTCACAACACCAGGTTCTATACCAGGACCTGATGGAAAATCTGTTCCAGTGGGACCAGCAGGCCCAGGAACAACTCCAGGAACCGAAACAGGACCCGACGGCAAAACAAAGCAGATCGTACTTCCAAGTACTCCAAGCAGTCCAAATGCACCAGGTGGATCTTCGCCTAGCGGACCAAACGCACCAACTCAAGGTAAACAAAAAAGCCAACAAGATATATAAAAAAATCAATAACTTTATTTGCGAAAATGATTGCACCTCCAATTCTTTATATCTCCTATTACACTTCAGTAGATTTCTTTTTATAATTAAAGTAATCTATTAAATTTCCTAACTCTTGCAATATTTCTTTAAAACTTTGAACTGAAAAATCTTATTTAACTTTTCTCCAAATAGTTATATTTCCTCCAATTTCAAAGCATTCTTAATATTTAGTGTTTGTAGAATTTGCATTTGAATTAGCCATCATATGCTTATTTGGAATACTTATTTTTTTTAAAAATATTTTTTAAATTGAAATCTAGCCTGATCTATTCGGTTTTGGTAGGATTAAAAATTAAATAAATTGCATTTAACAGTCAATCAGAGACATTTCTTCAGATTTTAGAATATACCTATTCTGTATTAAGCTTGTAAGCAATAGGCAAGGAAAGTGAACCATATATTAAAATGAGTATTCGAAAATTATAGTTTTTTACATGGTTTGGATTTCAAATTATATATACGTATATAATATAAATTTGGTTAAAGAAAGTACTTCAATGAATTGAAAGCAACAACTTTTATTTTCACAGCCACTACTCCATCATCCGTGCCTGGACCTAAAGGTCAACCAGTTCCAGTTGTAGAGGCTGGACCCGGAACAACTCCAGGCACAGTCACTGGCCCAGACGGTCAGCCAACTCAATACGTTGTACCTAAAGGAGCATTTACAACACCAGGTTCTATACCAGGACCTAATGGGAAACCTGTTCCAGTTGGACCAGCAGGCCCAGGAACTACACCAGGAACCCAAACAGGACACCACGGCAAAACAAAGCAGATCGTACTTCCAAGTACTCCAAGCAGTCCAAATGCACCAGGTGGATCTTCGCCTAGTGGACCAAACGCACCAACTCAAGGTAAACAAAAATACCAACACGATATATAAAAAAATCACTATCTTTATTTGCGAAAATGATGTCACCTCCAGTACTTTATATCTTCCATTACACTTAAATAGATTTATTTTTATATATAAAGTTGCCCATTAAATTTCCCAGCTCTTGCAATATTTCTTTGAAATTTTGAAAACAAAAATCTTATTTAACTTTTCTCCAAATAGTTATATTTCCTCCAATTTCAAAGCATTCTTAATATTTAGTGTTTGTAGAATTTGCATTTGAATTAGCCATCATAATGCCTATTTGGAATACCTATTTTTTGTTAACATTTATTTTAATTGAAATCTAGCCTGGTCCATTCGGTTTTGGTAGGATTAAAAATTAAATAAATTGCATTTAACAGTCAATCAGAGACATTTCTTCAGATTTTAGAATATACCTATGTTCAGGTAAGCTTTTAAGCAATAGGCAAGGAAAGTCAATTTTTTTTAAAATTGAAATATAGCCTGATATATTCGGTTTTGGTAGGATTACAAATTAAATAAATTGCATTTAACAGTCAATCAGAGGCATTTCTTCAGAATTTAGAATATACCTATGCTGTAATAAGCTTGTAAGCAATAGGCAAGGAAAGTGAACCATATATTGAAATGAGTATTCGAAAATTATAGTTTTTTACATGGTTTGGATTTCAATTTATATTTATGTATATAATATAAATTTGGTTAAAGAAAGTATTTCAATGAATTGAAATCAACAACTTTTATTTTCACAGCTACTACTCCATCATCCGTGTCTGGACCTAAAGGTCAACCAATTCCAGTTGTAGAGGCTGGACCCGGAACAACTCCAGGCACAGTCACTGGCCCAGACGGACAGCCAACTCAATACGTTGTACCTAAAGGAGCATTCACAACACCAGGTTCAATACCAGGACCTGATGGAAAATCTGTTCCAGTGGGACCAGCAGGCCCAGGAACAACTCCAGGAACCGAAACAGGACCCGACGGCAAAACAAAGCAGATCGTACTTCCAAGTACTCCAAGCAGTCCAAATGCACCAGGTGGATCTTCGCCTAGCGGACCAAACGCACCAACTCAAGGTAAACAAAAAAGCCAACAAGATATATAAAAAAATCAATAACTTTATTTGCGAAAATGATTGCACCTACAGTTCTTTATATCTCCTATTACACTTCAAAAGATTTCTTTTTATAATTAAAGTCACCCATTAAATTCCCTAGATCTTGCAAAATTTCTTTGAAACTTTGAACTCAAAATCTTATTTAACTTTTCTCCAAATAGTTATATTTCCTCCAGTTTCAGAGCATTCTTAGTATTTAGTGTTTGTAGAATTTGCATTTCAATTAGCCATCATATGCCTATTTGGAATACCTATTTTTTTAAATATTTTTTTTAATTGAAATCTAGCCTGATCCATTCGGTTTTGGTAGGATTAAAAATTAAATAAATTGCATTTAACAGTCAATCAGAGACATTTTTTCAGATTTTAGAATATACCTATGCTGTAATAAGCTTGTAAGCAATAGGCAAGGAAAGTGAACCATATATTGAAATGAGTATTCAAAAATTATAGTTTTTTACAAGGTTTGGATTTCAAATTATATATATGTATATAATATAAATTTGGTTAAAGAAAGTACTTCAATGAATTGAAAGCAACAACTTTTATTTTTACAGCCACTACTCCATCATCCGTGTCTGGACCTAAAGGTCAACCAGTTCCAGTTGTAGAGGCTGGACCCGGAACAACTCCAGGCACAGTCACTGGCCCAGACGGACAGCCAACTCAATACGTTGTACCTAAAGGAGCATTCACAACACCAGGTTCTATACCAGGACCTGATGGAAAATCTGTTCCAGTGGGACCAGCAGGCCCAGGAACAACTCCAGGAACCGAAACAGGACCCGACGGCAAAATAAAGCAGATCGTACTTCCAAGTACTCCAAGCAGTCCAAATGCACCAGGTGGATCTTCGCCTAGCGGACCAAACGCACCAACTCAAGGTAAACAAAAAAGCCAACAAGATATATAAAAAAATCAATAACTTTATTTGCGAAAATGTTTGCACCTCCAGTTCTTTATATCTCCTATTACACTTCAATAGATTTCTTTTTATAATTAAAGTAACCCATTAAATTCCCTAGATCTTGCAAAATTTCTTTGAAACTTTGAACTCAAAAATTTATTTAGCTTTTCTCCAAATAGTTATATTTCCTCCAATTTCAAAGAATTTTTAATATTTAGTTTTTGTTTTTGTAGAATTTGCATTTAAATTAGCCATCATTTGCTTATTTGGAATACCTATTTTTTGTTAATATTTTTTTTAATTGAAATCTAGCCTGATCCATTCGGTTTTGGTGGGATTAAAAATTAAATAAATTGCATTTAACAGTCAATCAGAGGCATTTCTTCAGAATTTAGAATATACCTATTCTGTAATAAGCTTGTAAGCAATAGGCAAGGAAAGTGAACCATATATTGAAATGAGTATTCGAAAATTATAGTTTTTTACATGGTTTGGATTTCAAATTATATATATGTATATAATATAAATTTGGTTAAAGAAAGTACTTCAATAAATTGAAAGCAACAACTTTTATTTTCCCAGCCACTACTCCATCATCCGTGTCTGGACCTAAAGGTCAACCAGTTCCAGTTGTAGAGGCTGGACCCGGAACAACTCCAGGCACAGTCACTGGCCCAGACGGACAGCCAACTCAATACGTTGTACCAAAAGGAGCATTCACAACACCAGGTTCTATACCAGGACCTGATGGAAAATCTGTTCCAGTGGGACCAGCAGGCACAGGAACAACTCCAGGAACCGAAACAGGACCCGACGGCAAAACAAAGCAGATCGTACTTCCAAGTACTCCAAGCAGTCCAAATGCACCAGGTGGATCTTCGCCTAGCGGACCAAACGCACCAACTCAAGGTAAACAAAAAAGCCAACACGATATATAAAAAAATCACTATCTTTATTTGCGAAAATGATGTCACTTCCAGTACTTTATATCTTCCATTACACTTAAATAGATTTATTTTTATATATAAAGTAGCCCATTAAATTTCCCAGCTCTTGCAATATTTCTTTGCAACTTTGAAAACAAAAATCTTATTTAACTTTTCTCCAAATAGTTATATTTCCTCCAATTTCAAAGCATTCTTAATATTTAGTGTTTGTAGAATTTGCATTTGAATTAGCCATCATAATGCCTATTTGGAATACCTATTTTTTGTTAACATTTATTTTAATTGAAATCTAGCCTGGTCCATTCGGTTTTGGTAGGATTAAAAATTAAATAAATTGCATTTAACAGTCAATCAGAGACATTTCTTCAGATTTTAGAATATACCTATGCTCAGGTAAGCTTGTAAGCAATAGGCAAGGAAAGTCAATTTTTTTTAAAATTGAAATCTAGCCTGATCCATTCGGTTTTGGTAGGATTAAAAATTAAATAAATTGCATTTAACAGTCAATCAGAGGCATTTCTTCAGAATTTAGAATATACCTATGCTGTTATAAGCTTGTAAGCAATAGGCAAGGAAAGTGAACCATATATTGAAATGAGTATTCGAAAATTATAGTTTTTTACATGGTTTGGATTTCAAATTATATATATGTATATAATATAAATTTAGTTAAAGACTTCAATGATTTGAATGCAACAACTTTTATTTTCACAGCCACTACTCCATCAACCGTGTCTGGACCTAAAGGTCAACCAGTTCCAGTTGTAGAGGCTGGACCCGGAACAACTCCAGGCACAGTCACTGGCCCAGACGGTCAGCCAACTCAATACGTTGTACCTAAAGGAGCATTTACAACACCAGGTTCTATACCAGGACCTAATGGGAAACCTGTTCCAGTTGGACCAGCAGGCCCAGGAACTACACCAGGAACCCAAACAGGACACCACGGCAAAACAAAGCAGATCGTACTTCCAAGTACTCCAAGCAGTCCAAATGCCCCAGGTGGATCTTCGCCTAGCGGACCAAACGCACCAACTCAAGGTAAACAAAACCGCCAACAAAATATATAAAAAAAATCAATAACTTTATTTGCAAAAATGATTGCACCTCCAGTACTATATATCTTATATTACACTTCAATAGATTTCTTTTTATAATTAAAGTAATCCATTAAATTTCCTAGCTCTTGCAATATTTCTTTGAAACTTTGAACTCAAAAATTTATTTAGCTTTTCTCCAAATAGTTATATTTCCTCCAATTTCAAAGAATTTTTAATATTTAGTTTTTGTTTTTGTAGAATTTGCATTTAAATTAGCCATCATTTGCTTATTTGGAATACCTATTTTTTGTTAATATATTTTTTAATTGAAATCTAGCCTGATCCATTCGGTTTTGGTGGGATTAAAAATTAAATAAATTGCATTTAACAGTCAATCAGAGGCATTTCTTCAGAATTTAGAATATACCTATTCTGTAATAAGTTTGTAAGCAATAGGCAAGGAAAGTGAACCATATATTGAAATGAGTATTCGAAAATTATAGTTTTTTACAAGGTTTGGATTTCAAATTATATATATGTATATAATATAAATTTGGTTAAAGAAAGTACTTCAATAAATTGAAAGCAACAACTTTTATTTTCCCAGCCACTACCCCATCATCCGTGTCTGGACCTAAAGGTCAACCAGTTCCAGTTGTAGAGGCTGGACCCGGAACAACTCCAGGCACAGTCACTGGCCCAGACGGACAGCCAACTCAATACGTTGTACCAAAAGGAGCATTCACAACACCAGGTTCTATACCAGGACCTGATGGAAAATCTGTTCCAGTGGGACCAGCAGGCCCAGGAACAACTCCAGGAACCGAAACAGGACCCGACGGCAAAACAAAGCAGATCGTACTTCCAAGTACTCCAAGCAGTCCAAATGCACCAGGTGGATCTTCGCCTAGCGGACCAAACGCACCAACTCAAGGTAAACAAAAAAGCCAATACGATATATAAAAAAATCACTATCTTTATTTGCGAAAATGATGTCACCTCCAGTACTTTATATCTTCCATTACACTTAAATAGATTAATTTTTATTTATAAAGTAGCCCATTAAATTTCCCAGCTCTTGCAATATTTCTTTGAAACTTTGAAAACAAAAATCTTATTTAACTTTTCTCCAAATAGTTATATTTCCTCCAGTTTCAAAGCATTCTTAGTATTTAGTGTTTGTAGAATTTGCATTTAAATTAGCCATCATATGCCTATTTGGAATACCTATTTTTTTAAATATTTTTTTTAATTGAAATCTAGCCTGATCCATTCGGTTTTGGTAGGATTAAAAATTAAATAAATTGCATTTAACAGTCAATCAGAGACATTTCTTCAGATTTTAGAATATACCTATGCTGTAATAAGCTTGTAAGCAATAGGCAAGGAAAGTGAACCATATATTGAAATGAGTATTCGAAAATTATAGTTTTTTACATGGTTTGGATTTCAAATTATATATATGTATATAATATAAATTTAGTTAAAAACTTCAATGATTTGAATGCAACAACTTTTATTTTCACAGCCACTACTCCATCATCCGTGTCTGGACCTAAAGGTCAACCAGTTCCAGTTGTAGAGGCTGGACCCGGAACAACTCCAGGCACAGTCACTGGCCCAGACGGACAGCCAACTCAATACGTTGTACCTAAAGGAGCATTCACAACACCAGGTTCTATACCAGGACCTGATGGAAAATCTGTTCCAGTGGGACCAGCAGGCCCAGGAACAACTCCAGGAACCGAAACAGGACCCGACGGCAAAACAAAGCAGATCGTACTTCCAAGTACTCCAAGCAGTCCAAATGCACCAGGTGGATCTTCGCCTAGCGGACCAAACGCACCAACTCAAGGTAAACAAAAAAGCCAACACGATATATAAAAAAATCACTATCTTTATTTGCGAAAATGATGTCACCTCCAGTACTTTATATCTTCCATTACACTTAAAACGATTAATTTTTATTTATAAAGTAGCCCATTAAATTTCCCAGCTTTTGCAATATTTCTTTGAAACTTTGAAAACAAAAATCTTATTTAACTTTTCTCCAAATAGTTATATTTCCTCCAATTTCAAAGCATTCTTAATATTTAGTGTTTGTAGAATTTGCATTTGAATTAGCCATCATAATGCCTATTTGGAATACCTATTTTTTGTTAACATTTATTTTAATTGAAATCTAGCCTGGTCCATTCGGTTTTGGTAGGATTAAAAATTAAATAAATTGCATTTAACAGTCAATCAAAGACATTTCTTCAGATTTTAGAATATACCTATGCTCAGGTAAGCTTGTAAGCAATAGGCAAGGAAAGTCAATTTTTTTTAAAATTGAAATCTAGCCTGATCCATTCGGTTTTGGTAGGATTAAAAATTAAATAAATTGCATTTAACAGTCAATCAGAGGCATTTCTTCAGAATTTAGAATATACCTATTCTGTAATAAGCTTGTAAGCAATAGGCAAGGAAAGTGAACCATATATTGAAATGAGTATTCGAAAATTATAGTTTTTTACAAGGTTTGGATTTCAAATTATATATATGTATATAATATAAATTTGGTTAAAGAAAGTACTTCAATAAATTGAAAGCAACAACTTTTATTTTCCCAGCCACTACTCCATCATCCGTGTCTGGACCTAAAGGTCAACCAGTTCCAGTTGTAGAGGCTGGACCCGGAACAACTCCAGGCACAGTCACTGGCCCAGACGGACAGCCAACTCAATACGTTGTACCAAAAGGAGCATTCACAACACCAGGTTCTATACCAGGACCTGATGGGAAATCTGTTCCAGTGGGACCAGCAGGCCCAGGAACAACTCCAGGAACCGAAACAGGACCCGACGGCAAAACAAAGCAGATCGTACTTCCAAGTACTCCAAGCAGTCCAAATGCACCAGGTGGATCTTCGCCTAGCGGACCAAACGCACCAACTCAAGGTAAACAAAAAAGCCAATACGATATATAAAAAAATCACTATCTTTATTTGCGAAAATGATGTCACCTCCAGTACTTTATATCTTCCATTACACTTAAATAGATTAATTTTTATTTATAAAGTAGCCCATTAAATTTCCCAGCTCTTGCAATATTTCTTTGAAACTTTGAAAACAAAAATCTTATTTAACTTTTCTCCAAATAGTTATATTTCCTCCAGTTTCAAAGCATTCTTAGTATTTAGTGTTTGTAGAATTTGCATTTAAATTAGCCATCATATGCCTATTTGGAATACCTATTTTTTTAAATATTTTTTTTAATTGAAATCTAGCCTGATCCATTCGGTTTTGGTAGGATTAAAAATTAAATAAATTGCATTTAACAGTCAATCAGAGACATTTCTTCAGATTTTAGAATATACCTATGCTGTAATAAGCTTGTAAGCAATAGGCAAGGAAAGTGAACCATATATTGAAATGAGTATTCGAAAATTATAGTTTTTTACATGGTTTGGATTTCAAATTATATATATGTATATAATATAAATTTAGTTAAAAACTTCAATGATTTGAATGCAACAACTTTTATTTTCACAGCCACTACTCCATCATCCGTGTCTGGACCTAAAGGTCAACCAGTTCCAGTTGTAGAGGCTGGACCCGGAACAACTCCAGGCACAGTCACTGGCCCAGACGGACAGCCAACTCAATACGTTGTACCTAAAGGAGCATTCACAACACCAGGTTCTATACCAGGACCTGATGGAAAATCTGTTCCAGTGGGACCAGCAGGCCCAGGAACAACTCCAGGAACCGAAACAGGACCCGACGGCAAAACAAAGCAGATCGTACTTCCAAGTACTCCAAGCAGTCCAAATGCACCAGGTGGATCTTCGCCTAGCGGACCAAACGCACCAACTCAAGGTAAACAAAAAAGCCAACACGATATATAAAAAAATCACTATCTTTATTTGCGAAAATGATGTCACCTCCAGTACTTTATATCTTCCATTACACTTAAATAGATTAATTTTTATTTATAAAGTAGCCCATTAAATTTCCCAGCTTTTGCAATATTTCTTTGAAACTTTGAAAACAAAAATCTTATTTAACTTTTCTCCAAATAGTTATATTTCCTCCAATTTCAAAGCATTCTTAATATTTAGTGTTTGTAGAATTTGCATTTGAATTAGCCATCATAATGCCTATTTGGAATACCTATTTTTTGTTAACATTTATTTTAATTGAAATCTAGCCTGGTCCATTCGGTTTTGGTAGGATTAAAAATTAAATAAATTGCATTTAACAGTCAATCAAAGACATTTCTTCAGATTTTAGAATATACCTATGCTCAGGTAAGCTTGTAAGCAATAGGCAAGGAAAGTCAATTTTTTTAAAAATTGAAATCTAGCCTGATCCATTCGGTTTTGGTAGGATTAAAAATTAAATAAATTGCATTTAACAGTCAATCAGAGGCATTTCTTCAGAATTTAGAATATACCTATTCTGTAATAAGCTTGTAAGCAATAGGCAAGGAAAGTGAACCATATATTGAAATGAGTATTCGAAAATTATAGTTTTTTACAAGGTTTGGATTTCAAATTATATATATGTATATAATATAAATTTGGTTAAAGAAAGTACTTCAATAAATTGAAAGCAACAACTTTTATTTTCCCAGCCACTACTCCATCATCCGTGTCTGGACCTAAAGGTCAACCAGTTCCAGTTGTAGAGGCTGGACCCGGAACAACTCCAGGCACAGTCACTGGCCCAGACGGACAGCCAACTCAATACGTTGTACCAAAAGGAGCATTCACAACACCAGGTTCTATACCAGGACCTGATGGAAAATCTGTTCCAGTGGGACCAGCAGGCCCAGGAACAACTCCAGGAACCGAAACAGGACCCGACGGCAAAACAAAGCAGATCGTACTTCCAAGTACTCCAAGCAGTCCAAATGCACCAGGTGGATCTTCGCCTAGCGGACCAAACGCACCAACTCAAGGTAAACAAAAAAGCCAATACGATATATAAAAAAATCACTATCTTTATTTGCGAAAATGATGTCACCTCCAGTACTTTATATCTTCCATTACACTTAAATAGATTAATTTTTATTTATAAAGTAGCCCATTAAATTTCCCAGCTCTTGCAATATTTCTTTGAAACTTTGAAAACAAAAATCTTATTTAACTTTTCTCCAAATAGTTATATTTCCTCCAGTTTCAAAGCATTCTTAGTATTTAGTGTTTGTAGAATTTGCATTTAAATTAGCCATCATATGCCTATTTGGAATACCTATTTTTTTAAATATTTTTTTTAATTGAAATCTAGCCTGATCCATTCGGTTTTGGTAGGATTAAAAATTAAATAAATTGCATTTAACAGTCAATCAGAGACATTTCTTCAGATTTTAGAATATACCTATGCTGTAATAAGCTTGTAAGCAATAGGCAAGGAAAGTGAACCATATATTGAAATGAGTATTCGAAAATTATAGTTTTTTACATGGTTTGGATTTCAAATTATATATATGTATATAATATAAATTTAGTTAAAAACTTCAATGATTTGAATGCAACAACTTTTATTTTCACAGCCACTACTCCATCATCCGTGTCTGGACCTAAAGGTCAACCAGTTCCAGTTGTAGAGGCTGGACCCGGAACAACTCCAGGCACAGTCACTGGCCCAGACGGACAGCCAACTCAATACGTTGTACCTAAAGGAGCATTCACAACACCAGGTTCTATACCAGGACCTGATGGAAAATCTGTTCCAGTGGGACCAGCAGGCCCAGGAACAACTCCAGGAACCGAAACAGGACCCGACGGCAAAACAAAGCAGATCGTACTTCCAAGTACTCCAAGCAGTCCAAATGCACCAGGTGGATCTTCGCCTAGCGGACCAAACGCACCAACTCAGGGTAAACAAAAAAGCCAACACGATATATAAAAAAATCACTATCTTTATTTGCGAAAATGATGTCACCTCCAGTACTTTATATCTTCCATTACACTTAAATAGATTAATTTTTATTTATAAAGTAGCCCATTAAATTTCCCAGCTCTTGCAATATTTCTTTGAAACTTTGAAAACAAAAATCTTATTTAACTTTTCTCCAAATAGTTATATTTCCTCCAATTTCAAAGCATTCTTAATATTTAGTGTTTGTAGAATTTGCATTTGAATTAGCCATCATAATGCCTATTTGGAATACCTATTTTTTGTTAACATTTATTTTAATTGAAATCTAGCCTGGTCCATTCGGTTTTGGTAGGATTAAAAATTAAATAAATTGCATTTAACAGTCAATCAAAGACATTTCTTCAGATTTTAGAATATACCTATGCTCAGGTAAGCTTGTAAGCAATAGGCAAGGAAAGTCAATTTTTTTTAAAATTGAAATCTAGCCTGATCCATTCGGTTTTGGTAGGATTAAAAATTAAATAAATTGCATTTAACAGTCAATCAGAGGCATTTTTTCAGATTTTAGAATATACCTATGCTGTAATAAGCTTGTAAGCAATAGGCAAGGAAAGTGAACCATATATTGAAATGAGTATTCGAAAATTATAGTTTTTTACATGGTTTGGATTTCAAATTATATATATGTATATAATATAAATTTAGTTAAAAACTTCAATGATTTGAATGCAACAACTTTTATTTTCACAGCCACTACTCCATCATCCGTGTCTGGACCTAAAGGTCAACCAGTTCCAGTTGTAGAGGCTGGACCCGGAACAACTCCAGGCACAGTCACTGGCCCAGACGGACAGCCAACTCAATACGTTGTACCTAAAGGAGCATTCACAACACCAGGTTCTATACCAGGACCTGATGGAAAATCTGTTCCAGTGGGACCAGCAGGCCCAGGAACAACTCCAGGAACCGAAACAGGACCCGACGGCAAAACAAAGCAGATCGTACTTCCAAGTACTCCAAGCAGTCCAAATGCACCAGGTGGATCTTCGCCTAGCGGACCAAACGCACCAACTCAGGGTAAACAAAAAAGCCAACACGATATATAAAAAAATCACTATCTTTATTTGCGAAAATGATGTCACCTCCAGTACTTTATATCTTCCATTACACTTAAATAGATTAATTTTTATTTATAAAGTAGCCCATTAAATTTCCCAGCTCTTGCAATATTTCTTTGAAACTTTGAAAACAAAAATCTTATTTAACTTTTCTCCAAATAGTTATATTTCCTCCAATTTCAAAGCATTCTTAATATTTAGTGTTTGTAGAATTTGCATTTGAATTAGCCATCATAATGCCTATTTGGAATACCTATTTTTTGTTAACATTTATTTTAATTGAAATCTAGCCTGGTCCATTCGGTTTTGGTAGGATTAAAAATTAAATAAATTGCATTTAACAGTCAATCAAAGACATTTCTTCAGATTTTAGAATATACCTATGCTCAGGTAAGCTTGTAAGCAATAGGCAAGGAAAGTCAATTTTTTTTAAAATTGAAATCTAGCCTGATCCATTCGGTTTTGGTAGGATTAAAAATTAAATAAATTGCATTTAACAGTCAATCAGAGGCATTTTTTCAGATTTTAGAATATACCTATGCTGTAATAAGCTTGTAAGCAATAGGCAAGGAAAGTGAACCATATATTGAAATGAGTATTCGAAAATTATAGTTTTTTACATGGTTTGGATTTCAAATTATATATATGTATATAATATAAATTTAGTTAAAGACTTCAATGATTTGAATGCAACAACTTTTATTTTCACAGCCACTACTCCATCATCCGTGTCTGGACCTAAAGGTCAACCAGTTCCAGTTGTAGAGGCTGGACCCGGAACAACTCCAGGCACAGTCACTGGCCCAGACGGACAGCCAACTCAATACGTTGTACCTAAAGGAGCATTCACAACACCAGGTTCTATACCAGGACCTGATGGAAAATCTGTTCCAGTGGGACCAGCAGGCCCAGGAACAACTCCAGGAACCGAAACAGGACCCGACGGCAAAACAAAGCAGATCGTACTTCCAAGTACTCCAAGCAGTCGAAATGCCCCAGGTGGATCTTCGCCTAGCGGACCAAACGCACCAACTCAAGGTAAACAAAACAGCCAACAAAATATATAAAAAATCAATAACTTTATTTGCGAAAATGATGTCCCCTCCAGTACTTTATATCTTCTATTACACTTCAATAGATTTATTTTTATAAATAAAGTAACCCATTAAATTCCCTAGATCTTGCAAAATTTCTTTGAAACTTTGAACTTAAAATCTTATTTAACTTTTCTCCAAATAATTATATTTCCACAAGTTTCAAAGCATTCTTAATATTTAGTGTTTGTAGAATTTGCATTTGAATTAGCCATCATATGCCTATTTGGAATACCTATTTTTTAAATATTTTTTTTAATTGAAATCTAGCCTGATCCATTCGGTTTTGGTAGGATTAAAAATTATATAAATTGCATTTAACAGTCAATCAGAGGCATTTTTTCAGATTTTAGAATATACCTATGCTGTAATAAGCTTGTAAGCAATAGGCAAGGAAAGTGAACCATATATTGAAATGAGTATTCGAAAATTATAGTTTTTTACAAGGTTTGGATTTCAAATTATATATATGTATATAATATAAATTTAGTTAAAAACTTCAATGATTTGAATGCAACAACTTTTATTTTCACAGCCACTACTCCATCATCCGTGTCTGGACCTAAAGGTCAACCAGTTCCAGTTGTAGAGGCTGGACCCGGAACAACTCCAGGCACAGTCACTGGCCCAGACGGACAGCCAACTCAATACGTTGTACCTAAAGGAGCATTCACAACACCAGGTTCTATACCAGGACCTGATGGAAAATCTGTTCCAGTGGGACCAGCAGGCCCAGGAACAACTCCAGGAACCGAAACAGGACCCGACGGCAAAACAAAGCAGATCGTACTTCCAAGTACTCCAAGCAGTCCAAATGCACCAGGTGGATCTTCGCCTAGCGGACCAAACGTACCAACTCAAGGTAAACAAAACATCCAACAAAATATATAAAAAATCAATAACTTTATTTGCGAAAATGATGTCCCCTCCAGTACTTTATATCTTTCATTACACTTCAATAGATATCTTTTTATAATTAAAGTAACCCATTAAATTCCCTAGATCTTGCAAAATTTCTTTGAAACTTTGAACTAAAAATCTTATTTAACTTTTCTCCAAATAGATATATTTCCTCCAGTTTCAAAGCATTCTTAATATTTAGTGTTTGTAGAATTTGCATTTGATTTAGCCATCATATGCCTAATTGGAATACCTATTTTTTGTTAATATTTTTTTTAATTGAAATGTAGCCTGATCCGTTCGGTTTTGGTTGGATTAAAAATTAAATAAATTGCATTTAACAGTCAATCAGAGACATTTCTTCAGATTTTAGAATATACCTATGCTCTAATAAGCTTGTAAGCAATAGGCAAGGAAAGTGAACCATATATTGAAATGAGTATTCGAAAATTATAGTTTTTTACATGGTTTGGATTTCAAATTATATTTATGTATATAATATAAATTTGGTTAAAGAAAGTACTTCAATGAATAGAAAGCAACAACTTTTATTTTCATAGCCACTACTCCATCATCCGTGTCTGGACCTAAAGGTCAACCAGTTCCAGTTGTAGAGGCTGGACCCGGAACAACTCCAGGCACAGTCACTGGCCCAGACGGACAGCCAACTCAATACGTTGTACCTAAAGGAGCATTCACAACACCAGGTTCTATACCAGGACCTGATGGAAAATCTGTTCCAGTGGGACCAGCAGGCCCAGGAACAACTCCAGGAACCGAAACAGGACCCGACGGCAAAACAAAGCAGATCGTACTTCCAAGTACTCCAAGCAGTCCAAATGCCCCAGGTGGATCTTCGCCTAGCGAACCAAACGCACCAACTCAAGGTAAACAAAACAGCCAACAAAATATAAAAAAAAAACAATAACTTTATTTGCGAAAATGATGTCACCTCCAGTACTTTATATCTTCCATTACACTTCAATAGATATCTTTTTATAATTAAAGTAACCCATTAAATTCCCTAGATCTTGCAAAATTTCTTTGAAACTGTGAACTCAAAATCTTATTTAACTTTTCTCCAAATAATTATATTTCCTCCAGTTTCAAAGCATTCTTAATATTTAGTGTTTGTAGAATTTGCATTTGAATTAGCCATCATATGCCTATTTGGAATACCTATTTTTTGTTAATATTTTTTTTAATTGAAATCTAGCCTGATCCATTCGGTTTTGGTAGGATTAAAAATTAAATAAATTGCATTTAACAGTCAATCAGAGACATTTCTTCAGAATTTAGAATATACCTATGCTGTAATAAGCTTGTAAGCAATAGGCAAGGAAAGTGAACCATATATTGAAATGAGTATTCGAAAATTATAGTTTTTTACAAGGTTTGGATTTCAAATTATATATATGTATATAATATAAATTTAGTTAAAAACTTCAATGATTTGAATGCAACAACTTTTATTTTCACAGCCACTACTCCATCATCCGTGTCTGGACCTAAAGGTCAACCAGTTCCAGTTGTAGAGGCTGGACCCGGAACAACTCCAGGCACAGTCACTGGCCCAGACGGACAGCCAACTCAATACGTTGTACCTAAAGGAGCATTCACAACACCAGGTTCTATACCAGGACCTGATGGAAAATCTGTTCCAGTGGGACCAGCAGGCCCAGGAACAACTCTAGGAACCGAAACAGGACCCGACGGCAAAACAAAGCAGATCGTACTTCCAAGTACTCCAAGCAGTCCAAATGCCCCAGGTGGATCTTCGCCTAGCGAACCAAACGCACCAACTCAAGGTAAACAAAACAGCCAACAAAATATAAAAAAAAAACAATAACTTTATTTGCGAAAATGATGTCACCTCCAGTACTTTATATCTTCCATTACACTTCAATAGATATCTTTTTATAATTAAAGTAACCCATTAAATTCCCTAGATCTTGCAAAATTTCTTTGAAACTGTGAACTCAAAATCTTATTTAACTTTTCTCCAAATAATTATATTTCCTCCAGTTTCAAAGCATTCTTAATATTTAGTGTTTGTAGAATTTGCATTTGAATTAGCCATCATATGCCTATTTGGAATACCTATTTTTTGTTAATATTTTTTTTAATTGAAATCTAGCCTGATCCATTCGGTTTTGGTAGGATTAAAAATTAAATAAATTGCATTTAACAGTCAATCAGAGACATTTCTTCAGAATTTAGAATATACCTATGCTGTAATAAGCTTGTAAGCAATAGGCAAGGAAAGTGAACCATATATTGAAATGAGTATTCGAAAATTATAGTTTTTTACAAGGTTTGGATTTCAAATTATATATATGTATATAATATAAATTTAGTTAAAAACTTCAATGATTTGAATGCAACAACTTTTATTTTCACAGCCACTACTCCATCATCCGTGTCTGGACCTAAAGGTCAACCAGTTCCAGTTGTAGAGGCTGGACCCGGAACAACTCCAGGCACAGTCACTGGCCCAGACGGACAGCCAACTCAATACGTTGTACCTAAAGGAGCATTCACAACACCAGGTTCTATACCAGGACCTGATGGAAAATCTGTTCCAGTGGGACCAGCAGGCCCAGGAACAACTCTAGGAACCGAAACAGGACCCGACGGCAAAACAAAGCAGATCGTACTTCCAAGTACTCCAAGCAGTCCAAATGCCCCAGGTGGATCTTCGCCTAGCGGACCAAACGCACCAACTCAAGGTAAACAAAACAGCCAACAAAATATAAAAAAAAAAACAATAACTTTATTTGCGAAAATGATGTCACCTCCAGTACTTTATATCTTCCATTACACTTCAATAGATATCTTTTTATAATTAAAGTAACCCATTAAATTCCCTAGATC
Organism: Troglohyphantes excavatus; assembly: GCA_963932185.1. Classification (NCBI taxonomy): domain Eukaryota; kingdom Metazoa; phylum Arthropoda; class Arachnida; order Araneae; family Linyphiidae; genus Troglohyphantes; species Troglohyphantes excavatus. The sequence goes on from OZ010674.1 coordinate 22,271,604, forward strand.
TTGCAAAATTTCTTTGAAACTTTGAACTCAAAATCTTATTTAACTTTTCTCCAAATAATTATATTTCCTCCAGTTTCAAAGCATTCTTAATATTTAGTGTTTGTAGAATTTGCATTTGATTTAGCCATCATATGCCTATTTGGAATACCTATTTTTTGTTAATATTTTTTTTAATTGAAATCTAGCCTGATCCATTCGGTTTTGGTAGGATTAAAAATTAAATAAATTGCATTTAACAGTCAATCAGAGACATTTCTTCAGATTTTAGAATATACCTATGCTGTAATAAGCTTGTAAGCAATAGGCAAGGAAAGTGAACCATATATTGAAATGAGTATTCGAAAATTATAGTTTTTTACATGGTTTGGATTTCAAATTATATATATGTATATAATATAAATTTAGTTAAAGACTTCAATGATTTGAATGCAACAACTTTTATTTTCACAGCCACTACTCCATCATCCGTGTCTGGACCTAAAGGTCAACCAGTTCCAGTTGTAGAGGCTGGACCCGGAACAACTCCAGGCACAGTCACTGGCCCAGACGGACAGCCAACTCAATACGTTGTACCTAAAGGAGCATTCACAACACCAGGTTCTATACCAGGACCTGATGGAAAATCTGTTCCAGTGGGACCAGCAGGCCCAGGAACAACTCCAGGAACCGAAACAGGACCCGACGGCAAAACAAAGCAGATCGTACTTCCAAGTACTCCAAGCAGTCCAAATGCACCAGGTGGATCTTCGCCTAGCGGACCAAACGTACCAACTCAAGGTAAACAAAACATCCAACAAAATATATAAAAAATCAATAACTTTATTTGCGAAAATGATGTCCCCTCCAGTACTTTATATCTTCCATTACACTTCAATAGATATCTTTTTATAATTAAAGTAACCCATTAAATTCCCTAGATCTTGCAAAATTTCTTTGAAACTTTGAACTAAAAATCTTATTTAACTTTTCTCCAAATAGTTATATTTCCTCCAGTTTCAAAGCATTCTTAATATTTAGTGTTTGTAGAATTTGCATTTGATTTAGCCATCATATGCCTATTTGGAATACCTATTTTTTGTTAATATTTTTTTTAATTGAAATGTAGCCTGATCCGTTCGGTTTTGGTTGGATTAAAAATTAAATAAATTGCATTTAACAGTCAATCAGAGACATTTCTTCAGATTTTAGAATATACCTCTGCTCTAATAAGCTTGTAAGCAATAGGCAAGGAAAGTGAACCATATATTGAAATGAGTATTCGAAAATTATAGTTTTTTACATGGTTTGGATTTCAAATTATATATATGTATATAATATAAATTTAGTTAAAGACTTCAATGATTTGAATGCAACAACTTTTATTTTCACAGCCACTACTCCATCATCCGTGTCTGGACCTAAAGGTCAACCAGTTCCAGTTGTAGAGGCTGGACCCGGAACAACTCCAGGCACAGTCACTGGCCCAGACGGACAGCCAACTCAATACGTTGTACCTAAAGGAGCATTCACAACACCAGGTTCTATACCAGGACCTGATGGAAAATCTGTTCCAGTGGGACCAGCAGGCCCAGGGACAACTCCAGGAACCGAAACAGGACCCGACGGCAAAACAAAGCAGATCGTACTTCCAAGTACTCCAAGCAGTCCAAATGCACCAGGTGGATCTTCGCCTAGCGGACCAAACGCACCAACTCAAGGTAAACAAAAAAGCCAACAAAATATATAAAAAAATCAATAACTTTATTTGCGAAAATGATGTCACCTCCAGTACTTTATATCTTTTATTACACTTCAATAGATTTCTTTTTATAATTAAAGTAATCCATTAAATTCCCTAGATCTTGCAAAATTTCTTTTAAACTTTGAACTCAAAAATCTTATTTAACTTTTGTCCAAATAGTTATATTTCCTCCAATTTCAAAGCATTCTTAATATTTAGTGTTTGTAAAATTTGCATTTGAATTTACCCTCATATGCCTATTTGGAATATCTATTTTTTGTTAATATTTTTTTTAATTGAAATAGGTTTTGGTAGGATTAAAAATTAAATAAATTGCACTTAACAGTTGATCTAAGACATTTCTTCAGATTTTTGAATTTACCTATGCTCTGGTAGGCTTGTAAGCAATAGGCAAGGAAAGTGAACCATATATTGAAATGAGTATTCGAAAATTATAGTTTTTTACATGGTTTGGATTTCAAATTATATTTATGTATATAATATAAATTTGGTTAAAGAAAGTACTTCAATGAATAGAAAGCAACAACTTTTATTTTCACAGCCACTACTCCATCATCCGTGTCTGGACCTAAAGGTCAACCAGTTCCAGTTGTAGAGGCTGGACCCGGAACAACTCCAGGCACAGTCACTGGCCCAGACGGACAGCCAACTCAATACGTTGTACCTAAAGGAGCATTCACAACACCAGGTTCTATACCAGGACCTGATGGAAAATATGTTCCAGTGGGACCAGCAGGCCCAGGAACAACTCCAGGAACCGAAACAGGACCCGACGGCAAAACAAAGCAGATCGTACTTCCAAGTACTCCAAGCAGTCCAAATGCACCAGGTGGATCTTCGCCTAGCGGACCAAACGTACCAACTCAAGGTAAACAAAACATCCAACAAAATATATAAAAAATCAATAACTTTATTTGCGAAAATGATGTCCCCTCCAGTACTTTATATCTTCCATTACACTTCAATAGATATCTTTTTATAATTAAAGTAACCCATTAAATTCCCTAGATCTTGCAAAATTTCTTTGAAACTTTGAACTCAAAATCTTATTTAACTTTTCTCCAAATAATTATATTTCCTCCAGTTTCAAAGCATTCTTAATATTTAGTGTTTGTAGAATTTGCATTTGATTTAGCCATCATATGCCTATTTGGAATACCTATTTTTTCTTAATATTTTTTTTAATTGAAATCTAGCCTGATCCATTCGGTTTTGGTAGGATTAAAAATTAAATAAATTGCATTTAACAGTCAATCAGAGACATTTCTTCAGATTTTAGAATATACCTATGCTGTAATAAGCTTGTAAGCAATAGGCAAGGAAAGTGAACCATATATTGAAATGAGTATTCGAAAATTATAGTTTTTTACATGGTTTGGATTTCAAATTATATATATGTATATAATATAAATTTAGTTAAAGACTTCAATGATTTGAATGCAACAACTTTTATTTTCACAGCCACTACTCCATCATCCGTGTCTGGACCTAAAGGTCAACCAGTTCCAGTTGTAGAGGCTGGACCCGGAACAACTCCAGGCACAGTCACTGGCCCAGACGGACAGCCAACTCAATACGTTGTACCTAAAGGAGCATTCACAACACCAGGTTCTATACCAGGACCTGATGGAAAATATGTTCCAGTGGGACCAGCAGGCCCAGGAACAACTCCAGGAACCGAAACAGGACCCGACGGCAAAACAAAGCAGATCGTACTTCCAAGTACTCCAAGCAGTCCAAATGCACCAGGTGGATCTTCGCCTAGCGGACCAAACGCACCAACTCAAGGTAAACAAAACATCCAACAAAATATATAAAAAATCAATAACTTTATTTGCGAAAATGATGTCCCCTCCAGTACTTTATATCTTCTATTACACTTCAATAGATTTCTTTTTATAATTAAAGTAACCCATTAAATTCATTAGATCTTGCAAAATTTCTTTGAAACTTTGAACTCAAAATCTTATTTAACTTTTTTCCAAAAAGTTATATTTCCTCCAGTTTCACAGCATTCTTAATATTTAGTGTTTGTAGAATTTGCATTTGAATTAGCCATCATATGCCTATTTGGAATACCTATTTTTTAAATATTTTTTTTAATTGAAATCTAGCCTGATCCATTCGGTTTTGGTAGGATTAAAAATTAAATAAATTGCATTTAACAGTCAATCAGAGACATTTCTTCAGATTTTAGAATATACCTATGCTGTAATAAGCTTGTAAGCAATAGGCAAGGAAAGTGAACCATATATTGAAATGAGTATTCGAAAATTATAGTTTTTTACAAGGTTTGGATTTCAAATTATATATATGTATATAATATAAATTTAGTTAAAAACTTCAATGATTTGAATGCAACAACTTTTATTTTCACAGCCACTACTCCATCATCCGTGTCTGGACCTAAAGGTCAACCAGTTCCAGTTGTAGAGGCTGGACCCGGAACAACTCCAGGCACAGTCACTGGCCCAGACGGACAGCCAACTCAATACGTTGTACCTAAAGGAGCATTCACAACACCAGGTTCTATACCAGGACCTGATGGAAAATCTGTTCCAGTGGGACCAGCAGGCCCAGGAACAACTCCAGGAACCGAAACAGGACCCGACGGCAAAACAAAGCAGATCGTACTTCCAAGTACTCCAAGCAGTCCAAATGCCCCAGGTGGATCTTCGCCTAGCGGACCAAACGCACCAACTCAAGGTAAACAAAACAGCCAACAAAATATAAAAAAAAAACAATAACTTTATTTGCGAAAATGATGTCACCTCCAGTACTTTATATCTTCCATTACACTTCAATAGATATCTTTTTATAATTAAAGTAACCCATTAAATTCCCTAGATCTTGCAAAATTTCTTTGAAACTTTGAACTCAAAATCTTATTTAACTTTTCTCCAAATAATTATATTTCCTCCAGTTTTAAAGCATTCTTAATATTTAGTGTTTGTAGAATTTGCATTTGATTTAGCCATCATATGCCTATTTGGAATACCTATTTTTTGTTAATATTTTTTTTAATTGAAATCTAGCCTGATCCATTCGGTTTTGGTAGGATTAAAAATTAAATAAATTGCATTTAACAGTCAATCAGAGACATTTCTTCAGATTTTAGAATATACCTATGCTGTAATAAGCTTGTAAGCAATAGGCAAGGAAAGTGAACCATATATTGAAATGAGTATTCGAAAATTATAGTTTTTTACATGGTTTGGATTTCAAATTATATATATGTATATAATATAAATTTAGTTAAAGACTTCAATGATTTGAATGCAACAACTTTTATTTTCACAGCCACTACTCCATCATCCGTGTCTGGACCTAAAGGTCAACCAGTTCCAGTTGTAGAGGCTGGACCCGGAACAACTCCAGGCACAGTCACTGGCCCAGACGGACAGCCAACTCAATACGTTGTACCTAAAGGAGCATTCACAACACCAGGTTCTATACCAGGACCTGATGGAAAATCTGTTCCAGTGGGACCAGCAGGCCCAGGAACAACTCCAGGAACCGAAACAGGACCCGACGGCAAAACAAAGCAGATCGTACTTCCAAGTACTCCAAGCAGTCCAAATGCACCAGGTGGATCTTCGCCTAGCGGACCAAACGCACCAACTCAAGGTAAACAAAACATCCAACAAAATATATAAAAAATCAATAACTTTATTTGCGAAAATGATGTCCCCTCCAGTACTTTATATCTTCTATTACACTTCAATAGATTTCTTTTTATAATTAAAGTAACCCATTAAATTCCCTAGATCTTGCAAAATTTCTTTGAAACTTTGAACTCAAAATCTTATTTAACTTTTTTCCAAAAAGTTATATTTCCTCCAGTTTCAAAGCATTCTTAATATTTAGTGTTTGTAGAATTTGCATTTGAATTAGCCATCCTATGCCTATTTGGAATACCTATTTTTTTAAATATTTTTTGTAATTGAAATCTAGCCTGATCCATTCGGTTTTGGTAGGAATAAAAATTAAATAAATTGCATTTAACAGTCAATCAGAGACATTTCTTCAGATTTTAGACTATACCTATGCTGTAATAAGCTTGTAAGCAATAGGCAAGGAAAGTGAACCATATATTGAAATGAGTATTCGAAAATTATTGTTTTTTACATGGTTTGGATTTCAAATTATATATATGTATATAATATAAATTTAGTTTAAGACTTCAATGATTTGAATGCAACAACTTTTATTTTCACAGCCACTACTCCATCATCCGTGTCTGGACCTAAAGGTCAACCAGTTCCAGTTGTAGAGGCTGGACCCGGAACAACTCCAGGCACAGTCACTGGCCCAGACGGACAGCCAACTCAATACGTTGTACCTAAAGGTGCATTCACAACACCAGGTTCTATACCAGGACCTAATGGGAAACCTGTTCCAGTTGGACCAGCAGGCCCGGGAACTACACCAGGAACCCAAACAGGACACCACGGCAAAACAAAGCAGATCGTACTTCCAAGTACTCCAAGCAGTCCAAATGCACCAGGAGGATCTTCGCCTAGCGGACCAAACGCACCAACTCAAGGTAAACAAAACAGCCAACAAAATATATAAAAAAATCAATAACTTTATTTGCGAAAATGATGTTACCTCCAGTACTTTATATCTTCTATTACACTTCAATAGATTTCTTTTTATAATTAAAGTAATCCATTAAATTCCCTAGATCTTGCAATATTTTTTTGAAACTTTGAACTGAAAAATCTTATTTAACTTTTCTCCAAATAGTTATATTTCCTCCAATTTTAAATCATTCTTAATATTTAGTGTTTGTAGAATTTGCATTTGAATTAGCCATCATATGCCTATTTGGAATACCTATTTTTTGTTAATATTTATTTTAATTGAAATCTAGCCTGATCCATTCGGTTTTGGTAGGATTAAAAATTAAATAAATTGCCTTTAACAGTCAGAGACATTTCTTCAGATTTTAGAATATACCTATGCTCTAATAAGCTTGTAAGCAATAGGCAAGGAAAGTGAACCATATATTGAAATGAGTATTCGAAAATTATAGTTTTTTACATGGTTTGGATTTCAAATTATATATATGTATATAATATAAATTTAGTTAAAGACTTCAATGATTTGAATGCAACAACTTTTATTTTCACAGCCACTACTCCATCATCCGTGTCTGGACCTAAAGGTCAACCAGTTCCAGTTGTAGAGGCTGGACCCGGAACAACTCCAGGCACAGTCACTGGCCCAGACGGACAGCCAACTCAATACGTTGTACCTAAAGGAGCATTCACAACACCAGGTTCTATACCAGGACCTGATGGAAAATCTGTTCCAGTGGGACCAGCAGGCCCAGGAACAACTCCAGGAACCGAAACAGGACCCGACGGCAAAACAAAGCAGATCGTACTTCCAAGTACTCCAAGCAGTCCAAATGCCCCAGGTGGATCTTCGCCTAGCGGACCAAACGCACCAACTCAAGGTAAACAAAACAGCCAACAAAATATAAAAAAAAAAACAATAACTTTATTTGCGAAAATGATGTCACCTCCAGTACTTTATATCTTCCATTACACTTCAATAGATATCTTTTTATAATTAAAGTAACCCATTAAATTCCCTAGATCTTGCAAAATTTCTTTGAAACTTTGAACTCAAAATCTTATTTAACTTTTCTCCAAATAATTATATTTCCTCCAGTTTCAAAGCATTCTTAATATTTAGTGTTTGTAGAATTTGCATTTGAATTAGCCATCATATGCCTATTTGGAATACCTATTTTTTTAAATATTTTTTTAATTGAAATCTAGCCTGATCCATTCGGTTTTGGTAGGATTAAAAATTAAATAAATTGCATTTAACAGTCAATCAGAGACATTTCTTCAGATTTTAGAATATACCTATGCTGTAATAAGCTTGTAAGCAATAGGCAAGGAAAGTGAACCATATATTGAAATGAGTATTCGAAAATTATAGTTTTTTACATGGTTTGGATTTCAAATTATATATATGTATATAATATAAATTTAGTTAAAGACTTCAATGATTTGAATGCAACAACTTTTATTTTCACAGCCACTACTCCATCATCCGTGTCTGGACCTAAAGGTCAACCAGTTCCAGTTGTAGAGGCTGGACCCGGAACAACTCCAGGCACAGTCACTGGCCCAGACGGACAGCCAACTCAATACGTTGTACCTAAAGGAGCATTCACAACACCAGGTTCTATACCAGGACCTGATGGAAAATCTGTTCCAGTGGGACCAGCAGGCCCAGGAACAACTCCAGGAACCGAAACAGGACCCGACGGCAAAACAAAGCAGATCGTACTTCCAAGTACTCCAAGCAGTCCAAATGCACCAGGTGGATCTTCGCCTAGCGGACCAAACGCACCAACTCAAGGTAAACAAAACATCCAACAAAATATATAAAAAATCAATAACTTTATTTGCGAAAATGATGTCCCCTCCAGTACTTTATATCTTCTATTACACTTCAATAGATTTCTTTTTATAATTAAAGTAACCCATTAAATTCCCTAGATCTTGCAAAATTTCTTTGAAACTTTGAACTCAAAATCTTATTTAACTTTTTTCCAAAAAGTTATATTTCCTCCAGTTTCAAAGCATTCTTAATATTTAGTGTTTGTAGAATTTGCATTTGAATTAGCCATCCTATGCCTATTTGGAATACCTATTTTTTTAAATATTTTTTTTAATTGAAATCTAGCCTGATCCATTCGGTTTTGGTAGGATTAAAAATTAAATAAATTGCATTTAACAGTCAATCAGAGACATTTCTTCAGATTTTAGAATATACCTATGCTGTAATAAGCTTGTAAGCAATAGGCAAGGAAAGTGAACCATATATTGAAATGAGTATTCGAAAATTATAGTTTTTTACATGGTTTGGATTTCAAATTATATATATGTATATAATATAAATTTAGTTTAAGACTTCAATGATTTGAATGCAACAACTTTTATTTTCACAGCCACTACTCCATCATCCGTGTCTGGACCTAAAGGTCAACCAGTTCCAGTTGTAGAGGCTGGACCCGGAACAACTCCAGGCACAGTCACTGGCCCAGACGGACAGCCAACTCAATACGTTGTACCTAAAGGAGCATTCACAACACCAGGTTCTATACCAGGACCTGATGGAAAATCTGTTCCAGTGGGACCAGCAGGCCCAGGAACAACTCCAGGAACCGAAACAGGACCCGACGGCAAAACAAAGCAGATCGTACTTCCAAGTACTCCAAGCAGTCCAAATGCCCCAGGTGGATCTTCGCCTAGCGGACCAAACGCACCAACTCAAGGTAAACAAAACAGCCAACAAAATATAAAAAAAAAACAATAACTTTATTTGCGAAAATGATGTCACCTCCAGTACTTTATATCTTCCATTACACTTCAATAGATATCTTTTTATAATTAAAGTAACCCATTAAATTCCCTAGATCTTGCAAAATTTCTTTGAAACTTTGAACTCAAAATCTTATTTAACTTTTCTCCAAATAATTATATTTCCTCCAGTTTCAAAGCATTCTTAATATTTAGTGTTTGTAGAATTTGCATTTGATTTAGCCATCATATGCCTATTTGGAATACCTATTTTTTGTTAATATTTTTTTTAATTGAAATCTAGCCTGATCCATTCGGTTTTGGTAGGATTAAAAATTAAATAAATTGCATTTAACAGTCAATCAGAGACATTTCTTCAGATTTTAGAATATACCTATGCTGTAATAAGCTTGTAAGCAATAGGCAAGGAAAGTGAACCATATATTGAAATGAGTATTCGAAAATTATAGTTTTTTACAAGGTTTGGATTTCAAATTATATATATGTATATAATATAAATTTAGTTAAAAACTTCAATGATTTGAATGCAACAACTTTTATTTTCACAGCCACTACTCCATCATCCGTGTCTGGACCTAAAGGTCAACCAGTTCCAGTTGTAGAGGCTGGACCCGGAACAACTCCAGGCACAGTCACTGGCCCAGACGGACAGCCAACTCAATACGTTGTACCTAAAGGAGCATTCACAACACCAGGTTCTATACCAGGACCTGATGGAAAATCTGTTCCAGTGGGACCAGCAGGCCCAGGAACAACTCCAGGAACCGAAACAGGACCCGACGGCAAAACAAAGCAGATCGTACTTCCAAGTACTCCAAGCAGTCCAAATGCACCAGGTGGATCTTCGCCTAGCGGACCAAACGCACCAACTCAAGGTAAACAAAACATCCAACAAAATATATAAAAAATCAATAACTTTATTTGCGAAAATGATGTCCCTCCAGTACTTTATATCTTCTATTACACTTCAATAGATTTCTTTTTATAATTAAAGTAACCCATTAAATTCCCTAGATCTTGCAAAATTTCTTTGAAACTTTGAACTCAAAATCTTATTTAACTTTTTTCCAAAAAGTTATATTTCCTCCAGTTTCAAAGCATTCTTAATATTTAGTGTTTGTAGAATTTGCATTTGAATTAGCCATCCTATGCCTATTTGGAATACCTATTTTTTTAAATATTTTTTTTAATTGAAATCTAGCCTGATCCATTCGGTTTTGGTAGGATTAAAAATTAAATAAATTGCATTTAACAGTCAATCAGAGACATTTCTTCAGATTTTAGAATATACCTATGCTGTAATAAGCTTGTAAGCAATAGGCAAGGAAAGTGAACCATATATTGAAATGAGTATTCGAAAATTATAGTTTTTTACATGGTTTGGATTTCAAATTATATATATGTATATAATATAAATTTAGTTTAAGACTTCAATGATTTGAATGCAACAACTTTTATTTTCACAGCCACTACTCCATCATCCGTGTCTGGACCTAAAGGTCAACCAGTTCCAGTTGTAGAGGCTGGACCCGGAACAACTCCAGGCACAGTCACTGGCCCAGACGGACAGCCAACTCAATACGTTGTACCTAAAGGAGCATTCACAACACCAGGTTCTATACCAGGACCTGATGGAAAATCTGTTCCAGTGGGACCAGCAGGCCCAGGAACAACTCCAGGAACCGAAACAGGACCCGACGGCAAAACAAAGCAGATCGTACTTCCAAGTACTCCAAGCAGTCCAAATGCCCCAGGTGGATCTTCGCCTAGCGGACCAAACGCACCAACTCAAGGTAAACAAAACAGCCAACAAAATATAAAACAAAAACAATAACTTTATTTGCGAAAATGATGTCACCTCCAGTACTTTATATCTTCCATTACACTTCAATAGATATCTTTTTATAATTAAAGTAACCCATTAAATTCCCTAGATCTTGCAAAATTTCTTTGAAACTTTGAACTCAAAATCTTATTTAACTTTTTTCCAAAAAGTTATATTTCCTCCAGTTTCAAAGCATTCTTAATATTTAGTGTTTGTAGAATTTGCATTTGAATTAGCCATCCTATGCCTATTTGGAATACCTATTTTTTTAAATATTTTTTTTAATTGAAATCTAGCCTGATCCATTCGGTTTTGGTAGGATTAAAAATTAAATAAATTGCATTTAACAGTCAATCAGAGACATTTCTTCAGATTTTAGAATATACCTATGCTGTAATAAGCTTGTAAGCAATAGGCAAGGAAAGTGAACCATATATTGAAATGAGTATTCGAAAATTATAGTTTTTTACATGGTTTGGATTTCAAATTATATATATGTATATAATATAAATTTAGTTTAAGACTTCAATGATTTGAATGCAACAACTTTTATTTTCACAGCCACTACTCCATCATCCGTGTCTGGACCTAAAGGTCAACCAGTTCCAGTTGTAGAGGCTGGACCCGGAACAACTCCAGGCACAGTCACTGGCCCAGACGGACAGCCAACTCAATACGTTGTACCTAAAGGAGCATTCACAACACCAGGTTCTATACCAGGACCTGATGGAAAATCTGTTCCAGTGGGACCAGCAGGCCCAGGAACAACTCCAGGAACCGAAACAGGACCCGACGGCAAAACAAAGCAGATCGTACTTCCAAGTACTCCAAGCAGTCCAAATGCCCCAGGTGGATCTTCGCCTAGCGGACCAAACGCACCAACTCAAGGTAAACAAAACAGCCAACAAAATATAAAACAAAAACAATAACTTTATTTGCGAAAATGATGTCACCTCCAGTACTTTATATCTTCCATTACACTTCAATAGATATCTTTTTATAATTAAAGTAACCCATTAAATTCCCTAGATCTTGCAAAATTTCTTTGAAACTTTGAACTCAAAATCTTATTTAACTTTTCTCCAAATAATTATATTTCCTCCAGTTTCAAAGCATTCTTAATATTTAGTGTTTGTAGAATTTGCATTTGATTTAGCCATCATATGCCTATTTGGAATACCTATTTTTTGTTAATATTTTTTTTAATTGAAATCTAGCCTGATCCATTCGGTTTTGGTAGGATTAAAAATTAAATAAATTGCATTTAACAGTCAATCAGAGACATTTCTTCAGATTTTAGAATATACCTATGCTGTAATAAGCTTGTAAGCAATAGGCAAGGAAAGTGAACCATATATTGAAATGAGTATTCGAAAATTATAGTTTTTTACAAGGTTTGGATTTCAAATTATATATATGTATATAATATAAATTTAGTTAAAAACTTCAATGATTTGAATGCAACAACTTTTATTTTCACAGCCACTACTCCATCATCCGTGTCTGGACCTAAAGGTCAACCAGTTCCAGTTGTAGAGGCTGGACCCGGAACAACTCCAGGCACAGTCACTGGCCCAGACGGACAGCCAACTCAATACGTTGTACCTAAAGGAGCATTCACAACACCAGGTTCTATACCAGGACCTGATGGAAAATCTGTTCCAGTGGGACCAGCAGGCCCAGGAACAACTCCAGGAACCGAAACAGGACCCGACGGCAAAACAAAGCAGATCGTACTTCCAAGTACTCCAAGCAGTCCAAATGCACCAGGTGGATCTTCGCCTAGCGGACCAAACGCACCAACTCAAGGTAAACAAAACATCCAACAAAATATATAAAAAATCAATAACTTTATTTGCGAAAATGATGTCCCCTCCAGTACTTTATATCTTCTATTACACTTCAATAGATTTCTTTTTATAATTAAAGTAACCCATTAAATTCCCTAGATCTTGCAAAATTTCTTTGAAACTTTGAACTCAAAATCTTATTTAACTTTTCTCCAAATAATTATATTTCCTCCAGTTTCAAAGCATTCTTAATATTTAGTGTTTGTAGAATTTGCATTTGAATTAGCCATCCTATGCCTATTTGGAATACCTTTTTTTTTAAATATTTTTTTTAATTGAAATCTAGCCTGATCCATTCGGTTTTGGTAGGATTAAAAATTAAATAAATTGCATTTAACAGTCAATCAGAGACATTTCTTCAGATTTTAGAATATACCTATGCTGTAATAAGCTTGTAAGCAATAGGCAAGGAAAGTGAACCATATATTGAAATGAGTATTCGAAAATTATAGTTTTTTACAAGGTTTGGATTTCAAATTATATATATGTATATAATATAAATTTAGTTAAAAACTTCAATGATTTGAATGCAACAACTTTTATTTTCACAGCCACTACTCCATCATCCGTGTCTGGACCTAAAGGTCAACCAGTTCCAGTTGTAGAGGCTGGACCCGGAACAACTCCAGGCACAGTCACTGGCCCAGACGGACAGCCAACTCAATACGTTGTACCTAAAGGAGCATTCACAACACCAGGTTCTATACCAGGACCTGATGGAAAATCTGTTCCAGTGGGACCAGCAGGCCCAGGAACAACTCCAGGAACCGAAACAGGACCCGACGGCAAAACAAAGCAGATCGTACTTCCAAGTACTCCAAGCAGTCCAAATGCACCAGGTGGATCTTCGCCTAGCGGACCAAACGCACCAACTCAAGGTAAACAAAACATCCAACAAAATATATAAAAAATCAATAACTTTATTTGCGAAAATGATGTCCCCTCCAGTACTTTATATCTTCTATTACACTTCAATAGATTTCTTTTTATAATTAAAGTAACCCATTAAATTCCCTAGATCTTGCAAAATTTCTTTGAAACTTTGAACTCAAAATCTTATTTAACTTTTCTCCAAATAATTATATTTCCTCCAGTTTCAAAGCATTCTTAATATTTAGTGTTTGTAGAATTTGCATTTGAATTAGCCATCCTATGCCTATTTGGAATACCTTTTTTTTTAAATATTTTTTTTAATTGAAATCTAGCCTGATCCATTCGGTTTTGGTAGGATTAAAAATTAAATAAATTGCATTTAACAGTCAATCAGAGACATTTCTTCAGATTTTAGAATATACCTATGCTGTAATAAGCTTGTAAGCAATAGGCAAGGAAAGTGAACCATATATTGAAATGAGTATTCGAAAATTATAGTTTTTTACATGGTTTGGATTTCAAATTATATATATGTATATAATATAAATTTAGTTTAAGACTTCAATGATTTGAATGCAACAACTTTTATTTTCACAGCCACTACTCCATCATCCGTGTCTGGACCTAAAGGTCAACCAGTTCCAGTTGTAGAGGCTGGACCCGGAACAACTCCAGGCACAGTCACTGGCCCAGACGGACAGCCAACTCAATACGTTGTACCTAAAGGAGCATTCACAACACCAGGTTCTATACCAGGACCTGATGGAAAATCTGTTCCAGTGGGACCAGCAGGCCTAGGAACAACTCCAGGAACCGAAACAGGACCCGACGGCAAAACAAAGCAGATCGTACTTCCAAGTACTCCAAGCAGTCCAAATGCCCCAGGTGGATCTTCGCCTAGCGGACCAAACGCACCAACTCAAGGTAAACAAAACAGCCAACAAAATATAAAAAAAAAACAATAACTTTATTTGCGAAAATGATGTCACCTCCAGTACTTTATATCTTCCATTACACTTCAATAGATATCTTTTTATAATTAAAGTAACCCATTAAATTCCCTAGATCTTGCAAAATTTCTTTGAAACTTTGAACTCAAAAATCTTATTTAACTTTTCTCCAAATAGTTATATTTCCTCCAATTTCAAAGCATTCTTAATATTTAGTGTTTGTAGAATTTGCATTTGAATTTACCATCATATGCATATTTGGAATACCTATTTTTTGTTAATATTTTTTTAATTGAAATCTAGCCTGATTCATTCGGTTTTGGTAGGATTAAAAATTAAATAAATTGCACTTAACAGTTGATCTAAGACATTTCTTCAGATTTTTGAATTTACCTATGCTCTGGTAGGCTTGTAAGCAATAGGCAAGGAAAGTGAACCATATATTGAAATGAGTATTCGAAAATTATAGTTTTTTACAAGGTTTGGATTTCAAATTATATATATGTATATAATATAAATTTGGTTAAAGAAAGTACTTCAATGAATTGAAAGCAACAACTTTTATTTTCACAGCCACTACTCCATCATCCGTGTCTGGACCTAAAGGTCAACCAGTTCCAGTTGTAGAGGCTGGACCCGGAACAACTCCAGGCACAGTCACTGGCCCAGACGGACAGCCAACTCAATACGTTGTACCTAAAGGAGCATTCACAACACCAGGTTCAATACCAGGACCTGATGGAAAATCTGTTCCAGTGGGACCAGCAGGCCCAGGAACAACTCCAGGAACCGAAACAGGACCCGACGGCAAAACAAAGCAGATCGTACTTCCAAGTACTCCAAGCAGTCCAAATGCACCAGGTGGATCTTCGCCCAGCGGACCAAACGCACCAACTCAAGGTAAACAAAAAAGCCAACAAAATATATAAAAAAATCAATAACTTTATTTTCGAAAATGATGTCACCTCCAGTACTTTATATCTTCTATTACACTTCAATAGAATTCTTTTTAAAATTAAAGTAATCCATTAAATTCCCTTGATCTTGCAAAACTTCTTTTAAACTTTAACTCAAAAATCTTATTTAACTTTTCTCCAAATAGTTATATTTCCTCCAATTTCAAAGCATTCTTAATATTTAGTGTTTGTAGAATTTGCATTTGAATTTACCATCATATGCATATTTGGAATACCTATTTTTTGTTAATATTTTTTTAATTGAAATCTAGCCTGATTCATTCGGTTTTGGTAGGATTAAAAATTAAATAAATTGCACTTAACAGTTGATCTAAGACATTTCTTCAGATTTTTGAATTTACCTATGCTCTGGTAGGCTTGTAAGCAATAGGCAAGGAAAGTGAACCATATATTGAAATGAGTATTCGAAAATTATAGTTTTTTACAAGGTTTGGATTTCAAATTATATATATGTATATAATATAAATTTGGTTAAAGAAAGTACTTCAATGAATTGAAAGCAACAACTTTTATTTTCACAGCCACTACTCCATCATCCGTGTCTGGACCTAAAGGTCAACCAGTTCCAGTTGTAGAGGCTGGACCCGGAACAACTCCAGGCACAGTCACTGGCCCAGACGGACAGCCAACTCAATACGTTGTACCTAAAGGAGCATTCACAACACCAGGTTCTGTACCAGGACCTGATGGAAAATCTGTTCCAGTTGGACCAGCAGGCCCAGGAACAACTCCAGGAACCGAAACAGGACCCGACGGCAAAACAAAGCAGATCGTACTTCCAAGTACTCCAAGCAGTCCAAATGCCCCAGGTGGATCTTCGCCTAGCGGACCAAACGCACCAACTCAAGGTAAACAAAACAGCCAACAAAATATAAAAAAAAAACAATAACTTTATTTGCGAAAATGATGTCACCTCCAGTACTTTATATCTTCCATTACACTTCAATAGATATCTTTTTATAATTAAAGTAACCCATTAAATTCCCTAGATCTTGCAAAATTTCTTTGAAACTTTGAACTCAAAAATCTTATTTAACTTTTCTCCAAATAGTTATATTTCCTCCAATTTCAAAGCATTCTTAATATTTAGTGTTTGTAGAATTTGCATTTGAATTTACCATCATATGCATATTTGGAATACCTATTTTTTGTTAATATTTTTTTAATTGAAATCTAGCCTGATTCATTCGGTTTTGGTAGGATTAAAAATTAAATAAATTGCACTTAACAGTTGATCTAAGACATTTCTTCAGATTTTTGAATTTACCTATGCTCTGGTAGGCTTGTAAGCAATAGGCAAGGAAAGTGAACCATATATTGAAATGAGTATTCGAAAATTATAGTTTTTTACAAGGTTTGGATTTCAAATTATATATATGTATATAATATAAATTTGGTTAAAGAAAGTACTTCAATGAATTGAAAGCAACAACTTTTATTTTCACAGCCACTACTCCATCATCCGTGTCTGGACCTAAAGGTCAACCAGTTCCAGTTGTAGAGGCTGGACCCGGAACAACTCCAGGCACAGTCACTGGCCCAGACGGACAGCCAACTCAATACGTTGTACCTAAAGGAGCATTCACAACACCAGGTTCAATACCAGGACCTGATGGAAAATCTGTTCCAGTGGGACCAGCAGGCCCAGGAACAACTCCAGGAACCGAAACAGGACCCGACGGCAAAACAAAGCAGATCGTACTTCCAAGTACTCCAAGCAGTCCAAATGCACCAGGTGGATCTTCGCCCAGCGGACCAAACGCACCAACTCAAGGTAAACAAAAAAGCCAACAAAATATATAAAAAAATCAATAACTTTATTTTCGAAAATGATGTCACCTCCAGTACTTTATATCTTCTATTACACTTCAATAGAATTCTTTTTAAAATTAAAGTAATCCATTAAATTCCCTTGATCTTGCAAAACTTCTTTTAAACTTTAACTCAAAAATCTTATTTAACCTTTCTCCAAATAGTTATATTTCCTCCAATTTCAAAGCATTCTTAATATTTAGTGTTTGTAGAATTTGCATTTGAATTTACCATCATATGCATATTTGGAATACCTATTTTTTGTTAATATTTTTTTAATTGAAATCTAGCCTGATTCATTCGGTTTTGGTAGGATTAAAAATTAAATAAATTGCACTTAACAGTTGATCTAAGACATTTCTTCAGATTTTTGAATTTACCTATGCTCTGGTAGGCTTGTAAGCAATAGGCAAGGAAAGTGAACCATATATTGAAATGAGTATTCGAAAATTATAGTTTTTTACAAGGTTTGGATTTCAAATTATATATATGTATATAATATAAATTTGGTTAAAGAAAGTACTTCAATGAATTGAAAGCAACAACTTTTATTTTCACAGCCACTACTCCATCATCCGTGTCTGGACCTAAAGGTCAACCAGTTCCAGTTGTAGAGGCTGGACCCGGAACAACTCCAGGCACAGTCACTGGCCCAGACGGACAGCCAACTCAATACGTTGTACCTAAAGGAGCATTCACAACACCAGGTTCAATACCAGGACCTGATGGAAAATCTGTTCCAGTGGGACCAGCAGGCCCAGGAACAACTCCAGGAACCGAAACAGGACCCGACGGCAAAACAAAGCAGATCGTACTTCCAAGTACTCCAAGCAGTCCAAATGCACCAGGTGGATCTTCGCCTAGCGGACCAAACGCACCAACTCAAGGTAAACGAAAACGCCAACAAAATATATAAAAAAAATCAATAACTTTATTTGCGAAAATGATGTCACCTCCAGTACTTTATATCTTCAATTACACTTCAATAGATTTCTTTTTATAATTAAAGTAATCCATCCCTAAATTCCCTAGATCTTGCAAAACTTCTTTTAAACTGTAACTCAAAAATCTTATTTAACTTTTCTCCAAATAGTTATATTTCCTCCAATTTCAAAGCATTCTTAATATTTAGTGTTTGTAGAATTTGCATTTGAATTTACCATCATATGCATATTTGGAATACCTATTTTTTGTTAATATTTTTTTAATTGAAATCTAGCCTGATTCATTCGGTTTTGGTAGGATTAAAAATTAAATAAATTGCACTTAACAGTTGATCTAAGACATTTCTTCAGATTTTTGAATTTACCTATGCTCTGGTAGGCTTGTAAGCAATAGGCAAGGAAAGTGAACCATATATTGAAATGAGTATTCGAAAATTATAGTTTTTTACAAGGTTTGGATTTCAAATTATATATATGTATATAATATAAATTTGGTTAAAGAAAGTACTTCAATGAATTGAAAGCAACAACTTTTATTTTCACAGCCACTACTCCATCATCCGTGTCTGGACCTAAAGGTCAACCAGTTCCAGTTGTAGAGGCTGGACCCGGAACAACTCCAGGCACAGTCACTGGCCCAGACGGACAGCCAACTCAATACGTTGTACCTAAAGGAGCATTCACAACACCAGGTTCAATACCAGGACCTGATGGAAAATCTGTTCCAGTGGGACCAGCAGGCCCAGGAACAACTCCAGGAACCGAAACAGGACCCGACGGCAAAACAAAGCAGATCGTACTTCCAAGTACTCCAAGCAGTCCAAATGCACCAGGTGGATCTTCGCCCAGCGGACCAAACGCACCAACTCAAGGTAAACAAAAAAGCCAACAAAATATATAAAAAAATCAATAACTTTATTTTCGAAAATGATGTCACCTCCAGTACTTTATATCTTCTATTACACTTCAATAGAATTCTTTTTAAAATTAAAGTAATCCATTAAATTCCCTTGATCTTGCAAAACTTCTTTTAAACTTTAACTCAAAAATCTTATTTAACTTTTCTCCAAATAGTTATATTTCCTCCAATTTCAAAGCATTCTTAATATTTAGTGTTTGTAGAATTTGCATTTGAATTTACCATCATATGCATATTTGGAATACCTATTTTTTGTTAATATTTTTTTAATTGAAATCTAGCCTGATTCATTCGGTTTTGGTAGGATTAAAAATTAAATAAATTGCACTTAACAGTTGATCTAAGACATTTCTTCAGATTTTTGAATTTACCTATGCTCTGGTAGGCTTGTAAGCAATAGGCAAGGAAAGTGAACCATATATTGAAATGAGTATTCGAAAATTATAGTTTTTTACAAGGTTTGGATTTCAAATTATATATATGTATATAATATAAATTTGGTTAAAGAAAGTACTTCAATGAATTGAAAGCAACAACTTTTATTTTCACAGCCACTACTCCATCATCCGTGTCTGGACCTAAAGGTCAACCAGTTCCAGTTGTAGAGGCTGGACCCGGAACAACTCCAGGCACAGTCACTGGCCCAGACGGACAGCCAACTCAATACGTTGTACCTAAAGGAGCATTCACAACACCAGGTTCAATACCAGGACCTGATGGAAAATCTGTTCCAGTGGGACCAGCAGGCCCAGGAACAACTCCAGGAACCGAAACAGGACCCGACGGCAAAACAAAGCAGATCGTACTTCCAAGTACTCCAAGCAGTCCAAATGCACCAGGTGGATCTTCGCCTAGCGGACCAAACGCACCAACTCAAGGTAAACGAAAACGCCAACAAAATATATAAAAAAAATCAATAACTTTATTTGCGAAAATGATGTCACCTCCAGTACTTTATATCTTCAATTACACTTCAATAGATTTCTTTTTATAATTAAAGTAATCCATCCCTAAATTCCCTAGATCTTGCAAAACTTCTTTTAAACTGTAACTCAAAAATCTTATTTAACTTTTCTCCAAATAGTTATATTTCCTCCAATTTCAAAGCATTCTTAATATTTAGTGTTTGTAGAATTTGCATTTGAATTTACCATCATATGCATATTTGGAATACCTATTTTTTGTTAATATTTTTTTAATTGAAATCTAGCCTGATTCATTCGGTTTTGGTAGGATTAAAAATTAAATAAATTGCACTTAACAGTTGATCTAAGACATTTCTTCAGATTTTTGAATTTACCTATGCTCTGGTAGGCTTGTAAGCAATAGGCAAGGAAAGTGAACCATATATTGAAATGAGTATTCGAAAATTATAGTTTTTTACAAGGTTTGGATTTCAAATTATATATATGTATATAATATAAATTTGGTTAAAGAAAGTACTTCAATGAATTGAAAGCAACAACTTTTATTTTCACAGCCACTACTCCATCATCCGTGTCTGGACCTAAAGGTCAACCAGTTCCAGTTGTAGAGGCTGGACCCGGAACAACTCCAGGCACAGTCACTGGCCCAGACGGACAGCCAACTCAATACGTTGTACCTAAAGGAGCATTCACAACACCAGGTTCAATACCAGGACCTGATGGAAAATCTGTTCCAGTGGGACCAGCAGGCCCAGGAACAACTCCAGGAACCGAAACAGGACCCGACGGCAAAACAAAGCAGATCGTACTTCCAAGTACTCCAAGCAGTCCAAATGCACCAGGTGGATCTTCGCCCAGCGGACCAAACGCACCAACTCAAGGTAAACAAAAAAGCCAACAAAATATATAAAAAAATCAATAACTTTATTTTCGAAAATGATGTCACCTCCAGTACTTTATATCTTCTATTACACTTCAATAGAATTCTTTTTAAAATTAAAGTAATCCATTAAATTCCCTTGATCTTGCAAAACTTCTTTTAAACTTTAACTCAAAAATCTTATTTAACTTTTCTCCAAATAGTTATATTTCCTCCAATTTCAAAGCATTCTTAATATTTAGTGTTTGTAGAATTTGCATTTGAATTTACCATCATATGCATATTTGGAATACCTATTTTTTGTTAATATTTTTTTAATTGAAATCTAGCCTGATTCATTCGGTTTTGGTAGGATTAAAAATTAAATAAATTGCACTTAACAGTTGATCTAAGACATTTTTTCAGATTTTTGAATTTACCTATGCTCTGGTAGGCTTGTAAGCAATAGGCAAGGAAAGTGAACCATATATTGAAATGAGTATTCGAAAATTATAGTTTTTTACAAGGTTTGGATTTCAAATTATATATATGTATATAATATAAATTTGGTTAAAGAAAGTACTTCAATGAATTGAAAGCAACAACTTTTATTTTCACAGCCACTACTCCATCATCCGTGTCTGGACCTAAAGGTCAACCAGTTCCAGTTGTAGAGGCTGGACCCGGAACAACTCCAGGCACAGTCACTGGCCCAGACGGACAGCCAACTCAATACGTTGTACCTAAAGGAGCATTCACAACACCAGGTTCAATACCAGGACCTGATGGAAAATCTGTTCCAGTGGGACCAGCAGGCCCAGGAACAACTCCAGGAACCGAAACAGGACCCGACGGCAAAACAAAGCAGATCGTACTTCCAAGTACTCCAAGCAGTCCAAATGCACCAGGTGGATCTTCGCCCAGCGGACCAAACGCACCAACTCAAGGTAAACAAAAAAGCCAACAATATATATAAAAAAATCAATAACTTTATTTTCGAAAATGATGTCACCTCCAGTACTTTATATCTTCTATTACACTTCAATAGAATTCTTTTTAAAATTAAAGTAATCCATTAAATTCCCTTGATCTTGCAAAACTTCTTTTAAACTTTAACTCAAAAATCTTATTTAACTTTTCTCCAAATAGTTATATTTCCTCCAATTTCAAAGCATTCTTAATATTTAGTGTTTGTAGAATTTGCATTTGAATTTACCATCATATGCATATTTGGAATACCTATTTTTTGTTAATATTTTTTTAATTGAAATCTAGCCTGATTCATTCGGTTTTGGTAGGATTAAAAATTAAATAAATTGCACTTAACAGTTGATCTAAGACATTTCTTCAGATTTTTGAATTTACCTATGCTCTGGTAGGCTTGTAAGCAATAGGCAAGGAAAGTGAACCATATATTGAAATGAGTATTCGAAAATTATAGTTTTTTACAAGGTTTGGATTTCAAATTATATATATGTATATAATATAAATTTGGTTAAAGAAAGTACTTCAATGAATTGAAAGCAACAACTTTTATTTTCACAGCCACTACTCCATCATCCGTGTCTGGACCTAAAGGTCAACCAGTTCCAGTTGTAGAGGCTGGACCCGGAACAACTCCAGGCACAGTCACTGGCCCAGACGGACAGCCAACTCAATACGTTGTACCTAAAGGAGCATTCACAACACCAGGTTCAATACCAGGACCTGATGGAAAATCTGTTCCAGTGGGACCAGCAGGCCCAGGAACAACTCCAGGAACCGAAACAGGACCCGACGGCAAAACAAAGCAGATCGTACTTCCAAGTACTCCAAGCAGTCCAAATGCACCAGGTGGATCTTCGCCTAGCGGACCAAACGCACCAACTCAAGGTAAACGAAAACGCCAACAAAATATATAAAAAAAATCAATAACTTTATTTGCGAAAATGATGTCACCTCCAGTACTTTATATCTTCAATTACACTTCAATAGATTTCTTTTTATAATTAAAGTAATCCATCCCTAAATTCCCTAGATCTTGCAAAACTTCTTTTAAACTTTAACTCAAAAATCTTATTTAACTTTTCTCCAAATAGTTATATTTCCTCCAATTTCAAAGCATTCTTAATATTTAGTGTTTGTAGAATTTGCATTTGAATTTACCATCATATGCATATTTGGAATACCTATTTTTTGTTAATATTTTTTTAATTGAAATCTAGCCTGATTCATTCGGTTTTGGTAGGATTAAAAATTAAATAAATTGCACTTAACAGTTGATCTAAGACATTTCTTCAGATTTTTGAATTTACCTATGCTCTGGTAGGCTTGTAAGCAATAGGCAAGGAAAGTGAACCATATATTGAAATGAGTATTCGAAAATTATAGTTTTTTACAAGGTTTGGATTTCAAATTATATATATGTATATAATATAAATTTGGTTAAAGAAAGTACTTCAATGAATTGAAAGCAACAACTTTTATTTTCACAGCCACTACTCCATCATCCGTGTCTGGACCTAAAGGTCAACCAGTTCCAGTTGTAGAGGCTGGACCCGGAACAACTCCAGGCACAGTCACTGGCCCAGACGGACAGCCAACTCAATACGTTGTACCTAAAGGAGCATTCACAACACCAGGTTCAATACCAGGACCTGATGGAAAATCTGTTCCAGTGGGACCAGCAGGCCCAGGAACAACTCCAGGAACCGAAACAGGACCCGACGGCAAAACAAAGCAGATCGTACTTCCAAGTACTCCAAGCAGTCCAAATGCACCAGGTGGATCTTCGCCTAGCGGACCAAACGCACCAACTCAAGGTAAACGAAAACGCCAACAAAATATATAAAAAAAATCAATAACTTTATTTGCGAAAATGATGTCACCTCCAGTACTTTATATCTTCAATTACACTTCAATAGATTTCTTTTTATAATTAAAGTAATCCATCCCTAAATTCCCTAGATCTTGCAAAACTTCTTTTAAACTGTAACTCAAAAATCTTATTTAACTTTTCTCCAAATAGTTATATTTCCT
Source organism: Troglohyphantes excavatus (assembly GCA_963932185.1). NCBI lineage: Eukaryota > Metazoa > Arthropoda > Arachnida > Araneae > Linyphiidae > Troglohyphantes > Troglohyphantes excavatus. The sequence goes on from OZ010674.1 coordinate 22,295,647, forward strand.
CCAATTTCAAAGCATTCTTAATATTTAGTGTTTGTAGAATTTGCATTTGAATTTACCATCATATGCATATTTGGAATACCTATTTTTTGTTAATATTTTTTTAATTGAAATCTAGCCTGATTCATTCGGTTTTGGTAGGATTAAAAATTAAATAAATTGCACTTAACAGTTGATCTAAGACATTTCTTCAGATTTTTGAATTTACCTATGCTCTGGTAGGCTTGTAAGCAATAGGCAAGGAAAGTGAACCATATATTGAAATGAGTATTCGAAAATTATAGTTTTTTACAAGGTTTGGATTTCAAATTATATATATGTATATAATATAAATTTGGTTAAAGAAAGTACTTCAATGAATTGAAAGCAACAACTTTTATTTTCACAGCCACTACTCCATCATCCGTGTCTGGACCTAAAGGTCAACCAGTTCCAGTTGTAGAGGCTGGACCCGGAACAACTCCAGGCACAGTCACTGGCCCAGACGGACAGCCAACTCAATACGTTGTACCTAAAGGAGCATTCACAACACCAGGTTCAATACCAGGACCTGATGGAAAATCTGTTCCAGTGGGACCAGCAGGCCCAGGAACAACTCCAGGAACCGAAACAGGACCCGACGGCAAAACAAAGCAGATCGTACTTCCAAGTACTCCAAGCAGTCCAAATGCACCAGGTGGATCTTCGCCTAGCGGACCAAACGCACCAACTCAAGGTAAACGAAAACGCCAACAAAATATATAAAAAAAATCAATAACTTTATTTGCGAAAATGATGTCACCTCCAGTACTTTATATCTTCAATTACACTTCAATAGATTTCTTTTTATAATTAAAGTAATCCATCCCTAAATTCCCTAGATCTTGCAAAACTTCTTTTAAACTGTAACTCAAAAATCTTATTTAACTTTTCTCCAAATAGTTATATTTCCTCCAATTTCAAAGCATTCTTAATATTTAGTGTTTGTAGAATTTGCATTTGAATTTACCATCATATGCATATTTGGAATACCTATTTTTTGTTAATATTTTTTTAATTGAAATCTAGCCTGATTCATTCGGTTTTGGTAGGATTAAAAATTAAATAAATTGCACTTAACAGTTGATCTAAGACATTTCTTCAGATTTTTGAATTTACCTATGCTCTGGTAGGCTTGTAAGCAATAGGCAAGGAAAGTGAACCATATATTGAAATGAGTATTCGAAAATTATAGTTTTTTACAAGGTTTGGATTTCAAATTATATATATGTATATAATATAAATTTGGTTAAAGAAAGTACTTCAATGAATTGAAAGCAACAACTTTTATTTTCACAGCCACTACTCCATCATCCGTGTCTGGACCTAAAGGTCAACCAGTTCCAGTTGTAGAGGCTGGACCCGGAACAACTCCAGGCACAGTCACTGGCCCAGACGGACAGCCAACTCAATACGTTGTACCTAAAGGAGCATTCACAACACCAGGTTCAATACCAGGACCTGATGGAAAATCTGTTCCAGTGGGACCAGCAGGCCCAGGAACAACTCCAGGAACCGAAACAGGACCCGACGGCAAAACAAAGCAGATCGTACTTCCAAGTACTCCAAGCAGTCCAAATGCACCAGGTGGATCTTCGCCTAGCGGACCAAACGCACCAACTCAAGGTAAACGAAAACGCCAACAAAATATATAAAAAAAATCAATAACTTTATTTGCGAAAATGATGTCACCTCCAGTACTTTATATCTTCAATTACACTTCAATAGATTTCTTTTTATAATTAAAGTAATCCATCCCTAAATTCCCTAGATCTTGCAAAACTTCTTTTAAACTTTAACTCAAAAATCTTATTTAACTTTTCTCCAAATAGTTATATTTCCTCCAATTTCAAAGCATTCTTAATATTTAGTGTTTGTAGAATTTGCATTTGAATTTACCATCATATGCATATTTGGAATACCTATTTTTTGTTAATATTTTTTTAATTGAAATCTAGCCTGATTCATTCGGTTTTGGTAGGATTAAAAATTAAATAAATTGCACTTAACAGTTGATCTAAGACATTTCTTCAGATTTTTGAATTTACCTATGCTCTGGTAGGCTTGTAAGCAATAGGCAAGGAAAGTGAACCATATATTGAAATGAGTATTCGAAAATTATAGTTTTTTACAAGGTTTGGATTTCAAATTATATATATGTATATAATATAAATTTGGTTAAAGAAAGTACTTCAATGAATTGAAAGCAACAACTTTTATTTTCACAGCCACTACTCCATCATCCGTGTCTGGACCTAAAGGTCAACCAGTTCCAGTTGTAGAGGCTGGACCCGGAACAACTCCAGGCACAGTCACTGGCCCAGACGGACAGCCAACTCAATACGTTGTACCTAAAGGAGCATTCACAACACCAGGTTCAATACCAGGACCTGATGGAAAATCTGTTCCAGTGGGACCAGCAGGCCCAGGAACAACTCCAGGAACCGAAACAGGACCCGACGGCAAAACAAAGCAGATCGTACTTCCAAGTACTCCAAGCAGTCCAAATGCACCAGGTGGATCTTCGCCTAGCGGACCAAACGCACCAACTCAAGGTAAACGAAAACGCCAACAAAATATATAAAAAAAATCAATAACTTTATTTGCGAAAATGATGTCACCTCCAGTACTTTATATCTTCAATTACACTTCAATAGATTTCTTTTTATAATTAAAGTAATCCATCCCTAAATTCCCTAGATCTTGCAAAACTTCTTTTAAACTGTAACTCAAAAATCTTATTTAACTTTTCTCCAAATAGTTATATTTCCTCCAATTTCAAAGCATTCTTAATATTTAGTGTTTGTAGAATTTGCATTTGAATTTACCATCATATGCATATTTGGAATACCTATTTTTTGTTAATATTTTTTTAATTAAAATCTAGCCTGATTCATTCGGTTTTGGTAGGATTAAAAATTAAATAAATTGCACTTAACAGTTGATCTAAGACATTTCTTCAGATTTTTGAATTTACCTATGCTCTGGTAGGCTTGTAAGCAATAGGCAAGGAAAGTGAACCATATATTGAAATGAGTATTCGAAAATTATAGTTTTTTACAAGGTTTGGATTTCAAATTATATATATGTATATAATATAAATTTGGTTAAAGAAAGTACTTCAATGAATTGAAAGCAACAACTTTTATTTTCACAGCCACTACTCCATCATCCGTGTCTGGACCTAAAGGTCAACCAGTTCCAGTTGTAGAGGCTGGACCCGGAACAACTCCAGGCACAGTCACTGGCCCAGACGGACAGCCAACTCAATACGTTGTACCTAAAGGAGCATTCACAACACCAGGTTCAATACCAGGACCTGATGGAAAATCTGTTCCAGTGGGACCAGCAGGCCCAGGAACAACTCCAGGAACCGAAACAGGACCCGACGGCAAAACAAAGCAGATCGTACTTCCAAGTACTCCAAGCAGTCCAAATGCACCAGGTGGATCTTCGCCTAGCGGACCAAACGCACCAACTCAAGGTAAACGAAAACGCCAACAAAATATATAAAAAAAATCAATAACTTTATTTGCGAAAATGATGTCACCTCCAGTACTTTATATCTTCAATTACACTTCAATAGATTTCTTTTTATAATTAAAGTAATCCATCCCTAAATTCCCTAGATCTTGCAAAACTTCTTTTAAACTGTAACTCAAAAATCTTATTTAACTTTTCTCCAAATAGTTATATTTCCTCCAATTTCAAAGCATTCTTAATATTTAGTGTTTGTAGAATTTGCATTTGAATTTACCATCATATGCATATTTGGAATACCTATTTTTTGTTAATATTTTTTTAATTGAAATCTAGCCTGATTCATTCGGTTTTGGTAGGATTAAAAATTAAATAAATTGCACTTAACAGTTGATCTAAGACATTTCTTCAGATTTTTGAATTTACCTATGCTCTGGTAGGCTTGTAAGCAATAGGCAAGGAAAGTGAACCATATATTGAAATGAGTATTCGAAAATTATAGTTTTTTACAAGGTTTGGATTTCAAATTATATATATGTATATAATATAAATTTGGTTAAAGAAAGTACTTCAATGAATTGAAAGCAACAACTTTTATTTTCACAGCCACTACTCCATCATCCGTGTCTGGACCTAAAGGTCAACCAGTTCCAGTTGTAGAGGCTGGACCCGGAACAACTCCAGGCACAGTCACTGGCCCAGACGGACAGCCAACTCAATACGTTGTACCTAAAGGAGCATTCACAACACCAGGTTCAATACCAGGACCTGATGGAAAATCTGTTCCAGTGGGACCAGCAGGCCCAGGAACAACTCCAGGAACCGAAACAGGACCCGACGGCAAAACAAAGCAGATCGTACTTCCAAGTACTCCAAGCAGTCCAAATGCACCAGGTGGATCTTCGCCTAGCGGACCAAACGCACCAACTCAAGGTAAACGAAAACGCCAACAAAATATATAAAAAAAATCAATAACTTTATTTGCGAAAATGATGTCACCTCCAGTACTTTATATCTTCAATTACACTTCAATAGATTTCTTTTTATAATTAAAGTAATCCATCCCTAAATTCCCTAGATCTTGCAAAACTTCTTTTAAACTGTAACTCAAAAATCTTATTTAACTTTTCTCCAAATAGTTATATTTCCTCCAATTTCAAAGCATTCTTAATATTTAGTGTTTGTAGAATTTGCATTTGAATTTACCATCATATGCATATTTGGAATACCTATTTTTTGTTAATATTTTTTTAATTGAAATCTAGCCTGATTCATTCGGTTTTGGTAGGATTAAAAATTAAATAAATTGCACTTAACAGTTGATCTAAGACATTTCTTCAGATTTTTGAATTTACCTATGCTCTGGTAGGCTTGTAAGCAATAGGCAAGGAAAGTGAACCATATATTGAAATGAGTATTCGAAAATTATAGTTTTTTACAAGGTTTGGATTTCAAATTATATATATGTATATAATATAAATTTGGTTAAAGAAAGTACTTCAATGAATTGAAAGCAACAACTTTTATTTTCACAGCCACTACTCCATCATCCGTGTCTGGACCTAAAGGTCAACCAGTTCCAGTTGTAGAGGCTGGACCCGGAACAACTCCAGGCACAGTCACTGGCCCAGACGGACAGCCAACTCAATACGTTGTACCTAAAGGAGCATTCACAACACCAGGTTCTATACCAGGACCTGATGGAAAATCTGTTCCAGTGGGACCAGCAGGCCCAGGAACAACTCCAGGAACCGAAACAGGACCCGACGGCAAAACAAAGCAGATCGTACTTCCAAGTACTCCAAGCAGTCCAAATGCACCAGGTGGATCTTCGCCTAGCGGACCAAACGCACCAACTCAAGGTAAACGAAAACGCCAACAAAATATATAAAAAAAATCAATAACTTTATTTGCGAAAATGATGTCACCTCCAGTACTTTATATCTTCAATTACACTTCAATAGATTTCTTTTTATAATTAAAGTAATCCATCCCTAAATTCCCTAGATCTTGCAAAACTTCTTTTAAACTGTAACTCAAAAATCTTATTTAACTTTTCTCCAAATAGTTATATTTCCTCCAATTTCAAAGCATTCTTAATATTTAGTGTTTGTAGAATTTGCATTTGAATTTACCATCATATGCATATTTGGAATACCTATTTTTTGTTAATATTTTTTTAATTGAAATCTAGCCTGATTCATTCGGTTTTGGTAGGATTAAAAATTAAATAAATTGCACTTAACAGTTGATCTAAGACATTTCTTCAGATTTTTGAATTTACCTATGCTCTGGTAGGCTTGTAAGCAATAGGCAAGGAAAGTGAACCATATATTGAAATGAGTATTCGAAAATTATAGTTTTTTACAAGGTTTGGATTTCAAATTATATATATGTATATAATATAAATTTGGTTAAAGAAAGTACTTCAATGAATTGAAAGCAACAACTTTTATTTTCACAGCCACTACTCCATCATCCGTGTCTGGACCTAAAGGTCAACCAGTTCCAGTTGTAGAGGCTGGACCCGGAACAACTCCAGGCACAGTCACTGGCCCAGACGGACAGCCAACTCAATACGTTGTACCTAAAGGAGCATTCACAACACCAGGTTCAATACCAGGACCTGATGGAAAATCTGTTCCAGTGGGACCAGCAGGCCCAGGAACAACTCCAGGAACCGAAACAGGACCCGACGGCAAAACAAAGCAGATCGTACTTCCAAGTACTCCAAGCAGTCCAAATGCACCAGGTGGATCTTCGCCTAGCGGACCAAACGCACCAACTCAAGGTAAACGAAAACGCCAACAAAATATATAAAAAAAATCAATAACTTTATTTGCGAAAATGATGTCACCTCCAGTACTTTATATCTTCAATTACACTTCAATAGATTTCTTTTTATAATTAAAGTAATCCATCCCTAAATTCCCTAGATCTTGCAAAACTTCTTTTAAACTTTAACTCAAAAATCTTATTTAACTTTTCTCCAAATAGTTATATTTCCTCCAATTTCAAAGCATTCTTAATATTTAGTGTTTGTAGAATTTGCATTTGAATTTACCATCATATGCATATTTGGAATACCTATTTTTTGTTAATATTTTTTTAATTGAAATCTAGCCTGATTCATTCGGTTTTGGTAGGATTAAAAATTAAATAAATTGCACTTAACAGTTGATCTAAGACATTTCTTCAGATTTTTGAATTTACCTATGCTCTGGTAGGCTTGTAAGCAATAGGCAAGGAAAGTGAACCATATATTGAAATGAGTATTCGAAAATTATAGTTTTTTACATGGTTAAGATTTCAATTTATATTTATGTATATAATATAAATTTGGTTAAAGAAAGTACTTCAATGAATTGAAAGCAACAACTTTTATTTTCACAGCCACTACTCCATCATCCGTGTCTGGACCTAAAGGTCAACCAGTTCCAGTTGTAGAGGCTGGACCCGGAACAACTCCAGGCACAGTCACTGGCCCAGACGGACAGCCAACTCAATACGTTGTACCTAAAGGAGCATTCACAACACCAGGTTCAATACCAGGACCTGATGGAAAATCTGTTCCAGTGGGACCAGCAGGCCCAGGAACAACTCCAGGAACCGAAACAGGACCCGACGGCAAAACAAAGCAGATCGTACTTCCAAGTACTCCAAGCAGTCCAAATGCACCAGGTGGATCTTCGCCTAGCGGACCAAACGCACCAACTCAAGGTAAACGAAAACGCCAACAAAATATATAAAAAAAATCAATAACTTTATTTGCGAAAATGATGTCACCTCCAGTACTTTATATCTTCAATTACACTTCAATAGATTTCTTTTTATAATTAAAGTAATCCATCCCTAAATTCCCTAGATCTTGCAAAACTTCTTTTAAACTGTAACTCAAAAATCTTATTTAACTTTTCTCCAAATAGTTATATTTCCTCCAATTTCAAAGCATTCTTAATATTTAGTGTTTGTAGAATTTGCATTTGAATTTACCATCATATGCATATTTGGAATACCTATTTTTTGTTAATATTTTTTTAATTGAAATCTAGCCTGATTCATTCGGTTTTGGTAGGATTAAAAATTAAATAAATTGCACTTAACAGTTGATCTAAGACATTTCTTCAGATTTTTGAATTTACCTATGCTCTGGTAGGCTTGTAAGCAATAGGCAAGGAAAGTGAACCATATATTGAAATGAGTATTCGAAAATTATAGTTTTTTACAAGGTTTGGATTTCAAATTATATATATGTATATAATATAAATTTGGTTAAAGAAAGTACTTCAATGAATTGAAAGCAACAACTTTTATTTTCACAGCCACTACTCCATCATCCGTGTCTGGACCTAAAGGTCAACCAGTTCCAGTTGTAGAGGCTGGACCCGGAACAACTCCAGGCACAGTCACTGGCCCAGACGGACAGCCAACTCAATACGTTGTACCTAAAGGAGCATTCACAACACCAGGTTCAATACCAGGACCTGATGGAAAATCTGTTCCAGTGGGACCAGCAGGCCCAGGAACAACTCCAGGAACCGAAACAGGACCCGACGGCAAAACAAAGCAGATCGTACTTCCAAGTACTCCAAGCAGTCCAAATGCACCAGGTGGATCTTCGCCTAGCGGACCAAACGCACCAACTCAAGGTAAACGAAAACGCCAACAAAATATATAAAAAAAATCAATAACTTTATTTGCGAAAATGATGTCACCTCCAGTACTTTATATCTTCAATTACACTTCAATAGATTTCTTTTTATAATTAAAGTAATCCATCCCTAAATTCCCTAGATCTTGCAAAACTTCTTTTAAACTGTAACTCAAAAATCTTATTTAACTTTTCTCCAAATAGTTATATTTCCTCCAATTTCAAAGCATTCTTAATATTTAGTGTTTGTAGAATTTGCATTTGAATTTACCATCATATGCATATTTGGAATACCTATTTTTTGTTAATATTTTTTTAATTGAAATCTAGCCTGATTCATTCGGTTTTGGTAGGATTAAAAATTAAATAAATTGCACTTAACAGTTGATCTAAGACATTTCTTCAGATTTTTGAATTTACCTATGCTCTGGTAGGCTTGTAAGCAATAGGCAAGGAAAGTGAACCATATATTGAAATGAGTATTCGAAAATTATAGTTTTTTACAAGGTTTGGATTTCAAATTATATATATGTATATAATATAAATTTGGTTAAAGAAAGTACTTCAATGAATTGAAAGCAACAACTTTTATTTTCACAGCCACTACTCCATCATCCGTGTCTGGACCTAAAGGTCAACCAGTTCCAGTTGTAGAGGCTGGACCCGGAACAACTCCAGGCACAGTCACTGGCCCAGACGGACAGCCAACTCAATACGTTGTACCTAAAGGAGCATTCACAACACCAGGTTCAATACCAGGACCTGATGGAAAATCTGTTCCAGTGGGACCAGCAGGCCCAGGAACAACTCCAGGAACCGAAACAGGACCCGACGGCAAAACAAAGCAGATCGTACTTCCAAGTACTCCAAGCAGTCCAAATGCACCAGGTGGATCTTCGCCTAGCGGACCAAACGCACCAACTCAAGGTAAACGAAAACGCCAACAAAATATATAAAAAAAATCAATAACTTTATTTGCGAAAATGATGTCACCTCCAGTACTTTATATCTTTTAGCGAACCAAACGCAACAACTAAAGGTGAACTTTAATTCCGTCGAAAAATATTAAAATTGTTAATAACCTTTTTTGTGTAATTGAAGTCGCGTCTAATATTTTGTGCTATGTCTATATTTCTCCAGATTTCTATTTAAAAATCAAAGTAAACCATCGAAATTGCAATATATTGCTAGTTTCTATGCGAAATTTTATTTAAATTTTCTCGAACTATTCCATTTTTTTTTCATTTTAGATGCCCCTTGAGCATTTAATATTTAAAGAATTTGCATATAATCTCAGCGTCCAATAAATGCTTTTAACTATTAGTAATATAAATGTTTATATTAAAATTGTTTTAAAAGAAAAAATATTGCGTAATCTATAAGTTTAACTCACAAATTTTGTTATTTTATGTCGCAAATTTAGTTTTTGCTTCTTTTGCTTCAAATTTATACAAATTAATAATAAATTTCTTAAAAAATTTAAATAAAGAATTTAAAAAAACATAGTAGATTAATTACTGTTTAGTGCTCTGAATTTTTTTTGACATCTACGTTTATTACTTTGTGAGGAAAAAGTTCCTAAAATACATTAATATAACATTACCAGTATAACTATTGCTAACTCTCTTGAAATATTTAGTGAAATAAATTTACAAATATATCCTGTAGTTCTTACTTTTGAAGGTTCATCGTTTAGGTTTTCGTAGTGTGTTATGTTGTGTATGTGGCCAAGAATATTCTAATGTGTATTTGATGGTTTGAAACAGTACCTGATTATTATCAATTTTGCACCATAATTGAAATAGAAGATAATATCGATAAAAACTTAAAAATAAAGAACTCGATAATGCCATTAAATAAAGTAAAACACAACAGTTTGCATTATTTCCTTTTATTAGTGAACAATTGCTATTTTTATAATGTGCTGAATTGAAAATGAGTTATATGGAGTATCAGGAGGAAATAATAAGTTACGATCTGATGATTTATTCAGACACTATAATAATTCCGCGGCAAATAGCACGATTTACTTATTTTTTGCCTCATTCGACAGGAAATTAGACGCTAATGAGTGTTCAATAATCTTGAAATAGAATAAAACACGTATGGAGTTCTCAAGGAATGAGACATACCATCTTGCATACCTTACGTCTTTTGGAGAGATTTAGTTTTGGGTTCTATTCATATTCTTAATGTTAAAAATACAGTCTATTTTGCACATTTTTGCAATTAACATTATTCACTTATCAGCAATATATGAAAATGTAAACCGAGTGCCCACCTTTATTTGAATATTGTCGTTTAATTCGACGTTTTGTTACAGGTCCAGGAAGTCAACCGGACAGTACGGAATCGTCAGAAAGTCCCGAAGCTCAATCCGGTAGTCCGGAAAGTCCTGTAAGTAAACCCTGCAGTCCTGCGTGCCTAAAAGCTTGCAAAAAGAACCCGCCGTTTATTTTCCCCGGCTCTCCCGATTCAAAGTTCAAGGGAGGATTCCTTGGATTCAACAATTTACCGGACGACCTGGAGAAGATACTCGCAGGCACATTCACCTACCCGGATCTCATTGAATCCCTGCAGCCCCTCTTCCCTGGAACCATTGACATCGACGCTGTTCCAATTACGGACTTCCTCGGCGAAAACAACCAGTTCAACATTCCTGGGTTCATCGGTTCTTACTTCAATTTGAAGGTTGTGGACATGGGCAACAAAAATAATCCATACAGAGGTTTGTTTTATATTCCTGAACTGGTGCGTTTAGTGCCTCATCTCCCAGTTGGGTCACTGAGTGGTAAACCAGGAACAGAAGGATTCGGATTCCCCTTGTACTTCCCCGAGTTCTTCGGAAAACCAATCTTTATATGCGATCATCTCGACAGCCTCGAGAGTTTGGAAGAATCAGAATAAGTAATGTACTAAGAACGACATTAACATCAAAATTGTATGCACTGTAATACTAAAAATATGTATCAGTATTTTAGAATTTATTTGTGAATTTATAATAAAAATATAATTATTTAACCTGAATCAGTTTTGTTTTACACAAATTTATATTTTCAGAAATCAGTGAAAGAGTGCATTTCACTTATTTGGCTATAGAGATATTACTAAAAGTTTGTTTAATAATCGTACGGTTTATTTAAGTAGTCGGCGAGTGATTGATGTTTACTACGATCAGATGACGACAATAGCTTTATCCTAATACCCTGAACAAAAACTGAAACATTTGAAAAGGTGTGTTTGTTTTTTGTAATTTGGGGAATAATTTTGTTTGGTAAACTAATTGTTTTTATAGTTTGAAAAATTATAGATTTTCAATTGGATTGGTTAATAAACGTCGCACTAGAGCTAAAAAGTGGGCTATTGGCGACGGTTCGGGGGCTATCTCGAAGGAAAGACCCGGGAACAATGTCTCAAATTTTTAAAACTTGGTCCGAGGACAACACCTGCGCTGGCACCCGACACAATCTCAATAGGCTTCAGGACATTGGACACCGGTCAGATTTATCGCGCAGCAGTCCCATATACACGCCAGGAAAATATTTATAGACAACTTCCTAGTATTTTAGTAGCGAAGCTGACAACCCTCCGATTGCAAGATTACTGCATTTTTACTTTTCTTTGTCAAGTCCATCAGTCGGGTTTGA